>CM043697.1:58527500-59127500 GCA_023935145.1 Bretschneidera sinensis | reverse complement strand
GGACACAGGTAGACACTGGTGTTGTGTTGTCACCTGTCTGACACATCAATTTTTCAATAGAAGTGTCCTACAAATTCATATCACTTTACTCAATGGATTGAGGTTACATGTTCTTCCAAATCATGCTTTTATCTATTGTATAGAAGTTAAATTTGTTCAAATGAACATTACTAAACCATAAGTTAAATCATCACGTTTTAGTTGGAAAACACTTGGGTTATTTTGTTGATAGATTCACCTTACTCTTGGTATGTATTCGAGAGAGTTTTGAATATTACATCCGTGTGACCTTGTTTGTTCTATTTGTTTATATTCCCTATCATAATGTTTCAATTTCTTATGCTTAGAAAAATTCATGATATTCGAACTCGTCTATAATGTCATAAGATATTTATGACTTCTCTAGAAATGCTAAATAAAAGTTTAATGAGCTATAATAAATGAATTTGAGTTTCCTATTTCTCTTAAGTTATTGTCAGCAGTAGTTGTGGACTAATAGTGTTATTGCTAACAAGTTAGTTCTATTTATGTGTTCCTTTTGATTCATACTACTATCCCTTTGTTTAATATGATCATTACATTAGGCTTCCAAAAATTTTCCCCTTTATAATTTAGTCATTGTTGCCATTTGCTTGAATTAAGTTGTGATGAGGCAAACAGAAGTCTTAGTTGAAACATTACTTATAACTCTTTTGTAAGGCAGGTTATGTGGAGAGCAGTGGAGCGTGCACTTGGTCTGGGCTTTAATCGGGACAAGTGTGAGGTGAAGTTAGTTGGAACTCCATTGACACATCAAAGATTTCTTCGGAGGAATAGAGGAACTTATGGGCCAGCTATACAAGCTGGCAAAGGTTCTTTTCCCGGACATTCAACTCCCATCCCACAGCTTTATTGTTGTGGAGATTCTACTTTTCCTGGCATTGGAGTCCCTGCAGTTGCTGCTAGTGGTGCTATTGTTGCTAACTCCCTAGTTTCTGTTTCTCAACACTCCCAGCTTCTTGATGCCATTGGGATTTGAATGCACCAGTGAGTTCAGCTCAATCTTTTGAACAATTCTTCTCAATCATTTGTTGTATTTCCATTTATGTTTTCAATAATATTCTTTGAAACAGATTCTATAGTTTTTCAACCGTATGAATTATGTTCTACTGTACTTTAAAACACACTGAATGGATCTACCTTTCAAATATTCTCCGTGTAAAGAAAGATGGTCATAGAAAAAAAAAAGGAAATATACTCTCAATTAGAAGCTGTTTACTTAGAGCTTCATTACTAGAGTTTTCTTCTTTTTCTCTTTTGTGACTCATGGGTTGAGTCTACGGCCACTTCACTAATGGAGTTCTGTTATTTATTCTTAGTTTTAATTTTCATGTTTCTTACATCAAGCTTAGAGTATTCATGTGGAATACCTAAAATAGTTGAAGTGTTTGATTGACGTAAAATGCAAAAATTCTTAAGTAGATCGGGTTAAAACCCTTATTTTAGACTTATCCAAAACTCTATTAATAATATTAAAAAACTTTATTGATTACGTCAATATAATTGTAAAACTTAAAAAATAATGTTACTAATAAAAAATTTTAAAATTATCACTAAAGTTTTGTATGAGTTTGAAAATAGTTTTATATCTGATCTTACAAAAAAAATTCTTTTATAAATTAGCCAATGCATTTGGGATTTTCAAGAACATGTGAGGGTATAATAACGTTTGCGCTAGATAATAACGTCCCATCAGTGTGCTTATTTTAATGCATCTTGAGATTTTTTTTTTCTTTTCTTTCCCCTCTTGAAAATATCTTTGATGTGGGAATGGATATTGTAGCACACTTCTTTGAAGCATGATGCAACTTTTAAAAAGAACACATCAACCAATTGATTTGTATATGATGATGCATAGATGGCATGCAAATCTTTTCAGCCAATGTTGTCTCTTGATTTAATGAGCAAAGCTTAGCTCACAGTGTTGGTTGTGAGCTTGAGTTGACCGAAAAAGTTTCCACTATTATTTATGTTGCAGGCCTGCCTGCCGCTCACATCATGTCCTATTCAGACCCATCTTTTGTTGGGGTTGGTTAAAGTAGCTGGCTACCCCACAGTGGCCTGTTAGCAAGCAATGATATATCCGGTTCTTTTTGGGCTATGATTTTCATACCCATAGTTTTTCTTTGTAGTTTTTATTTATTTTGTTGGTACTTTTCTCCTGTTAAAAAAAAAAGTCATGCGACTAACCTGAAAAAGTATAAATCGGTGTAATACATAAAGACATGAGATACAAATTTTATAGTGTGTATCATAACTTAAAGCACTTCCTTCTACATCGGTGTAGGGTGTAGATATCATTTTAGTCTGATTATGTGAAAGACAGTAGTTGGATGCGATAGAAAGACACTTATAAGAGTCTGAAAGAACCGGTTAAACGTAAGTTATTTGGAATTTTTTACTACTAACATGGATTTGATAGTTACAACGTAGGTTAAACTCATAAAAACTCAAAATCTTTTACATTGGACCTGTTTTAACTCGTAACCATTAAGAAAATGGAATAGACTGCCTTTATCACACAAACCCAAAATTATGAACAGAATTTCTCGCCTAAAAAACAAGCTGAGCTGGCAAATAATGACCTTTCATTTAGCTTGACAAATTAACCACCCTCATTTCTTGCAAAAATTTATCTGTAAATAGGAGCTCACACCCTCATTCAGCGGACCAAAGATTTTTGAATAAAAGTAACTCTTCCTTCCCCTCAAATTCTCCAAAACACTCTGCCTCAAACACTAATTAAACAAGTGTAAAAGTATTTGATTCTTGATTTTCTTATCTGTAAAGAGCAATTAATGTCTATGTTAGTTTTTGATGGAGGGAAAAATTCTTCATCCAATGATGTTGTGACACGTGTTAATCTCTAAGGGTAAAAAAGTAATTTCACGACTCAAGCAGATCAATCAATCAAATCGTCACACTTGGTAAAGGGCATAACAGTAATTTCATACCAATATCCAGTACTACTACAACACTCCAACTTATAGATAAACTGTTATTTAAACTACCCCAACCTATGGATAAAATATTCCAACTTATGGATAACTCCAAACTTATCTATGAAAATCTTATTCTTATCACAATATTTAAACGATCAATCACTCTCCTAATCGAACTCTACTCTGAAACACTATAGAAGGGGATTCTCACCATCAAAATATACATTCAATTCTCATTCACAGCTCTCGATCTTATTTAGCTCTCCTTATTCGTCAAAGCTCTATTCCAACTTAGGCATCGGAGAGTCTTCCGGAGGTACACCCCCTCCAGTCCTTCGGTGACCTTTTAGGTTTTCTTCTTGTTTCATGTGTGCAGGTTTCACTCCCCAACCGTTCGAATTCTTGACAAATTTTCTGCCTCAACAGTTCTCTTCATTCTCACTCTAGAAAATGAGTTCTATTAGATGCTTGTAATTGTTCAAATTGTCAGTTCAAAAGCATAAGCAAATTCTGTTTTCTTTATCCAGAATTTATGATCAAATTACATATTGTATTGATTAAATTCGAAAATCACTTTTGTAGATTTGTCCGAATAATCTGTTGGTGACTCTATTTTCCAATCCATAAATTCATTGTCAACAATCGGTAACGATGGTGTTTAATTTTCAAAAGATATATATGAAATAATTCGACGAATAAAAATATTGTATTAATGTCCTCATGTCTTAATACAATTGTAACAATTCATCTCGGACAGGCCCATCCAAGATAGCATCGTCACCTTTTAGCACTAAGCATGACTTATATGCAACAATTTCATAACTTTTAAAACTTTTACATCATATACATCTCGAAATTATTTACATCACATACACCTCAATTCATTTTTGAGGAGATACAAAAGTTTTTACATGAAAGTAGGAATGCCCAACATGACTATTTACAATTTTCACAACAAAAAAAAAAATTCTGAGAATGTTGACCACGAGAACCCACATACTCACAAATGGCCTCTAATCAAGGAATTCTATCAACATCTAGCCCGCAACCTGAAATTTGATTAAAAATAAGGGGAGTGAGCTTTATAAGCTCAGTGATGCTCAATTTATTAGAAATATTCGATTTGTATACTTCAATAAATAATTATAATTACAATTCATATATCAATCAATATACTTTCATTCAATCATCATTTTTTATATCATACTATATTTCATTCTACATGTAGATATCACTCCAAATATCCAATTCACTTCGTTTTTCTCATCACATAATTTCACAATTATGTCATCACAAGGTTTCAAAATCATTTTGATGTATCAACGTCTCAATAAAATAAAATGCATATGCATAATTTTCATCTTTCTTATTTCACATCATATCTCATCCATACTATACATCAATTATGGGTATTTTAATCCATTTTAAGGTATCCATACTAGTCTCTGATACAGCTATCGAGGACGCCTCTTCACATATCTACACGTTTACATCTAGACTAGCCATGATTCTGGCCTTCCTCGGACCATACTCCACATTTATGGCCCGACAATGCATATATACAATCACATACAAGCAAATATAGCATAACATATATATCAAATGATTTTCTTTTCATAAAATCTCCAATTTGTCATAATAATTCAATTTATAAGATTTTCTCATCCTTTCAATGATACAGTTCATCATATATCTAGTCTTTTCAGGAGATTTAACATATTCATATTATATTCATTAACTGTTCTTATTTATAATCCATTTCAAGTTTTATTCATAGATCTATTTCTTCTCGCTTACTACTAGTAAAGTGAACTCACCTTGAAGCACTAAACGATTTCCGTGGATCACTTCCTTATCTTTTGTGTTCCTCTCAGCGTCACCAACAAATGTTTCACCTCCACCTAACAAGAATATTCTTATCCAAAATTACTATCTAATAACTCAATTCAAACCTTACTAGGTTAAATTCATAAATATATGTATGCATTCTTCATCTTAGTTTTAAATTCAAAGTTTCAGTTAAATTCCTTTCCTTTTATCTTAAATCAAATTCAAATTCATAAGAACAATATGAAGATTCAAACTCTTAAAATCATAATTTTTATATGAAAGAACAAAAATAGTAAAGATTACATTCACAAAGCTTTTCTCAAAAATTTCTTGAAATCAGTTATTGATCGATTTAATTCAATGATAATTCATGAAATCCTTAAGATCTTTAGTAATCAAAGAGAAATTTAAAGAGAGAATGAAATTTAGAGAGAGAATGAAGAGTTTAAAATGAAAGAAAAATGAGTTTTGGTCGGGAAAAACTATTTATATACGCGAAAAGACCTACTAGTCGACTGCCCAATCGGCTGGCAATGCACCGGTCAGCTACCCAGTCGATTAGCACCCTTGTGATGCCTTAAAAATCCATTTTCAACACTTTAATGCATTCTAACTTATTTTCTTCAGTATATTTTCAAATTTTTATCTCAAAATTGCATCAAACTTGAGTTTTAAATCAATTCGTATAATTATGCATGATAGTTATACTATCAACAAGAATTTACTAAATTACCCTTACTTTAAAGGTATGGATCTCACATTTCTACCCACCATACAAAAATTTCTTCATCGGAATTTTCTTACCTACATCAGGAAAAAGTTGAGGATATTGTTTTCTCATGTTCGCTTCACCTTCCAAAGTAATCTCCTCAACATCTCGATTCTGCCAAAGCACTAGAACTAGTGGAATGACCTTATTGCGTAGGACCTATTCTTTTGTATCTAAAAGTTTGATTGACACATGTATAAAAGATAAGTCTTCTTGAAAGTCTACAGATTAATATAGAATTATATGTGACTCATCGGGTATGTATTTTCGTAAAGTAGAAACATGAAAAATATTATGTGACTAATTTAACTCTCGAGATAATGTCAGTCTATATACTACTGGCCCAACTTTTTCAATTATCTCATAAGGTCCAATGTACCGTGGACTTAACTTTCCCTTTTGTCTGAAACATAACACTCATTTCCAATGAGAAATTTTCAACTAAACCCAATCACCAACTTGAAATTCAAGAGGTCTTCATCTCTTATCAGCATAACTTTTTTGTCTATTATGTGCTGTTATAAAGTGTTTTTTGATCAATTTGATCCTCTTTGTTGTTAAATCTATTATTTATGGACCAAAGATCTTTCTTTCTCCCACTTCTTCCTAACATACTGGAGTTCTACATCTCCAACCATACAAAGCTTCAAATGGGGTCATCCCAATACTAGCCTGGAATTTATTATTTTAGGCAAATTCTACAGGAGGTAAGTAAGCATCCCAACTCCCTGAGAAACTCATTACACTCGCCCTCAACATATCTTATAGTATCCGAATGACTCTTTTAGTTTTTCCATCTATTTGGGAATGAAAAATAGTGCTAAACTGTAATTGAGTACCCATAACTTGCTAAAAGCCTTTCCAAAATCGAGAAGTAAATCTAGCATCTCGATCTGAGATAATACTTAATGGTACTCCATGTGGCTTCACAATTTTTGCTACATACAATTCAGCTAACTTCTCAGGACTCAAAGTAGTTCTAATAGGGAGAAATGAGAAGACTTGGATAAGCTATCTAATATTACCCATAGAGCATCATAACTTCTTTGAACACAAGAAAATCCTATAACAAAATCCATACTCGCATTTTCTCATGGTCATTCAGGCACAAGAAGAGGTTCTAGTAAAACCGTTAGATATTTATTTTCTGACTTCACTTGTTGATAAACTAAACATCGAGAAATATACTCTACTACATCCCTCTTCAATCCTGTCCACCAATAGTTTTATTCCAATCCCATATACATCTTATTATTTCTTGGGTGCATCGAGTAAACTGCATCATGTACCTCTCTTAATATTTATTTTCTCAATTCTACATCATTTGGAACACAAATCCTATGTCCCCATATCACCATACTATCCTCTCTTATTTTGAACTCTGATTGTTTTCCATTCAATACTTCTTACTTTATTTTCTCTATCTCCTCATCTTGCCTTGAGTTTCTAAAAGATGTTCTACAGTATATGATTGCATAATCATATTGGCTAGTAGTCCTCCACTCTCACCTACCTTCAATTCCATTCTTATTCTTCTTAATTCCACCATCAAATTCATATTATGACTCTCTATAGCAGCTAATCTTCTTGTAGATTTTCTACTTAAAGTATTAGCTACTACATTTGCTTTTCCCTAGATGGTAATGAATGATACAGTCATAATCACTAATTAATTTCATCTATTGCCTTTTTCTCAAGTTAACTCCTTTTGGGTGGGTAAATAAGTAAGACTTTTATGATCAGTGTATATTTCACTAGTGGCTCCATACAAATGGTGTCTCCAAATCTTCAATTCAAAAACTATGGCAGCCAACTCTAAATCATGGGTAGGATAATTTTTCTCGTGATTAAAGAACCAGTTCTTTTCTTAAAATGTGTAGTACTTGGCTTGCCGTAAGCTTAGAGAGTTGAGGCAATCAGGAAATGTCCGAGACTATGTGAAGGAATTCTCACGTCTCAAGCTCTATTGACCTCCCATCATAGGATCTCAAGTTTGATACTAGAGCTTCAAGGGAGCTCATCTTTGCTTCCAACTCTCCCAATTGCTGGGAGTCATCAGTGAGATGGCAGTTTGCGGATGTGTGTAGACTATCAAGCTCTAAACAAGATCATTGTTCGCAATAGCTACCCCATACCCCTTATTGCTGATCTGTTTGACCAATTGTATCATGCTAAATATTTCTCCAAACTTGACTTGAGATCGGGGTACTAAGACTATAGCTCACTCACATTACTTGGAGTTTTTCACTCTTGAATTGACTTTACCTTCCGAATGTGACCCTAGCAAGAGGAAACATTGTGTATGCTTGAGCCATCATACTTCTCAATTACAAAATAAAAAAAATAAATACAAAATTACCATTAAGCACCAACACTACCAAGTGGCACGGGACGTGCAGCCATGGGCATGATACATGCCGCATCAGTACATATCCCAATCCCTAATGTGAAGCATCATTATACACTACAAATCCTCAACTCCATAACGAAGTATCACTACAAGAAATTTGACTTTTCGCAATGAAAATAGTCCTTGCAAAAAAGTCAAAAGTCTTTGCGAAAGTACTTTTTTGCAACTACAAAAGTCATCGTGATAAACTTCGTAGCGAAACGTCCTGCAATGACTAATGTTCGGTGCGAAAAAAGGTCCTAATGCAACCACATTTGTTGTTGTAAAAACCTTATCGTTGCTATAAACTAGTCTTATTAATCACATATAATATTCTATGACAACAAGAAATTCGTTGCGATATGTGAGCCTTTTCATAATGACCAAAGAAGCTATTGCGTAAGATCATATCGCAATAGCAATTTTGTTGTTACGAAAGACCCAACAGCAACAACAAATCATTGCGAGATATCATTTCGCAACAACAAATCGTTGCGAGATATCATTTCGCAACAACAAATCGTTGCGAGATATCATTTCGCAACAACATTAGCTTTTACAATAGGTTCCTCCTTTAAATCTTAATAGACTATTCAACAACGAAAAAGTTGTGAAAAATCTTGTCGTTGCAAAATTGTTCCTATGTATTTAATTTTTTAAATAAAATTTCATTATATTTTACTACTGGCTTAAAAATACACATTATGAAATCTAAAACAAACTATATTTACACAATAACAAAAACAATCCAAATAGATTAAAAATATATATTCATCAACTATAAAAAAAAATGAGAAACATTAGACGTTGATAGATCTAGTCTTGAAAATATCAACTCCACATACAATGTTCAAATTCATATTGGAATTCAATCTAAATGTACAAAAAATAAATATCGAGGATCGCTAACAAAGACCTAATAGCTAATTATAACACATCCTAACATCCTCCTAATGTCCAGGATCACCAACGATCAATATGTGCAACCTCACTTACCCTGGTATGCTCCGTAGAACCAAATTCCTCTCTTCCTTGAATCTGATCAAGCTCAACTGATGCTTGCGATGCAGCAACAGAGGGTACTAGATGGCCAGTTGACCACCTAAGCAAGGTATGTTTAGGTGTACATTTGGATTGAGAGTCACAAGATAAGGTTCACCTTTTACACCAACATTCTGCACGTTCAAATATTGCAGCCCATAGTAAGAGCTTTTTAACATCATAACAGTGAGCTAGTTCTTCAGAAGATACTAATAAGCCAACCATCTAGACATATAGAATGCAACGTTATCACCAAATTTTTTGGTTTGAGATTCTTCTATTTATATGATTAAACGCCTTTCTTGTGTTACTTTGGGTTTTCCATGATTCTTCTTTTACATGTCCAAAAGAACTTTGGCACCAAATTTCAAACTAGTTTGCACTTCTTACTTTAATTTTGGTGGAAGCTCTTGAGCTGGTTATTAAATCCTTGATGCATCTAATAATTCAGAGGTTGAAAATGAAATCCTATCTTTGCTACATGAGGCTAAAATTAATGCTACCCATAGGAGATGGCCACGGACACAAGTTCATTTTACAGAGAGCATGTTACATACCTGAAGCACATTGAGCCAGTATGTTAAACATACTTTATTGTTGGTACTTCCACAAAATTCCACGCACTCCGTGCTGCTGGGGTTTTGGGCATTAAATTTGTCACGATGAAGAAAAATATCACTGCCTAAAAAGAGTTAAAAATGATTGTGCAATTGATTTGATCAGCTAGACAAGATCACAGTCAAATCAATTTCCAGAATACCAAAAAAGGGAGAAAAATAGAACCAGTGCACAGTAAAAAAATGATCATCTATCGTAAATTTTTTCCATGGCAATTCTAATTCATGATGGCAGCTACATGAAGTATTTTTTTGGTAAAATTAATTTGAATTAGAACCATCCACTCCAATTCAACAAGTGACATAGAGAGACAAGAGGCAAAAGAATACAGTACTTATATTTTGTGCTCCCTCTCCATTGATCCTATCACTACTCTTTTCAACACATGGAGAGGGGGGTAAGAGAATTGTATCACAGCTAAAGGCAATGTATTGAATTATCAAATGTTTCCATTAAATTTTCAAAAGTTAATGAAGAAAATCGGTATTAACTTTAAGATGTTGGTAAAACTGGTAAATAGATGAATTAGGAAAGATACCTGTAAAAATATTGGAAAGCACTCAGTTCATCAAAATAATCTCAGATCATCTGGAGCATGAAAAGCCATTATGCATCCATCATACATCATCTCCACATAATACAGTCCAACCTGCAGAATCACTTTTCCGAATTACCACTAATACTATAATGGTCTTAACATTTATGCTAACCCTATCCATATCCGTATCAACGCCTTATCCGTATCAACTTATATTAGAATCTTTATGATTACTGCAGGACGAAAAGAATAAAATCAAATCTAATTGCTAAGCAATAAGAAAATGAAAAAAGTTTATTGTCCATAACAGAAACTAATCCTTTGGGAGAGTCCTATGAACCAAAATACAAAAACATTCAAAAGAGAGACAATGATGAGAGCAACACATAAAAGAGTTTCTTTAAACAGATTTGAATGCTTATGAAATTGAACAAAAATAAGATACAAATTTACAAAACAAATATTTTGGACAAGATATGTGCACCTACATTAGTAATATATGAATAGAAATGCCTATATTACTTCTCATTTTGTTCCATTTAAGTTTCAATATTTCTGTACTAAAATAGCATTTCAAGAATATTAATATATAAACTATTATGATGAGATGAAAAAATCTAATGATTGGCATATTAGCAATCAGTAGTTTCTATTTTATACAACAAAAGAACATAATTGAATTTAAGTTCTCACCGTCATCAACTTTCAAAACTGAATGTACTCACAACCAGTTCTTATTTGAAAATCTTTACTTTCCAGCACTTCCCTAACCTGATATTATTTTAACAAAAATAAATTATCTTATACTTCTAAGAACAAATGTAAATGCCTTGAAAATGCTAATCCACAGGGAAGGCGAGAAGTTTTCTTCTCTCTTTTTTTGACTAAGATGAGAATGCAATTTAATGTAACAACAAATTAGCACCTTATTAACATAAGTATGTGAACGCCATCTGATAGTCAGCCACTGTGGGAGGCCAAAGAGCTACAAAGGGAATGACAACAAAATTAGAGGAAATCAGAACTATTTCAGCATGAGAAAAAACTCTAACATCACTTAGGAAGTAACTTGTTGAGAAAAGTACATATTGACAATACACATATACATATAATTCTACTTATTGAGAAATATGAACACCTACTTGATAAATTCCCCCAAGGTTTCATTACAATCAATGTCTGTGTTGTTCTCTAGCATTTCAAGATAAATTCAGTTTTTTGCAAACCTGTACATCACAAAGAGCTCATACATTTCTAAAAGATCGACTCCTCTTAACTACGGAAAAACATGATCATACACCATCATATCCTAATACGTTTATCTGACTCTTTATTTTACTTGAAAGTACTCTGTGTCAAAATTTTGGATGTGTATGATTTTCGGACCCTTCACTTAGCTATACGAACCATTTTAACTAGCCAATTAAAGCATATGCTTCATTCTTACTCCATGGATGTGTTCAGTAGGAAGAGAAGTAGGAGGAAAGAGAAGTAGGAGGAAAGAAAAGCGAGAGAAAAGAAAAACTATAAGTATTGATGTTTTCCTCTTACATGTATAAATCATAATCCTCCCAAATTGGTCTCAAACTGAGAGTTTTAACATAAATGCATGTGAAGCACACAATGGAAAATGTACTATTAGATGCTATACATCTTCTAGTAACCATGATAAAAGTTACAATTATGATTAATACTAAGGCATTTTTCAGATAGAAGTACTTTGTTAGTTGAAGTTTCCCAAAAAAAAACTAATTAACTAAATAATTTACTGATTATTGTAATAGGGATTCAACCTGGTCTTGCACAAGGGAAGTTACTTGGGCTGTAATAGAATCCCAATGCTTGCTAAATTCGTGATAGATAAAGAACTCTCGTGAAGGTCTTCGCTAGGTTTACAAGATGCAATTTGAGAAGGACTGGATTGCACAGGGTTCTTCAAACAGCTCTCAAAAATGAGTCAACCAATGCATCTGCAAACTAGAGTCATTGATGTGATAAGGGTACACCTTTACCTATCAATACACACACCTTTCAATTGAACAAGATAAATAAAAAAAAGGTAATGCATGAAAGCACAAATATGAAACTCAAGCAATTAGAGAAGATTGAATTTGTGATACACACAACTTGACAAGAAATCATGATACTTGTCGATTTACATTTGCTTGAATAAGCCTCTACAGTTCAATTATAAGCCTCTGCGATGCATCCAAAGCTGAAATACCCTTTTGCAGCAGGCAAACACATATAATTGATGATGACTTGTTCAGTTTATCTGCTATAAAGCCAGCAAGTTTCTTGTTCTCATCTTTTGTAGTTTGCATGAGTGACACCTGCAATGACAGACATTGATATGCGAAATATACATTTGCTTACTGCTTTGAAGTAAAATATTCAGTATTTGTTCAATGTGTCCAACAGGGGAACTATCTAATTACTCTGATCACTAAATACAAAGTAACTATTTCAATAAAACAACAATACTCCTTGCTAGCATCTAGAGAACTTGCACACTTTTAAGGGCCTCATCCCATTTCAGAACTTTACAATTAAATATATAATCATGAATTTCAGAACTTCAAATCTCAGTTTGGCATAGTTAATCTGCAAATTTAGAAAATATAGCAGAAGCATATCCCCAAAGCCTCAATTTATGTAAAGTAATCTGTTAATTAAATTATAAAACATTAAACCTTTCCAAGCCAAACCATGACAGAAATCAATCTTCTTTTAGACATGCAATTTTAAATATTTGACCCCAGAATCTTGACCAATCACCCCAATTTTAATTCCATAGGAGATCTTTTGTCCTGTAATATTTTTAAGGAAATGTGATTTTTAGTCAATTAACGTGGTAAAAAATACAACCCCGTTTGGTTTCTTTCACTTGATCCCATAGCTGCTGGTCAATGCTAAAATCAATGGTAGAACTTATGTTATTTCCATGCTTCACAATCTATGAAGAACAAAATGAAACAATAGTACCTTCTGTACATATCAATGTACAAAAGCAAACTGCAGAAATGCAGAATCCTAGCGGACAGAAAAGCCAACATTTAAGTCATACCGAGGTAAAAGAACTCGAGAGAACAAGGAGATGTAAAAAAACTAATTATATATGCAGTCTTAATTAGTAAACCCAAAATAAAACCTAGAAATTCCCAAGCTTATTGCAAACGCCCAAGCCCCAAATCTCCAAACCTCAAAAAGATTGAAAAACCAAATACCCCACTTCTTTGCTAACAAATTAACAAACAAAATCAAACATACAAATAAAAATCACAAAAAATTAAGGTAAGAGGAGAAGAAACGAAAGAAAATAGGAGATTTTACCCACATTCAGGAAACATGTACTGCTATTTTCGTTACTTGCTGTGCGGCTACTGGCGATGGAGGTGGAACCATCCCTGGTTGACTCACCCTCAGGCTTCTCCATGACCACAAGACAGTGCTCGAAATCACATCCATCGAGCAAAATCGTCTCCTTGGGTGGCCAATTGGATCACTTAGGGCTAGGAATTTTCTACAAAGAAGACTTCGCGCACGTCGACAATGCTCTCGGACCCACGCCGCAGATTCCAGTAGAGAAAATGACGGCAAGAGGTCGGACGCGGTTGAAGAAAGAGGTAGTGGATAGAGGATTTGAAGCGTCGGAGAGGGAGGGAGAAGAAGAGAATGGGCGAAAGAAGAGGAGAGAGAAATTTGATTTCTTGTGGGTTTGGAGAGAAGAGAACGGGAGAGGGTTTGAGTCGCCATTGTTGTTGTTGTTGTTGTCGTCTATTGGAAGTTTTGTAGATAAACCCTATCAGAGAAAGGTGAGTGTGAGTAAGTGAGAGAAAGAAATGAGGGTAGATGATGGGTGTTTTGCCGTGGATGGCGGTAGAAGTTTTGTTACAGTTCGAGAAGAGAGAGAGTGTGTGTGAGCATTTAAGAGAGTGAGGGATAGCGAGCATCAGGGTTAAGCAGATTTTGGGGAAAATGATTGTTAGGGTTAGGAAGCTGATATCTGAGAGAATGAGAGAGCGGGGGACAAATAAATTTTGAGTAACTTGGGGGAGCAGGACGGGGATCAAGGGAAACTAAGGGCTTGTATGAATTTATTTTTGGGGAAAAATATACTGAAAGCATGAATTTTTTTATCCTTTTTCTTTTTTAAAAACTTTTATTTTTATCGATGTAAACTTGTTTGGATGTGATATTTATTATTTTTTAAGAACTAATTATAAAACTAATTTTTAATTTTTAATTTTTTTATTCATCGATGATACTTATTTTTAAAAAAAATAATTTTTAATTGCTAAAAAATCTTATTATTGATAGAATTATCTTTCGGTGAAACTTAATTTTTTTTAGTTAATTATAAATTATGTTGCAACCTTTTTAATGAAATGATATCGAAACGGCAAAAATTGTTGTAATAAGATTTTAAGCAACTGAAATTTTTTGTTGTAATGACTTGTTATGTCGCAACAAAAATGCCGTTGTGATAGGCTATAAGGAAATCGCAATGGAAAATTTTCATTGCGAAACAAAAAAATTGGAATGACAAGAATGCAAAAGTGGATTGATTCATATTTTCATATTGGCAACAAGCTTTCACAACGAATTTTGAACGTAGATGTGACATTTGGTAACGACCTTCTAACGTCGTTGGGACATATTACACATTTGGCAACAAGTTTTAAAAGTCGTTGTGAAATGTTCCACATTCGGCAACGACTTAATTACATGTTATTCATTTGGCAACGATTAAGATTAGCCATTGCGACACGTACCCATTTGGCAACGACTTTATTTTTTCGTTGCAAAATTTGTTAAAAACCATTTTTCTTATAGCGTATTAATACTAGAGCAGTAGTTAATTTCTCTTTCAATAATTGAAAATTTATCTCACACTCCCAAGGCCACTCAAATTTCACTTGTTTTCTAAGTCATTCTAGTTAAAGGTGTTGCAATAATTGAAAAATTTTGGATAAACCTCCTACAATATCCAACTAATCCCAAGAAACTTTGAATTTTTGTTACATTAGTAGGTTTCTCCCTATTCAACACTGCCTCAACCTTTTGAGGATCTACTGTTATTCCATCTCCTGATACTACATGCCCTAAGAATGTTACTTCACCCAACCATAATTCACACTAGAAAACTTTGCATACAATTTATCTCTTCTAAGAGTTTCTAATACAACTAAAACAATCAACCTAAGCATGATATGTAGAGTCCATCTCTAATATTAGATCAAAGTCCACCATATTTAAGGGTAACAAATCTACTTCAAATTCTTTGTCTCCCATATGAATAATACATCCTCGATAAACCTTTCTACTCACAACTCTATCTCTAGTAGAAATTTCAATAAAGGACTAATAGATGCATCTACAAACTTCATAAAAGAAATAAATATTAAGGAATGAGTTGCATCTAGATCAATTAATATTTTGGTAGTTTTATCAAGGATAGATAATGTACCCATAACGACATCAGGTATGGCTTTGGCATCCTGCTAGGTAAAAGCATACACTCTGCTTTCTCTTGGCTGAGTCTGACTAGGACGTCTTGTCTCTGATATTGCTCTCCGGCCTTAAGCTCCATCTCGTACACTTCTTGGTCCACCTCTATCTAACTGACCTCTCTCAACACCCCAGTAATAACCAAATCAGCTAGTTTAACTTTCAATGGATAATCCATACCTCTATGTCCACTCTGTCCGCAAACAAAACAAATCAAAGTAGGAAAATCTTGAGATAAATATCCCACTTGATTACACCTATAACATGCCCTACTCTCCCTGTCTGATACAATATTACCACCTCCTTTAGCTGTCACACTCCCACCTCTACTAAAATTTCCCACACTCATAAGTTGTTTCCCAAACTTAGAAGTCCCTCCTACTGAACTCTGAGCTACACACGTCACTGAACTACTATGCCTTTACTAACTCTGCACAATGGGCCCTTATGAAAAAGAATGACTCCTTTGAGGTGGGCGACCTCCCTGTATCCCAAGACTACCTCCTCTAGTACCTTCAGACCTACTTCTCTTCAGCCATTCCCAGCGTCTTCTAGATTCAAATGTCTTTTTCTATTTGAAGCGATATATCCACCAATGCAGCATAACTAGTATGCTTCAAATAAGAAAGCTTATAACGAATCTCAAAATTCAAACCATCAAGAAATATTTTACACTTCCTCTCTTTAGTATTCACTAGCTCAAGTACAAACCTAGATAAAGTCATAAATCCCTCATCATATTAAGCTACATTCATCATATTCTGTCTCAACTTAATAAAATCTCTTTCCTGTTGAGACCAATATGTATCAGGAAAGTATTTAGCAAAGAATACTTCCTTAAACCTACTCCAGGTTAAGGGTTGATCTACATCCATACTGAGTATCTAATAAGCAAAACTACCATCTCTTTTTTAGATATCATGTATCTCCGAAATCCTCACATGATCTACTACTAAATCTAGATTCTGCCTAGCCTACTCATCCAACCTCCACTGTAAATTATCAAGTCTACCCTCAGCCTGATTCAATCTTTCAAGAGCCTGAGTAAGAACTAATCTCTTTCAACCTCAAAATTTCTCAGTGCACCACTTGTAGGACCAGGTGCACTATCTACATGTTCTCTTTCAAGAACCATATAATCAAGCTCAACTTCAACCTCCCCTCTTCTAAACAAAGGAGGCTTGCCACATCCTCTTCGTCCTACCACTCTAGATCTAGGTGTGCCACATCCACCTGACATCCTCAAACCTACATCAAAATAAATTATTTTAGAAACCACAAGACCAATTTTTTTTTGCAGTATACAAAACCTTTAACTTGGCTCTGATACCAAAATTGTAACGACCTACCTTGGACTGGCCCATCCAATATGGCATCGTCAACTTTCAACACTAAGCATGACTTATATGCAACAATTTCATAACTTTTAAAACTTTTACATCATATACATCTCGAAAATATTTACATCATATACACCTCAATTCATTTTTAAGGAGATACAGAGTTTTTACATGAAAGTAAACATGTCCATGCATGACTGTTTACAATTTCTATAAAAAAAAAAATTCTTTTATGAGGATTCTAATCATGGGGACCCACCTAGATACTTACAAATGACTTTAAGTCAAGGAATTCTATCAACTTTCTACCAGCAACCTAATATTTGATTAAAAATAATGAGAGTGAGCTTTACAAGCTTAGTGGTGCTCAATTTATCAGAAGTATTCGATTTGTATACTTCAATACATAATTATAATTGCAATTCATATATCAATCAATATACTTTCATTTAATCATCATTTTTTATATGATACTATATTTCATGTATTTCATTCAATATGTAGATATCACTCCAAATATCCAATTCACTTCATTTTTCTCATCACATAATTTCATAATCATCTCATCGCAAGGTTTCAAAATCATTTTGATGTATCAACATCTCAATAAAATAATATGCATATGCATAATTTTCTTCTTTCTTCTTCTTTTCACATCATATCTCATTCATACTATATATCAAGTATGGGTATTTTCATCCATTTTAAGGCATTTGTACCAGTCTCTGATACAGATGTCGGGGACGTCTCCTCACGTGTCGACACGTTTACATCCAGACCAATCATGGTTCTATCCTTCCACGGACCATATTCCACACTTATGGCCCGACAATACATATGTACAATCTCATAAAAGCAAGCATAGCATAACAACATATAAATCAAATGATTTTCTTTTCATAAAATCTCCAATTTGTTATAATAATTCAATATATAAGAATTTCTCATCCTTTCAAGGATACAATTCATATCAATTCATCATATATTTTCATATATATATATATATATATATATATAGTATTTTCATTATATTTAACATATTCATAATATATTCATTAACTATTCTTATTTATAATCCATTTCAAGCTTTATTCATAGCTCTATTTCTTCTTGCTTACTAGTAGTAAAGTGAACTCTCCACGAAGCACTAAACGTTATCCGTGGATCACTTATTTGCCTTTTGCGCTCCTCTCAGTGTCACCAACAAATGTTTCACCTCCACCTAACATGAATATTCTTACCCGATATTACTATCTCATAACTCAATTCAAACCCTATATCAAGTTAGCTTCATACATATATGTATGAATGCTCCATTTTAGTTTTAAATTCAAAATTTCAATTAAATTCGTTTTCTTTTATCTTAAATCAAATTCAAATACATTTAATAAGAATATAAAGATTCATACTCTTAAAATCATAATTTTTATATGAAAGAACAAGAATAGTAAAGATTACCTTCACAAAGTTTTTTTTTAAAAAATTTCTTGAAATCAGTTCTTGATTGATTGAATTCAACAATAGTTCATGAAATCCTTAAGATCTTTAGTAATCAAAGACAAATTTAGAGAGAGAATGAAGAGTTTAAAATGAAAGAATAATGAGTTTTGGTCGTGAAAAACTATTTCTATAGCAGAAAACACCTATTAGTCGACTGGTAATGTACCAGCTGCATTCTGGTAAGGTCCTAGTTGGCTACCAAGTCGATTAGCACCCTTTGATGCCTTAAAAATCCATTTTCAACACTTTTATTCATTCTAACTTATTTTCTTTAGTATATTTTCAGATTCTTATATCAAAATTGCTTCAAACTTGAGTTTTAAATCAATTCGTATATTTATTCATGATAGTTATAATATCAACTTTAAGGGTATGGATCTTATAACTATAGAGGGAAGTTCTTGTACTAAACAAATTATTTAAGGACATATATATGTACCGAATTTTCAAAAATTGTATAGCAAACAGTACAAATGGAAACAACATCATCAACAAAATAGGGTATGATATATATAAAAAATTAAAAGAAAAGTTGGGTAGAGATTAAAGGTTCATTTGGTTTATAGACAAGATTATAGTGGAATATGATTAAGATTAATATGTGATATGATAAATGAGGATTAAATAGGTAATACCTTAATCTTATATTTGATTAATGAGATTGGTGGATTGAGACTAAAGTAGAATAAAAAGTCTAACTACCAAAATATCCCAACACTATTTATCATGCTTAACAATCTCCAATTTCTTCACAAACCATAAAATTTTATATCATCATCATCATCATTAATTCTATTACTCTTATAATAATAATAATCATTATTTATTAAACTAATAATAATAAATTTATTTATAATTATAAGCATGATAATTATTATATTATCATATATAATTATAATAATTATTATATTATTATAATTACAATTACAATTTTTAGATTATTATTATAATAATATTAATTATTAACAATAATATTTAATAGTAGAAAGGGAAAAAAATAGTACAAAATGAGTGTGATAGATTCCATCTCATGGAGAGAGACGAGACAAAAAATGTGAGATTATGACTAATTTATCCCACATGAATAGTAAATCTCATAACCAAATGTGGGACAACTATTCATGTGGGATTAAAATAGTCCAATCCCATCATAGTCCCCCCAACCAAATGAGCTGTAAGAGTACACATTTTTTTATCGTTTGATGTTGAATTTACCTTCAAAGTTCACTTACACAACTTAAGACAAAAGTATTACCACACAAGCAATTAAATAATCAAATAAAATAAAGAGTAAGAACATAAGAATTAACTTGTTTCGACATCTCTTTGTTTGCGTTAATGCACGAACAAACTGACTACTTCATTATTCTTCAGTTACAACTTTAGGAAGTGTATATTTGCTAAACTCTCACTTACTTCACAATCCAAAAAAGTCAATAGAATACCCAAAGCTTTCAACCTAACTTCTAGTTATAAACCTCTTTGATTTTATTTATAGAATATTATGGACTTGTGGGTATACTATACCAACCCTTCTCTATGATCTCTTTTATGTAGAGGAGGTTTCCTAGTACTACTAGAAAAAGAAACTAGAAATTAAATAGGAATATTTAATATTACTACTAGTACTAGTACTAGAACAAGAAATTACATAATAAGAAATTAAAACTTTTATAAACCAAATAGGAATTCTTGTGAAGATTTGTGCCAAAATACCAACAATCTCCACCTTGGCTCAATTTATTCACCCCATCATCAAATCTGACTCTATTCTTAATTGGTTGTTGTGATCCATTCTTTTGGTCCTTCCATCTTGAACAAAAATCTCTTCATATATGTTATGATCCATCATGGACAAGCCCACCTAAGACGAAATCGTCACCTTTCAATACTAAGCACAGACTTATATACAACAATTCCATATATTAAAATATATTTACATCATATACACCTCAACTCATTCTCGATGAGATACAAAAATTTATTACATAAAAGTAAACATGTCTATGCATGATTAAGTACAAAACTCGATTACAAATAATATATTTATATATATATATATATATATTTCCCGATGATGCCAGCTATGTGGACCCACCTAAACAACCATAAATAGAAATTGTATCACAGAACTCTATCAACCTTTCTATCTTCAACTTGAAATTTAAAAAAAAAATGAAGGGGTGTGTAATGACCCATCACAGGTTCCACCCCCGAGACAGTGTCGTCACATTTTGAAATCCCAGCATTCCATATATATGCAACAATATAAAAACATACATCAACTAAATGTATATATATCTATACATCAATCCTCAACTCTCAACAGGGGAGTTACATTATTAAAATTTCAATTGAAATAATATATACAACATATGATGCATGAATATTTACAAATATTTTTTTTCTTTCCATTAGTCTGATGATGTGGGCCACATGGCTTACAAATAATGACTCAGTCTGAATCTCAACTCACCAATCTATCTCTCCTGCCCGCTTCCTGAAATTATTTAACAATAAGGAGTGAGTTTCACAAGCTCAGTGAATTAAATTTACTAGAAGTATTCAATTTGTATAATTTCAGTCACATCTTATAATTTAATTATTCAAATAGTCTTCCAATATTCATTCATCTATATCTTATATAATTCAATAATAGTATTTTATTATCGCTACTCATATCATAATCCTCATCATTTATCGATCTCTTCTTAAGTTAATCATCAAATATATCAATCTTTCTTCTCATATATTTAATCATCTCGAGACTATCAATTCAACCTTCTTAGTTACCTTGTTATGAGGTTCACAACATATAATCAATCACTAAGATAATTCTTATCATATAATATTTTAATATTTCTTTCTCATAATATTTATCTCTCTGTGAGACTCATTTATCTATCAATAAATTCACAATCAAGAATGACACTTTAGCATTTCGAGCAATAATAATCAATATTTAAAACAAATACAATGCATGAATTGAAATTATCAGATCATTTCATATTATCATTTAGGAACATCTTCTCACATGTCGACATGTTTTAGCTTAGACCGGCTGCCTTCCTGGTTCTTTTATTTTCAGCTATACCGACTGCCACGGTTATTTTATTTTCATTTAGATTGGTTACCTTCCCATTTCTTTTATTTTCAGCTATACTGGCTGCCACAGTTCTTTTATTTTTATTTAGATTGACTGCTTTCTCGGTTCTTTTATTTTCAACTATACCAGCAGCCACGGTTCTTTTATTTTCATTTAGACTGGCTGCCTTTCCGGTTCTTTTTTTTCATGCATATGAACAATAATATGAAATATACATATGAACAATAAATAAAACAAGTATGTATTCAAGCATCCAATTTAGCTATCCAGCTCTTTCTCAAAATTATTATTTTTATTATATTCATTAAATTATCTCTTCATATATCGTATCAAATTATCAATCATAACTTGTCGAGAATTTCATCAATATTACTTCTCGTATAATAAATTTTGAACATATCAATTATTCATATAATATCAATTAATCAACTTTCATATATCATCCAATCATTGTAGTTCAATAATTAATTCAAATGTCATCACTTTATATTTCATATTTATCTCGATTCCTAAAAGTAAATCTAACTTTCCACGTAGCATTTAAAGCTACCCGTGGATCACCTCCTTGCCTTTTCTGCTCTTTTTAGTAATTTCATCCGATTGCTAATCGTCAATACCTGACATAATATTTATATTAAAATTTTTAATTTGTTCTTAAATTCTTTCATAATTCATACCCTTTAAATTTTCACATCAAATTCCGGATAATTTCATGAATGTATAATTTCAAAAATAAAATACACATTATTATTTTTTGTTTATCTTACAGGTTTCCTCAAATCTCTTTTAAAATTCTCCAATAAACTTCTTCAAAATTTCAATCTTTCAACATTTCTTTGAGTCCTCAGGTGTTTAAAGAAAGTGAATAATTTGAATTGAAGAAAGAAGGAAACCAAATGGGATTTAGTAAGAAATAAAACAAAATAATAAAAAAAAAACATTTTTATCTTTCAAATTATCCTGCCACCGTTTTTTCTTTGGTTGCTTAGTGTCTACTACATGCACACTTATTCTTTTTCAAAATGATTATTTTATTTAATAATAAATCTTTCATATACATATATAATTTTAATTCCATGTCATATTTATCAAATTACTTTTTTACTCTTACTTTAAGAATACGGGTATTACAAGGTGAGCTTTACAAAGCTCAATGAAGTTCCAATTTATTAGAAGTACTTGATTTGTATACTTCAATTTATAATTTTATTTGCAACTGATTTACTAGTCATTATACTTCATTTAATCATCATATTTCATATCATATCATATCTCAAGAATTTCATTCAAATATAGTTGATATATAATATCATTCATGATATCTAGTTCAACATCATTCTTCTCATTACACGTCATAGAATTTTCACAATGTAATTGATTTATCAACATCCCAATGAAATAATGAGAATATGAAATGAATGGATATGCACTGTTTTCATCTCAGTATCATATTCTTTCCCACATCTCC
The DNA here is from genome assembly GCA_023935145.1 of Bretschneidera sinensis. Taxonomy (NCBI): domain Eukaryota; kingdom Viridiplantae; phylum Streptophyta; class Magnoliopsida; order Brassicales; family Akaniaceae; genus Bretschneidera; species Bretschneidera sinensis. The sequence continues at coordinate 59,104,409 of CM043697.1, read as the reverse complement.
ACTAACCACATCATATCTCATCACAAATCATTTTATTTCATTTTCATCCATATCAATCTCTAATGTAGGCATCCATATCAGTCTCTAATATAGGTATTGGGAACGTCTCCCTATGTCCTAGCACTCAAATACTCGGACCAGTTATGGACTTGGTCCTTCTTAGACCACACCTTTCATCTTCTATGGTCTTACAATGCATTTGCAATCACATACAAGCAAGCACAAGGATATTAACATTACCATCAGATAACTACATCACAAAATTAACAATTTATCATAACAGTCCAGTCTATATGATTTACACATCCTTTCAATAATACAATTCATAATGATTTATCATATATATACATACACTCAATCATTTCATCAAATTAACGTCATTAAGAATTATATTTCACTTTATTTATTAAATTCATACCTATATTCTTTATTCCTTCAAATTTAACATATTTATAATATACCCTTTAGTTTTTCTCACTTATAGTTCATTTTAAGTTTTATCTATATTTCTTACTTCTTCTCGCTTCTTAGAAGTGAAGTGAACTCACCAAGAAGCACCAAGCACTATCTGTGAACCACTTCCTTGCCTTTAGAACTTTCTTTAACAACACCTTTAATTACACCTAATCCAGATACTCTTCATAAATGAGGGTTACTTGGACCTGCTTCTTCCACTGTACATCTACCTAACAAGAATACGCTTAACTGTTATTACTATCTCATAACTTTATCTAAACCCTTATAATGGGTTAAATGTGTGTATATATGTATGCATGTTCCAACCTAGTCTTAAATTCAAAGTTTTAGTTGAGCTCTTTTCTATTTATTTTGAATCAAATCAAAGCTCATTCAAAAAGAACATGAGGTTTTAAGCTCTTAAAATCATGATTTATATATGAAAAAAATAAGAAAAAAGAGATTAAATCCACAAAGATTTTGTCAGAAACTTCTTGAATCCAAATCTTGAACAATCAAATTCAATAAAGGTCTATGAAAACCTCAAGTCTCGTATAATTCTTTAAGAGTTTTGAAAGAATTTTAGAGTGAGAGTTTTAGAGAAAAAAATGAGAATTTCAAATGAGAGAAATAAATTTTGAACGTGAAATAGGGTAATTATATAGCCTAAAACCTTACTAGTCGACTACTTTAGCGATTGGTAAGTCTTAGGCACCTGCCTAGGTGACTAGTGAAGGGCTAGGCACCTACCTAGAGGCCTGATGCCCTCCAACCCCCATTTTTCATAAGTTTAATGCCTTACAACCTCTTTTCTTCAATATATTTTTAATTCTTGTCTCAATATTGCCTCAAATTTGAATTTTAATTTAAACCGATATGTATATGTATGCATGATGATCATAAAATAAAATAAGAGATTACCAAATTACCCCTACCCCAAGGGTGAAGATTTTACAATATATGTTTTTTACCAACTTTCTCATCATTCTTGTTGACCCTCGCCCGTATTTTAATGATGGCAAAACACAACTATTATTTAACTAACATGTTTAAACTAAGTTGTATTAAGGATCAAACACATTCAACCAAGGAACAAAGTGCAAAAACTCGAACCAAATCAAGTATCAAGTGAAGACTGAAGATCTAGAATAGGTCTTAAGGTTTAGAACCAATGTAAGTCTCACTTATACATTGTATTAGCTTGTTCAAAGGCTCAAACATAAAAGGTTTTTCTAAAACCATTATTTTTAAATGTTTTTGATGAAAAACAGAAGAAAAACTGGGTTGGAAGACAACCCAGTCGACTGGGTACATATACCAGTCGACTGGTATATGGGTCAGAAGGTACCCAGTCGACTGGATGAATTAACCCAGTCGACTGGTACATTGACCAGAAAGTCCCCAGTCGACTGGATGATATATACCAGTTGACTGGATACCCAGAAGGTCTGAAAACGAGTATTTTTCAAGTGAACCCAGTCGACTGGTATCTCGATCCAGTCGACTGGTAATTCAAAATTATGACCGTTGGACTCCAAATCTGAACGTTTTAAAGTAAATCTTTTTCAAATTAAAGTCCTAAACGGCCATATTAATTGATTGCTATATAAACCCATTCAGTTAAGCATTCAATGACAAGCTGCACATATTCAAAAAGAGTTGATCTCACATAATCAAGTTTTTATACTCTTGAAACACAAAAAGCTTTGAAATAATCTTATTGAGCCATTTCTTCAGGCTTTACTTTGAAAGAGAGACATTTCTGTTGTAATAAGCTTTCATTTGCTGTTTCTCTACCTTTTACTTTACACTATCTTTGTAAAGGGATTACTTCCGAGAGGAAGGGGAAACTTCCGAAATGAAGGGGATTTTTTGGTTTAAGCAATTCCTGTAATTTGCTTGTGTACGGTTTGTGCAACACCCGGCTAAGTTGTGCGACTAAGTTTTCTTAGTGGATTACTTCAAGGTGTTCCTTGAAGAGAGTGGACGTAGGGTCGGAACGAATCCGATATTGCCGAACCACTATAACTGTGTTTGCATCCTCTTTCCTTAAACTCTTTATTTACAGCTCATTACTTGTATTTATTATCTGTTGCTTGTTAGTTTTTATAAACTTATATTAATTCCGCGAAAAGTTTTTAAAAACCCAATTCACCCCCCCTCTTGGGTTGAAACCTCGAGCTACAATTGGTATCAGAGCCTCGTTCTCTTTATTAGGCTTAAAATCCTAGAGTTGATCCAATGGCAGCAAATAGCTACTCTGAGGGACACTCTTATACTAGACCACCATTGTTCAATGGCTCAAATTATAACTATTGGAAAAATAGAATGAAAATCTTCGTCGAAGGACAAGATTACAATCTATGGAGAATTATAGAAGAAGGACCTAAAATTCCTTCAAAAGAAATAGTTATTGGAGAGACTCTTCATACAATGCCTAAACTCAAAACTGAGTTTACTGACGAGGATTGTAGAACGATGTCTCTCAATAGTAGAGCAACAAGCATGCTACATTGTGCATTAGATATTTCTGAATATAACAAAATATCTGCATGCGTTTCTGCTAAAGAAATATGGGACAAATTGCAAGTCACATATAAAGGAACAAGTGAAGTAAAAAAGTCTAAAATTTACATGCTAATTTCCGAGTATGAATCTTTTAAGATGTCTCCTAACGAAACCATTTCCGAAATGCACTCATGATTCACTACTATTATAAATGGTTTAAAATTGCTTGGCAAGAATATTGAGGAAGTTGAACTAACCAGAAAAATCTTAAGATCTTTGCCACCAGAATGGAAACCAAAGAGGACAGCCATTCAGGAGGCCAAAAATCTTGACAAGCTTGATGTTGAGACGCTGCTTGGGTCATTATTGACATACGAGATGGAAGAAATGACTCCCATCATCAATGATGATGAGAAAAAGAAAAAGCAAATTGCTCTCAAAGCTTCTACGAGCAACAAAGAAAAGGAATTAAAACAAGAAGCAGAGAGCAGTGAAGAGGATGGTGAAATGGCTTTAATCACCAAACGATTCCATAGGTTCTTGAAGAAAAGCAAGAAACCTTACTCAAAGGATCCCACCTCAAAAAGGGAACTACTTATGTGCTATGGCTGCAAAAAGTCAGGACATATAAAAGCTGATTGTCCGGTTTCAAACAAACCATACAAGGGCTTCAAGAAGAAGGCTATGGTAGCAACTACCTGGAGCGATGACGAAGAAGATGAGTCATTAGACGAAGAAATCGGATACGAGGAAATTGCCAACCTTTGTTTGATGGCAATCGATGATGAAAGTGAGGTAACATCTTCTCCCTCTTCAAAAAATAATATTGTTACTAGTAGTGAAGAACAGCTAGAAGTCATAAATGAAATGCATGAAGAATTAAAGAAATTTGATTCTAGAAATTCTGTTCTTAAGAAAGAAGTATCATCTCTTTCTAAAGAAATGATAATTCTTAGAGAAGAAAAAGAAAAATTATCATCTTTACTGTATGATTCGTCTCAAGATTTTCTTAAAGATGAAAATGAGAATTTGAAAAATAAAATTTCTGAATTAAACAGTACTATATCTAGACTTATGCTTGGTAAAGAAAAACTTAATGAAGTGCTTTCTTCCCAAAGATTAAGTGGAGGAAAATCTGGTGTAGGATATTCTCCATTGGGAAAACAAAAAACAAAAGAGAGCTTATTCATGAAAGCCTCTTGTGTAGATGGAGCCTCTACTTCAAAAGCTCCTAGCATTGTTAAAAGCACTCCCTCGATAAATGCTAGGAAATCTAGAAACTTAAATGATCATACTAAATTGAAGCATTCTAAAAATACTCATGCTTATATGTATGCTCATTCTAGAAATGCTCATACACATCCTAGAAATAATTATCATGCTCATTCTAGGAACAATGTGTATAATCAAAGAATGCATTCTGCTCGTGCTCATCCTAGGAATTATCACCATGGGTATCCTAGAATGCATCATCATACTCTTTATAGAAATGACATGAATTTTCATACTCCTTACCATAGAAACATGTATCCTAGGAACTATTATCCTAAGGTTTATAGGAATTCACATGTAAGACATCCTAGAAATTTCTATGACTATCATGCTAGGACTGTGCATCATCAACTTGTTCATGGAGCACCTCATATTAAGAAAGTATGGGTCCCAAAAGGAACTGTATTTTCCAGGACTAACCCCAAAGGACCCAAGAAATTTTGGGTACCTAAAAGTGCTATCATATATCCTTGTGTGATGTAGATTTGTCTTCACACCAAGGAGAAAGGTAACTGTTGGTACCTTGATAGCGGTTGCTCGAAGCATATGACCGGTGATAAAAGCGTATTCAAGGAGCTAACTCTAAGAGATGGTGGACTTATGACCATTGGAGACAATACTAAAATAAAGATCATCGGGCATGGAAAAGTCGGTAATGATTTCTCAACCTTAGATAATGTATTGCTAGTACAAGGCCTTAAGCCAAATTTACTTAGCATTAGTCAATTATGTGACAAAGGATATAAAGTCACATTTGAGACCTCTCATTGTCTAGTTATAGACATCAAGAGCAACAAGATCAAATTCATTGGCCATAGACATGAAAATGTCTATATAGTTGATTTGAAATCTTTGCATTCCGATAATGAAAAATGTTTTCCTGCTTTTAGTGAAAATCAATGGCTATGGCATAGAAGGCTTGGTCATGTAAACATGAATTTGCTAAAAATTGTTTCAAGAAAAGATTTAGTTATTGGACTTCCTAAAATCAATTTTGAGAAAGACAAAATTTGCAATGCTTGTCAAATGGGAAAACAATCTAGGATATCTTTTAAAGCAAAAAAATGTAGTCTCAACTACTAGACCTTCGGAACTTTTGCATATGGACTTATTTGGTCCAATTAGTACCATTAGTTTAGGTGGCCATCAATATGCTCTTGTTATTGTTGATGACTATTCAAGATATACCTTTGTTATTTTTATTGCTTATAAGGATGAAGCTTTCAAAGGATTTGAAAAGTTTTGCAAAAAGGTACAAAATGAAAAAGGAATTTGTATTTCAAGCATAAGAAGTAATCATGGCAAAGAATTCGAAAATCAAAGATTTTCAAAATTTTGTGATGAAAATAGAATTAATCACAACTTTTCAGCTCCTAGAACTCCTCAACAAAATGGAGTTGTTGAGTGGAAAAATAGAGTTCTAGAAGAATTTTCAAGAACAATACTTTGTGAAAATAATTTACCAAAATATTTTTGGGCTGAAGCCGTGAATACTTCTTGCTATATTTTAAATAGAATTTTGATAAGGCCCTTGCTTGATAAAACACCATATGAACTATAGAAAGGGAGAAAGCCCAATATTTCCTATTTTCGTGCCTTTGGTAGTAAGTGCTTCATCTTAAATAACAATAAAACTAACTTGGGTAAATTTGATTCCAAGACCGATGAAGGGATATTTTTAGGATATTCAACTACTAGTAAGGCTTATAGAGTTTTCAATAAGAGAACTCTAGTAGTAGAAGAATCTGTGCATGTAACTATTGATGAATCTAACCCAATGAGTAGTGGAGAAGTTTCCTTTAAAGATGATGCAGATTTTATTCCAAGAATGGGAACTCCTACTCCCATTGTTGACCCAAAAGTGAGTTCTTCTCAAACAAATAAAGGGATGGCAACTCCCAATTTGGACCAACCATCCTCAAGTCAACAAGAGGAAAATCTACCCAAGGATTAGAGGTATGTAAATCATCATCCAATTGATCAAGTAATTGGTGATCCTTCACAAGGGGTAAGAACTCGCTCTTCCATTAGAAATATTTGCAATTTTGTAGCTTATTTGTCTCAAGTAGAACCTACGACATTTATAGAAGCTGAAAAAGATAATGATTGGATAATTGTTTGCAGGAAGAGATAAATCAATTTGAGAGAAACGATGTTTGGAAACTAGTTCCAAGACCTGAAGATCATTCAATTATTGGAACTAAATGGGTACATAGAAATAAAATGGATGAAAATGGTATAGTAACTAGAAATAAGGCTAGACTAGTTGCTAAGGGATATAACCAAGAGGAAGGAATAGATTTTGATGAAACTTATGCTCCTGTAGCTAGATTAGAAGCTATTCGAATGTTATTAGCCGTTGCATGCTTTAATAAATTCAAGCTATTTCAAATGGATGTGAAAAGTGCCTTTTTAAATGGCTTTATAGAAGAAGAGGTTTATGTTGAACAACCTCTTGGATTTGAAAATCCTAGTCTTCCAAATCATGTCTATAAACTTTCTAAAGCTCTATATGGGTTGAAGCAAGCTCCAAGAGCATGGTATGAAAGATTAAGTAAATTTTTGATTAACAATGATTTTGTAAGAGGTAAAATAGACACAACTCTCTTCACAAAAACTCACAAGAATGACACTTTGATAGTTCAAATATATGTTGATGATATTATATTTGGTGCTACTAATGAATCTATGTGTCAAGAGTTTGCAAAGTGCATGCAAGGTGAATTTGAAATGAGCATGATGGGAGAACTTACCTACTTCCTTGGTCTTCAAATAAAAGAACTAAAAGGAGGCATCTTCATCAATCAATCAAAGTACATCAAGGACCTACTTAAGAGGTTCGGGATGGAAAGCTCAAAGCCAATTGGAACGCTTATGAGCACAACCACCAAACTTGATCTTGATGAAGGAGGTAAAACTATAGATTCTAAATATTATAGAAGCATGATAGGTGCTTTACTATATTTGACTGCAAGTAGACCTGATATAATATTCAGTGTATGCATGTGTGCTAGATTTCAGTCTAATCCTAAGGAATCACATGTAGTTGCAGTAAAAAGAATCCTTAGATATCTACAAGGGACCCAGACCATAGGATTATGGTACTCTAGAGAATCATCTTTTGAGTTAGTAGGATATTCAGATGCTGATTTTGCTGGATGTAGGTTAGATAGAAAGAGCACAAGTGGAACATGCCAATTCTTAGGTGCTATGTTAACTTCTTGGTTCTCCAATAAATAGAATTCAGTTGCACTATCAACCGCTGAGGTGGAATATGTAGCAGCTGGCAGTTGGCGACTCCGCTGGGATGAAACAACTAGAAGACTATGGCATGAGTCTAAAAAATATTCCTATATTTTGTGATAATACTTGTGCCATCAACCTAACCAAAAATCCTATTCAGCACTCTAGAACCAAACATATAGAGATTAGACATCATTTCCTAAGAGATCATGCTCAAAAATGTGATATAAGATTAGAATTCATACCTTCAGAAGATTAAATTGCTGATATTCTTACGAAACCCTTAAGTGAAGCTAGTTTTTGTAAGATTAGAATGTTGATGGGATTGCTTGATTTTGATAAACTAAATGTTTGATTGCATCTCATTTCATCATTTGCATGTTTGACATTGAGTGATAGAGTATTAATTCATGTTTAATTATTCCCCTCACTCAAAAATGTCGTAGATAAACAAAATCGTGCTAAAAAAATTCAGGACTGAAAATTTTACTCAGGATCCAGTCGACTGGTAAATGTGCTACGGTCGACTGGTAAGTCTCTGCCTGATCTTTCAGTCGATTGGTACTTTTGACCCAGTCAACTGGTAATTCTCTGCCAAATATTCCAGACGACTGGTAAGTCTTCTCCAGTCATTTATAAGATCAAATCCTATTTGGAGCCAATTTTTTTGAAAAACCTTTGTCCTCCAGTCGACTGGTAAAGTTAGCCCAGTCGACTGGGAACTCACTGCCAGTTTACCCAGTCGACTGGTACGTTTACCCAGTCGACTGGTAAAGAAACTGTTCATCTTTTCAAAGGGACCCAGTCGACTGGTATATCGACCCCAGTCGACTGGTATCGCGATTCTATAAAAAGAACTGTTCATTTTCGCCATTTTTACGCCATTTTCAAAGAGCCCAAGCTTTCTCTCTCTAGAAAAATTCATCCTTTTGATCCAAAAATCATCCAAATCCCTTCTAAACACACCGATCTACACATTCCTAAAGAGATTTTTAACTTTCTACGGTTAAAATCTCTCATTTTTACCAAAATCTTTTTTTTCAAAAACTCCAGATTTCTCCAAAATGAGTGACAAAATCCGTATTAAACTCACAACAAGTGGACCTAATGCGTCTAAAAAGCCAAGGTCTTCAAAACCTTCGGCTTCGGAGTCGAAAGGGAAGGGAGCAGCAGGGTTATCCAGCAAGGAGCCCAGAACAGAGCTGGAGCAGACTCTGTTTTATAGCCCAGCGGCTCATAAGAGGTATAATTCAATAATCCGTCACAAGAAAATCATGACGGGTAGAGTCGTTGATTTCGACTCTATTCGCCTTGGTAATTTCGATATTCTACCAGCCTTTGAGGCAATAAATCTGACCCCACTGGTCAGAATTCATGAAAAGTATTACCCGTGACTGGTTTACCAGTTCTATGCGAACTTGGTGAAACCCAGTCCTCTGGCTCTGAGATTCAGAACCAGAGTTAGCGGTGTGGAGTTTGAGGTCAACACTGACCTTTTGATGAGCATTCTAAGAATCCCTATAAGGGGGGTTCAATGGAGTCTGGATGGATGGCCAGACAACTTTGAAGTTGAGGAGGCCTGTCGGATAGTCAAGGGCGACCCTAACTATGTGTACAGACCCACTACATTTCACACATGTAGTGACTTACTCCTCGACTCAAAGTTGTTTCAGTTGATTGTCAGTTAGACCATCCATCCAAGACTCGGGAGTCGAGGGTATTTATCTAAAATAGATATGGTATTGATTTGGTGCCTAAAATCTAGGCACCACTTCAATATATATCCTCTGCTGCTCGCCAACATGATAAACGGTGAAGCAAACGACTCCGGGTGTCTTCCTTATGGGATGCTCATTACGCTCATCCTCCAGCACTTTCGGGTACCTTTGCCTGCCTCCGAGGCTCAGGATATCGGATTAACGGACATCACCAACATCTCATCTCTGAAAAAGATGGGATGTACTATTCGTGAAGGGTTCCTCTATCCGAAGGCCGGAAAGCGCCTAAGGATCCAAGAAGATGCGAGTGACAGTGATGAGGATGCTGATACGGCTGCTGAGATGGAGACGGATACCCGAGCACCTCCCATTGGTGACTCGAGTACTGATCAGACTGGTTATGGTGACATCCTACGAGCTATCATGAGTCTTCAGATGACGATGGAGTCCAGTTTTCAGTCTATGCAGTCTGATTACTAGAGGCTGAGCTCCTCCATAGACCACCTACGGGACGACTTCGAGTTACATCGAGAGCACACCGAGGGTTCCCTAGCTGAGATTAGGGAACTTCTTCGTGATAGCTCGGACTCTCCCGCACCATGAGTCTCTATCTTTTATCTGTACTTAGCGCTTTTCCAGTTTTTATCACATAGCACGGACATCTCATGTATTTTTTCTTAGTTATGGCTCTGTGAAGCCCTGCCTGTAGTGACTTTTTCTCAATGATGATGTATTACTATTAGCCATATTTCTTGCATTTATTTACACTATTTGTAATATGTTGCACTGTTTTAAAACTCTGTTTGGTCACTAAAACTGCTATAAAATGCTTATACGCTTGAAAACTTCCGGTTCTTCCCGAGAAGGCTTTCGAGATTCGAATGAAGCCAGATCTTCGTGTACAACTTTTTTTTCTTATAATCTATTTGACTGTATTGGCTAAGTAGCTTATTTTTTATGTTATGCCCCCTTTGGTTGCTGTTGTCAAAACGGGGGAGAAAAATGAGAAAAACGAGAAAATCTAAGTAAATCGCAACCAATGCATAGATTTAGGGGGGGCATTGCTCCATAACTTTGTTAAAATGTTTATTGATTAGTTGAGTTTGATTCTGGATTGGTTGAAAGAAATATAAACTGTGTTTACTTGTTTACAGGGTGGTTTTACTCGAAAAACAGAGGAGACTCTGTCCAAATTTTTGAAAAATCCTATCACTTAGTTTTTAAAACTGTTTTTACATTATTAGTTTTATCATCATCAAAAAAGGGGAGATTGTTGACCCTCGCCCGTATTTTAATGATGGCAAAGCACAAATGTTATTTAACTAACATGTTTAAACTAAGTTGTATTAAGGATCAAACACATTCAACCAAGGAAAAAAGTGCAAAAACTTGAACCAAATCAAGTATCAAGTGAAGACTGAAGATCTAGAATAGGTCTTAAGGTTTAGAACCAATGTAAGTCTCACTCATACATTGTATTAGCTTGTTCAAAGGCTCAAACACAAAAGGTTTTTCTAAAACCATTATTTTTAAATGTTTTTGATGAAAAACAGAAGAAAAACTGGGTTGGAAGACAACCCAGTCGACTGGGTACATATACCAGTCGACTGGTATATGGGTCAGAAGGTACCCAGTCGACTGGATAAATTAACCCAGTCGACTGGTACATTGACTTGAAAGTCCACAGTCGACTGGATGATATATACCAGTTGACTGGATACCCAAAAGATCTGAAAACGAGTATTTTTCAAGTGAACCCAGTCGACTGGTATCTCAACCCAGTCGACTGGTAATTCCAAATTATGACCGTTGGACTCTAAATCTGAACGTTTTAAAGTAAATCTTTTTCAAATTAAAGTCCTAAACGGCCATATTAATTGATTACTATATAAACCCATTCAGTTAAGCATTCAATGACAAGCTGCACATATTCAAAAAGAGTTGATCTCACATAATCAAGTTTTTATACTCTTGAAACACAAAAAGCTTTGAAATAATCTTATTGAGCCATTTCTTCAAGCTTTACTTTGAAAGAGAGATATTTCTGTTGTAATAAGCTTTCATTTTCTGTTTCTCTACCTTTTACTTTACACCATCTTTGTAAAGGGATTACTTCCGAGATGAAGGGGAAACTTCCGAAAGAAAGGGGATTTTTTGGTTTAAGCAATTCCTGTAATTTGCTTGTGTACGGTTTGTGCAACACCCGGCTAAGTTGTGCGACAAAGTTTTCTTAGTGGATTACTTCAAGGTGTTCCTTGAAGAGAGTGGACGTAGGGTCAGAACGAATTTGATATTGCCGAACCACTATAACTGTGTTTGCATCCTCTTTCCTTAAACTCTTTATTTACAGCTCATTACTTGTATTTATTATCTGTTGCTTGTTAGTTTTTATAAACTTATATTAATTCCGCGAAAAGTTTTTAAAAACCCAATTCACCCCCCCTCTTGGGTTGAAACCTCGAGCTACAATTCTTATTAGTTGTGTCTTCTCCAAGTCTTTCATCATAGATGCGCTCATGTTTATTTGTCCAAACCAAATAGAAATTATGTTTGTTCTTATTCCTTATCGTAGATGTACTCATATTTGAAAAATCTAGAGACTTTGATTCTTGATCTTTCCTCATATTTCCTTGAAATGCTCCACTCCCTCTTTTTGTTTGGCTCATAACTTGATGTAATCACTAACAAATTTTTTTTTCGAACACACTTAACCTCTTCAACTTATCTCTCTTGCGGAGGTGCCGTAGGAACTTCCACATCATTCAAAACTTATTTTCCCACCATTAACATTGTGACTATGTCCTAGGTGGAATGTACTCATTCTCTAGCAATTTAGTGCTCAACAATTTAGTGATAATATAATTAAAAAGGTTATTATCTATACCTTTATGTATCTTTGGTTCCCGAAAACCTCATCCTTCAAGTCTAGACAATTGATTGGAGACATCTCTTTGTAGATCTTAAGCTTGTCCCACAAAATCCTTAGAGATTTCTCATGCAACATATTATACTTTATCTCGAGAACCATCATAACTACAATTATAATACCACTTGTTAGGGTTTACCTCTTAAATCCACCTGCATAACTTTAGGCAAAAAAACACTGCCCTATAGATAATTAAATAGGTAAATAAAATAAAGAGTAAGAAATAAGAATTAACGTGGTTCGATAACCTATTTGTTTACATCCACGAATAAACCCACTACTTTCTTATATTTCAATTAACTTTGGTCATGTTTGGTTTTGGAATTTAAGTTGGGCAGTTTAAATCATGATATCTTTTGCCTTTTAGTGAGGCAAACCAATTTACCAAATTAACTTTGGTTTCTCCTAAAATTACAAAGGTTATATAAGCCTAAAACCTTATCTCATATATACGAAATCTTCAGAAAATCCATAGGCAACCGTAGCTGCTCTCCACCACCCCCATCTCGACAAGCCCACCGCTTAGAGACCACCGCTACTTGTTGCTCACCTTCCCATCTACTCACCTCTGTCCATCGCCCAGATCGTAGGTCATCTTCATCTCATGACGATCTGTTATAGGTAAGTCACCGTGTTAATATCTGAGCTCCCTCTCTCATTCCGTGCATTTTGTTGCTTTGAATTTGTACAACCTATGTATATCCCTACAATGTGGTTATTGATTTGTGGATTTGTTTAAATTTAGTTGATTTTGTTGATTTTTTCGCTACTTGATGTTGTTGTTGTGAACTTTATTGTTGTGATAAAACTCGGACATCACTAAAGAATATGAGTCATTCTAAAAATTCTTTCTCTAAGCTTTGGTGGTGGAGTTTTCTCTTCACCTTTTTCTTTTTCTCATACTAGTTATCAAAACCAGAGAAATTAGAACAAATATCATAAACCTAAGCATTTTCTGGAAAACCTATTTCTTGACTTACTCTTCTAAACAAAACCCTTTTTTTGCCTTTGACTTTGTCTTGGTATGTTCCTGCATCGTTTAGGTTTGTGCTTTGATTGCAATTGAGTTGTTATCTTTTATGAGGTAGAATCTTTTTAAAGTTCTTGACCGAACTTGTTATTTGAAGAAGTTACTCAAGTTCAGACATAATTTTAAATAGATTATAGAACATACAATTGGGAATGGTGTTTCAAATTACTTCTAGTATAACAGTTGGCGTCTCATTGGGACAAAAGGCCTTTTGTTTCTCAATTTAGGAACAAGTGTGGTCCATAACTCAAGAATCTTTCATGATTCCAAAGTTGTTTCTGTTGTATAATATAGTATTAATGTTGTACTCCTGCCAGATCAGAGTCGATGGTGGGAATTACAAGTGGTTTTACTAATGTCATTTCTCTTAATAGTGAGGTAAAAATTGTTCACTATTATTCCTCAAAATCAGAAAGGTTTTGTTTTACGAAAACTTGGGAATTTCTTCGACAAAAACTCCTTCATTTATGTTTGGTTGTTCTTAAGCAGACTATCCGCAAAGGATTGAATGTTTTCTTTACTTGTGTAAAATGCTTTGGTGATTGCAACTTCAATAATTTCACTAGTGGGATATGGATCTTTATAAGATTTTTGCCTCTGTCCCTCTCTGTAAAAGATTAATCTTTCTTTTTTTATTATTCAAAATTGAGTAATTTGAACTCTAGTTTTAGGAATATTTATCTTTCATTATTAATCAAAATGGTACTTTAACTTTAATTCAAGAGGATATTTCATTGGATGTTTTGATAAAAGTTTAGTCTCTTCGTGTTTATTCTAATTTTGTTAAGTTATTTTCTTTTTTTTAGCAAATTATAATTCAATAGTCTCGATAGATGTTTTCAATGAAAAATTAAGTTTGAAGCTTGTTTTCATTATGTTTAAAATGGCTAAGTAAAGCTAAAAGAATCTTTTTTTCTCAAGGAAATTGGTTAGCATTTAGCTACCATATTATGAAGGATTTTGTGCAATAAGCTAACAACGAGAAGGTTTTGGTGAAGATATTGGATTTATATATGGTGAGTATTCTTTGCTGGGATTATCCTTTTAAATGGTTGATCTCTTAATCTAAGAGAAATAATCTTACCTCTTATATTCTAAAATTGGCATGGAATGCTCATTATCACATATGATTGGATAGGAACTTTAAGGTGCATTATGGTTGATCTAAAATAAAAGAAGCTCTACTATGAAGTACCATGTTTAATAATAGACGCATAGTAATGGGAAACAGTTTATATCGAAATTATTAAAAAAATATCATTTTGTTCTAATTGGCTTATTCCCTTATATCTTTTGGATTAGTCTGTTTGTTTGTGTAAGCTACTTTAGCTTTCTTTGGGTTTGTTGCTATCTGGTTGCTGACTTGTTGTATCTTTCTAAGTACTTTTATGCTTATTTGGATTGAGTTATATTGAGTACCGAGTGACAACTAGACTGTTCAATAAATAAGATAGTAAATGACAATCTGAATGGTGATTTTTGTTTTCCTTTTGTTTTATTTATTTTCTTTTCTTTTTTTGGGTAACATAATGATTATCCTTGTTCTTAATTTGGTCATTAAACGAGTTTATAAGATAGTATTTTCTTGGTAGTTAACTACATAAGCTAAGTTTACATATTTTTATTGAAATTGTTAAATACATATATTAAGTATGGAGCTGAAAAATTTACCAGTCCTCAACTAATAATTTCAGGGATGAATACTTTCAACTTTGAGCTTCTCTCTCCACTTATCTGAACAGGTATAGCTTCCTTTATCCTTACTCTTGTCATGTTTTGATAAGTACATGATTGCATTCTTTCTTAGTAACAATGATGTTGTGACTAGTTTTTCATTAATTAAGTTGCATGGTGTGGGCAACTCTATAGTTGTGTCTGAATTGGTATCTAAAATAAAATTAATATATTCTATGTTTTATTAACTTATATTTATGCCTTTTTTCTGAGAATATATTTTTCCTTTAACTTAACTAGCTTTTTCCCCCTTTTTATGTTGTGGAAACTAATGTGCCTATGCCATATCATGAGACGAATAAAGCCAATTCATCCCTTTATAATAACAAGATTTTATGTACTTCTATGGTAATTGACTCTCTAACCATGAGTTTTGACTTGTTTATTGAAAGTGGAATTCTTTAAACCAACCTGTAATTACTTTTAATATTGAACTTGATGCATTGTTTGTAGAATAAAATATGTTTTTTTTTCTTTTTTTAGCCAATATGTAGAATGGATATGTAACAAAGATGATTGTGTTATAGCAAAAGGTGGTTTTAAAATTGATTACAACTATTGATTAAACCCTCTAAATTTTTTTTTTTATAATTATAGTCAATAGGATTAAATATGGGTTGGATATACATCTAGTGTCTTAAACAACATACGAAATGTAACTCTTATTCTAAACTGATCTTTATTTCATTTTACTTATGGCCAAAAGAATTACAAAATTTGTATTTGTTGGTATCTTCACATTTAAATTAGATCTTTGGAAATAAACTAGATGTTAGTTTCAAGTGCATTGAATATCCGTTGGACTTGTATGTAGGAGTTAATGAGCTCTTGATGAGCTGATATTTTACTGCAAGTTTTTCTAGCATCTTTCATTCATATTATTCTTGTTTTAGATAATCACTCTTATATCAATGTTTTGAACTTTATTGATCCTTGCATATGTTTAAGTTTTTAATAGTTACAAAAAAATTGCTGGAAGTTTTTAGTATTGTAGTCTCTTTATTGGAATTATATTTGTCTTAGTTTCTCTACAATGGTAGGCGATACCTTTTCATACTTTATGGAGTATGGTTGAAGCTATTTCACTCTTTTGTCATGTTGTTCCGTGTAGTAAACGATGCTACTTTTTTATGTCGTACCATTCCTACTACTTTATGGAATTTGTGATTGTTAGCATGTGTAGGATAAATTACTAAGAATGGAAATTGTAAACGTTTATAGAACTCTAATATTTGTGTAATTATTTTTACTTTGTTATGTGCATTAGTACCATGTCCAGTATATGCACACCCAGTCGTAGAGGTAGAGCTGCACGAGGTGAAGGATCCAACCTCTTTAGTCCCCAAAGTGATAAATCCAAATGGGATGACGATCTCTGCAGACTTTTTGTTTACCTATGTTTGGACCAAATTAGATTAGGTTGTAGGGAGGGTACTAGTTTAAATGGAGAGGCATGGGAACAAATCAAAGTGACCTTCAATGAACAATCTGTCAACAACTACAAAATGAAGCAATTGAGAAATCATTGGGAGGCAACGAAAAAACTATAAAAATATTATAGAACCCTGATGAGAGGAGAAATAGGCCTGGGATGGAATGAGGCTGAGGGCAAAATAGAAATGGACGATGTATGGTAGGAAAGTAAACTGCAGGTAATTAAGTAGATAACATTTAGATTCAATATCTTATTTATACAATGCATTATTTGGTTCATTTGCATCATATTATTTACTAAATTACTTCTGTCTTGAATTGCAGATGTCTGATAGTTACTCATATTTCAGGAACAAGGACCTTTGGTTATTCAGGGATGTATGATGGTTTGTTTAATGATGTTTCGACCATTGGGGCAATGGCTTAGGCACCTAATGAGAGGTTGCTACCTCCACGTTTGACCGCACCCTATCAACCAGATATGTACCATCTCGAAGAGGGAGAACAGATTGGGGACAATAACAACCTAACCCCTTCTCTAGTTCCTCTAGTTGGTGCCAACAATTATGTGCAACCAACTCCACCACCAGTAGTTACTAGGAGGATGTCGTTCGAGGGTTCAGGCAACACTGCCAAGAAGAGCAAGACAATAGCAATTGCCATGATGAGATATGACATACATTCCATTTTTCGAGTACTTGTCCACCAAGGGAACAAGTACTAGCACCATTCAGGGGCAAATTTACTGTGGGGGCAGTGGGGGTAGCTGCCCCCACTTGAATTTTTAAAAATAAAATTATTTTATAGGTGTTTACATAATTGCCCCCATTAAAAATGTGTAATTACCCCCACAGACCAAGCTGGATATGACCTATTGCTCATTCATTCCTATATTCTCTAACTCTCATAAGTCCTCTTGCACCCAGACTCCAACTCTCCTCACTCCTCACTCCTCTCACACTCAGACTCAGTCTCAACTCTCAAGTTATCTCCATACAGTGTCGATCAGTCAATGCCCTCACTGGTCCGGACCGGTCGTCGTTCGTCTCGTTCGTCGTCAGGATTAAGGACGTCAGTCATTCGCATTGCACCATAATTTCATCCCTCTCGGTAAGTCTTTCATCTACCTCTCTCTCTTACAACTCTCCCTCTCTCATTTTTTTGCTCTCTCTAAATCTTAGCCGCCGAACCTCTCAACAATTGGTTCCTAATTCCTAACCAGGTTGAATCATTAACTTTTCCCTCACTGTATATATATAAAACTAAAAATTATAGTAATAATAGTAATCACAATATTTTATATGTATTTTTTCTCCTGTCTAGCTGGGTTAGCCACGTAAATTTTGTTTCCAATTTTGGGTTGTAGGTTATAGTTGTGTGGAATTTGGTGGATATTTGTTGTACATATTATTTTTGAAATTCAGCTTTATAGGATTGAATATTTATTTAGGTGTACAATGATAATTTTGGGGTTCTTGGAGTTATGGGGTTATGCTAAGTTTGAAAGAGATACTAATGGTGGTTTCTTGATCATAAAGTTGGGGTATTTTGTTGTGAGAAAGTTGTTTGATTCCTCACTTTTCTTTGGTGGTGGGCTGGTGGTATAATTGCTTGCTTGTTCTTTTATATATATATATATATATATATATATATATATATATATATATATATATATATATATATATATTAAAAAAGTTTTCTTCTTTGTGGCAATTGTTTTTCAATTGGATGTCCTATGTGGGTTTCTACTCTTCTTTGCATTTTTCTTTCTTTTTCCCAGCCTTGAGGCTTATCCTGTGTACCTTCACATGTACAATTGGTACCATCTTTGAACTTTTGAACTATATTACATGTTAAAAAGATTTCAAAAAAACTTCAGGGTCCAAACATAATTTGCTTTATGGATTTACATTAACTAACATTAATTTAATTTTTTAGATTTTACTAAAACAACATACATGTTAAATTGTTCCTTTTCTAATATAGGCTCTAGTTGGGTGAAGTTTTTTGCTGTAATCTTTCCATCATGATAAGTGATAGCTGATTGGCATCTCTATTTTTTTATAAGTGCTGATTGGCATCTCTATTAAGGAAGCAAATCCATAAATAGCTTTTGTAAATGCCTTTTCCCTTTTTGCACCGATGACTAATAACAAAAACTTTAATAAATTGTTCTAGCTCGTCAAGAGGCTTGAATAATGACTGAAACTTTAAGCATGTGAATCTTAACAAATTTAAATCTAAATGTTAAGTTAACTTAAATTTGTGTACCTTTTTCAGTTGGGAGAAAGCATAAATTTATGAAAATCATATGCATATGAATGTACATAATAGTATATGTAAACATGTATGCTTAATGTTGGAATCATATATCTTGTCTTAGGCATATTCAAGTATGGAGTCAAACTATAGTTTGTTAAGAATTGTTAGATATTCTTTATGGAACTAAGTACTCAATTCTTATAATATTAAAATGTTTTAGGAAATCATTATTATGGCATGCCAGGATCATTGAATCTTAGGGAAATATTATCTGTAGACTGAGGTTTCAACCCAAGAGGGGGGTGAATTGGGTTTTAAAACATTTTTGCGGATTAAAACACAAGTTTGTTAAAATAAATAACACAACAAGCATATAACAAGTAATATGTGCTATAAATAAAGAAATTAAGGAATAGATGATGCAAACTCAGTTTATAGTAGTTCGACAATATCAGAATCGTTCCGACCCTACGTCCACTCTCTTCAAGGAACCTCCTTGAAGTACTCCACTAAGAAACTTAGTCGTGCAACTTATGGGTGTTGCACAAACCTTACAATCCCTTTCTTTCGGAAGCAAACCCCTTCCTCTCAGAAGCAAACCCATTCATTTTGGAAGCAAATCCCTTCATTTCAGAAGCAAATTACTTTACAACAAATACTGTAAAGAAAACAGTAGAGAGATAACAATAGAAGCTTATACAACTGAATAATATCTCTCTTTCTAGGTAAAGCTTGAAGAATGACTCAACAATCTATTTTTCAAAGCTTTTTGAGTATTAATGAGTGAAAACTTGTTTGAATGTATAATACACTTATTCAAATGCTCAGTAGTGTGGGTTTAAATAGCCTTGATGAAATATTTCTATTCTGAATTAATTTGGTATGTTTTTGTACATCAAATGTTAAGGTCTGGCGCTATTACGGTCATATTTTTTAAATTACCAGTCGACTGGATCTTAATACCAGTCGATTGGGTCTACTTTAAAAATCTCATTTTTAAGGCTATTGAAGGTACCAGTCGACTAGGTAGTTCTTACCAGTCGACTGGAAGCTTTCTGCCCAGATTACCAGTCGACTAGGTAGTTCTTACCAGTCGACTGGAAGCTTTCTGCCCAGATTACCAGTCGATTAGGTAGTTCTTACCAGTCAACTAGGAAGTCTTTGACCAAAACACCAGTCGACTGGTATGAAACATCCAGTCGACTGGTATGAAACATCTAGTCGACTGGGAACATACTGACCTTTATACCAGAAGACTAGTATAAGTACCCAGTCGACTGTGTTGCTTTAACAACCCAGTTTTCATGTGTTGAATAGATTTTAACTTTAAAAGCATTTGTTTAAAAAGTTATGTTAAAATGGTTTTTCAAAACAAGCCATTGGACAAACTAATTACCTGAACAAGTGAGACTTACAACTTGATTTAATACTATAGACCTATTCTAGTTCTTCTGTCTTCACTTGATGTTTGATTCGGGTTGAGTTCTTGCACCTTGATCCTTGGTTGAATGCTCTTATTGCTTAATACACTTAGATAGCATCGTTAGTATAATAAGAGTTGTGTTTTGTCATCATTAAAATACAGGTGAGGGTCAACAATCTCCTTCGTTTTGATGATGACAAAACTAATAAGAGAAAACAGTTATAAAAGACTAAGTGTAAGGTTTTTGCGAAAAATCGGGCAGAGTTTCCTCTGTTTTTTTGAATAAAACCAACCTGTAAACAAGTAAAAAACCATTTATATGCAACCCAACCAATCCATTTATATGAAACCCAACCAATCAATATACTATATTGAATCATACACCATATTCTTTGGAGCAGTGCTCCCCCTAAATCTATGCACTGGTTTCTGTTTTACATTTTTATCTCGTTTTCTCATATTTCTTCATCGTTTTGACAACAGCGATAAAAAAGGTTAGAAACCAAAAAATAAGCTACTTAGCCACCATAGTCATCTAGAGTATGTATAAACAGACTTTTATACGAAAATTTGGCTCCATTTGGAGTTCGAAAGCCTTCCCGAGAAGAACCGAAAGTTTCCATGAATATCGAAACAGATATAATGCATATATCCAAATTTAAGCAGATATAAAGCATGCAACCATATTACATATATGTAAAAAAAATGTATGAAATAGGTCTAAGCATAAGTAATAGATAAATACACCAGTACTATACAAATGAGGCTTCGTAGAGCCGAAACATAAGTATAAATACAATAAAGTATGTTCGTGCTAAGACACTATGAACTGAAATTGCTAAGTACATCAAAAGGGAGATAGTGAGGTGACTCATGGAGCGGGAGAGTCTGAGCCATCATTAATGAGATCCCGATGTGCTCACAGTGCAGCTCGAAGTTATCCCGTAGGTGCTCAATGGAGGAGCTCAACGTCTGAAATCCAGACTACATGGTCAGTTGGAAGCTCATGATAGCTTGAAGTAGATCGCCATACCAAGCCTGATCAGCACTCGAGGCACCTATAGGAGGTGCTCGGGTATCCGTATCCATATCAGTAGCAGCAGCGACATCCTCATCCTCATCATCACTGCTATCATCCTCCCTAATCCATATGTGCTTCCCGGCCTTTGAGTAAATGAAGTCGTCGCGGATCGTGCATCCCATCTTTTTCAGCAAGGAGACGTTGATGATGTCTTTTGACCTGATATCCTGAGCCTCGGAGGCAAGGAAAGGCACTCGAAAGTGCTGGAGTATGAGCGTGATGAGCATCCCGTAGGGAAGACACCTAGAGTCGCTCGCTTCGTCATTAATCATGTTGGCGAGCAGCAAGGGGCATATATTGAAGTGGTGCCCATTTTTAAGGCACCAAATCAATACAGGATCTATCTTAAATAGATACCCCCGACTCCCTAGTCTCGGGTGGATGGTCCAACTCACAATGAGGTGGAATAATTTTCGAGTCTAGGGGCACATTATTACATGTGTGAAATGTAGTGGGTCTGTACACATAGTTAGGGTCACCTCTAACTATCTGACAAGCCTCCTCAACCTCGAAATTGTCTGGCCATCCATCCAGACTCCATTGGATTCCTCCCACAAGGATCCTCAAAATGCTCATTAAGAGGTCAGTGTTGACCTCAAACTCCACACCCATAACTCTGGTTCTGAATCTCAGAGCCAGTGGACTGGGTTTTACCAAGTTCGCATAGAACTGGTGAATTAGTCGTAGGTAGTATTTTTCATGCACCTTAACCAGTGGGGTCAGGTGTATTGCCTCGAAAGCAGGTAAAATATCGAAATTACCATGACGAATAGAGTCGAAGTCGACAACTCTACCTGTCATGATTTTCTTGTTGCGAATGACTGAATTATACATGGCCTTCGCTGCTGGACTAGAAAACAAAGACTCATCAAGCTCTGTTATGGGTTTCTTGCTTAATGAGCCCGTCACGCCCTTCCCCCGTGACTCCGGAGCCGTAGATTTGGTGGACCTTGGCCTTGTAGACGCATGTGGTCCCCCAACGGTGGTCTTTCTCTGGATTCTTTCGGACATTTTGGAAGAAATGAAGTTTGTGGGTAAAAGTGGTTTTTGGTAGAAATGGGAGATTTCAATCGTAGAAAGTTGAAAATAAGGTTTTTGATGAGTAGATCATTGTGTTTGGGTGTTGTTTTGGTGGTTTTTGGATCAGAATGGCGAGATTTTGTAGAGAGAGGAAGCTAGGGTTTTTGAAAATGGTGTAAAAATCTTGAAAAAATGAAAAGCCTATTTATAGAATCGCGATACCAGTTAACTGAGGTAAGGATACCAGTCGACTGGGTCCTTTTGTAAAGATGAATATTTTGCATACTAGTCAATTGGGTCAGGGTACCAGTTGACTGGAAGAATAGGCAGAGAGATGCTAGTCGACTGGGGTAATAACTGAATTTCAAAATTTTGGCTCCAAACAAGGTTTAGTTGAACTAGTCGACTGGTATTGACTTACTAGTTGGCTGGGAAATTAGGCAATGACTTTCCAGTCGACTGGGATAGACTTACTAGTCGACTGGACTCTTTGAGAAAATTTTCAGTTTTGAGTCTTAGCACGAAATTTGTTTATCTAGGCCATTTTGTGTGAGAGAAATATTAAACAAGGATTAATACTTATTCACTACATGTCAAATATGCATAATGATGAATGATGAAACAATTAGATATTCAGTTTATCATAGTACAACAATCCCATTAATAGTCTAATTTTATAGAAGCTAGCTTCACTTAGAGGTTTTGTAAGAATGCCAGCTATTTGATTTTCTGATGGTATGAATTCTAGTATTATATCACATTTTTTAGCATGGTCTCTTAAGAAATGATGTCTAATTTTTATGTGTTTAGTTCTAGAGTGCTGAATAGGGTTCTTGGTTAGGTTGATAACACTAGTATTATCATAATGAATTGGGATACTTTTAAAGATCATGCCATAGTCTTCTAGTTGTTGTTTCATCCATAATATTTGAGCACAACAACTTCCAACTGCTACATATTCCACCTCGGCGGTTGATAGTGCAACTGAGTTTTGTTTCTTGGAAAACCAAGAGGTTAACATTGCACCTAAGAATTGGCATGTTCCACTTGTGCTTTTTCTATCTAACCTACATCCAGCAAAATCAACATCTGAATATCTTACAAGCTCAAAAGATGAATCTCTAGAGTACCATAATCCTATAGTTTGAGTTCCTTTTAGATATCTAAGGATTTTTTTTACTGCAACTACATGTGATTCCTTAGGATTAGCTTGAAATTTATCACACATGCATACACTGAACATTATATTAGGTCTACTTGTAGTAAAATAAAGCAAAGCTCCAATCATGCTTCTATAATATTTAGTATCTACACGTTTACCTCCTTCATCAAGATCAAGCTTTGTCGAGGTGCTCATAGGTGTTTCAAGTGGCTTTGAGGTTTCCATCCCGAACCTTTTTAGTAGGTCCTTAGTGTACTTTGATTGATTGATGAAGATGCCTCCTTTTAGTTCTTTTATTTGAAGTCCAAGGAAGTAGGTAAGCTCTCTCATCATGCTCATTTCAAATTCACCTTACATGCACTTAGCAAACTCCTGACACATGGATTCATTAGTAGCACCAAATATAATATCATCAACACATATTTGGACTACCAAAGTGTCACTTTTGTGAGTTTTTGTGAAGAAAGTTGTGTTTATCTTACCTCTTACAAAGTTATTGTCAATCAAAAATTTACTTAGTCTTTCATACCATGCCCTTGGAGCTTGTTTCAACCCATATAGAGCCTTAGAAAGCTTGTAGACATGATTTGGAAGATTAGGATTTTCAAATCCAAGAGGTTGTTCAATATAAACCTCTTCATCTATAAATTCATTTAAGAAGGCACTCTTTACATCCATTTGAAATAACTTAAACTTATTAAAACATGAAAGGCCAACAATATTCGAATAGCTTCTAATCTAGCTACAGGAGTATAGGTCTTATCAAAGTCTATTCTTTCTTCTTGATTATATCCCTTAGCAACTAGTCTAGCCTTGTTTCTAGTTACTATTCCATTTTCATCCATCTTATTTCTAAATACCCATTTAGTTCCAATTATTGTATGATTCTTAGGTCTAGGAACTAGATTCCATACATTGTTCCTTTCAAATTGATTTATTTCTTATTGCATTGCAATTATCCAATCATTATCCTTTTTAGCTTTAATAAATGTCTTAGGTTCTATTTGAGACAAATAGGCTACATAATTGCAAATATTTCTAATAAAGGAACGAGTTCTTATCCCTTGTGAAGGATCACCAATCACTTAATCAATCGGGTGATAATTTATATACCTGCAATCTTTGGGAAGGCTATCATCTTGTCGACTTGTAGATGGTTGGTCTACTTTGAGAGTTTCCATCTCTACATTTTTTTGAGGTGGACTCTCCTTTGGGTCAACAATGGGAGTAGGAGTTTCCGTTCTTGGAATAAAATCTGCATCATCATTAAAAGAAACCACTCTACTACTAATTGGGTTAGTTTCATCAAGAGTTACATGTACGGATTTTTCTACCACTAGAGTTCTCTTGTTGAAAACTCTATAAGCCTTACTAGAGGTTGAATATCTTAAAAATATTCCTTCATCGGTCTTAGAATCAAATTTACCCAAGTTAGTTTTATTGTTATTTAGTATGAAGCATTTACAACCAAAGGTACGAAAATAAGAGATATTAGGCTTTTTGCCTTTCCATAATTCATATAGAGTTTTGTTAAGCATAGGCCTAATTAAAATTCTATTTAAGATATAACAAGAGATGTTTACCGCTTTAGCCCAAAAGTATTTTGGTAAATTATTTTCACAAAGCATTGTTCTTGAAAATTCTTCTAGAACTTTATTTTTCCTCTCAACAACTCCATTTTGTTGAGGAGTTCTAGGGGCTGAAAAGTTGTGATCATTTCCATTTTCATCACAAAATTTTGAAAAACTTTGGTTTTCATATTCTTTTCCATGATCACTTCTAATGCTTGAAATACAAATTCTTTTTTTCATTTTGAACCTTTTTGCAAAAAATTTCAAATCCTTTAAAAGTTTCATCCTTGTAAGCAATAAAAATAACAAAGGTATATCTTGAATAGTCATCAACAATAACAATAGCATATTGATGGCCACCTACACTAATAGTACTTATTGGACCAAATAAGTTCATATGCAAAAGTTCCAAAGGTCTAGTAGTTCAGACTACATTCTTTGATTTAAAAGAAATCCTAGTTTGTTTTCCCATTTGATATGCATCACATACTTTGTCTTTTTCAAAATTGATTTTGGGAAGTCCAATGACTAAATCTTTTCTTGAAATGATTTTCAGCAAGTTCATGTTCACATGACCAAGTCTTCTATGCCATAGCCATGAATTTTCACTAATGGCAGGAAAACATTTTTCATTTTCGGAATGCAAAGATTTCAAGTCAACTATATAGACATTTTCATGTTTATGGCCAACAAATTTAATCTTGTTACTCTTAATGTCTATAACTAGACAATGAGAGGTTTCAAATGTAACTTTGTTGCCTTTGTCACAAAGTTAACTAATATTTAGTAAATTTGGCTTAAGGCCTTGTGCTAGCAATACATTATCTATGGTTGAGAAATCATTACCAACTTTTTCATGCCTGATGATCTTTATTTTTGTGTTGTCTCTAATGGTGACAAGTCCACCATCTCTTAGAGTTAGCTCCTTGAATACACTTTTATCACCGGTCATGTGTTTTAAGCATCCACTATCAAGGTACCAACAATTACCTTTTTCCTTGGTGTGGAGACATATCTACATCACACAAGGATACATAATGGTATTTTTAGGTACCCAAAATTTCTTGGGTCCTTTGGGGTTAGTCCTTGAAAATACGGTTCCTTTTGGGACCCATACTTTCTTAATGGTGTATGGTGATCTATAGACATGTTGATGATGCATAATCTTAAGATTATAGTTATTGAAATTTCTAGGATTTCTTAGTTGTGCATGCCTATAATGCTTAGGATATAAGTTCATAGGATACATGTTTCTATTATAAGAAATATGAATATACATGTCATTTCCAGAAAATGTATGATAATGATTCTTAGGATACATGCTTGCATTATCATGAGTATCCATATTATTTCTAGAATAATTATGATAGTAATTCCTAGGATATGCTTGTGCAGTGTGCAAGTCTTGGGTATACAAGTTGTTCCTAGGATGCACATGATGATTATTCCTTACATGTGCATAAACATTCATTGAATGAGCATACATGTAAGCATGGGTATTTCTAGGATTCTTCAATCTTGTATTAGCATTAGAATTAGTATTTCTAGACATGCTATCATTCAATTGGGGTGTGATTTTAACCTTAGAAGTAGAGGCTTCATTCACACAAGAAGCTTTCATGAATAAGCATTCTTTTGATTTTTGCTTGCTTAATGGAGAATATCATAAACCAGATTTTTCTGCACTTAATCTTTGGCAAGAAATCACTTCATCAAGCTTTTCTTTACCAAGCATGAGTCTAGATATAGTACCATTCAATTCTAATATCTTCTTCTTTAAATTCTCATTTCATCTTTGAGGAAGTCTTGAGAAGTATCATACAATAATGAAGATAATTTTTCTTTCTCTTCTCTTAGACTTATCATCTCCTTAGAAAGGGTTGACACCACTTTCTTAAGAGTAGAGTTCCTATAATTGAATTTCTTCAATTCATCATGCATTTCATTTGTAACTTCTAACAATTCTTCACTATTGCTCACAATGTTATTTTTAGAAGAGTGAGAAGATAATACTTCATTTTCATCATCAATTGCCATAAGGCATAGGTTGGCAATTTCCTTATATCTAACTTCTTTATCCGAGGATTCTTCTTCTTCTTCGTCATCACTCTAAGTGGTTGCAATCATAGCCTTCTTCTTGAAGCTCTTGTATGGTTTGCTCGTTGCCATACAATCGGCCTTGATATGACTGGGCTTCTTGCATCTATAGCACAAAAGTGGTTCCCTTTTTGAAATGGGATCCTTGGTGTATGGTTTTTTGCTTTTCTTTAAGAATCTATGAAACATATTGGTGATTAAGGCCATTTCACCGTTTTCTTCGTTGTTCTCATCCTCTTCTTCCGATTCTTCTTCTTTGTTCCTTGTGGAGGCTTTGAAATCAATCACCTTTTTCTTCTTCTCATTATCATTGACAGTGAGATTCATTTCTTCCATTTCATATGTCAACAATGACCCAACGAGTGTCTCAACATCAAGTTTGTCAAGATCTTTGGCTTCCTGAATAGCCGTATTCTTTGCTTTCTATGTGGATGGCAAAGACCTTAAGATTTTTCTTGTCAATTCAAATTCCTCAATGTTCTTACCAAGAAGCTTCAAACCATTAACAGTAGTTGTGAAACGTGAGTGCATTTGAGAAATTGTTTCATTAGGAAACATTCTAAAAGATTCATATTCAGATACTAGCATATAGATTTTATTTTTTAACTTCACTAGTTCCTTCATATGTCACTTGCAATTTATCCCATATTTCCTTAGTTGAAACATATGCAGAGATTTTATTGTATTCAGATATATCTAAAGCACAATGTAAAATATTTATTGCTCTACTATTGAAGGACATTTCTACAATCCTCCTCATTGTACTCAGTTTTGAGTTTAGGTATTGTATGAATAGTATCTCCAATAGTGATTTCTTTTGATGGAATTCTAGGTCTCTCTTCAATGACTCTCCACAGATTATAATCTTGTCCTTCAACAAAGATTTTCATCATATTTTTCCAATAGTTATAGTTGGAGCCATTGAACAAAGGAGACCTAGTATATGAGTGTCCCTCAGAATAGCTATTTGCTGCCATTGAATCAACTCAAGGATATTAAGCCTAAAATTGAGAACGAAGCTCTGATACCAATTGTAAACTGAGGTTTCAACCCAAGAGGGGGGGTTAATTAGGTTTGAAAACATTTTTGCGGATTAAAACACAAGTTTGTTAAAATAATTAACACAACAAGCATATAACAAGTAATGTGCTGTAAATAAAGAGATTAAGGAATAGAGGATGCAAACTCAATTTATAGTGGTTCGACAATATCGAAATCGTTCTGACCCTACGTCAACTCTCTTCAAGGAACCTCCTTGAAGTACTCCACTAAGAAACCTAGTCGTGCAACTTCACGGATATTGCACAAACCTTACAATCCCTTCCTCTCAGAAGCAAACCCCTTCCTCTCGGAAGCAAAACCCCTTCCTTTCGAAAGCAAATCCCTTCTTTTCGGAAGCAAATCGCAACAAATATTGTAAAGAAAACAGTATAGAGACAATAATAGAAGCTTATACAACTGAATAATATCTCTCTTTCTAGGTAAAGCTTGAAGAATGGCTCAACAATCTATTTTTCAAAGCTTTTGAGTATTAATGAGTGAAAACTTGTTTGAATGTATAATACTCTTATTCAGATGCTCAGTAGTGTGGGTTTAAATAGCCCTGATGAAATATTTCCATTCTGAATTAATTTGGTACGTTTTTGTACATCAAATGTACAGGTCTGGCGCTATAATGGTCATATTTTTTGAATTACTAGTCGATTGGGTCCACTTTAAAAATCTCATTTTAAGGCTATTAAAGGTACCAGTCGACTGGGTAGTTCTTACCAGTCGATTGGGAAGTCTCTGACCAAAACACCAATCGACTGGTATGAAACATCCAGTCGACTGGGAACATACTGACCTTTATACCAAAAGACTGGTATAAGTACCCAGTCGACTGGGTTGCTTTAACAACCCAGTTTTCATGTGTTGAATAGATTTTAACTTTAAAAGCATTTGTTTAAAAAGTTATGTTAAATTGGTTTTTCAAAACGAGCCATTGGACAAGCTAATTACCTGAACAAGTGAGACTTACAACTTGATTTAATACCATAGAACTATTCTACTTCTTCTGTCTTCACTTGATGTTTGATTCGGGTTGAGTTCTTGCACCTGGATCCTTGGTTGAATGCTCTTATTTCTTAATACACTTAGATAGCATCATTAGTATAATAATAGTTGTGTTTTGTCATCATTAAAATACAGGTGAGGGTCAACATTATCCAATTAAAGCTAGCAAATTAGGGTCACCACAATGTAAAGACAATTTCTCTCTTTTTTTGTAAGTTTATTATCTTTGATTAGCTTTAAATTAATTATATACTTTTAGCTGTCCAATTTTATTTTAAGTAAATATTTAAGAATTTAGTACATCTGTTGTTAGGAAAATGTCTTATTTTTATCATCTTCTTCAATTTTGTTTTAGCTATGGAGATGTTTTTTTAAAAGAAAGTCAACATTGGAGCAATCACTTATTATTCAAGTATTTAGTGATCACGAAAACACATAACCAATTAGAAAGAAAAGTCATTTAGAAGTTGTTTTCAAAAATCTTCTAGCTGATCCTGGACAAACATCAAAAATTTCAGATTATCATCCTAATGATCGAGATGAAATCCGAAGAGCATATATACAAAAAGGTCCATGTCAACCACAAGAGCATACATTTCCTCACAAATAAATTATGAATGAGTTGCGTCGTTTCAAATATGAATAGTTTGATAAGTTTGGAAATTGGTTAGAGTATAGCATATCAAAAGATACAACATTTTGTTTATGTTGTTATCTTATGAGATCTGAGAGTGGAGAGAAAGGTGAAATTGCATATATGATGGAGGGATTTGCAAATTGGAAGAAACCAGAGAGATTGCAGACTCATGTTAGAGCCCTTAACAATAGTCATAATCAAGCTTGGAGAAAATGTCAAGCATTGATGAAACAAAATCAACATATTCAAGTTGTTATTTCTAAACAACCTGAGCAAGTTAAACAAGAATATAAAATTCCCTTGATTGCAAAAATTTAGTGTATTCAGTTTATTTTATGTCAAGGATTGATATTCCATGATCTTGATGAATCTGAGCATCAAGCAATCAAGGAAACTTTCTTGAGCTCCTAAAGTTTTTTGCCAAACATGGATGATGTATTTGTGGCTTAAGGGAGGTCAAGGCATAAAGTGCAATAAGTTTCAAACTTACATTATTTTCAAGTTGAACATTTTTATCAAGTTATTGATAGACAATTTCAAAAGCTTAACAATCAGTTCACAAAAGTGAATATTGAGTTACTTCTTTATGTATCATGTTTAAACCCAAGCGATTCATTTGCTTATTTTGATAAACAAAATTTGATTCGACTTGCTGAGCTTTATCCATCTGAATTTTCTTCGGTGGAGTTTATGGTACTTGATAGTCAACTTGAGAATTATATCATTGACCTCCACACAGATAATGGGTTTTGCAGAATTGATAGGGATTGGTGACCTTTCAAAAAAGTTAGTGGAGACAAAGAAGCCTATTGTATATCCATTGGTATACTTGCTTTTGAAGTTGGCTTGATCTTACCAGTTGCAACAGTAAGTGTTGAAAGAACTTTTTCTATGCTGAGCATTATAAAGAATTGAATGTGCAATCATATAGGGATGAAATGTTGAATGACTGCATGGTTACATTCATTGAAATAGATTTTTTGATAGCATTGAAATTGAGAAAATCTTATGTCGATACCAAAAACTGAGATCACATAGGGAACAATTGTAAATAAAACTAGTACAAGTGTTTCCTTTTTGTTAGTTTTTGTAATGAAAAGAAATGTTAATGATATTGAACAGTAGGAAAAAAGCATGTATTCGAGTCAAGAAATACAAAAATATACTTTTGCTTTGTGAAAAAAATGTCATCAATATTTGTTTTACTTTTGTTTTCAAATATATATATTTATTGTTTATATATGCTGCCCCCACTAAAAAAAATTTCCAAGATTCGCCACTAGTGATAGTTATGCATTTGTCCTAGAGAATTGTATGTCTTAGGTAATCGAACTACTTGCAACATTGCCAGGTTTAGAGAGAGGCTCACCCCTCCACATGTAGGCAGTCATGTACCTCATGAAGCGTGAAGTTCGGATACCTTCAATGCTCTTACTAATGATGACCTCTGCCTTAAATGGTTGGAATTTGTGAGGAACAACCAGCCCTTTAGAGATTCGATAGTCTTTTCGAGGATGTCCAGTTGTTATGTTTCTTTCTTTAGAGTTACTATTCGTATTAAGAGTTTCCCTTGTTTTCTTTAAGTTACCAGTACTTTTTTATTACTTATGGTTGTGTTGTACTGCTTTGGTTTGACATGTGTTTTAAATTCTCTTTAGGTGGTTATTTTTCCTATATTTCAATGTTTTAGTATTTACTTACTTTCAGTTAGGCCATGATTTAGTTTTCCTTTATTTGTCTAGTTTCCCCCTATATTTTTTGCCCCAAATCCTTTGGTATGTGATGATGTCCAATTTGCCTTGCTTTTCCCTCATGACTGCTAATTGATTGGTATTTAATTGTAACTTTGCATTTTATATGGTAAATGTTAAACTGTAATGGCTGTTAAAAACATAATTTCACATTTTTTCCATGTTGTGCTCACAACAAGATGCCTCAAATCCTTTTATCACAGTTACACAACTTATTTGAAGAACTTTTTCAAGTTATTGGGATGACCCAAAACAGTTGCCGTTTGCTTTGGCATAAGAAGCAGAAGAGGATCTCATAGCTAAGGGCAGGTTATTATGCCATCTTTAGTTACTATATGAAATATTACGTGAAAGAGCCTTGCAAAGACTCGATACGTTTCGGTGCTAACTTTATTAGTGAAATAATCGTGGGTAACTAGTCATGTTGTCATTATTTGTTTCATATGAATATCTTCACTTTCAATTTTTTTTTTTTTGTAATTGTTTTAACTCTCCATTACGGTTTGACTCCTAATCACAATACAAGTGTGGAGGAGCAAGTTGGTATATTCCTATTTGTTTGCATTCATGGAGTGGGTAATAAGGTGGTACAAGAAATGTTTAATCACTCTGGGTAAACCATCCACAGACACTTCCACAACGTCTTAGAAGCTGTTTGTTTGTTGGCCTGTGATATAGTCAAACTCGCAACTGACTACAATGGGGGAGGTGACAGGCATCGACTCATCGACTTCCAACACCATCCATATTTTCAGGTTACTAAACATGACTAAACTAAACTTACTATAGGGTTTAATTTGGTTTTCGTTTTGTTACAATAATGGTTTTATCATTACTTTTGTTTTAATTATGAATTTTTTTTTTCGGATTAAACATAAGTTAATAAATTGGGAGAATTTCGGGATAGGTATGATAGATGACACTCATGTAACGGCTCGCCTTCCACGTGGGGCCAATGTCCCATATTATGGAAGGAAGGCGACACCGACGCAGAATGTCATAGTTGTATGTGATTTTAATAGGACATTCACATTTGCATGGGTTAGATAGGAGGGTTCTGTTAATGACATTAGGATATTTGGTAACTACCTTAGCATGTGGAGAAGTTTGAATTTTCCAATGCCGACGGGAAATAAATATTACATGGTGGATACTGGCTACCCTCATATACACCCACATGGCATCTTTCAAGGGTTCTGGCATCAGATATCATTTGGATACATACTATCGAAGAGGGGAGACCTATAATCCTCCACCACCTCAGAATTGGAAAGAAATGTTCAACTATTTGCATTCCTCGTGTAGGAATGTGGTTGAACAATCATTTGAGATATAGAAGGAGAGGTTCCATATGACATAAAAAATGTTTAGATTTGATATCGACGACCAGACCAAGATCTTCGTGGCCAAAATGGTCGTGCATAACTATATTACTCAGTATGGAGGTACCAATATAGTGTTCTACTCGTCCCAACGTGTCTTTATTGTCGGATTGGATGTTCAGTGCCACGATAATCTAGTAAAGTATAGTAGTGAACCTTTTATGAGTTGCTACAAGAGATATGATTGCCACCAAATCTAATATAATTCAACTCTTTCATTCTTATGTTTCATCATTTTTTTTAAAATTACGTTCGACGCATGTATAATTTGAGTTTAACAATTATTATGGGATGATCACATTAATTAGTAAAGGAAAAAAATTTGTCTACTAAAGAATGGTGATAAGGTGGACGGAAGATTGGAAAATTAGAGGATTTTCAAATAAAAAAAATAGAAAACAAACTAAAAAGTATTTGTAAAAATACTTAGAAGATGTAAAAGATGGATGGTATCGGTTATTTGATGGAAATTAAGGCGTTTAAAAAAATGAATTTTTATTTTAAATTCATAAAATCAAAAGAATGGAGCAGCTTGAAGAATATTTTCAAAATTTATATGATATAGGTGTTAAAATAATGCAAAAAAAATTTATTGTTAATTTCTACCGGTTGTTAAGAAGTAAAGGAAGCAAAAATCGGTCACAGATTTAGCTTCCCCCAAGATACCACTTGTTCACCACCACGTTTTACTCTTTTATTTTTCTGGTTCATTTATTTTCTTATTTCCAACTCTCTATCCACGATTGCTTTAATTGATGTGCCAATATTAAAGAAAAAAAGGCGGGTAGCAGAATTTTTAGTGAGTTAGGTCAGTTTTGTAATTTTCTCACTTTAAATTCCAAGGCTGCATTCCTCGCACTGCTTTAAGGCAACCCTGTATTCAAACTTGGTTTTAAAAAGAACAAAGTTGCTAAATTTTCATCCATCTCACAACCCTAAAACACGCCAATACTCTCAAAGCTATGATGCTAACTCTAGTTGTAAATCCCTTGATTTACAAAATATTACGGACTTGTGAGTCTACATCAAAGTTTCTCCCTTTTATGTAAAAAAAAGTTTTAGGTAATACTAGAAAAAGAAACTATAAAATAGGAATGATTAATTATAATGTTGCTACTACTACTAGAACAAACATATTATAAAATATGAAATTAAAACTTGCTTAGACCAAATAGGAATCATTCCTTGTAAGAACTAGAGGCAAAATCCATTTGATAGGAAATATAAATAGGAAGAAAAAAAATAAAATGATTGATTTTTTTTTATGTATATCTAGATCGCAATATCTCAAAAAGATAACTGAGGAGTGAAAACTACAATAAACTTTGTATTTTTTTTTGTATTTTTTGTTTTCAATTTTCATTCTCTTTGCCCAAACATATGATCGGAAAATCAATATTTTATGTTTTTCTCTTTTTTCTTTCATCTTTTTATTTTCCCTGTCATTTCTCTCCAATCAATTATTGATGCATAATGTAGAATGACCTTTCTCTTTTGCTATGGATGATGGTTGTGCAGTGACCTTTATGGGGCAAGGAACGCTATCCATCTGTCTGGATAAATTTGCTGTCAAGACCATGAACACCAAAAAGCACCAACGAAATTTGATGTCATTTCTTGCTAATCTTGTTGCCAGTAATAGCTCTATGGGGGAATAGAGTTACACCCCGTTTAATACAATTTTGGCTTTCAGTCATACATTGTACGTAATTGGAAGAGCTTTTTTTATTTATTTAGAAAAAGGTTATTGTTGTAAACTATTTTTAGTTTTTGATGACAATATTTTATAGAAAAATTTATAAAAAGTATTATTATGCTATAATAAAAGTTTTTTATTGGTAACTAAAGAAAGCAAAATATATATATATATATATATATATATATATATATATATATATATATATATATATATATATAGTCGAGACATAAAAATTCAGTAGAATAAAAATCTCGTTTCTAATTTTCTCCTACTTTAAAATTACTTTTTAATGATAAAAAACTATTTTTAATTTATTTTACTTTTTAACTTATTTAACATATTTTTGATCCCATGAATATAAAACATATTATTTTTATGAAATAAAATCTAAAAAAAATTAGAACTTACCAACTTGATTTGATTTTTTTAAATGGGTATTAAAACAAATTTTCTTAAAATTGATTTGAGATTTAAGTGAATTCAATTGTTTAAGCAATATGTTTAAATAAAGTTTTGGGCTGTCAAAAATCATAAAAAGATAAATTTGAAAAATAAATTTTTTGTAATTATCTAAAGACTGAAAAATAAATTGATCATTTTAAGTGAGAGGACATGACAACTTAAAGGAGACTTGACTTAAGAAAGTTTTAACCCACCATAGTAAAATCTACTGTAGTCAGACCCTATCCCGTATTAAAGTACAAATAGAGATATATATGTCCGAACACGATGGTCGGGTAATTATCAGCAGCACTTAATTTTTGGAAGCATCAACGGCGCAGACGCTCTCTCTCTACAGATACATACATAATTAAATTTACAGAAAACAGAAACACTTTTGATCAGATCAACAACAGTTCACCGCTCTCTGATTTTCAAAGTTTTTGAAGGAGGAAGATCAAATGTGCGAGATTTGCTTCCGGTTTTCTTCAAAACACTTCCTGGTGAGTCTCTGTGTTATATTCTTTAAATTAAAGAATAAAGCAGTTGAGAATCTGAATCGATTCTTTATATTTGGAAATAGTCACTTTCCTGTTAAATTTTCTAGTCATTTAAGTGAGATTTAAAAGTTTCCCTTTTTGCTGTTTGCTTGTTTTTGATATGGTAATTGATTTGCCAATTTAAATTGTTTCAAGTAGTTTGCCGATAAAATTGGACTAAATTTCGTCTAGACTAGATCTGATCAGTTTTGTTTATGTTAACATTCCTTTGCGGTATATACGTACATGTAACATACGTATACATGTCTGGATACATGTCTATATATAGCTTTCTACTTTTGTTTATTGCTGGATCATGTAGTAGTGAGTTTCAGTGCGAATCATGTTCTTTTCTGGAAGTTCTTATTCTTTTAGTTAATTATTATTGCAGAGTTATAGGGCATGCGATGCTAGTAGATGAGAAGTTAAGACGCAAAATGCGATTACATTGAAGTAGGGGATCACTTGTTGATGTAATATAATAATGTTAGTTAAAGCCAGTGATAGATTTTTTTTGCTAAGTAGTTTAAGCCAATGATAGATGCTTTGCTATGTAAAAAACTTGCTATGTAAAAAACTTAATTGGGAACATCACTAACTGGTATATCTCTAATGAAACTAATTGAAGAAGTACCTAAAAGTTAGCATACCTGTGATTTGCTGAATCTTCTAAAGTTTTACCTCTTCCATACCCTATTTATGTCCTTGCCCTGATTTTTTTTTCCGCAATAAAATTGCTACAAGATAACATTTATTGTTTTAAGTATTGATTGCTGTACTATATCTGAAGGTCAGATTAAGAAGTTACAATATATCTCATGTTGTTTATTTAATGTCCACAACCACTTTAGAGCATTCAAAAAATAGGGGAAGTGACAAAAGGTATGGGATGGAAATTCAATCTTACTAGGGGAATATGGGATGGTTGAGTTAATTTTATTTTCCTATCCCGCTTCTTATAGTCTTACTAATATTTTCCAAACCTTTCCTAAGTTGAATTCCAAGTCTCAAGTTCCTATACAATAGAAAGGGAAATGATGAAATATGGTGATTGATATAAGCGCTCTAATGATAATGGGATGAAATAGACTGTAAGAGATTCTTTAAAATTAGGACCTCATTTCTAAGAAAATTTACAGTCCAAATGCTTAAGTTTGGGTATCAATGACGTGAAATATATACTGAATACAGGATTGTTAACTAAGTGCATTTTAACTCTTATGTTTCTTTATCCCTGTAACTTGGTGAAATTTACTAGCTCCATATTCATTTTGTGGGTAATCTTATTCTTTAATGACTTTTTTCATGCTTTGGAGCTGGCTTAATTTGTTGCATCTTTGAGCTGATGCTGATGATTCTAGGGGAATAGGAGACCTTGCATAATCTGTTCTTTCAACCTACTTGATGGGTTTCTTTGGAAACAGTGTAACTTTCTAGGAAGTAGGATTTCTTTCACAAAGGTTTGAATCAGAAGTTCTATGCATTCAATCTTATTTTAGGATTTGACTTTTATGATATATCTGTCTGGCATTGATCCTACTGTCACAGCAAAGAAGCTTCTGCATCAGTTCCATCCTGCATTTTTTCTTTGTGTACTGTCTTTTTCCTTTTCCTCCATGTTTCCTCCTCCTCTCCTTATAGTGGATTCAATGACCTGATATTGACATTAGCATT
The DNA here is from genome assembly GCA_023935145.1 of Bretschneidera sinensis. NCBI lineage: Eukaryota > Viridiplantae > Streptophyta > Magnoliopsida > Brassicales > Akaniaceae > Bretschneidera > Bretschneidera sinensis. The sequence continues at coordinate 59,067,294 of CM043697.1, read as the reverse complement.
TTACAAGATATATTTCTATTACATATGAGGTAGGAAAGGTGGAGGAGAAAAATGTTTGCTGTATAATTATTTATGAGCCACATGGAGAAATATTGTGATATACGAAATCTTTTCCTTCTTTTTTCCTATGTTGATTTTGCGTTTCTGAATTAAGAATGTTGTAATTATATTAGGAAGATTGGTGCTTGGATGAGATGGGAGACAGAACCACAAAGAATCATGAAGTTAGCAAATACTAGTATCTGTAACATTCAACAAAAATATCATGGCGTCTGCCAGCCTGGGAAATGGAGGGGTAGGCAGTTCAAGATCTGTCAATGGCTTCAAGAGCTCTTCTAGTTCAGTTGATTGGCTAGGGAGAGAAATGCTTGAGATGAGGTTGAGGGACAAGGTGGACCATGACGAGGACAGAGTAAATGCTGCTGCACTTTAACTTGTTTGAACTTTGAACTTTGTATAATTCCTTTCCAGTTACAAATATTACTGGCTTCTCTTGCTTTTTGCATTTCCTATAATGTGCATCACCATGGCAGAGTGGTTTTGAAATAATTTTATCTTTAGGGGCACTTCACCTAGTTGAATGATGATAGGTTAATTTCTGCAAGCTTGGACAAAGTTTTACAAGCTTTGCAATTTTTACTGTTCTTGTCAACAGTCCTTATGATTTTATCTGTTGCAGGATAGTGAACCAGATATCATTGATGGTGTGGGTGCTGAAACGGGTCATGTGATAAGAACCGCTATTGGTGGTCGAAATGGTCAATCTAAGCAGGTTGGGAGAATATTTGTGAGTAGAAAATAGAAATATATGGTCATAATTGGTAAACATCTTACATGTTTCTCGAACATATGTTTGTTTCGCTTGACAGACCATCAGTTACATAGCAGAACATGTGGTTGGAACTGGTTCTTTCGGTGTTGTTTTCCAAGTAAGTGAAGTTGTATATTTGTTTATTGAATTTTTCTTTTTTCCTTTAAATTACACTTCTCATACTATTTTAACTGCTTTCTGCAGGCCAAATGTAGGGAAACCGGAGAGATTGTTGCCATCAAGAAGGTTCTCCAAGACAAGCGCTACAAGAATAGGGAACTCCAGATTATGCAGATGTTGGACCATCCTAATATTGTCGCCCTTAAGCATTGCTTCTTTTCAACAACAGACAAGGAAGAGGTTTATTTGAATCTTGTACTTGAATATGTTCCTGAAACTGTCAATCGTAGTGCAAGGAACTACAGCAGGATCAATCAGCGGATGCCCTTGATTTACGTTAAACTCTATACCTATCAGGTTGTCATTATCTCTCTTGATTTAATGTAGTTTTACCCTCTCTTGGTATAATTTCTTGTGAACTTTAAAATAATAAAAATTTCCCATCTCATGGATCTGTTGTCATGAAATATGTAAGGTATTGCAATTTTAGTTATATGGTTCAAAGAAATCAAAACTTTATATAAGTGAACCCTTTTCACTGGGAATTTGAGTACGCACGATCAGTTTCTAAGTGGCAACTTGTATGAGTTTGTCATAATCATGGAATCTTGTGCAACATAATTTTTTAATAAGTAAAAAGGTATCATTACAAAGGCACTAATGGGGTGCCAGCCATGCTTATAATTGCTTACTAGACAAAAACTCATTGAACTCTATAAAGTCTTCACCATTTACAAAAAATGGCCCTTAAACCAAATGTCTAGAGTATGAAGCCATTTATTTTTTAATCAAAGCTAGTGGCTTCTGCACCCCATGGAGTGCCCTCCTATTTCTTTCATTCCACACTAACCAAAAAATAGAATGGAATAAAGGTTATATTTTTCTTTAATTCCCTGTGCCCACTAGTGCCTCTTCAAGCCCATAATTCTGTTTCTATAGACTCCGCCTCAACCCAGGTAAGACGTAATAACCTTAAACCATCTACGGTAAATGTCTAGTGCACTATATTATCCACAGAAATATCATCCTGTAAGATTATCTTTTCACTTAAGTTATGAATGTTCTTTCTCTAGTAACAAGATTTCCTTTTACGAGACTTGGCAATAATTACTGGTGACAACAGGTGTTTGGAAAACTTTTCCAACCTCTCTACCATAGTATTTTTTCCCATAGTATAAATAGGTTATTTGTTTATTATCCTGTCTTGCTAATATGGTTCTGCTTCTGCTGTATCATTTAGGGTTAGTAAAAATGGGTTAAGGGCCATTGGATGAGGAGATAGAGGTCTTAGCTGGTTGGAGATGTATGATTTGATTTTTCAGCTTATTTAGGTGGTGATATTAGAAGATGAAATGTTTCACGATCAGTTTCAGGATTAATAGCAAATGTTTATGGATTCAACTCAGTTTGTGATAGTTTTGAAAGCATGTTATTGGAGATTTAAAGGTTGAACAGAGCTAGTTATGAAGTTCAGAAGTTGAATTTAATTAGAATAGGAAATGGGAGGAAGGTAACTCTCAAAATTCCACATTGGGGTTGTTACAAGTTCTTTCATGGAAGCCTTTCTATATGCATGGCTAGGAAAAAGCTTTGGAGTTGCAATGGTTTTTAGTCAAGTTTTATGTTGTTACAATCAGTGTTTAAAAAGGCGTATTCGGGCGCGCCTGGAGGCGAAACGAGGTTAGAACGCCCCAAGGCGTGAAACCTTGGGCGTATCTGTTGCTGGGTGTGCGTTTTTCAGGTTTGGGCGTTCACCCAGACATGAGGCGTACGCCTTTGACGCCCCTGGCGTATGGGCGTACGCCCTTTGTGCCCTCAACACCGCATGCAAAACCACCAAAACAACACTGATTCTAGCCGAAACCAACTCATTGACCCACACGTGCGTCAAAACAAGCGCAACAATTGTGAACCCGAATAGCAAGACTACAACGACCCCATCGTCGACGATGAAATTGAAGCTCATGAGCGGTTCCTCACGAGAGAAATAGAGGAAGAACCACACGATTAGCACGAACAATAAGGCGATAAGAGAGAATGGGTGGTAGATTAGGCTTAAGAAGAGGATTAGGAGGAGGATTTTGGTATAATTAACGCGGAAGTGGGTGAGGTTCTGGGTGATGCGGGTGGTAGCGTCCGAGAAGGACCGGGGAAGACTGAATGCGGTGAGGTCTAGCAAGTTGCGCCACGGCCGACGCGCGGCGTTGATTGATTGGGTGGTTTCGTTGAAGCGAGAGATTAAATGGGTAGACATTTGTGTTTTGTGTTTGTTTGCAGAAGATTTTGGGAGGAGAAAGAGGGGAAAATAAGAGCTTTCTTGCTCGGTAGAGTCTGTTCTCTACTTCTCTCTGGTGTCTTTGAAATGCTCAGATACGGACTTGAAATCGGATTTCATTTGGCTTTTGTTTCATTGGGTGTGTTGAAAAAAAAAGGCAAGAAGGAACCCTTCAAAAAAATCATTAAAATTGACTGCAAGTTGCAGTCTGCATCTTTTACTTCTCCACCAAATATATTGCCGTCAATTTTATTTTTTTATTTGTCCACATGAAAAGGTACAAAAAAGACAAGAAGGAACCTGACAAAAGATCTCTCTACTCCCTAGTCAGTGCAGTGAATATCTGGTGCTTTGCACCGTGGCCTTTGATTTTTAAATCGGGACCATTTTGGAGAAGCTGGATTGTGACACTTGTACGGCGGATTTTAAATGTCTAAATGAATCGGACGCTTCACAGTTTTTCTCATTAGTTAAAATTTAAAATAAATGATACTTGTCCACCAAATATTTTGATAAATATTTGAAAATATGCGGAGAAAATATGTGAAATATTTTGATAAATATTCATTTATAGGTCTTAAGTTAGTAAAATTTATTGATAATTAATTTATTTATATTATTTCAATTTTTTTAGTGTTTTTATAATTTAATTAATATTATTTTATTCAAAACGCCTTAACATTTCAAAAAGCTTACGCCCCAACACCTCGGGGTTTACGCCTCGCCTCATTGAGACAAAACACCTCGCCCAACTCCCTCGCCTCTGAAAACGCTGGTTACAATGAGGTTTTGGGGTTGGATAGCAGTTTTTCCCACAAATTGGAAGTATCTTAGATTAGAAATACCTAGAGGGCTGGTTCATAGCCCTACAAGCTTCATGAAATACATCGAATTGAGAACCCTATTTTGAGATCAATGGGTGCTTGCATTTAGTATCACCTGCTCATGATTCCAACATTGATCTTACTAGTTCTTCGCAAGGATCCTACACTTCAAGCCTTTAATGTAGCTAAAATTTTCTATTTACCCTGGATTCCTAACAAGCTTGCTAGGGTGTTAGTTGAAATTTTACAAGAGCAACTGTTAGAGGTTTTCATTTTTACACATAGGAGAATATTTCTTTTAATTGGTTTTCCGTTAGCCATATGGAAAGTTATCTTTGGGGAAGCTGGTTCCTGAGATTGGTCATATTAATTGCTGGATTCATTACTTTCAGGCTCATCGGGGAAAGAAAATATTTATGACTGGGGTGTGATACTAGGTGCATATGACTCAACACTCTTATAGCTAGTTCTCCTCATGTCAAACCCTGATCTACCCTTAAACAGGTTTACTAATTGTTCCAGCCTGTTTGTCAACAAAGAAAATTGACTGCCGCAATGAAAAATGTAACACTTTTGGTGACAAATGACTTTTTACATAAAAAAATAGAAGTTGAAGAAATATGGAATAGAAAAATTCTTCTCTGATACTTTATTACGTGAAAAGCAAAGGCTTTATATAGAGAAACTTAACAACAAATCTATCAATGATTCTCCACAATTATAACAATCTCTTAATTTAAAGAATAAATCACAGAATTAAAACTAGAGAGATAATAGGAAACAATCTTCCTTATCCCTTTATTTAAAAATAACTTTGTCACGATTTTTTGTACATAGGATACGAAAAATGTAATCTTCCATGAGAAAAATTATAAAAAAAATTTGAGCATCAGAACTATTATTTTTTATTTTTTGAATATTAAAAATTCAATAAATCATAAAAAAATTAAATATTTGGAATTTTGACACGAAATTTTGTAAGCAATTCAAGAAAAACCGAATCTTCCATTATGAATTTTTTGAGAGCATATTAAGGTCTGGAAGTTCATTGTTTTTTAATTTTTTAGGTCCCTAGAAAATAGTAAACAAGAAACGGGAAATTTGACAACACTCCCCCTCAAGCTGGGTTTCCAAGATTGAACACGCCCAGCTTGTCAATCTGTCTTTCGAACATCTTCTTAGCTATAGCTTTTGTTAGTACATCTGCGACTTGATCACTTGTAGACACATAGGTTATGCATAGTATACTATCCTCAAGTTTTTCTTTGATAAAGTATCTATCCACTTCCACATTTTTTGTTCGATCATGATGGACTGGATTATGGGAAATACTTATGGCTGTCTTATTATCACAGTAAATCTTTAGAGGAAGATTTGTTTTCATCTCCAAAACTCCAAGCAATAGTTTCAGCCACAGTATTTCACGAATACCGTGAGCCACGACTTGAAATTCAGCCTTAGCACTACCCCAGGCCACAACTGTTTGTTTCTTGCTTTGCCAAGTGCTCAGATTGCCCCATACAAATGTACAATACCCTGAAGTAGACCTCTTATCTTCAATAGAACCTGCCCAGTTTGCATCAGTGAATCCCTCGATACTCCTGGACTCATTTTTGCTGAAAAACAAACCTTTGCTAGGCGATCCTTTGAGGTACTTTTAAGATTCGGAGTACAACCTCCATGTGTTCTTCGCAAGGAGCATGCATATACTGACTAACAACACTCACAGCGAATGCAATATCTGGTCTGGTGTGGGAAAGATAAATGAGCTTTCCAACTAGTCGCTGGTATCTCCTAGTATCAACCGGAGTTCCATCCTTCTTGTCTCCTATCTTTGTTGTGGAGTCCATCGATGTGTCTACAGGTTTACAGCCTAGCATCCCTGTTTCCTTTAAGAGATCCAAGACATATTTTCTTTGAGTGATTGATATTCCTTTCTTGTTTCTAGCAGCCTTCATACCAAGAAAGTAGCGTAAGGGTCCAAGATCTTTTTATCTTGAATTCAGCTGCCAATCTAGTTTTTAGTCTTGTCATCTCCATTGTATCATTTCATGTCAAAATTATGTCATCCACATAGACAATAAGAATTGTACTCTTACCATTTTTGTGTCGATAAAAAGAGGGTATGGTTGGTATGAGCTTGCCTATACCCTTGTTGTAAGACCGCCTTTGTGAATCTATCAAACCAGACCCTTGGGGACTGCTTCAAACCATAGAGTGTTTTTTTCAATCTGCAGACTATCCCATTCTTCCTGTCTTTGTCAAATCCCGGTGGAAGATCCATATAGACTTCCTCTTCCAAATCACCGTTGAGGAAAGCATTTTTCACGTCAAGTTGTTGTAGATCCCAATCTAGGTTTGCTGCGAGAGATAGAAGTACTCTGACTGTATCGAGCTTGGCAACTGGGGCAAAAGTCTCGTTGTAATCAATACCATACGTTTGAGTGAAACCCTTTGCAACCAATCTTGCTTTGTATCTCTCAATCGTCCCATCAGATCGATACTTCATAGTAAACACCCATTTACACCCAACCAAAGCTTTCCCTCCAAGTTTCTCTACGAGATTCCAAGTTGATTCTTTTCAAGAGCTTGTATTTCCTCCGTAACTGCCTTTCTCTATTAAAGGATCCTCAAAGTCTCCTGTACATCTGTAGGAATCTTCTTTTGTGACAGGTTAGTAATAAAAGTTTGAAGAGAAGGTGAAAAATGACTGTAGGAAACATAATTGGAAATGGGATGCTGAGTACAAGAACGAACTCTTTTTCTCAAAGCAATAGGACAGTCAAGATCACTAACCTCAGGTGAAGAATTCGGTTCTGATTCATGGCAAGGCTATAGGTCCACAATGTTCTCTATTCTTTGTGAGGTTTTTTTCCGAGAATAAACACGTAACTCAGGTTGCTGTTGTGAATCTCCCCCTTTCCTAGAGTTGTCAATGTTCATGGCAGACTCCAAGTCATTTGTGGTTGGTGTGAGTTCTTGTGTTTGCTCGGTTGGTGTGGGTGGATCGGCTGGAAGAGGTAGGATAGGGCTTGGTGTGGGTTCCCAAAAGGCGGCTTCTTTCCCAATCTCCCCCTGAAGCGAATTTTTATGGTTAAAGGGCTGGTTTTCAAAAAAGTTGACATCCATAGTGACAAAGTATTTGCGTTTTTCCGAGAATAGCAACGGTGCCCTTTTTGAGTGGCTGAATACCCAAGAAAAACACAAGGTAGGGCTCAGGGTCTAGTTTGCTTCGGTTATGATCATGAACATGAACAAAAGACTTACAACCAAACACAGGGTTAACGAACTTACTGACCTTGTTTGTGGGTAGTATTGAAGGAAGAACTGGGAAGGTATTTTGTAGTTGAGAACCCGAGTAGGAAGATGGTTTATAAAATAGCAGGTTGTAAGAATGGAATCACCCCAAAAGGATTTAGGGACGTTATTAGCGAACATAATAGAGCGAGCTACTTCTAAGAGATGTCTGTTTTTTCTTTCGGCCACTCCATTTTGTTGAGGAGTATCAACACATGAGCTTTGGTAAATAATGCCATTTTCCAAAAAGTACCCCCTAGAATGGAATTAAAGTACTCTTTCCCATTATCAGTACGTAAAATTTGTATTTTTGCACTGTATTGGTTGTTCACCATCAAATGAAAGTGTTTGAAAGTTTATTCAGCCTCACATTTTTCTTTAAGAAGATAAACTCAAGTAGTCCGTGTGTGATCATCAATGAATGTGATAAATCATTTTTTTCCACTTACATTTGGTACCCGTGAAGGACCCTATATATCACTATGAATTAATGCAAATGGTTTGGATGATTTATATGGTTGAGAAGGGAAAATTGACCTTTGGTGTTTAGCAATTTGACAAACATTACACTGAAAAACATCTTTATTCTGAAAAAGAGAGGGAAACAATTGTTTCAGATATTGAAAGTTAGGATGGCCTAACCTAGAGTGCCATAACATTATTTGTTGTTCTCTAGATAAAGAAATAAACTCACAACCAGTAGTCAAAGCTTGTTTGTTGTTGGAGATCTCTTCCTCAAAGTAATAGAGACCATTGTGTTCCGTAGCACTGCCAATCCTCATGCCCGAAGTCATATCTTGAAATTTACAAATGGAATGTGAGAATTGGGCAGTACAATTGAGATCTTTGGTAATTTTACTAACAGATAATAAATTGCATGATAACTTTGGAACATGGAGAACATCTTTGAGAGATATTTGAGGACTAATATTAATGGTACAGGTAGCAACCGTTGCAAGAGAACCATTTGCAATCTTAATTTTCAAATTCCCTGGACTAGGTTTATAAGAATAGAAGAGACTCGTGCAACTTCTCATATGATCCGTAGCCTCGGAGTCTATCACCCAGGTTCAGTCATTTCAGATATAGCACTTAGAGCAGTCATGAAAGTACATTTTTGGGCCAAATGTGAGGTACCTGAGCCTGGCTGTGACTGCTGACCTTGGGCGGTGGATTGACTCTGGTTGGATGATTGAGCATTTAGGATCTGGTACAGCTGCTCCATTTGCTCCTTGCTCAGAGAGAAATTGGAGTGTTGTCACTAGTCCTTGATGCTGTATCTGTAGTAACTTGAAGACTTCAGAAATCCCTTCTATTGTGAGTATCCTTCCAATTATCAGGTTTACCATGCAATTTCCAGCACTTATCACGGCAGTGGTTTGATCTCTGACAGTGATCACACCAAAGATTACCACTCTTCTTTTGACTCCGGGATTCCCTGTGAGAATTTTCAGGTCTGCGGGCTGAGAAGGCAGACTTCTCAGTTGTCGTTTTTATAGTACCAAGCATTACGCGTTTGCGAGTTTCTTCTCTTCGAACTTCAGCAAAAATGTCCTCAATATTTGGCAGTGGCTTAGAGCCAAGTAGACGCTCATGTACTTCATCCAGGTCCTTGTTAAGACTCGAAAGGAAATCATAGATCCTTTCATTGTTCACCATCTTTTGATTATTTTCAATGCATCCTGAACACAGTCAATGACCATTATTAAATAGGTCTACTTCCTGCCATAATTTTGTAAGAGCATTGAAATAGGTTGTAACATCCATCTCAGCTTGAGTTAGATTCCGAGCCTTGTTTCATAGTTCAAATAGTTGAGATGAGTTTTCAAGATCAGAATATTGTTTATTGGCTCCCTCCCACATGTGTTTGGCAGTTGTGTAGCACATAAAGCTTTCACTAATCTTCTCATCCATGGATTTGATTAACCAGGCCATTACCATTGAATTATGAGCATCCCAATTCTGGAAAGATGAATCTGACTCTTCAGGTTTCTTGGCAGACCCATCAAGATAGCCATACCCTACCTTTCGCTCGAATAACCATCTTTACAGATCGCGACCATGGCAGGTAATTTTTTCCGTTGAGTTTATGAGAGGTGATTTGGAGAGGAATTATCTGAGTAAGGGGCATGAGCTGTGGCAGCCGTCATTGGGGTCGGCTGCAAGGGGACCGAGATCTCCGAGCCGTTATTCCCTTTGGTGCCGGTCATGGCCGTTCCGCAGGGAAACGTTGGAGGTCTGCCCGCCATAAAAACTGGAGAGAGGCGGCGCTGAGATTAGAGAGAAAGGAGAGAGACAAGGGCACGGTTAACGGAAAACATTGTAACCTAGCTCTGATACGATGAAGAAATATAGAATAGAAAAATTCTCCTTTGATACTTTATTACGTGAAAGGCAAAAGCCTTATATAGAGAAACTTGACAACATATCTGACAGTGATTCTTCACAATTATAGAAACTAACAATCTCTTAATTTAAGGAATAAATCACAGAATTAAAACTAGAGTGATAATAAGAAACAATCTTCCTTATCCCTTTATTTAATAATAACCTAATAGGAAACAAATCCCTAAAAAAACAGGAAACAAGAAACGGGAAATTTGACAACAGAAGTAAATGTGGACAAGGTAACTTAACTACATTTCGTAGAATGACCTCTGCATTTTATCCAAAAAGTTAGCCTTGTGATGGTGGCTTTATGTAGAGCCTAATGAAATGGAAACATCCTAAATTCCTTGAGATAAGTACTTTAAGTCCATAAAAGTTGTGCTTCGTGATGGACGCATGTGACTCTTGCAAACCTTATCATAGGTGAGAATCATAGTGATGCAGAAAAGGAAAAGAATTATGTACTATTATAAGATTTCTTGGATATTGGGGAATTATGAATTGAAAATTGGTTATCCTCCTGCTTTCTCTATTGGTTATTACCCCTCTACCCTAATTTCTTTTCTACCTAGTCTATTTCTGTCTGCTATCTTTGCTACTTCTCTGTTGTTTCTCCTCTTTCTCTATTCTGTTTTGTTTCTACCTATCTATTCGGCATTAAGTGGTATCAGATCTATCTTTATCTATCCCTTAAATCAGATTTTGGTATAAAAAAAAATTGTTTTTTGTTCCGTCAACAGTGCCGATGAACAGATTCGTCGCTACAATGTCGATGAACAGTACTGGTGAATAGTGTTTTATTTATTTATTTATATATTTTCTTTTTTGTAGTTTCTAATTTAAAAGAAAAAAGAGTTTCCTTTTCTGTTTTATATGTTCATTTTTTATTTACATCAAATTGGAGTCACTTGCGAGGAATGAGTGAGTTGAACTGAGTTCTTGCCGTTATAGTTCATCATGTACTGTATCCAATTACAGAAGATATGCTTTATTATTTTTTTCATCCTTTTGGTCATATTGAAAAAATTAACTTTCTCCCAAATTCATTGGATTTTTAAGCGCTTGTGCAACAGCTTGCCTCAAGATGCTGTCTGGCCTGAAACTAAGCTTGATGGTCGTTGCATTTATGACAATTTCCAATCTTCACTAGTCCACTCCGGTAATCACGAGTTTTGATCATTCATCACTTCAAAACTCGAGGTCGAGGTTTTTGCAAGTGTGGTAGAATGATACAGAAAAGGAAAGGAATTATGTACTATTATAAGATTTCTTGGATATTAGGGAATTACGAATTGAAAATTGGTTATCCTCTTGTTTTCTTTGTTGGTTATTTCCCCGCTATCTTAATTTCTTTTCAACCTAGTCTATCTCTGCTGCTTCTTTGTTGTTTCTCCCCTTTCTGTATTCTGTTTCTGTTTCTACTTATCTGTCCGGCATTACATAGCTTTTATGCTGTTACGTGAACTTTCTGGCTTTGAGGAAATTACAAAATTTACAACAGAGCTTGTTTTGTGATTTCTTATGTGTTCAAAGCTTGCTCATTCCTGCAGAAGATATCATATTGGCCTTACCGTGTGCCTCAGAAATAGTTTAAGCATGTGCTGAACTTCTTGCACGAAATATTAATATTTTTGTAAAGTAGTTTTTTCTAGGAAATATTTTCTGACATACCTAAACCTCTTTTCCCCTACTAGTGTATGCGCTTGACTCATGAGTTGATTTCTCACTTTGTGTTACCCGGTGCAGATTTGCAGGGCACTTGCTTATATTCATAATTGCATTGGTATCTGCCACCGTGACATTAAGCCTCAGAACCTACTAGTAAGCCTTTTTCTTTGTGAAGAATTGATTATGCTTTGTGAAATGAGACTCCTTGTGCAGTGTTTTCATGTTCTCTGTGGCAGAATGCGTCATTTGGTGTAATGTTTTACAGGTTTGGTGTTTAAATTGTTTGTTTACATTGGAAAATGAGGAGGAAAAATATTTTGCATGTACAATTTCTCTGCCACAATGATGTGCCACTATTAATGGTCATATGAGAAAGACTAGCGGATTATGTAGTGTTGATACGTGTGTATCAGTGGATGCATATTTTAATGCATCTTTGTTCTTAGTTTCAGCAGCACCCTTGGTTCTTAAAATTAAAGAAGACGTAGTAGTATTTTCTAAAGATTCTTTGTTGTTTTTTAGGCCTGTATCAATCCCCCTTTTCACATGCTGGCACAGTTGATGACTTGGCATTTTGCACCTAGCTATCTAACCTGTTATCTTTCATCTTAATACCTAATAATGCTATGTAAATCTGGTTTCAAATCAGTAAAGGTTGAGTTGATTGAAGCATCTGTTATGATTCAATAATGGGTATCTAAGGAGGCTGCTTCAAATATGTATTACTGAGAAAATGACTTTTTATCAACAGTATTAATTGTATTCTGAATTATCGATTTTCTAAATGAAGTCATGAAAATTGTGCAAGAAATTACAGTTTTCATAGGTTTAACCTAGTTCATTTTGGTAGGGCTTGGGTGAAACTGATTTTTTTTTTCCCTGGTCATGTTGGTTTATGTTGAAGATCAAAGATGGTGATGACATGCTACCCTGATCCAAATTTATTTGATTTGGATACAATAGAATTAGTTGTTAATTCTACACTTTTGTATACTTTTATCATCATATGCTTTTGTGAGGTTATACTTTTAACTGTTAAATTATATCCAGGTGAATCCACACACGCATCAGTTGAAACTTTGTGATTTTGGGAGTGCGAAAGTGTTGGTAAGTACTATTGCCACACTGATTATGCATGGTTGCATCCTATTTCGTTGCTTGAGGTTGGTTCCTTTATCATTTTTGTCAGGTGAAGGGAGAACCCAATGTTTCTTACATCTGCTCAAGATATTATCGTGCCCCAGAACTCATATTTGGTGCCTCGGAGTACACAACCGCTATAGATATATGGTCCACAGGTTGTGTGATGGCTGAGTTGCTTCTTGGACAGGTGGTGTGATGCTCTATTTTATATAGTTGTATATATTTTGTGTCCTTTATTCCTTGCTAGTTTCCATTGGTAATTATTCTAACCTAACCACCTTATTGTACAGCCTCTGTTTCCGGGTGAAAGTGGAGTTGACCAACTTGTTGAGATCATTAAGGTGATATTATCTATCATTTCTAAGATGTCTTTGTGATTACTTGAAAGTGGAAATAATCCAATCTGGTTTAAAAAGCCTTTGGTATTCGAGGTCTTCTTCAGACTCTATTTTTGGGTTTAATCCCTTCTCCTTGTTAGTTTATGTTTGGAAAGAGTTACTGCTGGTTACTGTGATGTGATATTGGATCTGGTTACCTCAGCTACTAGTATAAAATCAAGAATTTGAAACCACACAATCAAGACTTTAGTTTAAGAATGGAACACCAAAGAAAACTTGTCTTTCTCGAGTTCTTTTTTGTGTAATTTCTAATTGCAAAATTTTAGAAGGGACATGTATTTCAACATTCCTTCTCCTTGTTAGTTTATGTTTGGAAAGAGTTACTGCTGGTTACTGTGATGTGATATTGGATCTGGTTACCTCAGCTAATAGTATAAAATCAAGAATTTGAAACCACAGAATCAAGACTTTAGTTTAAGAATGGAACACCAAAGAAAACTTGTCTTTCTCGAGTTCTTTTTTGTGTAATTTCTAATTGCAAAATTTTAGAAGGGACGTGTATTTCAACATTCCCACGGATGTTTACTTCCTATCTGATGTATTATAAATATTCCTTCAGGTTCTGGGAACACCAACCAGGGAGGAGATAAAGTGCATGAATCCAAACTATACCGAATTCAAGTTCCCACAGATAAAGCCTCATCCATGGCACAAGGTATGTCTTTTCCTTTTTCATTGTTTAATGTTCAATATACTTTTTTATAATTTCGAAATCAGTTAATAACCATTCTGTTCCTGGATTGATCCACTTTTTTTTGTTATAAGCCTTTGTTATAGGCTACGGTTGGATCCATTCTGGAGATGGAGGTTTCAGCCACTATTGGGCCTGTAAAAGGACTTTAGAATAATATGTTTCGGGTAGAGCTTTATCTTTTACATGACTGGGCATAAGCCTGGTTAAAGTAATGGCTGTGTGAAGTAGGTAGCGAGCAAACTTTTGGCTGTACTGTTACAATCTTATATCCCATATACTGCTCATGTGCAGCGATAATCAATGTTTGCAATACTAAGGAGGAACAATTTGATTTGAGGTTCTAGGATGGCAGGAGGAAAGTGTTGGCCAATAAGAATGAGAGCAGAGGCGGTGGAAAAAGGCGTAATCCTTAGCATTTAATGGATGATCCGGTTCTTGAATTTTAATGGAGCTGAACAGTGATTAAGAGTTCATGTTCTTGACTTCCAGCAAATTAAGTTTATGTCTTTGGTGTTGACTTAGTATACTTGTGATATTGTTGATGCCTGATCACTCCAGTGAGTGATGTATTTTTGTCATGTTCTTGGATTTGTACCAAGATGGCACAAAAATATACTGTTAGGAGATTTCAGATGTCTAAATAACAACAGGAAAATTATTATGGAAGGGGGTTGCTGTTTTCACATGATGATTGCCCAGGGTTTTAGAAGGAAAATTTTACTTGCCCAGCTACATGACTAAACGAATAGGAAAACATCCTTAAAATTTGTGCATCTTGTGCATTAATTTCCATCCTCACTTCCCGAACTTTGGGTTTATTTGGGTTAGGATCTTCAAGAATGCTATTTTTAGGGTCGGACTAGCATTGACTTCCTTTGTAATTGGTTGATAGTTTTTGACAAAATAAGACATTGAGCTACATTCTGGGCTGAATAAGAGTCACAGATATATAGCTATAATTTGCATTTTATAGGTGCTTTGACTGATATTGGCTACTTGCAAGAGATAATATTGTGTGTGCAAATTGTGGAAGACTGCCTTATCCGAAACTAGGTTTGGCTATATATATATATTGTATAAGATCTGCACAGATATGGTAGCAAATATTGACAGTTGATTTAATTGATCATACGTAACAATCGCTACAGTCAAGCCGTAACTATATCAGTGTGGAACACTAGGTTAAGTAGCTGAAAAATTTGATAACTTTGTCTCTCAGATGTTATATGTGAAACATAAGCATTTGTGGCAACAGTTATAATCAACGAGTTGTGGGTGTTCTCCATACAAAATATTGGAAATAATTCTTGATTTGTGCCAAAAATAGTATTCTTGGTGGAATTGGCTATGGATATTGAATAGTAATGGTTATTCTACAGATATCTGATTAGTAATGTCCTTTTATGCTTGGTTAATGGATCATCCAGGTTCCACACAATGACTAAGTGTCAAGTCCTGACCTGTTAATGTGGAACTAAATTGCTATTGAATGGTGGCATGGCGATGTGAAGTTTTATGGACCTTGATATGAGTAAAGCCCCCACAAATACAGAATGAGGCTGTTAACAATTCCATGAGCTTTCCAAATGGGGCTTGAGAGTGACGGTTAATTGGGAATCTTTATGGTTCAAGACATGGTTCTGAATGTTGTTCAATTTCTCAATTCCGCTAGTCTACAAGCATATGAATCTGATGCTTTCCCTTGGAATGAAAGATCCTATGGTTTGTGTAACATTGTGTATCACGTGTTTTCATGCTCAATGTGCAAAATGTGTCGGTTGGAGCAACCTTCGCAACTTTTCTTTTCCATCATCAGCTCGTTCTACAATTTTGTCTTCCAAAAACATGTAGAAATTTGTACCAATTTATTTTTAGAAATTATATCATAATTTGACCATCTATATTCTTCTATTTTATCTGCATATTCCTTATTTGCATATGCAACTTATCTTCGATATGCATTTGCTTGCTTATTAAAATTGCAAAGAATAATAAAAAAGAAATTTGTTTGGGGGATTCATGCCGATATTATTCCTATCCACCAGGTCTTCCAGAAACGTTTACCGCCAGAAGCAGTGGACCTCGTTTGTAGGTTTTTTCAGTACTCTCCTAATTTACGATGCACGGCTGTAAGTAAACTACAGTTCTCTTCTATTTTTTTTTTTTCTTTTTTCTTTTTGTTGTTGTAAAGTATCACTCAGAAGTCAGAGCACTTATTTTCATGGTGTTATGGCAGTTGGAAGCTTGTATTCACCCTTTCTTTGATGAATTAAGGGACCCAAACACTCGCCTTCCTAATGGCCGTCCTCTTCCTCCCCTGTTTAATTTTAAACCCCAAGGTAAGTTTGATTCCACTCCTATTACATTAAGTATAGCATCACAGTGCTGAATTTTTACGTTGGAGAGAAATGATATTTTAAAAGATGTAATCCTCAAAACAACATTAAATGTGGTTTGGAAATGGCAAAAGGAAAAAGCAACAAAAATGGGAAGCTAGGAAGTATGATACAGATTAAGAGAGGCTAAAAATCTAAAATAGGATAAAGGAAATGAGAAAGGTCTCTACACTCTAAACCGGTTAAAGATAGAGTGGTTAGTAAGAAAAAGATAAAAAAAAATGAAAGAGAGAGAGAGAAGAATGGAACATGACAGCAGTTATTTGTGCAGTTTAGAGTAGTTAAAATCAGAAATATAGGAGAAGTCAAAAGTGGAGTGAGAAATTTTCTTAGTGATAGGAGACCGTATCTCTTTACTTATATGTAAGGAGTTTTCTATAATTTCACTGAGTTGTTCTCCACCGCTCAGCTCTTCCCTTAATAATAGTATAGATGCTTTATTTTCTGATCATCAGTTATGCCTTTTCCTACTTCAACTTGGTATCATATGTCCCAAGCCTAGGTTCCCAACCCAGTAACATTAGGTAGCATTACTACATTGAACTCTGAAGAATTTTAACTTGCCCTCATGGACTTATAGATGACTTTATATAACATTTACACTATGTTTGGATTGAGAGGAATGGAGGAAAAAGAAAGGAAGGGGTAAAAGATTAACGCAAGAGCAGAGGCTATGTTTATAATTTGTCCTCTAACCTCTATGCATGTTTATTTTCTTTTATTTTTCATTTTTGGTGTTTCTAATGTTCTATGCACATATAATTATCATCAACATTTATTTTCAAAAAAATTGGGTGTCTTGAGGACCTAAAGTAAAATACAACTGACTTGTGTTCATTTTTTTTTTTGTAATTGTTACTTTATTAATTGTATAATTGTATTTGGTTTTATTGTGAAAATTTCGTAAGCCTTTTGGTGGAATACATGTCTTTTATTATATTTTTATATATAGGTTCAGTTGGTGAAAATTTTAGATTAAGAAAAGCAGATCAACATGCTCGTACATGTGTGTTGAGATGCTAGTATATGATGTAAATCTAATAGTTCTTTCATCCTTAATCATCAAATATAGTTTCATAGAGTGAACTTGTGGATCTTTGGACTGGTATACTTGTAGCCCTGCCAAACTAATGAAGCTTCTTGGGACACCATAACCTGTATCAAATATTTTCACCCCTACACAGCGTGTTACCTGCAGTCTAGCTCTGTTTCCTTCCCCCAACCTACCAAAGGATAGAAATATAGAAGCAGGAGAGTCGTGAATTTGAATTTTTTTATGTAAGTTTTTAAATTCTGAGACCCAACCTATTCTTTGGGATGTTTTCAGATGATCGTGGAGACAATAATTTTCCACAATATCTTTCTTACATAAATTAGCTTGCATTTAGTTGTTGAAATATTTGTATGCATTTTATGCTTGTCCCATGAAATTATTTCTAATGGGTGTTGTCCTATGCTTCCTGATGTTTCCTCTTTATTCCTTTTTTTTTTTTTTTGGCAGAGCTCTCTGGCATCCCCCCTGATACTGTCAATCGACTTATTCCTGAGCATTCTCGTAAGCAGAATTTGTTCATGGCATTGCACACGTAGCATCTATTATGACACTTGGCATCACATGCCATTTTGGTTTTGTATTGACAATGTAAAAGTGCCACGCCTGTCATAATTTTATGTTGCTTCTCTGAAACTGAAGGTTGTTGGAAAAGGAGTTCTTAGGACAATTTGGAAACATGAGGCTTTCGGTTTGCTTGCTGGCGAAGACAACTATAATTTACTGTGTATATTTATTATGACCCCCTTTACAGTCTCTTTTAGAAAGATGAAAAATGAGAGTGCATGCTTTCTTTACCCTGTGCCAAATTGTTCTCCAAGCTTGATTTTATTGTTAGTTAAATCTTTTTCCCCCTCTAAGCTAGTAGATGACAATAATGAACCAAATTTGCCTTGTTTGACACTGGAATTTATTGTCGGTGTGAAAATTAAAAAAGAACAAAAAAACTTTTCATTATTCTTTTCTGGTACGATAGGGAGAACAAATGCCTGAAGCGTCAGCCATCAAGGCTGCCAAAATCCCAGGGTAAGGATCAGGGCCAAGCTAGCCTTTATGTCTGACATTGGTCATGAAATCAGCTGCTTGATTTCTCTATCACAGAGTATGGGTGGTTGCGTTGACAAGAAGCAAAGGAGTCCATAGTTGTCTATAATCCATAATGATAGCACACCATGGGGATCATCAGCAGATTGAATGATGTCAATTGCCACCTTGGAATGTCTATAATCCATGATGATATCTATCATCCATAATGATAGCACCATGGGGATCATCAGCAGATTGAATGATGTCAATTGCCACCTTGGAATGTCTATAATCCATAATGATATCTATAATCCATATTGATAGTACCATGGGGATCATCAGCAGATTGAATGATATCAATTGCCACCTTGGAATCTGGCTCCATCCACAAGCAATAAAATCTTTTGTCATGAATAGTATTTTCAAAATGAAGGCGATGGATGAAGCATATTGTTGACGTTGGATTGTAAGTCTTTTGAGCGTTTTGAAATTTTAACAAAATAATATTAATTAATTAATTAAAATAATAAAATAAAAATTATTTAAATTTTAATTAATTTTTATCAAAATTTAATATTTTACTAATTTTTTATTGTGTGATAATTATAATTTTATAAATATTAATATATATTAATATATAAATTATATGAAGTATAACTTATATTTTTATATTGTTGTAATTTGTAAGTGATTAATTAAATAATTTGTAATTATTATTAAACTAGATAACTTGTATTATATATTTATGAAGTGTAATAATGTCACAACAAGAATATTAGCTTAATGATTAAGATTTATGACACTTTAGGTTATGTCTTCGAGTCTCAGTGAAGAAGACTTAAGGAGGGCGTATTAATACAATGTCGTTTTGGTTAAATGAGGTTGATTTTATTTAACCCAAAATGACCTCGTTTTGAGGTTGCAGAATAAAAAAAAAATGCATTGGGCGTAGGCTCGGGGCGTCAAAAGTGTACGCCGTTCGTCTAAACCCGAAAAATGCATGACCGGCGACAAATTCACCCAGATTTCACGCCTTGGGACGTTTTAACCCCATTTCGCCTCTGGGCCCAACTACATGTGAACAGAAGGTGCATTGCTACTTTTCTGGCCTATAACTTCATTATTCCTAGCAAACGATAAGCATCAAACAGTGCAAGGAAGACAACAGCATTAAGACATGTAACAGAGGCTAGGTTAAACAGATTGCAACGCATACAAACAGGTGAATCTGTCATGCTTCTTGTAACAGAGAGCAAATTGGAATGTAGACGATTATGTGCCACAAGCCGTACGAGGAACTTAATTTTTTAGGACACTTAGACGGTTAGACCTCCAAATTAAATCCCAGGGCTGTGGCCAAGTGGAAAAAAAAAATCTCATTTTGAACAAGAAGAGAGTAGACGGAAGAAACTGAGAAATGACCATCAACTGTTCCCTTCAAAACCAGCTTATCAGCCATGCTCTCCACCAGCGGAACAGGGATGGCAGCAATACGCTGCTGCACATCCATAGGGATCACTATTTGGACTGCCGAGAAATCCCACTCTCTATTCAGCCCACCAATTATACTAACCAAAAAATGGAGCTCACTTTGGTCTATTGGCTCATGAAGCAAGCTGACAATGGCTTAATTCTTGACCTTCTTATCGAACCAAGAGTTACCTGTTGGCCATCAGCCACCCTACAAACTAAACCCTTCTCAAGGTAGGGGATAGCTTTCAAAATACTCTTACAAGTATATGAAGCCGTCACTGAAGGCCTTACCGAAAACACACTCTCACCCCTCAAATACTTCTGAGACAAAGCTTTATCCCATAAGACTGATCAGTAACAGGACACCAACCCAGCTTGGCAAGGAGAGCTTCATTGTGCGCTCTTGCTGCCAAACTTTTTTGGGTTTACAAACAGTTTTCTAATTCACTAGGTGGACATGCCAGTGCTCAGGAGAATCACCCCAAATAAAATCCGGATTAAGCTTATCAATCAAGTCACATGAGCATGGAAGAAAATTCGTTTGCATCGATTAAACCACAGACTCGACATAACTGATTGAAGGTTTGAACCAAAGTAACTCTTCCAGCTAACGACAAAGTTTTATCCTTCCAACCTGTAAGCTGGTCCTGAATCCTTATAATAACTAGAGCAAAGTGCTCTTAGTAACCCAAGCATGCACTATGATCGGAACGCCTATATAGCGCCAAAGGTCACTTGTCAGAGCCATCTTACAGTGGCAACTAATAGCAAGAGCTTACCGACTGTTCAGATTAGGAAAGGCGTAATGCTTTGATTTAGAATAGTTGATCAGTTGCCTGAGGTCTCACTGAAATCCTCCAACACATCCATAATCACATGACCTTGTTGATCAAAAAAAAAAAAAAAAAAAAGAGATGAGACAAGGAAATTCTACCTCATGCGACACGAATCAGTTTCTAACTTTTATCTGGTCACTTTTCTCGCCCTAGATGAGACAACTTTAACTTTCAACACATAAAACAAGCAGATACGGGACAATGGATCCTGACATCAAACCCCTCCCTGATTTGAAAGGTGGTAAATTCTCTACATTCCACAAAACTGAAAAGGAAGCCCTGGACACACAAAACATGATGAGATCGAGCCGATGCCAAGGCAAATTAAAATCCAATAAGTCATGGCTAAGAAAATCGCAACGGATTCTATAAAAAGCCTTCTCGAGATCTATTTTGAGAGCCATGAACCGAATCTGCCCTTTTTACTTCGCATGGTGTGAGCAGCCTCTTGAGTCAAGAAAGTGTTATCAGTTCCCCCGCTCGGAATAAAGCTTGACTGACGAGGGGTGAATAGTTTGAGGAGCCATCTCAAACATAGTAACTCGATTTCTGAAACCAAAAGGCCTCCTTTTGTCGAAGAATACCGTTATACTAAGCTATCAACTACTTTTCCATATTAACCAAGTAGTTCGAGTGTCTCAAACTCCGTTGCAATCCTTCTAACCTTGTCATCAACCTTTTCTTTTTCCATAATAGATTACCAAAGACTGACTTGTTTTAGTCTTTAACTAAATCTGCAAAATCTTCTGTTGCATTACAAATTGAATCCTGAAACGCCAACCAAGCTTGCCTGAAGAAGTTTAGGAACTCATGGTGAGATAGCCACATGGCCTCACATCTGAAAGGGCGTTTTGCAACAACAAATAAAACTTGGGAATCCGTAAAAATACAAATAGGATTATGATCCGAATGTGTTTGAGGCAGAACCTTAACCACAACTTCAAGATATAAAAGTTTCCAATCAGCAATTGCAAAACCTCGATCCAGCTTTTCTTTATTCTCTTCCCCACCGTGCTCATAGTTCGTCAAGGTGAATTGAGGACCAAGGTAATCGAGATCCGCAAGGCTAAAATGATTAATTCTTTTCATAAATCGAATACATTTGTTAAACGGGATTTGGCTTTCATCCATAGTACAAAAGTCTTTAAAATACCAGAAACTAGCCACAATTACTTCTATAGGATGCTAAAGCATTTAAATCCTCCCAAAACTGATTGCTACTTGATATAGGGGAAAATTCCCTCTCCAATAACATAATGACATGTGGCCACCTCCAAAGATAAAAGAGTAATTTTACGACTCCAACAAATCAACCAATCAAATCACCACACTTGGCAAAAGGCATAACGATAATTTCACACCGATGTCCTGATTCTATTACGCCACTCCAGCTTACGAATAGATCATCATTCAGCGTATAGATAACTTTAAACTCATCGATAGAAATACTATTCCTCTCACAACACTTAGTGATCAATCACTCTCCTAATCAGACTCTGCTCCAAAAACACTATATAAAGGGGTTCTTAACATCAAAAGGTACAGTCAATTCTCACCTAAAGCTCTTTACTTCATCCAGTTCTTTCTACTTTCAAAAAGCTATATTCTATATTAGGCATTGAAGAGTACCCTCGGAGGTACACCCCTCCGATCCTCCTGTGACCTTTAGACTTTCGCCTCGTTTCGTGTGTGCAGGTTCTGCTCCCCGACCGTTTGGTGACAGATTTTCGGCATCAATTGATTGGCGCTAAAAAGAGGGCCTTTTTTTATTTTTAAAGGACAAAGAACTCACCTATTACAATGCCACCTAAGAACTCCGCCAAGAACCCCATTGGAACCAGTTTAACACCCACACGAGTATACACTTGCAGTCAACAACCTATCCCACGGCTCCCTGCTATCTCCGAGTATGCTACCTTTGGCCAAACTAAGAGTGAACCATTTGATGGATGAACCAGGCTTGACCCGGTAGACCCTCCTCCACTTGACCTAGTGGACCCTTCTCACCTTGACCTGGTAGATCCTCTATAGCTCGACCTAGTAAACTTTGATGTTCAAGGGGACCTAAAGGCACCTTTTGCGACTAACCTAACTGCACTGGTAACCCAAGAACAGTTTTGAGAGCTTCGACAACTTGTTGCAAGTTTGGCCGCCAAAATTAGGGGGCAAGCTTGCCCTCCCTCGCCTCTACCTCCGCCTCAGCAAAATCCTCAGCAAACAAGGCACCCTGATCCCAATGGACCAACCCATAGCCGCTTAACTACTAGGTCTTCTCCTCATGCCTGGACGAGATCCCGAGACTTTTGCACCTTCAGGAACCACACTGATGTGTATAAAAGACTAGAAGAGATAGACAAAAGGATAATGGAAGCTTTCAAAGGAAGGAGCACCAATGTAATAGATGAACTCAGTTCCCAAGTTCCTCCTTTCACGCAGGATATCCTCAATGCTCCTCTCCCTCGGAATTTCCAAATGCGTATTATAAAGGCTTATGATGGCTCCACAGAGCCCCTGGATCATCTCTAACTTTACATGACCACCATGATGTTACACTATCACCTTCATGCTGTCATGTACATAGCCTTTCCTCTGAGGCTCGAGAAGGCTGCAAGCACCTGGTACTCACACCTGAAGCCAATGAGCATAAACTATTTTCAAGAACTCAGTTGTGCTTTCACAGTGCACTTTCTTAGTAGTAAAGGACCCAGAAAAACTTTGAAAAGTCTCTTCAGTGTTATCCAACACAAGGGAGAGAAGCTCCGAGAATATAATTCACGGTTAAATGTCGTCGCCTAGAAGATTCCAAACCTCGATCCAATAATGCAGGTCATGGCATTCAAAAACAGACTTAGGTCTGGATTTTTCAGCTTTAAACTCACCAGACGACCTCCCAAGGATATAAATGAGATCCTTGCTCGAGCTAAAGAGTTTATAATCGCTGAGGATGATCAAACTTTTAGAAGGGAAAGAGAATGGGGAACGGAGAAAAGGAAGAGAGACACCAATTAGTCGAAGGACAATTTAGCGAAATAACCCTATAAAGAGAATAAAGTAAAAGCTGCCCCACTCCTCAAAAGTTTGACCCCACTTAATGCTTCCAGGATGAACACACTTATGAACATTCAGGACCGAGATCTTCTCTGTTGGCCCCCAAAACCACTTCACCCAAATGAGAGTGGGAATCGAAATAGGTGGTGTCATTTCCATAGGGATTACGGACATGACACCGAGAAATGCCACACTCTCAAAATCCAAATTGAATCTCTCATTCAATGAGGGCAGTTAAAGGAATACACTGGCTCCGTCAATTCAGAGACAATGAGAATCGACTCCGACGCCCTTATAGGTAGACTGCAGGACAATCAAGGTATGATCAGAGCCATCACTAAAGTCCTAAGCGCAGTCCCAAGCCAAGTCCTACTAACAAGGCTGGAGTGATATACATCCCCCGAGTGGCCAAGGTCACACAACCACAACTACAAGCACCATCAAAACGATCTTTGGGGGACCAGGAGTAGGGGGCATTCATCCCACACAAAAAAGGCCTACGCCCGGTCAGTGGTGTCTATGAGTGGACCCCATAAGTGGGTCAAGACAGACTAGATAATATCCTTTATGGATGATGATCTAGAGGGGTTGCACACCCCCATGATGATGCAATAGTCATCACGCTCCTTATCGTCAATTACAATGTTGAGCGAATCTTGGTGGAAAACAGAAGATCGACAAATATCCTTTATTACTACGTCTTCAAGAAGATGAACTTGAAAGATGACCGGCTCAAACCGATATCTTCTCCACTATATGGCTTCTCGGGAATGTTAGTCTTTGTCAAAGGTAGCATCGTCCTTCCAGTCACTATAACAATAGATCCGTAACTCACTACTGTTATGACCATGTTTTTGGTGGTCAAACATCCATCGTCATTTAATGTGATCCTTGGAAAGCCGACGTTTAATGAAATGAGGGCGGTAGTCTTCACTTATCACCTGAAGATGAAATTCCCCACTCAACAGGGCATGAGGGAAGTCAAAGAGAACTAGCAAACCTCTCAGTTTTATTATTTAAACTCCATTAAAGTGCAGAAAAAGGCCGATACCCTACTTTTGAAAATCAAAGATCTACGAGACGAGCTCAAAACCCCTCGAGGACAGCTGTTGAAGAACTCATTATCATCCCCTTAAATGAGAGGGACTCAAGAACTGTCCAAGTCGGGTCTAACCCCTTGAAGGTCTTAAGGAGATACTGATCTCTTTCCTTCAAACGAACCAAGATATGTTTGCGTGGTCAGCCTCCGACATGCTTCGGATTGATCCCTAAGTCATCGTCCACCGACTGAACATGGATCTGGGCCACAAGCCTATCATTAAGAAGAAGAGGTCCTTCGGCCCAGAACGAAAAAACACCATAAAAGAATAGGTAAACAACCTTCTTGCGGCCGATTTTATTGAGGAAGCTAACTACCTATAATAGGTCGCCAATATGGTGATGGTAAAGAAAGCCAATGGTAAATGGAGAAAATGTATCGATTTAATGGATCTGAATAAAGCTTGTCCAAAGGACAACTTTCTTCTGCCTCGAATAGACCAGTTGGTCGACGCTACTTCCGGACATGAACTATTCAGGTTCATGGACGCGTATTCAAGTAATAACCAGATCCTTTTGCATGAGCTGGATCAACCTAAGATTAACTTTGTTACCGATCAAGGCTTATACTGCTACAAGGTAATACCCTTTGGATTGAAAAATGCAAGGGCGATCTATCAAAGGCTGGTCAATAAGATTTTCAAGAAACAAATTGGAAAGAATGTGGAAGTATACGTGGATGATATACTCTTCAAGAGTACCAGGGCTGAGGACCATGAGTCCGATCTGGAAGAAGCATTTGGTATACTCCGACATCACCAAATTAGGTTGAACCAAAGGAAGTGTGCCTTTAGAGTTACTTATGGGAAATTCTTAGGCTTTATGGTCACACAACAAGGGATAAAAGTAAATCTTGAGAAGATCAAGGAAATCTTAGACATGAATTCTCCTCGGAACATCAAAGAGGTACAAAGGTTAATTGGATGCATAGCTGCGCTCGGCCGATTCATGTCCAAATTCGTTGAGAATTGCCTACTATTCTTTAAGTTTATCATAAAATCCAAAGATTTCATATGGACAGAAGACTGCTAGAAAGTCTTCGAGGAATTAAAGGAATATTTGAGCTTGTCCCCATTACTGACTAAGCCCATTACCGGGGAAGAGCTATTTCTCTGTATATCAGCGGGCTAGGACTTAATGGCCTTAGTCCTGATTTGAGAGGAAAGTGAGATCCAAAAACCCATCTACTACGTCAGCCGAGTTCTCCATAACATTGAAACAAGGTATCTTCCCATAAAAAAAATGGCATACACTCTCTTGGTCAAGATCGGAAGCTTCGACCATACTTTCAGGCCCACACTATCAACCTGCTAACCGATTAGCCCTTAAGAAAAGTACTCCACAAACCAGATCTCTATAGAGCACTAGTAAAGTAGTCCATAGAGCTCGAAGAGTTTGACATTCAGTACAAACCTCGGACAACAATCAAGGCCCAAACATTAGCTCAATTTATTGTGGAAGCCACGTTCTCCGAAATACCCATCGAGAGGGAAGAGTCCGAGGATGGTGAGTAGATCTCAAGTTGGATACTGTATGTTAATGGATCCTCCAGTCACATCGGCAGCGAAGCTGGCTTTATCCTCAATAATCCTGAAGGGTTTACTTTGGAGTATGCCTTAAGGTTCGGGTTTAAAGCCTCAAACAACGAGGCCAAGTATTAGGCATTGTTTATAGAGATGAAGCTAGCAAAGACATTGGCTGCCGAAGCCTTAGAAGTACACAATGATTCGTACCTGGTGGTTAATCAAATAACCAATGAATATGAGGTTCGAAGCGCAAAAATCATTAGGTATCTCGTAAAAGCCCAAGAACTTACCGCAAGCTTCAAAAAGTTCCAAATAGTTCAAGTACCTCGAGCACAAAATTTGAAGGCAGATGCTTTAGCACGACTCGCATTCTCTAGACAGTCTAACCTCACCCAAGTGGTCTATCTTAAGACCCTCGATGCACCCAATATTGATGAGGTCTAGGTTATGCCCGTGGCAGAAAAGTAATCCTTGATGGATCCAATTCTCCAGTACTTGAGAGATGGTACACTTCCCAACAAGAATAATGAAGCCAAGAAGCTCATCTCTCGTGTTTCGCAGTACAGTACTATCGAAGGACAGTTGTACAAAAAGGGTTTCACCACTCCTTATCTAAAATACTTTGGGACTTCCGATGTAGATTACGCCTTCCGAGAAGTTCACGAGGGTATATGTGAAAATCACCTTGAAGACCAAGTTTTGGCCTTCAAGATACTCTTCCACAATTATTATTGGTCAAAGATGCTCTGTAACGACCCATCCTGGGTTGGCCACCCTTGAGATGGTGTCATCACATTTTGAAAATCCTAGCACGACACATATATGCAACAATAAAAATAAATAACACCAATATAAAATTTTACATCAATCCTCAACCCTCGACAGGAGAGATGCATCAATCTGATATATAAACATTAGATACAATGTAAAATGCATGAATATTTACAAATAAATTTTTATTTTCTTTTCTCATTAGTCTAAGGATGTTGACACATATGTAACTTACAGAAAATGATTTTTTCTGAACCTCAACTCACCAAACTATTTGTCCTGTCTGCCACCTGAAATCATTGTACAATGAGGGGTAAGCTTCACAAGCTCAGAGAATTAAATTTATTAAAAGTATTCAGTTTGCATAATAGCCCTTTTTATATTTAATCATTTATATTTCACATAACTTGATGATAACTTTCTACTATCACTACACATGTCATAAGATTCATTCTCTATCAATCTCTTCTTCTCATTCATTGGTTCACCTTAAGACCATCACTTATCTCATAATTACCTCGTAATGAGATTCACATTATAGAGTCCACCATTTAGATGGTTCTTATCATTTTTTGTTTCTTTCTCACCATAACTGTCTCTCTCTGTGAGACCAATTCATCTATAAACAATTTCATAATAACACACCACCCATCAACATTTCAATGATGCAAGCAATAATTAAATCAGATGCCATGCATGAATGATTATGATGGGAACGTCTTTCCACCTGTCGACAAGTTATTATTATCTTAGACTGGCCCCTTCCCAGTTCTTTACAGCTTATCTCGTCTTCACAGAATTTATTTCTAGCATATACCAGCTGTCACGGTGTCTATTTTATTTCCAGCATATACCAGCTGTCACAGTTATTCCATTAGAACGGCCCCTTCCCAGTTCTTTCGGTTATCTTATTTAATGCATATGTATATGAACAATAATATGAAATATGCATATTAACAGTAATCTAAAAACATCATAAATTCAAAACACTTAAATTGGCTATCCCGATTATTCTCAAATTTATATAACAAAAAATTCACTAAATTCCTCTCATCCCAAATCACATCAAATCATCCATTAAAATTGGTTAAGATCCACTAAAATTCATCTCCTCAAAATTCGTATCAAAACATCAACCATAGCTCATCAAGAATTTCGCTTATTGCTTTTATTATTAAATCAACTCATTATTCCAAAAATATCTCTTTTCACATAATACTATTCTACATGTCCAATATTCATATCATATCTATCAACAAAATCTTTATCTATCACCAAAACATAAGCTAATAATTTATTTTAAATTATCTCTAGATTTTTCATTTTTATTTAGATTACTTAAAGTAAATCCAACTCACCACGTAGCTCTTAAAGCTACCTGTGGATCACCTCCTTGCATTTCCTATTTCTTTCAGAAATTTCTCCCTGTTGTAGATCGTTAACACCTGACATCTTATTTATATTAAATTTATAATATATTCTTCAATTCGTTATAAACCACACACTTTGAAAATTTCCACTTTGAATTCAGGGAAACTTCATAAATGTCAGAAATTCAAAAATAAAATTGCGTTATTACCTTCTATTTTTCTGATAACTTCTCATGATTCTCTATGAAATTCTGCAGTAAACTCCTTCAAAATTTTGTCATTTCAACCCATCTTTGAGTTCCCAAGTGTTTAAAGAAAATGAGTAATTGAAAAAAAAACCAAAATGAAATTTAAAAATGAACAATTTTAATTTATATACATTTTCGCGGCAGCTGCCGCTTTGCCACCATTTTTTTTGCTTTTCCAGCTGCTTAACATGAAGCCAAAACTCCTTCAACTTGCAACACCTGAACTTCCAAGTGTTGCACGAAATTATTTTTTTTTTAAAGAAAAAAAAAAAATACATATATATATATATATATATATATATATATATATATATATATATTCTTTTTCTTTCCTTTTGCTGGACCTAGAAGTTCAATTTTTTTTCTCTTTGTATCTAAGCCCCACGCGTCCAGATTTTTTTTTCAAAAGAATTATTTTACTCAATATTAACTCCCTCGCATAAACATATTATTTTTAAAAAAATTTCATGTCATATTTATTAAATTACATCTTTACCCTTACTTTACGAATACGGGTATTACAATTCTACCCACCTTACAAAAATTTCGTCCCCGAAATTTTCTTACCTAACTCAAGAAACAATTATGAGCAATACTTCTTCATAATTGTCTCACACTTTTATGTAATTTCTTCAACATCCTTATTCTGCCACAGCTTAAACTAATGAAATTATTTTTATTACACAAGATTTGTTCTTTTTATCTAAAATTCTCACTGATACTTGAATATAAGCTCGAACTTTATCAACAACCTAATAGGGTCTCACATACCTTGGATTCAACTTTCCTTTCCTGTTTAAATCTCAATACACATTTTCATTGAGATATTTTTCAATACACCCAATCACCTACTTGAAACTCAAGAGGTCCTCTCTTAATATCAACATAACTATTCGGTCTACTCTTTGCTGCTTTACGGTTCCCTCTAACCAATTTGATCATCTTAGTTATTAACTCAATAGTTGATGGACCAAATATATTTCTCTCTCACATTTCTTCCCAACATATAGGAGTTCTACACCTCCTACCATACAATGTCTCAATCGGTATCATCTCAATACTAGTTTGATATTGATTATTATAAGCAACTTCAATTGATGGCATGTAAGCATCCCAACTTACTAAGAACTCATCACATTTGTCCTTAACATATCTTCTAGTACTCCAATAATCTTTTTTGTTTGAGCATGAAAAATTATATTAAATTGTAACTGTGTACTCGTGGCTTCTTGAAAGTCTCTCTAAAACCAAGATGTAAATCTAGTATCTCTATTTGACACTATGCTTAACAGTACTCCATACAACCTCACAATTTCAACTACATCTTTATTCAATCCTGACCACTAGAAATTCTATCTCAATCCTTTATACATCTTATAGTTACTGGGTTGCATCGAATTTACATCATCATGTGCCTCTCTCATTATCTCATTTCTCAACTCCGCATTATTGGGAACGCAATTTCCATGTTCCAATACCAAAATACCCTTATTTCAAATTTTGAACTCAAAATGCTTTCTAGTAAACACTCAATGCTTAATCTTTTCTATCTCTTCATCTCTACCTTGCATCTCTAAAATATTTTAATATGGATGATTATCCAACCATATTCGTTAACCGTGATCTTCTATCACTGATATTCAACTTCATTCTTATCTCTTTTAAATCTATCATCAATTTCACATCAAGACTCCCTATAGTAGTTAAACTTCTTGTAGATTTTCTACTCAGTGCATCAGCTATCACATTCATTTTCTAGATGATAGTGAATTGTACATTAATGGTTACTAATCAACTCCATCCACCATCTTTGCCTCAAATTCAATTCTCTCTGGGCAGGTAAGTATGTCAGACTCTTATAACCCATGAATATCTCATAAGTGGCTCCATACAGATGAGATCTCCAATCTTTAAAGTAAACATTATAGCAGCTAACTCTAAGTCATGAGTAGGAAAATTTCTATTGTGAATCTTCAATTGCCTATGTTGGAAATTACCTTGGAGATGCCCAGGTGGTGATCTTCCAAACACCCAAGTCTAGAATGACTTGTAAAGATGAATCAGAAACAGAAACAGAAATCAAAGAAAGAAAAGGACACAACAATTGTTATCGAGGTTTGGTAATAGCCTACGTCCCCGTGAGTTCCTCTGAACTCTCTGCACTAAATCAATGGTTCTTTACAAATATAGCAACCCACTCCAAGAAACTAAGTTCTTGAAGAACCAAAGAAGAAGAAGTAAAAGAAAGTGATAAGAACTAACCCAGGAATTTTCCCAAGAAAACTCCCTTTACAAGCCCTTGAATCCCCTTTCTATTCCACTCTCTCTTTCTAAACAACCAGCCTTTACAATGAGTCTCTCTTGTTTTGTGTCTTTGCACTCTTACAATTGATCTCACTTTCAATCACAAGTTATTCATCACACTTATGGAGATTGAAGCTAGGTGACCCTTTATATAGTACACCAACTTCTTGACCCATCTTGAGGATCAATATCCACCCTTAGATCTTGAGGACCAATCAATCTTAGCCCTCAATCAATTCTAAGTGATCTTATGTGTTTTGAACATGCCTCATGCACTTAACAAAAGGCTGAATCAAAAAGCATCAGTGTGCCTTCAGGCTGCGGCCTAGAACAGGGCATGCCGCGGCCTGGAGTGTGTTGAAACTTCACTATGTTACATCTATTCTGGGCACCTCAGCCTGGGGGAGGTTGAGCCATGGCGCACACCTCCTCTAGGTTTTCTTCCTTGCTGGGCACCGCACCTTGGAAGAGCCAGGCCATGGCGCACATTGGTGTGCACTTGATGCTAATTTTTTCCTTGTTTAAACCTTAGACAAACACCAACAATCTCTACCTTTGTCTAAGCGTTTAAACCCGAACCTATTGTGTAGAGAACTCAGGATCCAAACTCATCTTGAGTTATCATATCAACCGACTCCAATCCTAAGTAGTCCACGACAATGATTGAACTTACTTAGAGGTAGAACCTTGGTGCGTAAATCTGCAGGATTTTCCTCCGTGACTACCTTGTCCATATGAATGCATCCTTCCGTAACATTTTCCCGAATGAAATGATATCGAAAATCTATGTGCTTTGTCCTCTCAGGGAACACTAGATTCTTATACAAGTGCAATGCACTTTGGTTATCCGAATACACCACCACCTGTTCTTTCAAGACCTTCAACTCTTCCAACAACCCTTTGCACCACATAGCCTCCTTAATGGCTTCCGTTGCTGCTATGTACTCAGCCTCGGTTGTTGAGAGTGCTACCACCAGTTGTAATTGAGCCTTCCAACTTATACAACATCTATTTAAGTTGAAGAAGTAAGAGGTAATCGATCTTCTTTTATCCCGGTCTGCTCCATAGTCCGAATCCGCATAACTCTCAAGACAGATGGACTTACCCCTCTTCTCATAAATCAGCCCTACTTCTGGGCTTCCTTTCAAGTACCTCAGTAACCACTTCATCCCAAACCGATGCTTTTTTCCAGGATTACTCATAAACCTACTGAGGACGCTTATTGCATGAGCAATATCAGGTCTAATGCTTACCATGGTGAACATAACTGAACTAACCACACTAGAGTAAATGACCTTTTCCATTACCTTCTTTTCTGCCTTCAATCTCAGACATTGATCGCTGGAGAACTTGAAATGACCAGTAAAGGAAACTTTCACTGGTTTGTTATCTTCCATAGAGAACTTAGATATCATGTTCTCTATGTAGGAAGTCTGAGAGATCTTTAATCTGTTTCTCTCCCTTTCTCGGATTATATTCATCCCAAGGATTTTCTGTGCATGGCCAAGATCCTTCATCTCAAACTCTGAACTGAGTTGAGACTTCAATTCTTCTATCATCTCCCTACTGTTCCCAACCAACAGTATATCATCGACATAGATGAGGATGATCACCACTTCCTCCACCTTGTGCCCTTTGTAATACTAGCACGAATCATAGTAGCTCCTCATAAACCTAGGCTGGTTACAAAGGAATAGAACCTCTTATTCCATTGCCGAGGTGATTGCTTCAGGCCATAGAGAGATTTCTTCAATTTGCACACCAACTCTCTATGCCTTCCTTCCTCATAGCCTTTGGGTTGCCTCATGTAGATGGTCTCATCAAGCTCTCCATGTAAGAATGTCGTCTTCACATCCATTTGCTCGATCTCCCAATCAAATTAGACCACCATAGCCAATACTATCCGTATCGTTTTGTATTTCACAACCGGTGAGAATATTTCGGTGAAATCTATGCCTTCTCTTTGTGTGAACCCCTTCGTCACCAGCCTAGCTTTATACTAGATTTCATCCCCTGGAGTGTTTCCTTCTTTGATCTTGTAGATCCACCTACAATCCACAACTCTCTGTTTTTCTGGGTTAGGCACCAATTCCCAAGAGTTGTTCTTCCTCAAAGAATCAATTTATTCCTCCATAGCTAGCTGCCACTTTGGCGACTCCTTACATTCCATGGCATCCATGTAAGTTTCTGGTTCAACCTCTCCTTCTGTCCAAAGAGCTGCTACATTACCACCCTTCTTTCCCGGTCCTTGTGAGCTGGTAGTCATTCTGATTTGCTGCATCAACCTCTTCTAATTCAGCCTCCTCTTGAGTATCCTGAGCATGGCCTTCATTAAAGGGCTCTACCTGGTCCGAACTCTCTTGCCTTCCTTGTTCTACCTGAACTGAATTTTCCTTGATGCGATGCTCCACGAATTCTGGACTGGTTTGCTCACTAGCCTCTGCAATGTTAGTTTTATCCAAATAGGGAAATAATAATTCATTAAAAATAACATCCCTATTTATTACGAGTTTCATTCCTTTTGGTTCTAAGGACCACAACCTATACCCATTAACTCCATCATCATACCCTAGAAATACATATTTTCTAGACCTTGGGTTAAGTTTATCATCATTTTGATGTGCAAAGGCAGCACACCTAAAAGTCCTAAGGTTGCTCAACTCAGGGGGTTTCCCACTCCACATCTCCATGGGAGTCTTGAGCTCTAAAGCTATAGAGGGTAATATATTTACCAAGTATGCAACAGTAGACACAGCTTCCCCCCAAAAATATTTTGGTAAACCTGACCCAATTAACATGCACCTAACCTTTTCCATAATTTATTCATCATCTCATCAACTCCATTTTGCTAAGGTGTTTTTACAACCGTTCTAGGCCTTAAAATGTCATTTAACTCACAGAATTTATCAAAATCCTTATTGCAAAATTCTAAGCCATTATCAGTTCGTAAAGCCTTAACTACCCTACCCATTTGAGTCTCCAGCAACTTTTTCCACACCACAAATTTATTCAAAACATCTGATTTATTTTTAAGCAAATAAACCCAAACATTTTTTGAATAATCATCAATTAAAGACAGAAAGTAAAAGTTACCTCCCTGTGTTGGTGTTCTTGCTGGTCCCCAAAGGTCCGAATGAATGTAGTCAAGAATGCCCTTAGATTTCTGCACTCCGGTGTTGAAGCTGACCCGGTGTTGCTTCTCAAGAATGCAACACTCGCAGAAATGCAATTTCTCTACTTTATCCCCACCAAGTAGACTATTCTTGCTGAGAACTTGCAGGCCCTTTTCGTTCATATGTCCCAAGCGAGTGTGCCAAAGGGATACCTTATCCATCTCAGCCATCAAGCATGTTTCTTGATCCTTGATTTCTGTCTCTCCGATCATCTCATAGAGTCCATCTTTTATTGCTGCTTTGATCACTATCAAAGATCCCTTGGTCACCTTAATCTTTCCTCCATCTGCTTTGTATGAATACCCCATAGAATCTAGCTGCCCCAATAAGATAAAATTCCTCTTCAAATCTGGAAGATACCTCACATTCCACAGCAACCTTGTGGCTCCATCAAACATCCTCAACTGGATGTCTCCTACCCCCTTTACTTGGCAAGAAGTGTCATTCCCCAAGAAAACCCTTCCATCATTGATTTCCTTGAAATTTTTGAACCAATCCTTGTGAGGGCACATATGATAAATGCACCCGGTATCCAAGATCCATTTCTCACTGCCTTGCCTCCTGCTCACATTTGAGTACACAACAAGAACATCATCTTACTATTCTCCCTTGGCAATCGAAGCCTCTCCATTCTTGGTATAGTTTCCTCCTCTCTCATCCCATATCTTTTTCTTGCAATCTTTCTTGAAGTGACCCTCCTTATTGCAGTAGAAGCATCGCTTCCCTCCAAACTTCGATTTGGAATGCGATCTTCCATGGCTCTGCCCTCTACCTCTTGATTTTTCCCAGTAGTTTCCATGAATGCTACTGCCATTCCGAGTTGCTGGCCTTCCCCTAACGAACAGCCCTTCTCTACTTGATGCTTCCCTTATCTTGGCTTTGAAATCATGAGCCCTTATAGTATTAATCACGATTTCCTTGGTTAGTGTATCTCTTCCATATTCAATTGCATTAATTAAATTTTCAAAATAATCAGGAAGAGAATTTAACAAAATAACAGCCAATTGTTCATCCGGGAACAATTTTATTAGGGAGAGTTTTGGTAAGAAACAACTCATCTAGTTTATTCTATATGACAGCTGGATCTTTCGAGTCTCTGCACTCCCTTATGACATTATCCAACATATGCAAGAAAATGGTGTTGTATGCCATCTTCTTCATCTCAATCCGCTGGTCCTCTGTGATACTTGCTGGAAAAACATCATCTTCTCCAATAGCCAAGTCCATCTTCTGTTGCATAAGAAAAACCTTGGTCTTCCACTTCCAAAGGGCAAAGTTTTCCTTTCTATTAAACTTCTCAACAATGAAATTTGAAGCCATCTTGTGGAGAAAATCTTAGATTTGTGCAGCACCCACAATTGTTTTCCAACTTCTTCTAAACCTTAAGAACACGATCGAAGATTGATCTCAATACCGTTCTTGAATAACCCTCAAGAACACTATCTGATCTTGATCTTTACTCCGTTATTCTTGGAGTCTTAACTCCATCACCTTCTGTTCCAGCTTCGATACTCACTATCCAAAGCTCATTCGTCTCCGATACCACTGCTGGAAATCACCTTGGAGATGCCCAGGTGGTGATCTTCCAAAAACACCCAAGTCTAGAATGACTTGTAAAGATG
Organism: Bretschneidera sinensis; assembly: GCA_023935145.1. Lineage (NCBI taxonomy): Eukaryota > Viridiplantae > Streptophyta > Magnoliopsida > Brassicales > Akaniaceae > Bretschneidera > Bretschneidera sinensis. Next base: position 59,031,734 of record CM043697.1, on the reverse strand, counting down.
AATCAGAAACAGAAACAGAAATCAAAGAAAAGAAATGACACAACAATTGTTATCGAGGTTCGGCAATAGCCTACGTCCCCGTGAGTTCCTTTGAACTCTCTGCACTAAATCAATGGTTTTTTACAAATACAGCAAGCCTCTCCAAGAAACTCAAGTTCTTGAAGAACCAAAAAAGAAGAAGTAAAAGAAAGTGATAAGAACTAACCCTGGAATTATCCTAAGAAAATTCCCTTTACAAGCCTTTTTATTCTACTATCTATTTCTAAATAACCAGCCTTTACAATGAGTCTCTCTTGTTTTGTGTCTTTGCACTCTTACAATTGATCTCACTTTCAATCACAAGTTATCCCTTATACTTATGGAGATTGAAGCTAGGTGACCCTTTATATAGTGCACCAACTTCTTGACCCATCTTGAGGATCAATATCCACCTTTAGATCTTGAGGACCAATCAACCTTAGCCCTTAATCAATTCTAAGCGATCCTGTGCATTTTGAATATGTCTCACGCACTTAACAGAAGGTTGAACCAAAAGGCATCAGTATGCCTTCAGGCCGCGGCCTAGAATAGGGCATGCCGCGGCCTAGAGTGTGCTGAAACTTCACCATGTTACATCTATTCTGGGCGCAGTAGCCTGGGGGAGGTTGAGCCATGGCGGACACCTCCTCTAGGTCTTCTCTTTTATTGGGCGCCGTACCTTGGAAGAGCCAGGCCGCGGCACACACTGGTGTGCACTTGATGCTGATTTTTTCCTTGTTTAAACCTTAGACAAACACCAACAGCCTAGAATAATAGGCCACAAATTTCTTATGTTACACATATCCCAATCATTGATGTGATGTATCACTATATACCACAAATCCTTTATCACCAAAAGGAAACACCAATACTGGAGCTGTAGTTAATTTCTCCTCTATGAATTGGAAATTTTTCTCACACTTCCCTCACCATACAAATCTCACCTCTTTCTTGGTCAGTCTATTCAACAGTATTTCAATAATAAAAATTTCTGAAAGAATCTTCTATAATAACCAGCTAACCCCAAGAAGATTCTAATCTTAGTCACATTAGTTAATTTCTCCCAACTTAACATTGCAACTACCTTTTGTGGATCAACTGTTATACCATTTCCTGATATTATATGTTCTAAGAAATTTATTTCATTTAACCAATACTCACACTTAGAAAACCTTGCATATAATTTCTCTCTCTTCAGAATCTCCAACACACTGCCTAATATTTCACATGTTGTTCTTTCTTCTTAGAATATATTAGAATATCAAATACAACCATAAACTTGTTAAGATATAGTTTAAAAACTCTATTCATCAAGTCTTTGAATGTTTCTGGAACATTAGTCAATCTAAATGACATCACGAGAAGCTTAAGACCATAACGTGTCCTAAAAGCAGTCTTAGGCACGTCTCTATTCTCTATCCTTAACTGGTGATAACCTAATCTCTGGTTTATCTTAAAAAACCACTCTCACTCCTTACACCACTCAAACAATTTATTTATCCTGGAAAAAAGATATTTGTTCTTATTCAACTATTTGTAATCTGTACATACTCTTTATGTCTATATCTTGAACATTACCTTCTTTCTGGAACAATCACCCCAATCGTAATACATCGACAACCAATTCATTCTCAAAATTAAATGAAATTTTATCATATTCAAAGATAATAAATTAGCTTTAGATTCTCTATCACTGATACAAATCACATCACACTTATAAACATTTATGATTATCACTCTATCTCTAGTGGAAAACTTCAACAAAATATTTTGCATCCAAGGACTAATAAATACTTCATATGAATATTAGATGCAAAAGAATGGGTTGCACCAGTCAACCAACATTGATATGCCCACTTTCTTTATATACAAAGCACCTCAAATTAGAACAATTATGGGATAAATATCTTATCGGATTATATCTATGACAAACCGCTGTCTCTTAATCATACATCAGATTACCACTTCCTCTTGGTGGCATACTTACTTCCTCTGCCATGACTCCCAGTTCACATAATTTGTCTCCCAAATCTAAGGGTCCCACCAATAGTGTTCTGAGCTACAGAAGTAGCAGATCTTGCTTGCCTCTGACTCCGTGCTTTAATTCCTTGTGACAAGGAACGCTTCCTCTAAGCGGTTTCCCACTCTGCACAACTCATACTGGTACCACTTCTGAGTTCCTCAAATCTAAACCTCTTTCACTGATTCCTCCTACCTCTACTTTCCATCACGTCCTTCTCAATCTGAAGGGTTATATCCACTAATATGACATAATTTATATGCCTCATGTAAGATAGTTTTGATCAAATCTTAAAATATAGTTCATTTATGAACCTTTTACACTTCTTCTCCTCTAGGTTTACTATTTTTGGTACAAACCTCGAAAAATCCATAAATCTCTTATCATACTGAGTAATAATCAATACATTTACCCCAAATAAATAAAATCTCTCTTTTGTTGGGCTCTAGAGGTATAAGAAAAGTATTTATCAAGGAAAAACCTCTTAAAACCTATTCCAGGTTAAGGGTCTATCAACTTCTGCACTTACCCTGGATAGAGTATCCTCTCATTATTTTAAAGCTTCTTTTTCTAACTCAAACAAAGCAAAGGCACCCCTCTACGTGTCAGTTACTGGTAAAAATACCAAATAATCTCTCTACAAGTTTCTCCCAAAACTTAGGCTTAAAAGGATTCATAGATCCTTTAAACAACAAGGCATTCGTCTTAACAATCTCCTTGCATCTCATGCATAAACTCATTTTTCCCCTTTTGAACATTTACCATTATTGGATTTACAACCACCTCAGGCACTACCCTAGCCTGTTCATTACGTCTATGCTATAGGCTACCAACTCTATTATCCGTTGCATCAATTTTCTCAAGAGTATGTGCAAGAGCTTATCTTAGCTCATCTCTTTCAACTTCAGATTCTCTTATACCTTTACTAATATCAATTATACTATCAACACGTTCCTTTATAGGAACCACAGATTCAGACTCAACCTCGACTTGTCAAAAATATTGGGGGCCTACCACGCCCTCTCAAATTAACAACTCTAACTCTAGCTTTAGCGCATCCACGTGTCATCCTTAGACTGTTCATTATAATTTATTTTAATCTTCCACTTTCTTTCTTTTTATGCAGTCTACAGAATCATAAAACTTAATGCTCTTATACCAAAATTGTTACGACTTATCCCGGGTTTGTCACCCCCGAGATGGTGTCATCACATTTTGAAAATCTCAACACGACACATATATGCAACAATAAAAATAAATAACACCAATAGAAGATTTTGCATCAATCCTCAACCTACATCAATATGATATTTAAACATTAGATACAACGTAAAATGCATGAATATTTACAAATAAATTTTTATTTTTTTTCTCATTAGTCTGAGGATGTTGACACATACATCATTTACAGAAAATGATTTCTTCTGAACCTCAACTCACCAAACTATTTGTCCTGTCTGTTACCTGAAATCATTGTACAATAAAGGGTGAGCTTCACAAGCTTAGTGAATTAAATGTACTAAAAGTATTCAGTTTGCATAATAGCCCTTTTTATATTTAATCATTTATATTTCACATAACTTGATGATAACTTTCTACTATCACTACACATGTCATAAGATTCATTCTTTATCAATCTCTTCTTCTCATTCGTTGGTTCACCTTAAGACCATCACTTATCTCATAAATACCTCGTAATGAGATTCATATCATAGAGTCCACCATTTAGATGGTTCTTATCATTTTTTTTGTTTCTTTCTCACCATAACTGTCTCTCTCTCCGAGACCAGTTCATCTATAAACAATTTCATAATAACACACCACACATCAACATTTCAATGATGTAAGCAATAATTAAATCAGATGCCATGCATGAATGATTATGATGGGAATGTCTTCCCACCTGTCGGTAGGTTATTATTATCTTAGACTGGCCCCTTCCTTGTTCTTTACAGCTTATCCTGGCTGTCACGGAATTTATTTCTAGCATATATCGGTTGTCATGGTGTCCCTTTTATTTCCAGCATATACCGACTGTCACGGTTATTCCATTAGACCGACCATTTCCCGATTCTTTCTGTTATCTTATTTAATGTATATGTATATGAACAATGTTGTGAGTTTTAAATTACTCGCAAGCGCACGAATCTTTTGCAATATAGTGTTGTGCAAGTGCGAGGTCGAATCCACAAGGAATTGCGTTGAGAAAATATATTTTTATCTAAACTAAACCTATTTTACCCTAGTTCCAAATTTTGAGTTGTATTATGCAAAGAGTATAAACTAAACTAAATTGATTTAAAACAAATAATAAAAATACTAAGGTTTCTGAATCCACCTTACCAAAGTAAAGCATATATGTTCATGTTCTATATAAAAATAATCTATCAAATCATTCCATGAAGCCACCGTTATACAAATCACGGCGAATACCCAAACTAAACCAAAACCATCCAATGTATCCGTTTAATTCACAAATCACAATGGATATCCAGTCTAATTTGAATGATCTGCCATATCCGGCAGATGAAACACAAGGAATATCCAATTTAACAATTTAAAAGCAATCATTCATAAGATTTTACTCAAATAATTGAACAGAACATTTATACTAAAAATATCAAAATTGTATGAACAAATATGAAAATATTATGCCAAACAATGGCGAGGCTTTATCTTCAACCTTAGATGAAGATTTTAGCCTATCATAATTATGAAACTAAAGTCCATAATAAAAGTGCTAAACATTAAAACTAAAAAAGAAATAAATTAAAACTGACTATACATTAGGAGAAATTCCACTCGTTGTTGGGCAGTACTTCCCCTCATGGTAGCAAAGCCTTCGAGATCCACCAGAATGCTAGCAGAAGTCCTCCAGATTGCTCCAGTTGCTTCAGTGAGGTGGGGCTTTTATATGGAAACTCAAGAGTGCAATGTGTTTCAAATTCGATGTGGGATACTGCCCGAGTGCGCTCGATCACAGTCTTGTGCGCTCGAGCGCAGCATGGTGCACTGCTTGACCTTTGTCTACTAAAACTGCCATACTTTCTCTAAAAAAATCATTTTTATGAGCCGTAAAATTCCTCAAAAAATAGACATCCAGATCTTTCCAAGCATATATGGCTCATCTCCTGGTTCTTCCTGAATCAATACAGTAAAATCCACAAAAATGACTGATCTGCCACGCTGAAATCACACACAGCCTGACCTTTCTCTACTAAAACTATCATAACTTTCTCTAGAAAAATCGTTTTTACGAGCCGTAAAATTCTTCAGAAAATAGACATCCAGATCTTGCAAAGTATATATGGCTCATCTCCTGGTTCTTCCTGAATCAATATAGTAAAATCCACAAAAATGACTGGTCTATACAGGTAATTATGACAATTTTAGTGAAACTCCTTTCCGAGTGCTTGTAAACCTGTAAAACAACGAAAACAACTCAAAGTAACAAATTCCTAAACTAACAAATGTAAATTAAGGGGCCAAAATATGTAATATTTTGTACTCATCAAATACCCCCAAACTTACGTTTTGCTAGTCCCTTAGCAAAACAAAATAAAAAACTAAATGAAAAACAAAGAACATAAAGATATGTTCATCACTCATAGTATCCAAAAATTTAAGGAGCACTCGAAACCATAATATTCATTCATGAGCAAGCTTAAAAAAGATATAACTCATCTTTGCAATTTTAAAACTTAATTACTTACAAGAGGCAGACTAAGACATCACAAGCTTGAATCAGTGTAAAGTGAATTAGCATATACAGATGAGGTTTCCAAATAACTTCAATGTATAATGTCTCCATGTCTCAAGATTCACAGAATTTCTCATCAGAACGAACAATAATAGCATAGTTTTATTTTATTTTTTTATAATTTTTTTTATTATAAAGCTCTACTATGTTTAGTTCCCTTAAGCTTTCTAATTGACCCAGGTATCGAGTGTTGAGTCAACGACTCCCAAACCAGATGGTTTTAGGGCATTAGGTGTAAAGGCACCCCTAAGGACTTACTAACTCAAGTAAAAAAGGCTATGAAACTAAACTAGCCTTAATGCTACCAAGCAAAATTCCCACCTTTTGACGTGAACACTCACTGCTTACTGAGGCAAGAGGACCAATTACTCAGTGGAAAGTTTTGCAATGATCATTATAATAAATTTCCCACCTTTTGACGTGAACACTCACTGCTTACTGAGGCAAGATGTCCAGTTACTCAGTGGAAAGTTTATTGATGATCATTATAAATAATTATTTTTATTTTTATTTTTTTTATACTTTTCTATGCCAAAGTGTTTATCAAACAAGTCATCCAGTTAGCTAAATCATGGACATATACACATTAAAATCACATGTCATACCTCACACAATTATGTGCTCATGTCAGATTAGATCAAACATGTGAATTCTTAAATGCCTAAAGTAAGTAACAAAGTTTTAATACTCTATCATCAAATCATGTGTTCACGATTTTAAGCTCACCAATGACATCACATCGCAGTACTTGTTTAGATCAACCAAAATTTCAAAATAACATGAGCATGTATTTATCTTCACGAAGAAAAAAACAACAACAAATTAGGACAAAGTATGTGTAACGTGTCTCCCATACCCCCAAACTTAATTTACACATTGTCCCCAATATGTGAATAATATGGAGAGAGCTAACCTGGGAGATGGAGAATTAGCTAGACTGGCATGACTCATTGCATACCCCCAAACTTGAACTGAAGTACGCGTTGTCCCTGAAAAATAAAGATTGAAAAACAAAAGAAACACTAGAAATAAACAGTAACAATAAACATTTAAAATAATAAACAAACAGAAAGGATATGTTGTAGGGTGCCTCCCATAAGCGCTAAGTTTTACGTCTTCAGCCAGACTCGACACTTCTCCCAATTAAGCACCAGGTTCTTCTCCTTGCAATGCACTAAAATCAAAGTGAAATGGTGCAAACACTCCTCAAATGATGAACCGAACACGGAGAAGTCGTCCATGAAAATCTCTGAGAAACACTCTACCATGTCAGAGAATATGCTGACCATGCACCACTGAAAAGTAGTGGGTGTATTGTATAACCCAAAGGGCATGCGACGGTAGGCAAATGTCCCAAAAGGTAATGTAAACGTCGTATTCTCCTGATCTTTGAATTCCACAGGGACCTAGTTATATCCAGAATAACCATCCAATAAGCAATAGTAATTGTGCCCAGCCAAGCACTCCACCATCTGATCAATAAATGGTAGTGGAAAATGATCATTCCTTATGGCAGCATTCAACTTACGGTAGTCTATACTCAATCTCCATCCTGACTGCGCACAAGTTGAAATCAACTTGTCATCCTTATTTTTCACTACCATCAATCCAGCTCACTTGGGCATAAAATGAATAGGGCTCACCCATTTACTATCAGAGATTGGATAAATAATCCCTACATCCAACAGCTTTATCACTTCAGTCCTCATAACCTCTTGCATAGCCGGGTTGAGCCTTCTTTGTGGCTCCCTCGATAGCTTGGCATTCTCCTCCAAATGTATCTTGTACATCACCATGATCCCCTTGATATCCTCACTAGTTTAGTTGATAGCTTTCTTGTGCTCTCTTAAAACGTCCAATAATTTTTTCTCTTGAGCATCAGCCAAATCTGAAGCTATAATCACAGAAAAAGAATCTGCTGGACCTAGGAACTTATACTTAAGATTGTCTGGTAAAGGCTTAAGTTCCTTCTTGGGGAGTTCAGGTGCTACGGTCTCCTCCATCTCACTGCTTTCCCGAGGAGCAGACTCCAAATTAGCATTCGCTTACTTAAGTAACTTATCCAAATCCAAATCCTCTCTAAACTGAGCAAAGCATGCCTCCAAGGGGTCCTCAATGCTTGATTCATCCACAGTCTTCTTAATAATCTCCTCTATCAAGCATGCATTTCTCACTTCATCATATTCCAGTGGTTGCTTACTGATATCAAAGATATTCAGCTCCACTGTCATATTTCTGAAGGAAATCTTCATCACCCCTATCCTACAATTTATCAGGGCATTAGCCGTGGCTAAGAATGGTCTCCCTAGAATCACCGGTACCTGAATGCCCACATTTTGAACCGGCTCTGTGTCAAGAACAATAAAATCCATGGGGAAATAAAATTTATCCACCTTTATTAAAACGTCCTCAATTATTCCCCGTGGTATCTTCACTGACCTGTCAGCCAATTGAAGCGTCATGGATATGGGCTTCAATTCTCCTAACCCCAACTGCAAATAGACTGAGTAGGGTAGAAGATTCACATTCGCTCCTAGATTCAAAAGAGCCCTCTCAATCTGGCTAACTCCTATCGTGCAAGAGATGGTAGGACACCCTGGGTCCTTATACTTGATCGGTTTCTTGCACTGAAGGATTGAGCTAACCTGCTCGATAAAAAATGCCTTCTTCAGGACATTCGTCCTCCTCTTGACAGTGATCAAGTCCTTTAAGAACTTAGCATATGACGACACTTACTGGATGGCATCCAAAAGTGGGATATTGATTTGAACTTGCTTGAACACCTCCAGAATTTCCTCAAACTTCCCTCATTTCTTGGGCGCTTGTAATCTCTCAGGGTAAGACACTTTAGGTACAAACGACCTAGAAGGATCCTTAACAGTAGGTGTGGTTGTAGATGGCTCAGCATCTCTCTTCTCCTTGTTATCACTTTCTTTCCCTTGCTGTATAGCAGGGTTCTCTTCCACTCGATTGTCCACTTGTGTCCCAGACCTCAATGTGACAATCGATTACACTTGTTCCGCCCGTGCGTAGGATTTGATGAGTTTTCAACGCAAAATGTCCCTTCGGGTTGGGCACGGGTTGATTGGGGAACATTCTCTTCACTCTTTCACCTAAGTGACTTATGATTTACCCCATTTAACTCTCTAGCTTGGCAATCGCTTGGGTGTTTACCATTGTCACACTCCTCACTTTGCTGATGGATTAGCCAGTCATCTTCATAAACTCCTTGAGGGTGTCCTCCAATGGCTGTGAAACCTGCGCTGGCACTTGAATAGGAGCTTGGTAAGCAGGTGATGGTGCTAGATGGGCTAAACGACCATGACTTAGAACTGGTGTAGGAAATCCAGGAGGGTATTAATTGTGAGTATAATGAAGGGCTCCTCTCCGATTCATCGGTTGGTTCTGCTCCCATGAAAAATTAGGGTGGTTCTGCCACCTTGGATTGTAAGGCTAGGAGTAAGATCCATTTGATTGCCTCTGATAGTCATTTAAAGTGTTCATTTATTCCATGGGATACTCGGTAAAAGCTAGCATAGATGGACAATTCTATACTAAATGTATAGGACTAGCACAGATAGAACAACTATCAACATTGAATGTATTGGATGCATTGATGGATTGGCCCACAGCGAAGGCATTAACCTTATTGATGAGAGCATCTATCTTTATCCTCAAGTTAGTGTCCTCCGTAATCTCATAGACGCCTCATTTCTTAGGAGCACGAATGGACTTGTCTCGACAGCTTGAAAAATCCCACTGCTGCGAGTTGTCGGATAACTTGTCCAATGCTTTGTATGCTTCATCCCCCGTCAGACTTAAGAATGCCCCCCCATTCATAGACTCGATCATGCTACGGTTGGGTTGAGTCAACCCTTGGTAGAAGAACTGAACGAGTCTCCACTTCTTATATCCATGTGGAGGGCATCTGATCAGTAACTGTTTGAAACGCTCCCAACTCTTAGAAAACTTCTCATCCTCCTCTTGAATGAAAAAACTAATCTTCTTTCGGCACTCATTCACTCTAGACATTGGGAAAAACTTGTTATAGAACTTACTCAACAAGCTTTCCCAAGATGTAATAGACATGGGCGTGTTGGAATCCAACCATGACCTAGCTCTATCGTGAAGAGAAAAAGAGAAAAGTCTAAGATAGACCGACTAATCAGAGAAGTTCTGGAACTTGAATGTGGCACAAATATCTTTGAACTTCTTCACATGGCTGTAAGGATTTTCAAGATCCAAGCCACGAAATGAGGGTAGAAGCTGGATAAGATGTGGCTTTAGATTAAAATGAGTAGCATTGGCTGGTGGCAACACTATTCAGGAAGGGGAGTTAGTCACAATGGGTGCGAACAAATCCCTAAGGGATGTAGTGAAGTCCACATTTCCAAGCTCTAGGCTGCTCTCCATTCTCAGGTTGATTTATATTCTGAAAATTTTCTTCCATTTCAATTGTCTCTCTTTCAACAAGTTCTCTCTTCTGTCTCCTAAGAGTTCTTTCTAATTCGGGATCTAACGGTATTGACTCTAAGTTCAGGGATCTCCAACCAAGCATTCACCAAACAAACAACACTAATATAAATTAACCAGCAGAAACAAAAGAATAAAATAAAATACAAATAACAAATAACAATAAGATAATATAAACTCACTTTTCCCCTTTTGAACATTTACCATTATTGGATTTACAACCACCTCAGGCACTGCCCTAGCCTGTTCATTACGTCTATACTATAGGCTACCAACTCTATTATCTGTTGCATCAATTTTCTCAAGAGCATGTGCAAGAGCTTATCTTAGCTCATCTCTTTCAACTTCAGATTCTCTTATACCTTTACTAATATCAATTATACTATCAACACGTTCCTTTATAGGAACCACAGATTCAGACTCAACCTCGACTTGTCAAAAATATTGGGGGCCTACCACGCCCTCTCAAATTAACAACTCTAACTCTAACTCTAGTGCATCCACGTGTCATCCTCAGATTGTTCATTATAATTTATTTTAATCTTCCACTTTCTTTCTTTTTATGCAGTCTACAGAATTATAAAACCTAATACTCTTATATCAAAATTGTTACGACCTATCCCGAGTTGGCCACCCCCGAGACGGTGTCATCACATTTTGAAAATCTCAGCACGACACATTATGCAACAATAAAAATAAATAACACCAATAGAAAATTTTACATCAATCCTCAACCCTTGACAAGGGAGATACATCAATATGATATTTAAACATTAGATACAACGTAAAATACATGAATATTTACAAATAAATTTTTATTTTCTTTTCTCATTAGTCTGAGGAGGTTGACACGTACATGACTTACAGAAAATAATTTCTTCTGAACCTCAACTCACCAAACTATTTGTCCTGTCTGCTACCTGAAATCATTGTACAATGAGGGTGAGCTTCACAAGCTTAGTGAATTAAATTTATTAAAAGTATTCAGTTTGCATAATAGCCCTTTTTATATTTAATCATTTATATTTCACATAACTTGATGATAACTTTCTACTATCACTGCACATGTCATAATATTCATTCTCTATCAATCTCTTCTTCTCATCCATTGGTTTACCTTAAGACCATCACTTATCTCATAATTACCTCATAATGAGATTCACATCATAGAGTCCACCATTTAGATGGTTCTTATCATTTTTTTGTTTCTTTCTCACCATAACTGTCTCTCTTTGTGAGACCAATTCATCTATAAACAATTTCATAATAACACACCACACATCAACATTTCACTGATGTAAGTAATAATTAAATCAGATGCCATGCATGAATGATTATGATGGGAACGTCTTTCCACCCTGTCGACAGGTTATTATTACCTTAGACCGGCCCCTTCCCTGTTCTTTATAGCTTATCCTGGCTGTCACGGAATTTATTTTCAGCAAATACCAACTGTCACGGTGTCCCTTTTATTTCCAGCATATACCAGCTGTCACGGTTATTCCATTAGACTGACCCCTTCCCGGTTCTTTCAGTTATCTTATTTAATGCATATGTATATGAACAATGTTGTGAGTTTTAAATTACTCGCAAGTGCACGAATCGTTTGCAATATAATGTTGTGCAAGTGCGAGGTCGAATCCACAAGGAATTGCGTTGTGAAAATATATTTTTATCTAAACTAAACCTCTTTTAACCTAGTTCCAAATTTTGAGTTGTATTATGCAAAGAGTATAAACTAAACTAAATTGATTTAAAACAAATAATAAAAATACTAAGGTTTCTGAATCCACTCTACCAAAGTAAAGCATATATTTTCATGTTCTATCTAAAAATAATCTATCAAATCATTCCATGAATCTACCATTATACAAATCACGGCGATTACCCAAACTAAACCAAAACCATCTAATGTATCCGTTTAATTCACAAAGCACAATGGATATCCAGTCTAATTTGAATGATCCGCCGTATCCGGCAGATGAAACACAAGGAATATCCAATTTAACAATTTAAAATCAATAAATCATAAGATTTTACTCAAATAATTGAACAGGACATTTATACTAAAAATATCAAAATTGTATGAACAAATCTGAAAATATTATGCCAAACAATGGCGAGGCTTCATCTTCAACTTTAGATGAAGATTTTAGCCTCTCATAATTATGAAACTAAAGTTCACAATAAAAGTGCTAAACATTAAACTTTAAAACTAAAAAATAAATAAATAAAAACTAACTATACATTGGGAGAAATTTCACTCGCTGTTGGGCAGCGCTTCCTCTCATGGTAGCAAAGCCTTCGAGATCCACCAGAATGCTAGCAGAAGTCCTCTGGATTACCCCAATTGTTTCAGTGAGGTGGGGATTTTATAGAGAAACTCAAGAGTGAAATGTGTTTCAAATTCGATGTGGGATACTACCCGAGTGCGCTCGATCACAGTCTTGTGCGCTCGAGTGCAGCATGGTGCACTGCTTGACCTTTGTCTACTAAAACTGGCATAACTTTCTCTAGAAAAATCATTTTTATGAGTCGTAAAATTCCTCAGAAAATAGACATCCATATATTTCCAAGAATATATGGCTCATCTCCTGTTCTTCCTGAATCAATACAGTAAAATCCACAAAAATAACTGATCTGCCATGCTGAAATCACACACAGCTTGACCTTTGTCTACTAAAACTGTCATAACTTTCTCTAGAAAAATCATTTTTATGAGCCGTAAAATTCTTCAGAAAATAGACATCCGGATCTTTCAAAGCATATATGGCTCATCTCCTGGCTCTTCCTGAATCAATACAATAAAATCCACAAAAATGATTAATCTGTACTGGCAATTCTGGCAATTTTAGTGAAACTCCTTTCCGAGTGCTTGTAAACCTGTAAAACAACGAGAACAACTCAAAGTAACAAATTCTTAAGCTAAAAAATGTAAATTAAGGGCCAAAATATGAAATATGTATATTAACAGTAATATAAAAACAACATAAATTCAAAACACTTAAATTGGCTATCATGATTATTCTCAAATTTATATAACAAAAATTTCACTAAATTCCTCTCATCCCAAATCACATCAAATCATCCATTAAAATTGGTCAAGATCCACTAAAATCCATCTCCTCAAAATTCATATTAAAACATCAACAGTAGCTCATCAAGAATTTCACTTATTGCTTTTATTATTAAATCAACTTATTAAAACATCAACCGTAGCTCATCAAGAATTTCGCTTATTGTTTTTATTATTAAATCAACTTATTATTCCAAAAATATCTCTTTTCACATAATACGATTCTGATGTCCAATATTCATATCATATCTATCAACCAAATCTTTATCTATCCCCAAAACATAAGCTAATAATTTATTTTAATATTATCCCTAGATTTTTCATTTTTATTTAGATTACTTAAAGTAAATCCAACTCACCACATAGCTCTTAAAGCTACCAGTGGATCACCTCCTTGCATTTCCTGTTTCTCTCAGAAATTTCCCCTGATTGTAGATCGTCATTACCTGACATCGTATTTATATTAAATTTATAATTTATTCTTTAATTCATTATAAACCACACACTTTGACATCAATCATCAGTCCATTTCCATTTGCTATGTAGGGAATAAACATCCTTAGTCCTTTCCAAGAAGCTCCAGGGCAAAAAAAAATTTGATAGTTGCTATCGACTACTTCACCAAAGGGACGGAAGTTGAGCCCCTTACTAGCATCTCTGATTACCAAACCCAAGGGTTTGTCTGGAAGTTAATAGTATGTTGATTCGGCATACTGAAGATACTTGTCACCAAAAACAACAAACAATTTGATAGCTCTCAATTCAAATCCTTTTGCCAGGAACTTTAGATTGAGCACCATTTCTCCTCGGCAGGCTACCCCCAGGCTAACGGGAAAGCTGAAGTAACTAATAGGATCCGCCTATAAAGAATCAAGAAGGGACTTGATGAACCCAATAGACAATTGGTTAAACACTTACCTAACGTCCTCTGGGTCTACCGAACGACTACACGGATTCCCACTAGGGAAACTCCTTTTTTCCTAGCCTATGGGTCAGAGGCTGTTATCCCTCTTGAAATAGGGATGGCATCATTATGGGCACAAAGCTTCGATGAAGCTAATAATGAAGAAGCCCTAAAGATGAACGTCGATCTTGTTGACGAGGTAAGGGATAAATCCCAGGTCAAGCTAGTTGCCTATCAACAAAGGGTGACGAAATATAACAACTCCCGAGTCCGTGGAAGAACTTTTATGCTACATGACCTGGTACTCCAAAAAAACAAAGTCTCCCATCCTCGAGAAATAAAAAAGCTTTGCCCAAACTGGGAGGGACCCTACCGTATCAAAAGAGCATGTCGAGCTGGCACGTTCTAACTCGAGGATCTGGATGGCAAGCCAATAGCCCAGACTTTGAACGTCGAAAATCTCCGCAAATTTTATCAATAGAACTCCTATCTTCTCTATCTTTTAGAAGACAGAAAGCTTCGAACTCTAAAGATGTTTCTCCAAACAAACTTCAAAGCTCCATAGACTCCGAGCTCTTCCTTCTCCTTAAACTCCGAAACTCCAAGAAGTTTTGCTCTTAGAAAGATTTTGAGTTCTTCCTCTTTCTCAGAATCTGAATGCTCTAAAAAAATTTTAAGATTGAAAATGAGTGAAATGAAAAGCAAATAAGGCCTTCACTCCCTTATAAAGAGCTTTCCACAACCGAAAATGATTTAAATGAGGAGGAGTTAATTGTTACAGTTGTAACAAAATGAAGCCCTTTCAGATAACCAAAAATGCGTGCAACCCTTTTTACAGGGATGAGGAGATACATTGTTTTATTTATGACCAGAAGTTGCCCTCCCAAAAAGCTCTCTCCCCATAGCCATCGAAAAATTGTGTGCCCTCTCATTAACTTCTAAGAAACATTTTAGAAGCACTAGCTCATTTAATGGGCTCTAGATCAAAGGACTTTGGCCTAATTAGTGAGCCCTAAATGTCCAAAATCCGGCCCATATTAATAGGCCTTAAAACGTGAAGGCCTAGTTCAGCCAGTAGACACTAAAAATCAAATGGGCTTAATGCCTATAACTATACTTGTTTTTACATCATGAATGAACAAGTTCATTCTCCTTGGAAGTCTCCATCAAACTCTGAGTAGTTTGATCCTGATCATTCTCCTCAGAAGTCTTCATCAAACTCTGAGCATTTTGATCTTTATCATTCTCTTCGAAAGTCTCTATCAAACTTTGAGCAGTTTTAATCCTTATCATTACCCTCAGACCTATTCCCCAAACTCCGAGCAATTTGACTGTGAGTCATCTCCTCGTACCTATTTCACCAAACTCCGAGCAGTATGGCTGAGTGTCATCTTCTAAGACCTATTTCGCCAAACTCTGAGTAGTTTTACTAGGTGTCGTCTTCTTGGACTCATTTTCCAAACTCCGAGCAGTTTGACTTAGTGTCATCTCCTCGGACCTATTTCGCCAAACTCTAAGCAGCTTGACTAAGTGTCATCTCCTCTGACCCATTCTCTAAACTCCGAGTAGTTTGACTGAGTGTCATATCCTTAGAACTATTTCGTTAAACTCCAAGCAATTTGACTGAGTGTCATCTCCGTGAACCCATTAACCAAACTTCGAGCAGTTTGACTTAGTGTCATCGCCAAACTCCAAGAAGTTTGACTTAGATCATTTTCTCAAACCCATTCGCCAAACTTCGAGTAGTTTGACTCAGCATGATCTCCTCATACACAAAGATGGTATCATTCAAGCTTACCTCACTCCGAGGAAGTATCAAGCTGGTAGGTTTCCTCAGAGTCTACATCTCCACCTAAACAGACTTAAATCTCCATTCTTCACCCTTTTAGTATCTGGGTACCCAAAAAAATGACTTGTTCTAAAGAAATCACTCCAAAATAAACTCTACTTTCTCGACTGTATAGACTACAGGGCATCTGATGTAGGGAAAAATTCTCTCTCTAATAGCATAATGACACGTAGCCACCTTCAATGATAAAAAAGTAATTTAACGACTCTAACAAATCAACCAATTAAATCACCACACCTGGTAAAGAGTATAACGGTAATTTCACAACGATGTTCTGATTCTATTATGCCACTCTAGCTTATGGATAGATCATCATTTAGCGCATAGATAACTCCAAACTCATCTATAGGAATACTATTCTTAAACACTTAGTGATCAATCACTCTCCTAATCAGACTCTGCTCCGAAAACACTATATAAAAGGGGACTTTTAACATCAAAAGCTTCATTTAATTTTCGCCTAAAGCTCTTTGCTTCATATAGATCTCCCTACTTTCAAAAAGTCATATTCTAACTTAGGCATGGGAGAGTCCCCCAAGAGGCATACCCCTCCGCTCCTCTAGCGACTGTTAAGTTTTTTCCTCATTTCTTGTGTGCAGGTTTTGTCCTCATGACAGTGTCACTTACCTTTTAGAATCGAGCACCTGGACACCCAATTAATATAATACAGCAGAACAATATCTAATATATAAATTAAAATCATATAGTTATTACAACTATAAAGTTGTAGCTTTGCAAGGTGTTTAAAGGGACACAACCTTCAAGTTACAAGTTCACACACATAATATACAATATAACATTTATTACAAAAGAAGAGATTTGACTGAGGATGCGACGCTTGTGGACCCACTTAAGAATTTCGTCAAATCTTCAAAACTTCACCACCTAATATCTGAGATTTCCTGGAAGCTTACCTGAAAAGCAATAAAGAGGAGAGGTGAGCTATAAAGCTCAGTGAGTTCTTACTCTACACAAAGTAATCACTTTTAAAAAAAAAAATTGAGAGCTTATTAATATTTTCTTTTTCATTTCTTCTTCATTTATTCTTATACATAGTCATATAACACTTTGCAAATCAACAATCTTAGCAATCGTGAACCCATATCAAATTTGCATTCACTATTGCATAGTCAATCAAAACATCACAATTTCTCCATATAACCAAACAATTCACATGCCCCTTAAGGGCTAAGCAAATCAAATTCATGTATGATATGTCAATGCAGCACGATGCAATGCAATATCTCATCTCATAATCAATCAAAATCCATTGAGAATGTCTCCCCACATACCAGTACGTTTCACAAACAATAAATTTTTAGAACCCTTTTTGATCCGAGCCGGGTCCAATCATCTAAATATATATTTGGTACCTATACACCCCTTGTGGGAAGGAACCTATCGTCCTCACACATCACTCCCCCCTCAATAGGTCACCGTAAATTTCAATGCATGAAATGAAACGAAATCAAGTGATGAACATCAACAAATTAACATCAATCCATACAATCACATAATGTTCAGCACAAAGGTTTCTATTCATTATATCGTCATTAGAGTATAATTAACTTACCTTACCACATAGTTATATATATAATTATTATGCTTTAGTAACTAATTATAATTCTTACATAACTTTATTTCTTTGGTTTCCCCATTAACCTTCACGCTTACCAAGAGTAGGGTAATACTCTCCTTACGTGCCAAGTCTTAATCTCGAATCATTTCCTCGTCTTTACTACGATTGTCAACGACACCTATTGAAATGTCATTTTAACAATTAAAACAAACTACATATATATAGATAGTCATTTAGTATAGTATTTAAAATTGTAAACAGTCAATAGGCAACCAATCATTCCATTTACTTACACATATAATCAAAGGAAAATAATACTAAAAGTTTCATTCTTCTCTTTAATCACCTTTCTTCATTCTTTCATTCTTTACTTCTTTCCTTATCCAAGTTTGAGATTTATATCCAAAAATGATACTCTTCAATTACATAATCAAAATTCCAATTTAAAAGATAAGAAAATTTCAACTCTTAAGTAATAACATTACTCAAAGTGACTTGTTTCCTTTACTTTCCAAAATTTCATTTTCCATGCTTTTGTTAACAAAACTTCCATTACTCACTTCAAACTTCTTTCAACTCAAAGAATTCATTCAAGTCTAAACATCTTCGTACCATAAAATTCTTAATTTTTAGGACTTCAAACTTCAAAACACTAACTTGGAGTAATTACTAACAATTCAAACTTACAAAAAGTCTTCTTTCTAAACATTGATTCCCAATCAAGAAAGTCTATTATCTAGAGAGATTTATTTTAATTCCTATAAGGGTTTCAAACATACAGTCCAAATCATAATTCTCTAACAATATCCATTCCAAGATTATGTTATACAAGAATAAATTTCAAACTTTGGGCAGAGATCAGCATAAATTCTTCAAACTTCAAAAATTCAAAAAATTATGAAATTAAATCCAAATGACCTCAAAAAAAAGCCAAACATTAACTTTAAGAAATGTATTTTAAGTTTTTAGTTGATAATGTTTCGAAATTACCTCAAATTATGCACGAAAAATCCAAAGGAAGAAAATAGATTTTTCTCACCTGCTCGGCGCGTGTAGCCACGCGCCACCGTGACCTGCTCGTGGAGATCCACCTCCCTAGCTGAAGGAAGGCTAATGGTGGCAGAAGATGTATTTAAATTTTAGGGGCAAACGGATCTTGAATGGTTGGGTTAAGGCTAGATCAAAGTTTAGGAAGGAAATTGGTTTTGAGAAGAAAAAAATTCTAGAGTTTTCTCTCCTTTCTCCCTTCTGCCCGAGCTCTCCAAGTTAGAAATGAGAACTTACACTATTCTAGGTTTAGTTTAAGCTTATATACTCTCATTAAGTCTTGGCCTTTTACCACTCTATCCTTCTCCTTCTTCTTTTATTAAATTACAAGTCCTTTCTTTAATTTCTTTCTAGCCATAAAACAACCCCTAAAGCTTTTGTTTCTTGCTAAAAGTTCCTATAAGAGCTGAAATAAAAAAAAAAGAATATAAAATGCTTAAAAAAATGAGATTCTACATGTTCTACTCCTCGACCATTCGGATTTCTAGTAGATTTTCGGCATCAACACTACTGATAGCTTGGCTTAACATATATTGGAGTAAAAACCTAGATGAGCCATTCCCATCCAATATCTTTGTGTGGATTAGTTGGTTGGTTATTGTAAGGACAGAAAGATTCACTAAATTGGATTCCCATAGCATATAGAGACCACCAGAAACCCCCTTGACAGGAACTCGATAAAAAAAGAGTTGTATAAAAACCTAGCAGACAAAGGCAACAAAAGCTCAACATTGCATTATAGAAGAATTGAATTGGACGATAACTGAGGTTCATAACTAAATTTATATTATATGGGTAGTCATGATATTCTAATAGGTGTCACTTAAGCCTGAGAATTAATTGTAATTTAATTCTCATTTAAAGGTTGAATTAAAATGGTTTTTAATTGAACTAATTAGAGGGATTTCTAATTAATTGGACGTGTCTGATTGACACGTAATAGTTACGACCTATTAGCACAATATTACAACTAAAGGTCACACATAGTAAGTCAATTGTAACAATAGAGAAATTAAGGGGTCAATTAAGATATTTCTAGTAATTATATCAAGCTAGGGGCTTAATTGTAATTCTAAAATTTTTAAAGCCTTCAAGAGTAAAAGCTATATATAAATATGGTTTCCATTTGATAGAAAACCTAGAAGAAGATTATTAGATATTAAGATCGGATATTAAGCTCTTTTTCTCTAAGGCAAAAACTAAAAACCCTAGAGCTAGCACTCTTAGGGCATGTTTGGTTGGAGTTTTCAAAAACAGTTTTGGGTTTTCAAAAACTGAAAACTATTATCAAAATCATAAAACATGTTTAGGTATCAGTTTTCAAACATAGTTTTTGAAAAGTATTTCCAAAATAAGTCTTTTTAAAAACTAGTATTAGAAAACTCTTTTTAGGTGTTTTCAAAACTAGTTTTCAGTTTTCATTTTTCTCATAAATTTTCCTTTCCATTTTCTTTCTACCCAAATAGAAAAGCTCTCTTTATCTCATCATTTTTTGGACCGTCAATAGATATGGTGTCAGACTACTAGTGGAAAAATTCGGAGCTACTACGGTAGTGCTGTGGCAGCACTGCTGCGGTCGTGTTGTGGCAGTGCTGCAACGGTCGTGCTGTGGCGTCACTGTTGTGGTGTTGTTGCAGTCATGTTGTGGCGGTGCTGCTACGGTCGCGAACCGGTGATGAATCTACCAGGGGGAGAAGAAGAAGATGAAATATGAGAAGAACAATAAAATGAGGAAAAGAAAAAGAGGAAGAAAAAATCAAAGGAAGATCCAAATTTTTTAGGAGAAGAGAAGAAAAATTAAATAAACACACATAACTATAGCTATAAAATTATCCAAAAAAAATTTAATTGTTTTCTATTTTTGAAAACATTTTTCGAGTCACAATTATCCAAACAAGTTTTCTTTATAAAACTGTTTTTAGTTTTCATTTTTTGAAACTAGTTTTCAAAAACTGAAAACTGAAAACTGGTACCCAAACATGGCCCTAGTTTTTGACCACCCTAATTGTTCTTTAAGCTCATCATGTTTGACATCATGAGGAAGAAGATCTTTGATTCTTAAGCAGTATTGGAAAAGTATTAAAGCATGCTTAAAGCATGTTAGCTTAAATTGGTTCAAGGCAATTTTAAATTGGAAAGGTATTTGTTTTGAACCAATTTAAACTAATATGCTTTAAGCATGATTTAATACCTTTTCCAAACATCACCTTAGTTGTTCGTGTGGATACACTTAGAGGTAGGACACTTGAACGGCTCGTGGACCTATTTGAAGTTCCTACAAATTTCCATCAAAGCAAATGTATAAAATCCCTAACCTTGTATGGTCTTGTTTTTCATCCTATTAATCCTAGAGTAGTAGATTCATTTAGGGGTGGCAATTCGGGTTGACAGGTCGTGTTCGTGTCGTGTCGAAACGAACACAACACGATTATTAATCGTGTCAAAAAAACTCAACACTAACACGCTTTATTTCGTGTCGTGTCGTGTCCAAAATTGTCACCCCTAGATTCATTGAATGTTATTCAAATAAATAAAAAATTAAATTTTATTCTGTTTTCTTTATCCAATAAATTGCATTATGATTCATTGGAAAACTTCCATATCAATTCAATGGCTGAGATTTAAGCAGGGAAGTTGACCAACATTAAATGAGGGGGACATATTAGCCCAAAAATACGAATTTGAATCAAAAGATACCATTCAAACCTGCTTTAACCGATTGTCCATACAAGTCAATCGATCAGTCAAGTCCTGAGTTAGCATACCTAGTATCTGGTCGGTCGACCTAGACTAATTGATTCAATCATTTTAAGCCCAAATCGATTCCCCAAGGCCGAAAATTTTCTTTTCATATCTTCGATCCATTTTCATCCATGCATCGAGTTTTGATGGTTTGGGGTCTTTTGGACTCGGTTTGGGTTGATTTTGGGTATTTGGGATTTTTGGACAAGGTTTGGACTGGTTTTAAACTCTAGTGTTGGGTTTTGACTCTCAGATTTAGATTTTGACTTTTAGGTTTCGATTTAAACCATGCTTCATCTTGTTCTAGCTTATTAAGAGAATAACTTTTGAAAACTTGATCCTTAATTCATCATAGGATCCACATGCAGTCTATTGAAAAACATAAAAACAAAATCCGATGTCTGCAGCGTCTTTGCTCCAAATAAATCATTATGAGGGTGGCAAAATAGCCAGCAAACCTCCTTTTGTTGAAAGGTAGTATGTTGGGTTGAGTTTTTTTTTTTTTTTTTTTTTTTTTTTTACATTTTTAGTCAATATTCAGGTAAGAGTGGATTTTATTATTTTTTGTAAAATAAAGAAAACAAATTTAGGAAGAAACAAAACTGAGAGCCCCATATCAAATAGAAAAATAAGAAACTGGAGCCTTTGGCCCTCCAAAACTGGAAAAATTCTTGGTTGTTTCGAGTGTAAATCAAGAGTTTTGCACCAGTGGAAACTTGATTGGTAATTTTTTAGAATTTTATTAATAATGATAACTGAGTATATACGGATGTTACTAGTGAAGTTTTCAAAAATTACCAATCAAGTTTCCATCCAGTGCAAAACTCTTTATTTGCACCCAATGCAGTAAGAATTCCTCCCAAAACTAAGTTGTAATATTCTAAATTTAACTTTTGTAACTAAATATAAATAGTGCCCAAAATAGATTTTGAAGTGCCAATATAATTTCTGTTAAAAAAAGCTATGCTAATATCATTAATAAAAATAAAAAAAAGAAACCTATAGTGTTATTTATTTTATTTTATGGTAGTTATGAAATATGTGGCAGAACATGGGTTGTGAGCACAGTCTCATGAGTAATTCTTGGTTAATCAGGTCTAAAACTAATGTAAGACTTGAGAAATTTCATTGGTAACATTATTTTTTTTGGTCCTATATCTATATTGACGTTATTAGTGAAGTTCTTTAAAATTACTAATGAAGTTTTGGATTGATTTAAAACATGTTGGTATATCTCCCTCTCTATCACACACGAGTCATGACACATCACATATATTGGTCTTTTGGTTTGAATTAAACTGTTTAATTTTTTAAAGATTAATCTCTCTCTCTCTCTCTATATATATATATATATATATATATATATATATATATATATATATATATATATATGAGAACAATTCTAACGCGCCATATAAGCAATGATATAAACATTGACATGGACAATATTTTTATATCAAAATAATTTTAAACAAAACTACCTATTTTAAAAAATTTCGAATTCAAATATTTGTATGTTTAATCTTATTTCAAAATATTTGTATATTTTATCTTAATTATAAATTTATTTAATCTTTTAATCTTTTATCTTAACAACTAAATTTGCTAATTAAAGCTGACAACAATATTTTCTTAAATAAGAATACTAATTAATATTTTTAAAAACTTTTCAAAAAGAAATATATATATATATATATATATATATATATATATATATATATATAACAATTCACCCGCGCCACATAAGCAATGACATGGACATTATTTTTCTATCAAAATACTTTTAAACAAAACTATCTATTTTAAAAAATTAAATTTCAAATTCAGATATTTGTATGTTTAATCTTAATTCAAATATTTGTATATTTAATCTTATTCAAAATATTAGTTATTTTTATCTTAACTGAAAATTTGTTTAATTTTTGTCTTAACAACTCAATTTGCTAATTAAAGTTTATCACATAATTTTTTTAAATAAGAATGCTAATTAATATTTCAAAAAACTTTAAAAACGACAAATTTACTTAATTTCAAATTCAAATAATATAGTTTATCTTACCCAAAAATCATATCTAAACAAATTAATCATTATCTGCAAAACAGTTCATATACATTCAAAACTCTAATTCATCTTAATTCTAAATAAAAACACATTATCTTATATAAAATTAATATATTTAAATTAAAATACACATTGGATTATTTTCTCCAATTTAACTTTAATATGCAAAAAAAAACTTTAAAAATAATTTACTTGATTTCAAATTCAAATAATATAGTTTATCTTACCCAAAAATCATATCTAAACTAATTAATCATTATCTACAAAAGAGTTTACATACATTCAAAACTCTGATTCATCTTAATTCTAAATAAAAAAAATTTTATCTTATTTGAAATTGATAAATTTAAATTAAAATACACATCACATTACTTTTTTCAATTTAAATTTAATCTATAGAAGAAAAAAAGTTTAAGACTAATATACTCTTATCTCATAACAAAAACGCTGATTGAGAATTAATTTTATTTTTATCTCAAATCTTCTCCATTTCAACATCATTATAAATAGAATTTATGCAACTTTAAATTCTTCTAGTAAAAAATTATCACATATAAGTCTTATAGTCATCATTTCTTTTTTTGTAATTAATGCATTTTTTGAAGATCAATTTATGGTCACAATTACACTAACTTCACTTTAGTATTCTATCAATAATTTATTCTTGAATTGTATTGTAACTATTTTTTGTGTGGTCTCCATCAAACTAGTCATGGAATTATCCCTAACATGCTAGACCTAAACCATGGACATTGAGATATTTGTCATCGTCACAAGGCACTTCCGGCTTGTCTAGGTCTAAAAAAAGTGAGAAGATTGCCTCATATACTTGCAGCTAATATCCTTCCCAAACAGCTTCAAGATATGTAAGGTCAGCTTTTATAAGGATTTCTTTGCTCAATCTATGGAAGTATGGAACTTTCTCATTTATTTATTTACCATTCAAATGTCAAGGATCAAAATCGGCAGAAAAGTTGGATGCTCACAACAAAATAAGATCCAGAAGCCAAGTAGCATTTGATACTTTGATTGGGGAAAGATGTGGTTTACCATGCATCACAGTTCACTACTTCTCAGCTATCAGTTATGCTCAAGGCTATCCTCGTGGTATCTTATTGCGTGACTCAGCTAACAGAGAGCAGGAAAGAAGAGAACAAGCTTAAATTCACTTGGCCAAGTATCTTATTAGAAATTCAAGACCAATCCTCAACTAATTAAGCTTTTAGAGTGTCGGGCTCAACTTTTTGGTTGCAGACAGAGCAACACTATGCAACATGAAAGGGAAAATAAAGTGACAAGAAAAGAGAGGATTGATAAAAAAAAAGACACCCTTTAGGGTTTGCAGTATGTAATTATATTATGGGTGAACTACATTGTTTAATTTAAAAGAGGAAGTGAGACAATACAAAGAGGAGAATTGTATTGAATGGTGTGATTTACTTACAAGGGAGCTATCCTATTTATACAAGCCAATAGGAGAGGCAAAGCTATACAAAACAAATGTGGGACTAAATTAACTAAGCATATATAATACATTAACACCCCCCCTCAAACTCAAGGTGGTAAGTAAGAGGTGAACTTGAGTTTGGAAACCAGAGAGTGAAAGCGTCCTGGTGGATAAGCCTTAGTGAAAATGTCAGCTGTCTGATCGGTTGAACTGACGGATTGTAGATGAACCGTATTCTGGAGAATGTGATCACGGATGAAGTGGCAATCATTCTTGATGTATTTTGTACGCTCGTAGAAGACATCATTGTGAGCAATCTGAATAGCACTCTTGTTGTCACGATGTAGGATAGTGGCAACAGAAGAAGAGATACCTATGTCAGCGAGTAGCCATTGAAGCCAGAGAAGTTCTTGAGTTGCATCAGCCATGGCACGATATTCAGCTTCAGTACTGGAGCGAGCAACCAAAGTTTGTTTCTTACTGCGCTAGGAAATGAGAGAATTGCCCAAAAAGAAACAGTAACTAGTGGTTGAAAGTCTGTCAGTGGGGTCTCCAGCCCAATCGGCATCAAAATAAGCTTGTAAGACGGGGACAGACTGAGCTGAGAAATGAAGCCCATGAAATAAAGTACCCTTGACATATCGAAGAACGCGAAAAACAACCGAGTAACGGGTGGTCCGAGGAGCGGACAAGAACCGACTGACCTGATGAACGGCATGGGCAATGTGAGTGACAGTAAGATATATAAGACTTCCAACCAGTTGGCGATATAGAGTGGCATCCTGAAGAGGTGAACCATCGAGTGGGGTAAGTCTGACGTTCGGCTCGAAAGAAGTAGTGGCAGTGGGTGAGTCAGTGATCCCAGCCTTGGAAATAAGATCCGAGGCATATTTGGCCTGAGAGAGAAAAAATCCATCAGAACTAGATGAGACTTTGAGGCCAAGAAAATAGGTGAGCACACCAAGATCTTTTATCTCGAATTAGCCACTGAGAAACTTTTTGAGTTAAAAAATACCATATAGATCATCTCCAGTAATAACCATATCATCCACGTACAGTAAAAAATGGATAATACCGTTGGCAGTATGGTGGATAAACAAAGTCGAATCATGAGCACTCGGTGTGAACCTTAACTAATGAATGGTAGTGTTGAATTTGGCAAACCAGGCATGTGGAGCTTGTTTCAAACCATATCAGGCACGGCGAAGGCGACAAACTTTATTTCGAGGGGCATCCAAGCCGGGAGGGGTATGCATATAGACTTCCTCAAAAAGATCCCCATTGAAAAATGCATTTTTGACATCCATTTGCAACAAAGTCCATCTTCAAATGGAGGCGATAGCAAGGAGTGTACAGATAGATGTGAGCCTCGCCACTGGAGTAAACGTCTCTTCATAGTCAATGCCATATTCCTTAGCAAATCCCTTGACAACAAGTCGAGCTTTATATTGTTCAACAGAGCCATCAGAAAGCGTCTTGATCTTAAACACCCATTTGCACCCAATAGAAGTTTTTCCAAGGGGTAAATCAATAATATCCCAGGTATGAGTTTTAGCTAGGGCCTGAAGTTCTTTATCCATTGCTTTCTGCCAAAGAAGATTGGTACTAGCCTCCTTATAGGATAGAGGCTTATGCAGATGAAGTATAGTGAAAAAATAATGATAATCATAATGGTAATTAAGAAGATGAGAAGGGGGATGAGTTACCTTGGTAGATCTGCGGGGGTGATCTTGAGGATGGCTCTCAGAGGGAGTCGGTGCAAACTCATCAGACATAGGAATATCCTCGAGCACAACTGATTAGGTCGGAGAGGTGAGGTCAGCTGATGGTTCTGGAACTAGAGCTGGGTCTGGAGAGGTAGGATCAGCTGGTGGTTCCAGAACAGAAGGGGTGATATCAACTTGTGATTCTGAGGTGGACTCAACAGTACCTGAAACTGGATTCTCATGAAATAACTCAATATATGGACCAGTAAAGAATCTAAAGTTAGTGATGGTTGACATGTCAAATGACCGTAAGGAAGAGAACATTTGATGTTCCAAAAAAATGACATGACGAGAGATACGAAGAGTTTTAAAAATAGGATCTCAGCACCGATACCCCTTATATTCAATACTATATCCAATGAAACAACACAAATGAGCCTTGGTTGCAATTTGTTATGTTCATGTGGTTTGAGAAGAACAAAACAAGCGCAACCAAAGATTCTGAGGTCAGAGTAATCAGGAGGTTTACCAAAAAGGCGCTCGAATGGAGACTGATTCTAGATTGTAGCGGAAGGGACACGATTAATTGTGTACACTACGATTAAGGCAGTATCACCCCAGAAACTTCAAGACATGGTGACGAAATGAGTAGAGCACGAACGGTGTCAAGAATATGTCGATGTTTGAGTTCGGCTCGTCCATTTTGTTGGGAGGTTTCAAGGCACGAGCGGTGGGGGAGCGTGCCATTTTTGTGAAGTAGGTTTAGAAAAGCACGGTCTTTATATTCCATTGTATTATTTGAATGAAAAATTTTGATATTCCGAGAGAATTGAGTTTGAACCATAGAAGAAAAATCAGAATATATTTGAAAGAGTTCAGATCTACTTTTCATAAGAAACAACCAAGTACAACGAGAATAGTCATCCACAAATATAACAAAATAGAAAGCACCACCCATTGATGTATGAGGAGAAGACCCCCAAACATCAAAATGTACTAAATCAAAAGGTGTAAGGGAAACAGACTGACTCTCATTAAAAGGCAAAGCTGATTATTTTGCAAGTTGACAATGAATACAATGAAAAAACTCATTCTGAAATGAACCTAACTGACCACTAGAAATAAGAGAACGTAGAAGGTTGGATGAAGTGTGACATAACCGAGAGTGCCACAATTCCACGGGTGAGAGTGTTGGGATGGATGCGGCTGATTGATTTGGTGATGGTGAGGATAGGACTTGGAGGTGAGTGAGCTCAAAGAGATGTCCAACTTTACGGTCGGTTTCAAGAAGTTTTCCTGTCTGAGGGTCCTACACTCGACAACCAGTAGAAGAAAAATGCAAATCAAGTCCAAGATCACATAGTTGTCCAACAGATATAAGGTTAAGCGTAAGACTAGGAACCAAATATGTGTCAGAGAGAGACAAAGGAGAACTAACAACATGTTCAGTGTGGCTGACCAACATATTTGATCCATTGGCAGTGTGAATAGTAAATGCATGCTCATCATAGGTTTTAAAGGAAAATATAGAGGCATTAGAAGTAATGTGATTGTAATAGGCAGAATCAAAATACTATCGGGATGTACCTGGTGTAGCTGACATGGCTATATTGTTACTAGTTTTATTTAGAGCCTTGGTAAGAACGGTGTAGAAACCACTCCAATCAGGAGAGCTAGATGAAGTTGGTGTAGCATCAGTGGCTACAACAGCAATATTCTTTGGCTTGGAATAGAACTGATTGTATGAGCCTCGAGAGTGATATTGGTTCCCGTTTGACTGATTTTCAGATGGAAGTTTAGGGCAGTCTGCAAGATAGTGACCTGGTTCTCTATAGACTTTACACAGGTGAGAATGACATTTGACCAATTCATGCCCTTGTGAATGACAATACATGCAATATAAGGGCTTTTGGTATGGGTTTGCCTTGGCAGCTGGTGTGGCAAGAGCAACGGGTGCTGCAAAAGTAACATCTGTATGAGATATTTATAATGTGGCAAGACGTGTTTCCTCACTAAATAGATCAGAAAAGACGTCGTTTAGGGAAGGTATCGTGCCCCGGTGTAGGATTGAAGCTTGTATCGATTCAAATTCCTCTCCCAAGCCCATCAAGAATTGCATAATGCGTGTCTCAGTTCAGTACTTTCTATGAACATCAGTGTCTTTTGTGCATTCCCAAGTTGGCTCAGTGAGAGCTAACTAGTTCCACATGACAATTATCTGAGATAAAAAACTGTTGACAGTTTATCCAGGTTCTTGGCGTATGTTATGAAGGGTGGAAAGAAGACGATACCAATTTGAAATGTCTGCCCTGGTGTAGCGGTGTTGGAGAAGATCCTAAGCTTCTTTAGCTGTATGGAGTGTATCAAATTGAAGTTTGATTTCTAGGATAATAGTGGCACGAAACCATGTGAGAATTTGATGATTTTTACTATCCCAGTCCTCTAGACAGTTAACATATTTGTCAGTATCTTCGTCGTCCTTCTTCTTGGGTTCAATGATATCTCCAGTCACGTAACGCCACAATTTTCGTCCACAGAGAAAACCAGACATTACTTGAGCCCACACAACATAATTAGATTCATCCAGAACAGTAGTAATAACCCGGGTTAAGTCTGATTCAGCCATAGGCGCAAAGAGGAAGGTGAACCTCCAAGAAACCAGTGATGTGGCGATCAACTGATGATGTGGAGGTCAACGGGTGATGTGGTGCTGACGTGGAATGACATAGCAGCAGCGTGTCTGAAACAGGAGCAGCGGCGGAGATGATGTCGATAGAGAATGAGATTCCAACTATAGTGATGACCTGACAAGTATGAAAATGATATACTAAAAGTGGCAATCACAGAGCATACTCAACTCTTAATATACCGAGAACCATTATAGCTCTGATACCATGTTGAATTTAAGAGAGGAAGTGAGACAATACAAAGAGGAGAATTGTATTGAATGGTGTGATTTACTTACAAGAGAGCTATCCTATTTATACAAGCCAATAGGAGAGGCAAAACTATACAAAACCAATGTGGGACTAAACTAACTAAGGCCATATAATACATTAACATACATATTGTTTGTTTATAAGTTACATCCTTATATACAGCATACACATCTAACATTCACATAGTGCCTAATTACACTTAACATCCCCCCGCAAGCTGATAGGGTGGACAACTGCAGCTTGACTCAAAAACTATGTAACAACATGGAAGAGAAATCCTTAGCAAAAGGATCAGCTAAATGACATGAAGAGCGAACAAATTCAACTCAAAAAATCTATAACAAACCAATTCAAAAACAAAATGACACCAAGTTTCGATATACTTTGTTCTTGCATAAAAAAATTGGATTTGTTGCAAGTTGAGTGGCTCCCATTATGTCTGAGAACAAAATAACATGTGATGAAATGGAGTATCCAGTGTTACATAAAACATATGAAACCCAGAGTAGATCAGAAGTAGCAACAAATAAGGATTTATATTCCGCTTCCGCGCTTGATTGTGCTAATAAAGCTTGCTTCTTTCTGACCGAGAAATGAGGTTAACTCCTGAGAAAATTCAATGACTCATAGTTGATCATCCTGCTCATCGGGACAGCCAGCCCAATCAACATTAATGAAGCAAGTTAAGGAGGAAGATGGTTTGAAAAGAAATCATAAGCCATTGTAGATAGTTCCTTTCAAGAACCTCAATATTTGCTTTACAGCTCAAAGAGGAGAATCACGAGGTCCATGCATAAATTGACACACTTGCTGCACTATATATTTTATATTAGGCCATGTGAAAGTGAGATATTGTAAAGCACCTACAATTTGCCGATACAAAGTTTGATCACCCAATGGCTTGCCATCATAAGTGGAAAGCTTAGAACCACAACAATAGGAATTGAGCAAGGTTTGCAATCTGTCATCATCAATTTTGAAAGAATGGACATGATATATTTAGATTGTGTTTGAGTAAGAGAAAAAGAGCTTCTAGCAGCCTCATCTGCAAGATCCCTTATGGAAAAATGAGAAGCTCAATGAGAGGCAAGAACTTTGAAGTGATGAAAGAAGTGAAGGTGCATTGCATTACATTGCATAATGAATGATAGGTATATAACTGATAACTTCGATTGGTCCATGAGAGGTACAAGTGATTTTTGGCTCATGAGGAGCATGTGTTGTGATTAGTCCATTAAAGTAAACTTGTTGTAATTAGCCCGTGAAGGGCATATGATGTGATTCGCCCAATGAAAGGTGTTGAATGTATCTGGTTAAGTAAAGGGTATGAAATGTTGATTGTTGTAGTATGAAAATGTCTGAGATTTTTCATTTACTCTCAAAAGGTTGATCATATAATATATAAGTTATAAGAACTACGTACTTTCTGATATACTGAAGAAATAAGGAATACTCATAATGACAACTTAGTTAGTAATAAGAAATGAGAAAAGTAAGCTGAAAAGTTTACACTTATAAGTCATATATTATTTTTTGTACTTAGAAAGAAATAAATATTAAGGTTTGAAAAAAAAATAACAAAACTTTTAAAACGATTATTTTCTAACATTTTAGGTAATACTGGGAGTTTTATAGTTAAAGTTGAAGGAAGTCCTAAATAAGGTTATCGTCTACGGCATCCTTGTATTTTGGGTATTTTTTTAAGAGTCTAAGCCCTTGGTCTTTGTTTATTCGTTGTAAAAGAAAGTGTAAAAAGCTTACTTAAGTGGGGGAGTTTTCTTTCATTTGCGTCTTTTGAAAATTGTAAAATCTTTGACTCTCTTGTATTGTAAAGATTGTTTGGATATGTAAAAATGTGATATTTTAAATTTGTGAAGATTGATAGGATGTTTGTATTCTTGATGAGTATTATATGGTTGCATTTTGAGTTAAGGTGCTCAGTACTAAAAGGTAATAGAGTCATTCCGAGTAGGGCCCACTCGAGATGGGTTGTTACAAATGATTAGTTTGGATACATAAGAATTTGGCTAAGATAAAACATATTATTTGAAATTTAAATTTTAAATAGTAAATTTATGATAAAGCAAATGACTAATATGCTTTCTCTTCCTCTCTATGCTATAATAAATCAAAATTTAATCCATTTAAATTTAGACTATTCTTATCTAAAAGAAATTAACCTTCATCTCATCTTATCTACAGATAATAAGTTTGTTACATTGATAATTATCTATTACAAATTAGTTTTATGTCATTAATTAATCAGTTTTTAGTTCCATTTATTTAAGTTTGGCCTTTTTCTCATTGTTTTAATGTATTCATTTCTTTGCATAACAATTTGCTAAAAGAAAGGTTTATTAATTATTGTCTTTTATATTTTTATAGTCACATTTACAATTTTATTTTTTTAAGTTTGTGTTAATTTTTATACCTAATATACTTGCATTGTTTCCATTACTACAAAGCAAATATCATTGAAAAGAGAGAAAGATTATTGTGACTTATTTTCAAATTCAACTTTTTTATTTAAATTTCTATCAACTATTTAATACATCAAGAGTGTCACATAAGTAATGACGTGGATACTAACATTGACACACTATTTACTTATCAAATTGCTTTTTTTAAAAAGCAATAAAAATATTTGTATTCAAATTCAAAATATATACATATTCATCTTTAACTAACAAAATTATTTAACTTTTCAATAATAGTCATACTATCATTGGGTAGGTTAGATATAAATTATCATGTTGAGCCCAATAACTTATAAAAAATATAAAAAAAACTCTACGAAAACAATTTTCTTGTTCAAGAAATAATAGACAATTGTAAATTTTACTCCAAATAAATCCAAAGTTTCAATTTTCAAACCAAAAGTACTTTTTCATTCAATTTTCTTAATTAAAAAAATATGCATCTATCTTATATGATCCAAGTAATAAAAAAATATATAATTTTATCTTTGTTTCTATGCATGCATATTCCTTTCTATACACACAATTGTTATTCTTATCTCATTATGCAATCAATACTTAGATCAATTTAAATTTAACTTTATTCTTATCTAACGGAAATTCAGCCCTATTTCATGTTACATGCAAATAATAAGTCTTTTTTTTACAGTGACAATTATCTAAAATGAAATATTATTATCTCGATAGTCAATTTGTCTTTAGTTTCACTTAAGTTTTGACTTTTTCTTTCATTGTTTTCATGTTT
The DNA here is from genome assembly GCA_023935145.1 of Bretschneidera sinensis. Taxonomy (NCBI): domain Eukaryota; kingdom Viridiplantae; phylum Streptophyta; class Magnoliopsida; order Brassicales; family Akaniaceae; genus Bretschneidera; species Bretschneidera sinensis. The sequence continues at coordinate 58,998,890 of CM043697.1, read as the reverse complement.
TTATTTATCTACATAGCAACTTGCTAGAAGAAATGTTATTATGGTTATTGTCTTCTAATTTTTGATAGTCATGCTTATATTTTTTTCAAGTTTGTGTTGATTTTGATATCTATATAATATACATACTTTAATTGTTTCCATTATTGTAGAGAAAAACTTATATTAAAAAGAATTGTCAATTGCAAATTCTTGGAGATTATTCATACAAATAACAAAATTGTGAGGTAATATTAATCTATTTTAAATATGATGTTTTAAATTGTATAATCAATCCTTAACTCTCATGAATTGGTTTACAGGGAAAATGTAACAAAGATTAATAAAAAATGCATTAGATTTGTTGAAAAGGGAAGCTTACTCGATGATAGATTTTATGTTCTTTACAATAGAGTTATGATGGTTCAATAGTGCAACAAATCTAGAACAATTAAATATCTATTTAAATATATAAACAAAAGTCCCAATAGAGAAAAATATTCGTGTATTAAATATTGAAGCTTATTTGAATTGTCGCTACATCATTGTTATATTCTTCGTTGTCTTCAATTCTAGATTTTATATATTAAAAACTTTGTTCTTTATACAATTTTCAATGTAATTGATTTTAGTTTTCTTTATAATCTTTTAACAATATTAACCATTGCAATAATATTCCCAACAAAAATAAATCAATTATTTAGTTATGTATTAAGAATTTTTATTTATAATGATAAAATAAATTATGTATTACTTATCAAAATGATAAAATAAATTATTTATTACTTATTTTTATATTTATTTTTATGAACAAAAAGTTCTCGTACATTTACGTAGGTTCACAGCTAGTTTAGATCATTGTATAGTGTCAGAGAGACAACAAAGATTCGACTGTTAATGAAATGAAATTCTAATCTCGACAACGAATAATTTGAAACCTGATCAAAATATTAAAACAGAGGAACTTTAAAAACAAAAATACATATTTAACTGTTTATTTTTCATCTTTTAAATTTGTTAATTCAAATTTTGTCCTCTTCCGCAATAAATAAAATTTGTATAATAAAAAACAATGGCTAATATTGAAGAGATGATCTGAGAAAAAGTTAAGTTGGTGCTGTTACATCCACAAGAAAATTGCATGTAAAAATAATATAGTACGAAGAATTTTTTATTTATATATTTGTAGAATATTTTTTCTTATAATTCTGTTTTATTATTTATTTAATTAAATAATTAATTTTTATTAATGAACTATATATTTTTTAAAATATCATAATACTAAAGAGTCTACAAATCTTTAAAGATCACTTCCTCATAATTTTAAATAGACAAAATATATATAAAAAAATTAAATCGTTTCAAAAAATAAAAAACATACAGATATAATGGTGTGGATTATCTTCCTTGTTTGATGCTACAATCCTTTAAAAAAAAGAAAAAGAAAAGAGGGATGCTAACTTGGAATTTGATGAATAATGATTTTTGATGACAAGAAAGATGAAGATGGTTTTGACGGAGAATTGTAAAAAATATGAAATAATAAAAAAAATTACAAAATTAAAAAGGTTTCTTTATCGTTGATACTAAAAAAAAATGTACAATGGTCAGCATCACCTCTGTACAGCGCCACAGCCTCCCCCAATCTCTCTCCTCTACAAGCCCCAAGCCCCGAACAGGTAAGAAGCTCTCCTTCCTTCTGTGTCTGTGCTATATTTGTTACAAGTGATCAAATTAATTGTATGTGAAATGGTTCCTTTTTTCTTTTCTTTTCCTTTCAAATTTATCTAGGAAATTTGTTTATGTTGAAGAGTATTTTGATCAAATTAATTTTTAGAAGATTAATTTCTCTATAAAAGGTTTCTCAAAAAGTAAGTTTAGCATGGAAATGAGATGGCAGATTGTAATTCTAAAAAAAGAGGGCAGATTGTCGTTAAATATCTAATTTAATTAACCTTGTTGCTAAGGTTTTAGTTTAAACCCTACTCTCAAAAGCCTTGTCCTCTTCTCACTATTTGTCTCCTTCTTTTTCTTCAAATTCTAAACAAAACTGTTATCCTAAAAATCTCCAGGGGCATTTTGGGAGCAGAAAGTATGTCCTGTAAAGCCCTCGATCTCTCTCCTTCTCTTAAGCTTTTCAACAACAATAACAAATCAAAGCCGTTTATATCAAATAATTCAAACAACAATCACTGCGTTTTGGGGAGGAGTTCTTCCTTTGTGCGTCCCCTCAATTTCTCCAGTAAAAACAACACTCCTAGTGATTCGTTTCATCACATCAAGGGCACCGGATGGTTCTCCAGTGTGCTCAAGTGCGTTGCCGAGAAATCAGAGCCGTCGGATTCAGTTGATCATGCTCACGCCAGTAACGGTGCTTCTGGTGAGAATCGTTAATATCCTTTTGTTCATTGCACTTGAATCTTGATTTTTTTTTTTTTCAATTTCAGATAAGCAGATTTATGTATTTATGTATCTCTGTGTGTGCCATCTTTATTCCTTTCGTTATATTCCTGTTTTTGCTTCACTATTTCATTATTTGTTCCTTGTTTGATACTAACAGTCTCTTTGGTTTAAATGAATTCAATTGTTTTTATAATTGAATTCCATATGTTACTGTGATTGGTTTGCTAATTAGTCGTAAATGAACTCACTTCATGTTTGGTTTAACAATAGAAGTGTAGAATTCATTTCGAAATGAATTCTAGTTGATTTTATGCCCTTGCGATTTTGTCTTTTGTTTTCTTGATTGACTGGTTGGCTAGGAATTCTTTTTAATTTTTAGAAATTTTAATTGCCATGTTGTTAGTTTGTCCTGATGCACAAGTTGTTACTTTGTCCTGATATACATGTTAGCTTCAGTATGATAATAATTTACATAGATGTGTGTATGGACTTAAAAATGCATATATGGAGATATAGATAGATAAAGCTGACTGGTATTGGAATACTCAATTGTTCAATTGTTATTTTTATTTTTGGTAACAATTGTTCCATGTGGATACTCCAACGGCCACAAAGGGGCTAAGAGTCTTGCTGGTTAGATGGAGTGGTTTGTTAAACCTCTGATTTCATGTCGATCTATTAATTCAGTTGTGTTGGATGAAGTTATTTGATAAACCTCTGATTTCGTATCAATCTATCAATTAAATTGTGTTGTCCTTCTTTGTGATGGTGTGATCTTTGTGTAACAGGAATTTGGGGTACTTGTGTGTTTCCAGTTTCACTGGGTTGTCTGGTTCTTTACTTTTTTTCCCCATCTTTGCATTCTTGGTGTTTTAATTACTTTGTTTCATTTATTTAAAAGTAGAAAAAAGAAAAGGTATGAACTATTGGGTTAAAATAAATGATTGGTTAGTTTTTCCTGTTTTGTCATCCATTGATCCATTAGATTTTGCTTCTGCTGCAGAAGAGAGAGTGGTTGTGCTCGTTATTGGTGGAGGGGGGAGGGAACATGCTCTTTGCTATGCCTTGCAGCGATCTCCCTCCTGTGATGCTGTATTCTGTGCACCTGGAAATGTAGGGATTGCCAGCTCGGGGAATGCCACTTGTATCTTGGACCTTGACATCTTTGACAGCCCGGCCGTGATTTCCTTCTGCCGCAAGTGGGGTGTGGGACTGGTCGTTGTGGGACCAGAGGCTCCTCTTGTTTCAGGTCTTGCAAATGATCTGGTTAAGGCTGGAATACCTACCTTTGGCCCATCATCGGAGGCTGCCGCTTTGGAAGGTTCCAAGAACTTCATGAAGAATCTCTGCGACAAATATGGAATTCCTACTGCTAAGGTTTATCCTTTTGTTACCATCTCAGTTATGAGTTAGAGGGCTTTATTCTTTTATCTTCTTTTTTTTTTTCAATTTTAGAATTCTGCTACTTGCTGCTTTCCTTTATGTATCCTAAGGGTTTAGTAACTCTCACTAGAAATTAGAAAATGGTAAAAGCTATTTTACTTTGATGTTAGTGGGTACTGTCTGAATTGATTTATTTACATAGGATTGTTAAGAGTTTTTTTGTCACTGTATTGGCGTTGGAAATTCCATCTTGCATAAAGTGGCACTGTGAGAATAAATAGGTTTTGTTTTAAATGAGAATAAGAAAGCGACCTTGGCTCGTTCTGAGTTGACCTGCTATGATTTTTCATCATTTGATCTTATTCTTTATCAGAAGATTTTTATCTAATTATTTTTTGGAAAATAAAAACCATGATAACTGTCATTATTATGTTTCTTGTTGCTTTCCATGCCTGAGTTACTCAAGGACAGTTATTCTAATGCTTTATATTTATTGGTGCAGTATAAAACATTTACGGACCCTTCTGCTGCAAAGCAATATATTCAGGAGCAAGGGGCACCTATTGTCATCAAAGCAGATGGACTGGCTGCTGGAAAAGGAGTTATCGTTGCAATGACACTGGAGGAGGCTTTTGAAGCTGTAGATTCCATGCTTGTCAAGAGTGTTTTCGGCTCTGCAGGGTGCCGTGTCATTGTTGAGGATTATCTTGAAGGAGAAGAAGCATCCTTTTTTGCCTTGGTGGATGGAGAGAATGCCATACCTCTCGAATCTGCTCAAGACCATAAACGCGTTGGGGATGGTGATACAGGGCCCAATACTGGTGGGATGGGGGCATACTCTCCTGCACCAATCTTAACAAAAGAACTTCAGACTCTGGTCATGGAATCTATAATTCTCCCAACAGTGAAAGGAATGTCAGCAGAGGGTTGTAAGTTTGTCGGGGTGTTGTATGCTGGACTAATGATTGAGAAAAAATCTGGGTTGCCAAAGCTGATTGAGTACAATGTGCGCTTTGGAGATCCAGAGTGCCAGGTCAGTTAACTGACCCCTAGTATATATTCAATTTTGAACCATCTTCATAAGCATGATAATAGGAGACTAGTTATAAAAAAAAAATAGGTGACTAGTTACCATCCACTTCAACCCTTGTGCTACACTCGATTTGCTTTGAAACTCATGCTTGTCAGTGCTGGCGGTGTTTTCGCTTGGGAAATCAAGGAATTTTGTTCTCATTTAAATTCATATTCTTTGGGTTGTTTTAACTAAAATAGATTAGCCTTGAACAACAATTAGGACTGGAAATTTTGTTTCTTTCAAAAACTAATTGTGCCAGGAATAATGTGTACATATTAGGTCAGTATTCCAACAGGACCATGCAGTGGGCATGTAAAGATTGGGACTAAGGTAGTGAGATGAGGAAATTAAAATGCAGAAAGGAGCCAATGAGGCCTTGGCTCAATGGTTAAGGCTAAGGCCCTGGATCCTAAAGGTCCCAGGTAGGTTCGAGTGGTGTGTGAGTGTGTTTTACCAATAAAAAAAGAAATACAGAAGGGAAAGGCATGAGGATTTGTCAATGTGTTTTGGTTTTTTTTCCCCTCTTCTTTCATATTCTACATCTTTTTTTTTTCCTAGGTATGTTTTGACTTGCATGTCATTTTGTATGCGTTAGTATTTAGCAATCAGTTTAATCTATGGGCCTTATTTTGTAAAGAGGTTGCTGGTCAAATTTTGGGTGCATATGCAGCATCAGAGATGTTTGTTATAGGAAGGAAGTTTGTAGAATACTATTATCACACTCTTTGCTTTGATGTTAACCTAGAAACCTAATCTGTATGAATTTGCATGTATTTTGTGTTCATGACATGTTGATGCTTTTATTGATTTTCATCTTTCTTTCTTCTCTCTCTCTGGCCTTTGACGAACAGGTGCTGATGGTGCGTTTGGAGTCCGATCTAGCACAAGTTTTGCTTGCTGCTTGCAGAGGAGAGCTTAGTAGGGTATCCCTGAACTGGTCCCCTGGGTCTGCCATGGTAGTGGTGATGGCAAGCAATGGTTACCCTGGTTCCTATGAGAAAGGGACTCTGATTCAACACCTTGAAGAAGCAGAACATGTTGCTCCATCTGTTAAGATATTTCATGCAGGGACTGCTCTTGACTCGGATGGAAACTTCATTGCTGCTGGGGGGCGTGTTTTAGGGGTGACTGCGAAGGGTAGAGATCTTGGAGAGGCACGAGAGAGGGCTTATCAGGCGGTTGAGGAAATTATCTGGCCTGGAGGGTTCTACCGACGGGATATTGGATGGAGAGCACTCCCCCAGAAGCAATTAGCTATGAATGGGTAAATTGATGTTGAAAATATGGGTAGGCCGTAGGCCATGTAAGAAAAGCATGTCCCACATTGTTGAATTTTGATAAATGGGCTATAGACCAATTAAAATCATATTTGAAGGTTTTCTTTTCCATCATTCTGATAACTCATCAATAATCTAAAAAAGAAATTCAGCTACTTTTCAAATTTTACAATATGGAAAAAGTATATTATAATTTACCCTAGGTGTTAAAATTACTCGTGGAATCAAAGCGTGGTGCTCAATTGCTCGTCTTGTGCGCCATTAACATGATTACGAATGCAGGTACACAAATTTGCCAATGCTGTTTTGGCCTAAATTTGACCTAGATTTACGTTAGAGATCTTACTTCTGTAGCATAGGGGCTTCTACAGCAGGTGTCATTTCCTTACTTCTGTAGCATAAGGGCTTCTACAGCAGGTGTCATTTCCTTGTGACAGAGGTCAAAATATCTGATCATACGAGATTTAGACACGTGGATCATGACATCACAAATAATGACATTCAGCCATTTAAACGTTGTAACTCGTGGATTTAAATTGCACAAAACAAAACTTCGTAGGAATGAGTAACAACTTATAAGTCTACTAAGACTATGGATCTGACATTTCAAAGACGGGATAGTTTGCAAACTTACCCAACAGGAGTAAGCATACTTACCCAACAGGAGTAAGCATACGTTGATGAGATTTACCTAGATTCCTTCAAAGATCTTGCCTCTCTCCTTGACCTATATAAAGAGAATACAAGTCCACTTGAGAGAAGAGAGCAAAAACAGCCAACAGAAAGATCCGTTCACTTTGGTATTTTTTAAAACCTTTTATTTTACGTCACTTCAGTACCTTTACTAATTTAAACATCGAAAAGTCTTTCTCTGAATATGAAACTCCGGGTGACCTTTTTTGTAGAGATGTATACCAAGCTGACAGTCCAAATAAGGTATTTATGCCAAAAAAAATATGAATTGTGATTCTGAACTTTTGGTCCTCAATAAAGTGGAAATAGTGTGGATAGTCTGATGTATCGAAATGAGAGAAAATTTGATCTTGTTCCAATGTTTAAATGTGGATCATGACATCACAAATAATGACATTCAGCCATTTAAACGTTGTAACTCGTGGATTTAAATTGCACAAAACAAAACTTCGTAGGAATGAGTGACAACCTATAAGTCTACTAAGACTATGGATCTGACCTTTCAAGGACGGGATAGTTTGCAAACTTACCCAACAGGGGTAAGCATACGTTGATGAGATTTACCTCGATTCCTCCAAAGATCTCGCCTCTCTCCTCAACCTGTATAAAGAGAATACAAGTCCACTTGAGAGAAGAGAGCAAAAACAGCCAACAGAAAGATCTGTTCGCTTTGGTATTTTTTAAAACATTTTATTTTACATCATTTCAGTACCTTTACTAATTTAAACATCAGAAAGTCTTTATCTGAATATGAAACTCCGGGTGACTTTTTTTGTAGAGATGCATACCAAACTGACGTAAACATTGGAACAAGATCAAATTTTCTCTCCTTTGGATACATCAGACTATCCACACTATTTCCACTTTATTGAGGACCAAAACTTCATAACCACAATTCATATTTATTGGCATAAATACCTTATTTGGACTGGATCTTTGTGATCAGATTACATGCACTGGTGCTTATTTTTGTGATGGTTACTTAAAGCAGAAGGGAGTACAAAAAGTGCAGCAAAGTAGGTTCTGGGAAGATTTATAAAAGTTGGAAATACCAATAAATTCCATTTTTTTTTTCTGCATTGAAAAAATGGTGGTGGCATTCTTCCGGTGGGATTATTAGAAGGGAAAAAAAGGATAAGGCAGCATTTTATTGAAAAGTTTGTTCACAACATGTGATGTACTTAAAAGTAATTTTATTTGTAAGAGTAGTTTGTTAATAGTACTTGGTAGGGTCCTTTCAAGAGAAAAATAGTTCTTGGCAGGGATATCAATATACTTGACTTTGTTAGAAAAATGAGAATGGTTTTCAACTTTTCTCCATTTGATTTCTTTAGAAAAAACTATGTACTTTTCTCCATTTGATTTCTTTAGAAAAAACTATGTTCTAGCCCTGAGATTTGCTCAATGTTTTAATTAACACTTGAATTTTTAATTGTTTAAATCAACTTTTCACATTTTGACATTGCATCAATCAACTCCTAATATATACGGGTTAGTGAGTTGACAAAAGCCTTGATTGATGCAATGTCAAAAGTAAAGGGTCGATCTAAGCAAATTAAAAACTCAAGGGTTAATTGGAACATTGGGCAAACCTCAAGAGCTAGAAAATAGTTTTCCCTTTCTTTTAATATCACTTTTCAATTCTAATTGTTCACCGTTTAAAAAACAAACACAGAAAACAATTTTTCTTACACAAATTTAAATTTTAGTAAGGTGATATTGTCAGAGTAAATATTGTTAATGCTAGAACAATTATTATATATTGCTCAATTTATTAGGGGTACATATAGTAGGTTTGGTCTAAAAATTTAATCCATCCCAATCATATCAAGTTGGAAAATTTTTAACACATCTCAACTTATGAACCCATTGAATTCCAATCCACCCTAACCCATCGAACTCCAAACCACCCAAATCCACCCTAACCCATCGAACTCCAACCCACCCCAACCCATTCAAATTAGTTTGGATCGTCGGTTTAATATTTATTTACTTAAATTAATTCAGATATATTAAACAAATATTCTACTAAAATAATTTATCATTCATTAAATCCAAAATCAAATTCATACAGGAATTCTTTAAATCTTACAAATCCTTTAAATCACTTAATATAAAGTGTAAACAATCTTAATTTAATACAAACCATACAAAAGTAAATAAAAACTAGATTTTGAAGGTGCTTAATCGATCAAATTCTTCAAAACTTAACACCAGTATAGACTTGGCACTGGAATCACCATGACCAAGTTCTTACATAATACCATACATGTATATCAAACCAAAAACATGAAGTAAATGAACATATGATAAACAAATCAATTAAGTAAGTTTTTGAAAAGTACATAGAAAGTCCAAAAGAAGTATTTTTACGAGAACGAAATGTCTTCTTCAACTAAAAAGTATTAAAAGAAACATTCCCCTAACATATTTAAATCATAAATCGGTTAACGGTTACTGTAACAATGCAATGATCATATGGACACTACTGAGTACTAATTCATTTTTCTTTTTTCCTAGATTTCTGTTGAGGGAAAAAACCCTATAAATAAATAAAGAGATAAGTTGAGATGGTTTTATATAGCATAGCCTTTTGAAGCATTTAATTTGGGTTTGGGATGCTTTCACTAAGAAATAAGATTTTTTACAAAAAAAAAATAATAATAATAAATTATTACGTAACAAAATCAATTAAATTAATTTTTTTGCTTCCTCAATTAATTAAGAGTTAGTTTTACTTTATATAAGAAAGGTGTTTACTAAAGAAAAAAAGTACTCTATATGCGCAAATTTTTCCATGAACAATTAATTAATTAATAATTAAATTCATTAAATTAGTAAAAAAAAATAGATTGCTAAGTTGAAGTTTAGTATATTTCTTACCTATTTAACTTATACTCTTTCACTTTGATGAGAAAAATATACTCTTGCACTTCAAAAATTCTATCACGACAAAAATTAGAAGACAAGAAACCTCTAACAATTAAAACTAAACAACGTGAATCTAAAATATTTTTTATTATATATTTTTTTTGGAGAAAAAAATATCATAGTAAACATGTGATTTTAAGAGCATTTACATACCTACTAGATGTTGAGTAATTACCTAGAGACTATTTTAAAGTTTGAATTTTTTTTGTTACGCCTAGCCTATCTAATATCAAAGTCAAATAAGTTAAAGCTTTTATCATACTAAGAGAGGCTCATGATTCTGTGTATTTTATGCACCCGGGTAATAATAAGATGTGCAGGGGCTTGAGACAGAATTATTGGTGGTTGAAGGATGTAGCTGAGAATATTTATAGATGTTTGATTTGTCAACAAGTGAAAACTGAGAATAAACATCCGACAGGTTTATTACAGTCTCTTCCAGTACCTGAATAGCCATGGGAGAATGTGAGCATGAAATTTATTTCTAGTTTTCCCCGTACCCAGAGAGGTTATGATGTTGTATGAGTTATAGTGGATAGATTTTCTAAGTCTTCACATTTTCTTCCTATTAAAACAACCTAGAGTCCTGAAAAGTTGGCTGAATTGTATGTAGTGGAAATTATGAGATTACATGGAGTACCTTTAAACATTGTATCAGATAGGGATTCTGGATTCACTTCTAGATTTTGGAGAGGTTTTCAAAAAGTTATGGGTACACAATTGCAGTTTAGTACAACTTTTCATCCTCAAATGGATGGGGTATTGGGATGGTACCATTTGAGGCTTTATATGGTAGAAGGTGCAGAACTCCAATATGTTAGGAAGAAGTTGGAGAAAGAAATGTATTTGGTCCATAAATGATATATTTGACTACTGAGAGGATCAAACTGGTTGGAAAGAACCTTAGAGCAGCACATAATAGGCAGAAGGGATATGTTGATAATAGAATACGACCTCTTGAGTTTCAGGTTGGTGACTGGGTATTTTTGAAGATATCTTCGTGGAAGGGTGTATTGAAATTTAAAAAGAAAGGAAAGTTAAGTGTGAGATTTGTGGGACCATATGAGGTAATTGAAAGAGTTAGACCACTAGCATATCGATTGGATTTGCCTCCAGAGTTAAAGTAATTACATAATATGTTTCATGTTTCACTTTTGGACATCACATCCTCAATTAAGGGTTGAAATGAAAGGTTTTTTTTCGTGAAGAGGCTAGAATCTTATAAGGTCTTACTGTAGTAGAACTCCGAGAAAACAACTAATAAGAGGGAACCTTCCTTAGGTGATGAAGAGCAGCGAGTAGTTTATGAGGTCTTATAGGCTAAGATCAAGCTGACCATTAAGAACTTTTCAAATAAGTCAATACTAAAGAGATACCATCTTAGTCCGCACCTTCCTAACTTTCCTACTGGTAGTGGAGAGAAAATTTATTATTATCGTTATATATCTTTGATATACTGGTTTCTGAGGTGTTGTTTTTTCCTTTTGCAGATAACTTCATGTTTAGTCAAGCTAAAGTTGCCAGGATAGCCAATGAGGAAAAAGAAGGCCAAAGCTATTAAGCCTTCTTCTGATGAACAACCTGGGAAGAAGACGGTTAAAGTAGAAAAGTCTTTGACTATCCCTACAAAATTCAGGCATGAGGCTGAAGGGCTATTGTTCAGCTAGTTGAGAAAAAGCAGGCTGAAGAGATGTAGGCTAAGGTGCAGAGGGTCGAGATCTCTTCTTCAGAGGAGAAGACGCCTGAAGAGTAGGTTCGGGGTTATCAAGTTCTTCAGAGGGTTGAGGTGCAAGCTGATGATGATGGGTTTTCAATATCTAGCTTAGTATCTCCTACCCTTAAGAACTCTACTTCTGTTCTTGGAGGATCTTCTACTGCTTTTGAGAACTCCACTCATGTTATCGAAACTTCTTCTTTTTTATTTTTTTGTGTATGGTGACTTTACCTCTGTTGCCGGTTTAAGTTTGGAGACTTATCTCCTGAACTAGGAAGTGAGGTCTTCAAACTCATCCTTTAATAAAGTGGACATTTTTTGTTAACTACTAGGGGATTTTGTTCTTCCTATTGATGCCGACCTGATGAAGTTTATGACTTCTCAACAACTAACAGTCAACACCTTTGATCACTGCTATAATGTAAAAGGTATTTTTTTCTATTTCCTTCTTTAAGTCTTTCTGACTCCCTCAACTGGATTCAGACTGGTATGTACGTCTTCTTCCTTAGTCACTTTGTCCAATCCATGGATGCCACCATTGTTGGACTCCGGTAGAGTGATGTGGATCTTATAAAACAACTAGAGGAGGGTAAAGCACATGGAGATTCCCTTTCTAGAAAATTTCAAGATTTGGAACTTGAGAAAAAGGAGCTACGGGCTTCCTTTTCTGTTGCTATTGCCAACCATTTATCTATTACTGAATAGGTTGTGTCTCTGAAGATGAGTGTTGAGGACCAACTTAGTGCTGAAGTTGGCCGTCTTCACGAAGAGTAGAGTCATCTTAGTGCTAAAGTGTATCATCTTAAGGACTTCGAATGAGAGTTGATGTCCCAGTTAGCGCAACCCAAAGTATCTACTATGGAGAAGTATCAAAGCTCCAATGATTACAAAGATCTACTTAGTGGGCTTCGAAGTGGCCAAAGAAGAAAGGGCCAAGATGTGGCCTGACCTTGATTGGGATAGTTTGGAGATTCTTGATCCTTTTGAAGAGTAGCCAAATGAGGCAGTCGTCGAGGTGGAAGAGGTTGTGGAGGGAGCTGAAGAGGTCGATGTGGTTAGAATTGCCAAAGAGGATGAGAAGTCGTAGTCTCAAGAATAAGACTTAGCTTCTTTTTATTTTTATTTTTGTAGTCTTGGCCTCGAAGCCCTCCATGTATACAAATATATTTTTTTAATGAAGTACTTTTATTTAAGATTTCTTATTCATTTTACATTTATACTATTTCTTTTGGATAGAAGTAACAAGAATTTTACAAATGTTTTGATAAGTGCTTAAATATTCATATTTAAGCCCCTTAATTTATATTTGTTAAGCTATTAGTTTGTGTTATTTCATCCTATTTTATCTCCTTCCTGTGTTTACTGTGTTTTTCTAGGTTTTTGGAGCATTATGAAATTATCTAGCTTAAAGAGCAAAATAGGGAAAAGCTGGAATCTGCTGTTGCGATCGAGCGCAACAACGCTCAAACGCCCAAACCCAGGATCGAGCGCACCATGTTGAGAGAGAGACGATTAAGAGAGCATGTCTATTTTATTTCAGATTTGAAGAAAAAGAAGATCCAAATTTTAGTAGCCTATCGTCTAGGGACTTTTTCTCTCATTTAAATGAAGATTTTATTTGAGTATATGAGCTGCTAAAATAAAAGAGACGTGGGCAGAAGTTTTGAGCGGCATGTGAAGGCTTAAATCCTACATCCCACATCCCACATCGGTTGGAAACACATTCTACATCTCATATCCCACATCGGTTGGAAACACATTGCACTCATGGAGTTTCCCTATAAAAGCCCCTTTCACTTAATCTTCAGGGGTGTGTAGATCTTGAAGACTTTGCTATCAAGGAGGAGAACGCCGCACAGCAAAAACAAAAAGAAGAAAAACCAAAGAGATGAGCTGTAAGTGGAATTTCGCTCTCAATGTATTTTCAGCTTTAATTTATTTCTTTTTGTGTTTTAAAGTTTAATGATTAGCACTTTAATTGTGAAATTTATTTTCGTAATCATGAAAGGCTAAAACCTTCATCTAAGGTTGAAGATGAAGCCTCACCATTGATTAGCATTATATTTTTGTATATGTTCATACAATTCCGATATTTTTGTATTGATGTTCTATTTCAATTCAATTGTTTGAATAAATTCTTATGATTGATTGTTTTGTTTATAAATTGTTCAAATTTGATATTCGATGTGTTTCATCTGATAGATACATCGAATCATTCAAATTAAATCGAATATCAAATGTGATTCTAAAGTAAACAGATAGATTGGATGATTTGATTTAATTAGGGTATTCGTTGTGATTTGTATATCGATAGATTCATGGAATTATTTGATAAATTACTTTTATATAGAACATACGTAGGATGTAATTGCTTGTCGGTTATAGGAACAAAATTATGAAAATATATGCTTTAATTTGTTGGGGTGGATTCAGAAACCTTAGTGCTTTTATCATTTGTTTTAAATCAATTTAGTTTAGTTTATATTCCTTTCACAACACAATTCGAAATTCGAAACTAGGTTAAAATATGGTTAGTTTAGATAAAAATCTATTTTCACGACGCAATTCCCTGTGGATTTGACCTCGCACTTGCACACACTATATTGTAAACGACTCGTGCGCTTGCGAGTAATGTAAGCTACCAACAAATTTTTGGTGCTGTTGCCGGGGATTTGTTTTGTTTTTGAAAAATAAATTTTTGTCTGAATTGATTTTATTTTTCTATTAGTTTAGTTAGCATTTTCGTTTTATTTTTCTTTTTTCAATTTTATTCTAGTTTATTTGTTTCTATTTGAAATTGCCCATAAAAAATATAAACAAAAGAAAATTTTGGTGTTTGATCTGTTTTTGCAGTCTGTCGAATCACGCTTTACCTGTGCTCGAGCGCATCTCCGCAGACAGCATCAGCAGACCGGCAACAGCTGAGAAAAAAAAAATTTGCCAATTTTTGTTGGCCCATTTTGTGAGTATTATGTTTTCTGTTTTTGCATTTATTTTATTTTATTTTATTGTTATTTGTTATTTGTATTTTATTTTATTCTTTTGTTTCTACTAGTTAGTTTATTTTATTGCTTTTTGTGTGGTGTATGCTTGGTCAAAGATCCCTGAACTTTGAGTTGATACCTTTAGATCCCGAAATAGAAAAACCTCTTAGGGGAAATAAGATAGCACTTGTTGAGAGAGAAATGATTGAGATGAGGGACAATTTAAGGAATGCAAATCAACCGGAGAATATAGAGCAACCTAGAGCTTGGAACATGGACTTCACTACATCCCTTAAAGATTTGTTCGCACCCGTTGCGACTAACTCCCCTTCTTGTATAGTGTTGCCACCAACCAATGCTACCCATTTTGATCTAAAGCCACATGTTATCCAACTCCTACCCTCATTTCATTGCTTGGATCTTGAAAATCCTTACAGCCATGTGAAGAAGTTCAAAGATATTTGTGCCACATTCAAGTTCCAAAACTTCTTTGATGAGTCAGTCCATCTTAGACTTTTCCCTTTTTTCTCTTCATGATAGAGCTAGGGCATGGTTGGATTCCAACACCCCCGGGTCTATTACATCTTGGGAAAACTTGTTGAGTAAATTCTATAATAAGTTTTTCCAATGTTTAAAGTGAATGAGTGCCGAAAGGAGATTAGTTCTTTCACTCATGAGGAGGATGAGAAGTTTTCTGAGAGTTGAGAGCGTTTCAAAGAGTTACTGATCAGATGTCCTCCATATGGATATAAGAAGTGGAGACTCATTCAGTTCTTCTACCAAGGGTTGACTCAACCCAACCGTAGCATGATCGAGTCTATGAATGGGGGGCATTCTTAAGTCTGACGGGGGATGAGGCATACAAAGCATTGGACAAGTTGTCCGACAACTAGCAGCAGTGGGATTTTTCAAGCTGTCAGGACAAGTCCATTCGTGCCCCTAAGAAAAGAGGCATATATGAGATTAAGGAGGACACTGACTTGAGGATAAAGATAGATGCTCTCACCAAGAAGGTTGACGCTTTTGCTGTGGGCCAGTCCATCAATGCTGCCAATATATTCAATGTTGATAGTTGTTCCATCTGTGCTAGTCCTATGCATTTAGCACAAAATTTTCCATTTATGCCGACTTTTGTCGAGCATCCCATGGAACAAGTGAACGCTTTCAATGACTATCGGAAGCAATCAAATGGATCTTACTCCGAGACTTACAATCCAGGGTGGCGGAACCACCCTAATTTTTCATGGAAGCAGAACTAACCGATGAATCAAGGAGGAGCCCCTCATCATGCTCACAATCAATACCTTCTCGGATTTCTTCAACCAATTCCAAGTCATGGTGGCTCAGCTCATCCAGCACCATCACCTGCTTACCAAGCTCCCACTCAAGCGCTAGCATTGGTTTTACAGTCATTGGAGGACACTCTAAAGGATTTCATGAAGATGACCGGTCAATCCATCAGCGAAGTGAGGAGTGGAAAAATAGTAAACACCCAAGCAATTACCAAGCTAGAGAGTCAAATAGGTCAAATCGCAAGTCACTTGGGTGAAAGAGATAAGGAAAAGTTCCCCAGTCAACCCGTGCCCAACCCAAAGGGATAGTTTGCGGTTGAAAATTCATCAACTCCTACGCATGGGCAGGAACAAGTGCAATCGATTGTCACATTGAGGTCTGGGAGACAAGTGGGCAATCAAGTGGAAGAGAACCCTGCTATGCAGTAAGGGTAAGAAAGCGGCAACAAGGAGAAGAGAGATGCTGAACCATCTATAGCCATACCTACTATTAAGGATCTTCCTAGGTCATTTTTACCTAAAGGGCCTTACCTTGAGAGATTACAAGCGCCCAAGAAATGAGGGAAGTTTGAGGACATTTTGGAGGTGTTCAAGTAGGTCCAAATCAATATCCCATTTTTGGATGCCATCCAGCAAGTGTTGTCATATGCCAAGTTCTTAAGGGACTTGATCACTGTCAAGAGGAGGACAAATGTCCCGAAGAAGGCATTTTTGACCGAGCAAGTTAGCTCAATCCTTCAATGCAAGCTTCCCGTCAAGTATAAGGACCCGAGGTGTCCTACCATCTCTTGCATGATAGGAGTCAGCCGGATTGAGAGGGCTCTTTTGGATCTAAGAGCGAGTGTGAATCTTTTACCCTACTCAATCTATTTGTGGTTAGGAGAATTGAAGCCCACATCTATGACGCTTCAATTGGCTGACAAGTCAGTGAAGATACCACTAGGAATAATTGAGGTCGTTTTGATAAAGGTGGATAAGTTTTATTTCCCAGTGAATTTTATTATGCTTGATAGAGAGCTGGTTCAGAATGTGGGGATTCAGCTACCGGTGATTCTAGGGCAACTATTCTTAGCCACGACTAATTCTCTGATAAATTGTAGGACATGGTAATGAAGATTTCCTTCGAAAATATGACAGTGGAGCTGAATATCTTTGATATTAGTAAGCAACCATTGGAATATGATGAAGTGAGAAATGTATCCATGATAGAGGATATTATTGAGGAGACTGTGGATGAATCAAGCATTGAGCACCTCCTGGAAGCATGCTTTGCTCAGTTTGGAGAGGATTTGGATTTGGATAATTTACTTGAGCAAGCGAATGCCATTTTGGAGTGTACTCCTCGGGAGAGCAATGAGATGGAGGAGACCGCAGCACCTAAGCCCCCCAAGAAGGAACTTAAGCCTTTACCGGACAATCTTAAGTATAAGTTCCTAGGCCTAACAGATTCTTTGCCTGTGATTATAGCTTCAGATTTGGTTGATGCTCAAGAGAAGAAATTATTGTACGTTTTAAGAGAGCACAAGGAAGCTATTGACTGGACTTTTGAGGATATCAAGAGGATAAGCTCTTCGGTGGTGATGCAGAAGATACATTTGGAGGAGAATGCCAAGCCATCGAGGGAGCCACAAAGAAGGCTCAACCCAGCTATGCAGGAGGTCGTGAGGACTGAAGTGATAAAGTTGTTGGATGCAGGGATCATTTATCCAATCTCTGATAGCAAGTGGGTGAGCTTAATTCATGTCGTGCCCAAGCGGGTTGGATTGATGGTAGTGAAGAATAAGGATGATGAGTTGGTGCCAACTCGTGTTCAGTTAGGATGGAGAGTGTGTATAGACGATCGTAAGTTGAATGCTGCCATAAGAAATGATCATTTTCCACTCCCATTTATTGATCAGATGGTGGAGCGCTTGGCTGGGCACGATTACTATTACTTCTTGGATGGTTATTCTGGATATAACCAGGTCCCTGTGGACCCCAAAGATCAGGAGAAAATGACGTTTACCTATCCTTTTAGGCCATTCGCCTACTGTCGCATGCCCTTTGGGTTATGCAATGCACCCGTTATTTTTCAATGGTGCATGGTCAGCATATTCTCTGACATGGTAGAGCATTTCTTAGATATTTTCATGGATGACTTCTCCGTGTTTGGTTCATCATTTAAGGAGTATCTGCACTGTCTCACTTTAGTGCGGTGCAAAAAGAACCTGATGCTTAATTAGGAGAAGTGCCATTTTATGGTCAAGCAAGGTATTGTACTAGGGCACGTCATATCTCATCGGGGGATTGAGGTCGACAAAGCGAAGGTGGACCTGATTTCCAACCTTCCACCCCTACGTACTGTGAAGGAGGTTCGTTCTTTTTTGGGCCATATAGGATTCTACAGGCGATTTATCCAGGATTTCAACAAGATTACCAAGCCTTTGTGTAAGTTTTTGTTGAAGGATGCCCTATTTGTTTTTTATGAGGACTATAAGAAAGAATTTGGGGATCTGAAGAAGATTCTGATGTCCACACCCATTATTCAGCCACCCAACTGGAGTGTACCTTTTGAGATTATGTGTGACGCATCATATTATGCAGTTGGAGTTGTTTTAGGGCAGTGTGTTGATAAACTCCCCCATGTCATCTACTATACAAGTAGAACTCTAAATGACGCACAACTCAATTACTTTACCACTAAGAAGGAGTTGTTAGTAGTAGTTTTTGCATTGGACAAGTTCATATCCTACTTGTTAGGATTGAAAGTCATTATCTACTCTGATCATGCAGCATTGAAGTATCTTTTCTCTAAAAAGGATGTTAAATCTCATTTTAGCTGATGGATCTTGTTACTTCAGGAGTTCGACATAGTGATTCGGGATAAGAAAGGTTCCAAAAATGTGGTGGCGGACTATTTGTCTAAGTTGATAGTGGATTTCACTGAGGCCGCCATTCCCATTTCTGAGACCTTTCCTGATGAGCAATTGATGCACATTGCTCATAATCCCGCACCATGGTTTGCTGATATAGTGAACTATCTTGTCACCGGTCAAATACTTTTACATTGGGGGTGACAAGATAAGTCCAAGTTTTTTGCCATGGTAAAGTATTTTTTCTGGGATGATCCTTACTTGTTCAAGTATTATCCTGATCAGATCATTAGAAAGTGTATTCCTGAGCATGACCAATCTAATGTCATCTTTTTTTGTCATGATCATGCTTGTGGAGGCCATTTCAGTGCTAAGAAGACCGCTGCGAAGATTTTGCAGTATGGATTCTATTGGCCTACCCTGTTCCGAGACTCTCACACCTACTGTACATCTTGTGAGCGTTGCCAAAAGCTAGGGAGTATTTATAGGAGGAATATGATGCCTTTTAACCACATTCTGATTGTTGAGATTTTTGACGTGTGGAGCATTGATTTTATACTCTTTTGGCTATCTGTATATTCTGGTTACTGTGGACTATCTATCGAAATGGGTGGAGGCTGTTGCATACAAGACCAATGACCAAAGAGTTGTGGTCTAGTTTTTGAATGACACTATCTTTACTTGTTTTGGTGCTCCTCGAACAATCATAAGTTATGGAGGTAAGCACTTTTGTAACCAAAATTTTGAGTAGTTGATGAAGAAGTATTTCATCACATATAAGGTTGCCACCCCGTATCACCCGCAGACGAGTGGACAAGTGAAAATTTTTAATCGCGATATCAAGCACATTTTGGAGAAGACTGTGAACCCTAGTAAAAAAGATTGGTCTCTGCGATTGAATGATGCACTGTGGACATATCAGACAGCATTCAAGATGCCAATTGGCATGTCTCCATATCATCTTGTGTACAAAAAAGCATGTCACTTTCCGGTGGAATTAGAGCATAGAGCGTTTTGGGCTATCAAGCAGCTCAACTTCAATCTTTCGAAGACTGGCTCATAAAAGAAGCTCAAACTCAATGAATTAAAGGAGCTGCAGAATGGTGCATATAAGTGCGCGTGGTTGTAAAAGGCATAAATGAAGAAGGCTCATGACTAGAACATTTTGAGACGATCTTTTGAGCCTGGTCAAAAAATTCTTCTTTACAATTCACACTTACATCTTTTTCCAAGCAAGCTCAAATCTCGATAGACAGGCCCATTTATTATTCGGTCGGTTTTTCCTCATGGGGCCATCAAGATTGAAGATCCAAAGAATGGTAACACTTTCAAGGTGAATAGACAGAGGCTAAAACCATTTTTGGAGTTGAGGAGTTCGGAGATTGAGACGATATTATTGGAGGGTTCTAGTTACCTAGAGTGATTGTCGTCTACTATGGAGAGTCTAGCTGAAGACTTTAAACTTAACGCTTATGGGAGGCAACCTTTATCCTTTTATCCCTTGTCGTTAGATCTTGTTGTTTGGTTTTTGTTTTTTTTTATGTTTTTCAGGACAAATATCTGCTATTCAAGTTTAGGGGAGCGTGCTCATACGTCTCACCTGACTTGTGCTACCCATTCGGTCTATGGCAGAGGAGTTCCTGGCATTGCGATCGAGTGCCGGCTTATAGCGATCGAGCTCCCAACTTGTAGCGATCGAGCGCAGTTCTAGAAACTACCCAAACAGCAGTGAGCGGTTGCACTGTCTGGCTGAAGATGTAAAACTTAGTGCTCATGAGAGGCACCCCACAGCGTATCCTTTATGTTTTTATTATTTTTCATATTTCTTGTTACTGTTTATTTCTAGTATTTTTTTTTGTTTTCCAGTATTACTTTAGTCTTTATTTTTCAAGGACAACACGTACTTCAGTTCAAGTTTGGGGGTATGCTATGAACCATGCCAGTCCAGCTAGTTCTCTATCTCCCAGGTCAGCTCTTTCCATATTATTCACACATTGGGGACAATGTGTAATTTAAGTTTGGGGGTATGGGAGACACATTACACACTTTGTCCCAGTTTGTTGTTTTTTTTTCTTCTTCTTTCTTTTTAAGAGAAGATAAATGCATGCTCATGTTGTTTTGAAATTTTGGGTGATATTAACAAATATTATGATGTGATTTCATTGGAAAGCTTAAAATCTTAAACACATGATCTGATGATAGAGTTTTAAAGTTTAGTTATTTACTTTAGGCATTTGAGAATTCACATGTTTGATCTAATCTGACACAAGCACATTAGTACATAATTGTGTGAGGTATGACAAGTGATTTTAATGTGTATGTTTTCATGGCTTAGCTAATTCCAGATGACTTGTTGGATGGACACTTTAGCATAAAAAAAAATTGCACAAAAAGAGAAAAATGCTTATCATTAATAAACTTTCCATTGAGTAACTGGACCTCTTGCCTCAGTAAGCAGTGAGTGTTCACATTAAAAGATGAAAATTTTGATTGGTTGTATTAAAGCCAGTTTAGTTTCGTAGCCTTTTTGATTCGAGTTAGTAAGTCCTTAGGAGTGTTTGGGAGTCATTAACTCAACACTCACTATATGGGTCAATAAGAAAGCTTAAGGGAACTAAACATGGCAGAGCCTCACAATAAAAGAAAGAAAAAATAAATAAAACTATGCCATTGATTGTTCATTATGATGGAAAATTCTGTGAATCTTAAGACACAGAGACATTGTACATTGGAATTATTTAGAAGCTTCATATTTATGTGCTAGTTCACTTTACACTAATTTGAGCTTGTGATGCCTTAGCCGACCTTTTGTAAGTAATTAGATTTTAACATTTCTATTCATTGCGAAGATGGATTTATCTTTGTGTTCTTTGTTTTTCATTTACCTTTTAGTTTCGTATTGCTAAGGGACTAGCAATATATAAGTTTGGGGGTATGATAAGTGCTTAAATATTCATATTTAAGCCCTTAATTTATATTTATTAAGCTCTTAGTTTGTGTTATTTCATCATATTCTATCTCTTTTCTGTGTTTACTATGTTTTTCTAGGTTTTTGGAGCATTATGGAATTATCCGGCTTAAAGAGCAAAATAGGGAAAAGTTAGAATCTGCTGTTGTGATCGAGCATAGGAGACCCTGCGATCGAGCGCAACAGCGCTCAAGTGCCCAAACCCAGGATCGAGCGCACCATGTTGAGAGAGAGACGATTAAGAGAGCACATCTCTTTTATTTTAGATTTGAAGAAAAAGAAGATCCAAATTTTAGCAACCTATTGTCTAGGGACTTTTCTCTCATTTAAATGAAGATTTTATTTGAGTATATGAGCTGTTAAAATAAAAGAGACGTGGGTAGAAGTTTTGAGTTGCATATGAAGGCTTAAATCCCATATTCCACATCCCACATCGGTTGGAAACACATTGCACTCATAGAGTTTCCCTATAAAAAGCCTCATTTCGCTTCATCTTCAAGGGTGTGTGGATCTCGAAGGCTTTGCTATCAAGGAGGAGAGCGCCACACAACAAAAATAAAAAGAAGAAAAAACAAAGAGATTAGCTGTAAGTGGAATTTCGCTCTCAATATATTTTCAGCTTTAATTTATTTCTTTTTGTGCTTTAAAGTTTAATGTTTAGCACTTTTATTATGAAATTTATTTTCATAATCATGAGAGGCTAAAACCTTCATGTAAGGTTGAAGATAAAGCCTCGCCATTGATTAGAATTATATTTTCATATATGTTCATATAATTCCGATATTTTTGTATTGATGTTCTATTTCAATTCAATTGTTTGAGTAAATTCTTATGATTGATTGTTTTGTTTATAAATTGTTCAAATTGGATATTCGATGTGTTTTATCTGCTGGATACATCAAATCATTCAAATTAAATCGGATATCCATTGTGATTCCAAAGTAAACAGATACATTGAATGATTTGGTTTAGTTAGGGTATTCGTTATGATTTGTGTATCGATGGATTCATGGAATTATTTGATAAATTACTTTTATATAGAACATACATAGGATGTAATTTCTTGTCGATTGTAGGAACAAAATCATGAAAATATATGTTTTAATTTGGTGGGGTGGATTCAGAAACCTTAGTGCTTTTATCATTTGTTTTAAATCAATTTAGTTTAGTTTATATTCTTTGCACAACACAGTTCGAAATTCGGAACTAGGTTAAAATAGGGTTAGTTTAGATAAAAATCTATTTTCACGACGCAATTCCCTGTGGATTCAACCTCACACTTGCACACATTATATTGCAAACGACTCGTGCGCTTACAAGTAATTTAAAACTACCAACATGTTTGAAATCATACATTTCTTTCTTGTTTTCTCTTCTTCCTTAGAGTAAATAGTCTTCTGGTTGGAGGCCTTTCTTTGAATGAAGGCTCAATCCCTTGCTTTATTTCTTTGGAATCCTACTCTTAAGGTGAACTGAGGTAGGTCATATGATTTTGATCTTTGCCTTCGATGTTCTATGCAAACTCCAGACAAATTTGAATTTGCTGTTTGTTGCCTTATTTTCCTTGGATTTGCTCTAAGATTTAGAGCGGGCTAAGTCTTAAAGGTGTTATGATTTGTCTTCTCATAAGGTTCATTTTACTTCAGCTACTAGTACCTTGCTTGCCTGGTTGAAGAAAGTTATTGAGGAACTCACAAGGCAAAGTGATGACTGAAACTTAAAGTTTAAAGATTGCTAAAGTGGTCTTTGAGGTCATCTTTTGACCGAGATTCTTCCCCTGGTTGGTGAGGCACCCTTAGGGTGGTTTGTTGGCTTTTGGGTGGAGCTAAACATACCCCAAGTTTTCTCTTCTCACTTCATCGTTGTTGAGTGGAGTGAGTTATGATATGTTTATTCTAAACCTTACTTGGAGGTTGATTGGCTGTGAATATGAACTTGGGGCTATATCTGTATGGTTTCCTTAAGAGCATCGGATGGTGGCTGGTACAGATATGCTTGTGAATATCCATGGGAGCTTTTGAGAGTTATTGATCTCTATAGCTTAGTTGGACTACTCCTGTTATGAGTTTTGATCTTTAGGGGTTTCAAAGCTACCGAGACGAGGTGTCTCATGAGAGTTATTGGGAGAAGTCTTGGGAGAGTTGATCCCTCTAGGGTTTGGTGTTGTTTGAGACGTTGAGGTTATTGTCCTTCAGAGTAAGGATGATGAGGACACCTTCGACCTCAGCTCCTGAGGGACTTTGTGCAGACTGTGTTTCTTCAGTTCCGTTAGAGTTGGGAAGATTTTAGAATCATATGAGAGCCGAGCTTGATAGTTTAGGAAATGACAAGTTTGACTTCTCTCTTCTCCATTTCTTAAGCATGCATGTATTGTTGGTCAATCGATATGTAATGACTATTTCTTCTCGATCGTCTTGTCGAGATGATTTTTTCTCGATCTTCTTGAATGGTTGACGTGCTAGGTTTCTTAGTGATGAGCCTGAATGGGTCCAACTCGAACCAAATTTAACACCACCCTCGTGTTCAAGGGGTCAAACAGGTTCCTTTGGCCTTAGACCTCAGGGTTTTGATGAGTCCTTAAGGTTTGGTAAAGGTCATGTCTATCTAGGTGCCAATGGCAGGGTGCCATGTTGTCTTTTTCGGCCTTGGTTAGCTTGGGTGGAGGCCTTTTTGTGCTACTGACGCCGTGCATAATTTCCTATTTTTATCACGTATTAACTTTTAACTTTAATCTAATTTTATTAATTATTTTTTGGTTTTAGGCTTCATTGTTTTCATTTAATTTATTTCAAGTTTAAAAGAAGGGAAAGATTCAAATTTTAGTGCCCTATCATCAAGGGACTATTTCTCTTGTTTAAAAATGAAAATTTTAATTGAAGACTTTGGAGCCTATAAAAAAGGAAAATTTAATTGAAGACTTGGGAGCATATAAAGGAAAGGGAGAAACCTTAATTAAGGGAGACAACCTGCAGCCCTAGAGAGATAGTCGATAGCCCTCTCTTCCTCAACTGGCAGCAGCAGCCCGCAACCACCAATCATCCTCATGCTGCAGCAGCAGTTTTCCTAATCCGGCACAAGCAATTGCTTCCTCACAGCTGGCACCTACCTCGACCCTGCTCGGTATCCAATGCTGATCACATAGCAGCCCTCCACAGCAACAGCAGCAGCTGAACGTACACTGGTTTATGGAATTATGGTGAATTCGTTGCTATTAAATTTAATTTTCAGCATGAACTAAACTTTCTTTATTACAAGAAAACGATAAAATTTAATTTCAAACTATGCTTGCTTTTCTATGCTGATTTGCAGTAATTATCTTCTATGTTTGGCTAATTTATTTTGAACATATTGCTTTTAATTGACTAGCCATTAATTAGATGATCTTGATATTGTGATTTGCTGTCGAAAGAAGGAATTACAGGATAGAACTTAGATATTTCAGCATAGGTAAATATAGGAATTGAAAGACTTATATGAACTTGTATAGTTGAGGAACAAATATTTGTCCTAGTATTTTGTATGTTTTTGAAGTATTTATTTATATGTTCAGCTTAGGAATTTGTTACTTTGAGTTGTTTTTCGTTGTTTTACAGATTCACAAGCACTTGGAAAGGAGTTTCACTAAATTGCTAGAATTGCCCGTACAGATCAGTCATTTTTGCGGATTAAACTGTATTAATTCAGGAAGAACCAAGAGATGAACTATATATACTTGGAATATCCGGATATCTATTTTCTGGAGACTTTTACGGCTTGTAAATATGATTTTTCTAGAGAAAGTTATGGCAGTTTTAGTAGACAAATGTCAGACTGTGCTTGATTTTAACGTGGCAGAAGTGATTTTTGTGGATTAAACTATATTGATTCAGGAAGAACTAGGAGATGAGTCATATATGCTTGGAAATATATGGATGTCTATTTTCTGGATAATTTTACGGCTCACAAATATGATTTTTCTAGAGAAAGTTATGACAGTTTTAGTAGAATCGAGCCTGGACAGCAGCAGAACCGGGCTTGGACAGTAGCAGAAGCACACGGCCCGAACAAAAACCCTAGGGCGATTTTTATGTCTACAAAGCCATCTCCATATAGCTGTATGTAGGAATTTTAGACTCAGAGAAGGGAAGAGACGATGGCAGTTCTTGGAGAGATATTATCAAGAGGAGTTTTAGGATATTAAAGGAGGAGACGGTTTCTTTCATCAAGACGGCTTATCAAGAGATTGAAGACGATGATCAATCACTTCAAGACTTTGATGATTCATCTTGTAATTCGGGAAGAAATTCTATCTTTGCTCATTTTATCCTTCGATACGCTTGTAACCCTAGTATTTGAATTCTGTGATTGAGATTTAAACATGAGCGGCTGAACGCATTGTTGGGCGTTTGGCTTAGCTGCCTTGATTGTTTTGGATATTTTGGTGGATTTAGTTTTATAAAAAATTTCAGATTATTTCTTTTTCAATATCCTTCATACCTTTGATTATTGCTTGTGGATTGGCCATCTATTATTGGTAGTCAAGGTTAATATTCGAGATTAAGTTGAGGACAAATCATCTAGATCTAATTAAGCTTTCTTGAATAGGAATTTAAATCAGAATTCAAATCAAATTGTGATTTAGGTGGTTACGTTTTCCTTATACTTAATTTAACTAATTAATTGATGAACACGATCCATGAGATTTAATTAATTAGTTATAAATTTAGAATAAACATGATTAATGACATTCTCTAGTCTTATCTGAAATACCAATAATCTTGGATGTTGATTAATTCTTTATATTCATCAAATGTTCCAATTCATGATTAGATAGCAAGCTAAACTCACAATTGTTCTCATTGATTATACTCATCTCTTCATAATTTGTTTTGTTTAATTTACTTAATTGTTTTTATTTCAATTTTCTCTTCATCAATCTTTTAATTAGAGTGTTTAGGATTTAATTTCAGAGTTTATTTTAGCAATTTTAAGAAAGTAATTTACGATTTAAACCGCTGCCATTCCTTGAGAGATCGACCTCGAGAGTAAACTCATTGCAAAAATATTTGTGATTCGTACACTTGCAAGCATTTAAAATTTGCACATCAAGTTTTTGGTGCCGTTGTCGGGGAATTAGCGTTTAATTCTTTAGTTATTTTCTTTGTTTTTGTTTTTATTTTTATTTTATTTTTTTCTTTCTTTTAGGTGTAATTTTTATTTCTTTTATTTTGTCAAATTTTCTTTATTTGCTTCTTGATTTTCTTGATTTAAATTGGCATTATTTTGTTTCTTGATGTTCGCTCTCTTGATTCCTGGTAGCTTAATTTTTCTTTTGTTTTCTTCAGGTACATGCACGGTAGAAGATCCCAAAGGATAAATCTAGTGCCAACAATAGACAACATCCATAGGCTAAGGGAGACGTTACAACCTATAGAAGTATAAGAAAAGGTTGAGGGTATAGAAAAAGAGGAGCTTGAAAGAATGGAAGGAGCTGAAAGACAAATTATGATGAAGGAGTATACAAGGCCGATCATCGGCACTTCCACATCTTGCATCCAATTAAGGGAAGCTGTACGAAATTATGAGATAAAAAATATCCACTTTAGCATGCTCCCTTTATTCTAGGAATTCTAAATAAAGACCTATTAACCTTCATAAGGGATTTCTATGCAACAATGCAGACTTTTCCTTTACAGGGGCTGAATGAGGATCAACTCAGGATGAGATGCTTCTCCTACACATTAAAAGATAGAGCAAAAGCTTGGTTGATGACTCTTCCACCCGGTTCTTTGACTACATGGGAAGCGGTCTACAATCGGTTCATGAACAAATCTACTCCCATTAGAAGACCACTAAGTTTAGAATTAAGATTGCCACGTTCTCACAAATAGAGGGAGAACCCTTCCATGAAGCACGGGACAGGTTCAAGATGCTTCTAATCCAGTGTCCCCACCATCATTACCCATTGCAGTTATAAAATCAATTCTTCTATAATGGATTGACACAGTACTGTCAATATACGGTTGATAATGCTACCGGTGGATCCATGGGAGAAAAGACTGCTGAGGAGACATGTGAGCTATATAAGATGTTGGGTGCTAATTCCCAACAAAAGAGTGTAAGAGGAAGGAGAGTTGGGGTTAATGAATTGAGCTCCAACAACAATATAGCAACACAACTTGTAGAGTTGACCAAACAAGTCAAACTTCTCACTACCACAAACACGCCTAACAATGAGGTATGTGGAGTTTGTGGGGTTTTTAGTCACAGTGCTAACACTTGTTCTTTGTCTTATAATTCTTATACAGGAAATGAATAAGAACAAGTTAATGCAATGGAGTCTTACCAACCTAGGCTGATGAATGATCCATATTCTAACACCTACAACCCTGGGTGGAGAAATCATCCCAATTTCTCCTGGAAGACTAACAACGCTCCGATATATGCTCAAAGTTCAAGACCCGTTCAATATCAAAACCAAGTTACATCACCCAATCAGCCTAAAAGTCCAACTTTCGAGAAGAACTTGAGTGATTTTATTAAAGTTAGCAAAGAAAACCATGAAAAACATAGCCAAAGGTCCTTAGAGGCATCAATGAAGATGGTGGAAGTACAAGTTGGGCAACTTGCGGAACAATTGCAAGTACATCAAAAAGGGAAGTTGCCTAGCCAACCTGAGTAAGCAAAGGCTATCGCAGTGTTGCGAAGTGGTAAAATTCTTAACAATAATTCTGATGATAAAATTTCTTATGATTTGCCACGTGATGCAGGAAAATCAATTGAGAAGCAAAAGGATCATGACGTTCCTAAAGGAAATCCAGCTTAAAATCCAAAATCTTCTCAAACATCTGAGGAAAGCAAGGGGAATTAGTCATCTTCCTTCATGACACTGCATAAGGCGACCGAGCCTTACAGGCCTCATATTCCTTATCCAAGTCGTCTGAAGGATATAAAACAGGATAAGTAATTTTCTGATATTTTTGACATGCTTTCTAAAGTGAATAATAATTTGCCTCTTTTGGATGTTATCAAGAATGTGTCATCATATGCGAAATTCTTTAAGGAATTCATAACTAAAAAGAGGAAATGTGAGAAAAACGAGAAAGTGATGGTGTTAGAAGTTGCTAATGCGGTGCTCCAATAAAGCTTGCCACCCAAGTTGAAAGATCTCGGGAGTTTCATCATCAACATCACAATGGGAAACAAGAAGGTTGCCAAAGCAATTCCAGACTTATGAGCAAGTATAAATCTCCTACCATATTCGATATACTTGCAATTAGGCTTGGGGGAGCTTAAGTCAACAACTATGTCCCTTCAACTCGCTGACAGGTCAGTTAAATATCCTAAGGGAATAGTTGAGGATATATTGGTGCAGATCGACAAAGTGATTGCGTCTATAGATTTCGTGGTATTGAAGATGGAAGGAACCCCATCTAAGGATAAGGAACACATAATTCTTCTTGGTAGACCATTTATGGCCACAACCAAGACTATTATTGATATCCAAAATGGGAGGTTAACGATAACAGTCTTAGGAGAGACTGTACAATTTAAAGTGTTTGATTCTCTAACCACTCCTTCTATTTCTACTAACGATGAGTGTTCTTTTATTGATTGTGTGGACTCACTTGTTTATGATACTTATTTGCAGATAGAAATAGAGGACAATCTTGAAGTTGTTCTTACAACTGAGAGAGTAAAGAAAACACTAGAAGATAAGACTAAAGAGTATTATGAGATGTTAGATAGTGCAATACCAGTGTCACCCCAAGAAGAGTCTAGCAAACCTTTAAAATTGCCAAGTTCCCTACCTAAGGAAGATATCACTCCACCTAAGCTTAAACTTAAGAGGAGAGGGAGACACGTATCTTGTGATTATTTCATCTACTTTGACCCAAACCCAAGAGGAGAGAGTTGTGAAGGAGCTTAGTAGACTTAGAAGAGCCATAGGATGGAGTATAAGTGACATCAATGGTATCAGTCTTGCTACATATATGCATAAGATCATTTTAGAGGATGGTGCCAAACTTGTGAGAGAAGCTCAAATGAGACTAAACCTTAATCTACAAGAGATAGTGAAGAAAGAAATTTTAAAACTCCTAGATGCAAGAGTTATTTACCCTATTTCAGATAGTAGATGGGTTAGTCCAGTTCATTTTATGCCTAAGAAGTCTGGGATTACAGTGGTGCAAAACGAGAAGAATGAGCTTGAGCATCGGGTGTATTGGCAATCAAGGAGTTGAATATGGACATGGCAATGGCAGGAGAGAAGTGATTACTACAACTCTATGAGTTAGAAGAGATTCGTGATGAAGCCTATGAGAATGCAAAGATCTATAAAGAACGAACTAAGCGTTACCATGACCAAGGCCTTATCCATAAGTCTTTTTATCCTGGAATGAAAGTTATTTTGTTTAACACTCGTTTCAAATTATTTCCAAGAAAATTGAAGTCAAGATGGTGCGGACCATTTTCAGTAGTCAATGTTTTTTTCTCATGGAGCAGTAGAATTGCTGAACCTGAAGACTCAAGTGACATTCAAGGTCAACGGGCATCGTGTAAAGCCTTACTTGGAAAGAGTCCATGAGAAAGGGGTTATTGAGTGTATTGAGGTGCATGATCCTAAATAAGTTCAACCAATGACTTGTTAAGACGTTAAAGAAAGCGTTTGGTGGAAGGCAACCTACCCATTTGATAGAGTATGTTTTCTGTTCTTTCATTTTCATTGTTCCCTTCTAAATGTTTTTCTAAACGCGTGTTTGATTTCATACATTGAGGACAATGTTTATTTTAGGCTTGGGGGTACAATTAGAACTTGTTCAGACAAATTTTTCATGCTACAATTTGTTTTATGGTTAGTAATCAAGTCCTTTATGCGTGTTGAATTTAGTTTCTTTAACACTGACAAGTTGTTGTGAGGACTGATGCATATTCATATTCCATAGACCATGCTCTTGATGTTGATACTGAGATGAACTTAGATCTAATGATTAAGAATCAAATAGTGGAGACTACCTAGTGAGTTATTTGGGCCATAAGCGTTTTATTCTGAGAGTTAGTTTCTTGGTACTCTTAGATACTCTTCATTATGACCTTAATTGTTAGATGATCTCTATAGATTTTGCATTAAATGTTAGGATTATATAACTCACTTAAAGTATCATGTTGTGTAATCTCATTATTTTAGTTGAATGACTTAAGTAAGAAGTTTGAGTATGTGTCTATCGTTATACGCCCTGGTTGCCATTGTCTTTGGAGAAAGATCCAAATTCCTATTAAAAAAAAGAAAAAAATTATATATATATATGAGAACATGTCAAAAAGGGATTTGGTTAGACAAGAAAAAAGACATGAGATACTTCAAGGGCATTGAAGTCGATATTATAAAGAGTTGAAAAGAAAGAGCTTTGGTGTAAATCAGGTTCGGGCAATCACGCCCATCTATGCATTGGTTCATACTCAATATGTTTTGCTTGAGGTGTTTGACTAGGATATGATATAGGCAATGTGATAGCTTTGCAATCTTAACATTTGATTCCTTTCCTGAGATCTATTTTGCGAACATCTGAGCGTTCTTTGATGATATCCATATTCATATGCGAATTCATATTTGAAATTTCTTGTTTACATAACTTCTATTCACATATGCTTGAAGAGTATTTGAAACCTAGGTTCAGTGTGCTTAATGAGTGAATCCTGTGAGGTCTAGAGTCGAAGCGAATTCAGATTCTGGATGTTAGGTTTGGGGGTAATTGATGTGAGGTGTTTTGAGCAGTGGAATATGGATATGTGATGTGTACTTGATTTGAGCAATGAATTGTGAAGTGTTGAGACTGTGAACATAATTGTGCATAAAATATGTAGATATGAGTCATAATAAGAATTAAGGCATGAGGGTTTTGTTGATTTAAGTTTTTAGGTTTGTTTTGTTTATGTTTTCTTTTAGTTTTGCTTTAGGACTAGCAAAATCTAGGTTTGGTGGTATTTGATGAACGAATATTTTTCCTAGTATTTTGTATTGTTTTCATTTTTTTATTTATATGTTTAGCTTAGGAATTTGTTACTTTGAATTGTTTTTCGTTGTTTTACATGTTCACAAGCACTTGGAAAGGAGTTTCACTAAATTGTCGGAATTGGCCGTACAAATCAGTCAATTTTTTGGATTAAACTATATTGATTCAAGAAGAATCAGGAGATAAGCCATATATGCTTGGAAATATCCGGATGTCTGTTTTCTGAAGAATTTTACGGCTCGTAAATATGATTTTTCCAGAGAAAGTTATGATAGTTTTAGTAAACAAAGGTCATGCTGTGCGTGATTTCAGCGTGGTATAAGTGATTTTTGCGAATTAAAATGTATTGATTCAGGAAGAACCAGGAGATGAGCCATATATGCTTGGAAAGATCCGAATGTCTATTTTCTGAAGAATTTTACGCCTTATAAATATGATTTTTCTAGAGAAAGTTATGGCAGTTTTAGCATAACCGGGCCTGAACAGCAGCAGAAGCACACGGCCCAAATAGAAACCCTAGGGCGACTTTTCTGTCTACAAAGGCATCTCCATACAGCTATATATAGGAATTTTAGGCTCAGAGAAGGGAAGAGATGATGACAGTTCTTGGAGAGATATTATCAAGAGGAGTTTTGGGAGATTGAAGGAGGAGACGGTTTCTTTCATCAAAACGGCTTATCAAGAGATTGAAGACGATGATCAATCGCTTCAAGACTTTGATGATTCATCTTTTAATTTGGGAAAAAAATTCTATCTTTGCTCCTTTTATCCTTCAATATGCTTGTAACCCTAGTATTTTAATTCTGTGATTGGGATTTAAACATGAGCGGCTGAACTCATTGTTGGGAGTTTGGCTTAGCTGCCTTGATTGTTTTGGATATTTTGGTAGATTTAGTTTTATGAAATTTTCCAGATTATTTCTTATTCAATACCTTCATACCTTTGATTATTGCTTGTGGATTAGCCATCTATTATTGATAGTCAAGGTTAATATTCGAGATTAGGTTGAGGACAAATCATTTAGACATAATTAAGCTTTCTTGAATAGGAATTTAAATCAGGATTCAAATCAAATTGTGATTTAGGTGGTTGTGTTTTCCATATAATTAATTTAACTAATTAATTGATAAACATGATCCATGGGATTTAATTAATTAGTTATAAACTGAGAATAAACACGATCAATGTCATTCTCTAGTCTTAATGGAAATATCAATAATCTTGGATGTTGATTAATTCATTATATTCACCAAATGTTCCAATTCGTTATTGGATAACAAGCTAAACTCCCAATTGTTCTCATTGATTATACTCATCTCTTCATAACTCGTTTTGTTTAATTTACTTAATTGTTTTTACTTCAATTTTCTCTTAACCAATCTTTTAATTAGAGTGTTTAGGATTTAATTTCAGAGTTTGTTTTAGTAACTTTAAGAAAGCAATTTAGGATTTAAACCACTGCAATTCCATGAGAGATCGACCTCGAGAGTAAACTCATCATAATACTATTTATGATTCATGCACTTGAGACCATTTAAAATTTGAACATCAGTAGTCTAAAAAACAATCATTGGTCTTAATGCTTTCTTGTTTTATTAATTTGCATACTCTTGTGAAGAATGATGAACAAGAATATTTTTAATTGAATATAGAAAGAGGCTTTTGGATAAATTGGAGATTTCACTAACAAACAGAGAGGATTAATTTTAATTAGTTAGATGAGTTAAGCATAGTGAGGAATTAAATGAAATTAGTTTTCTAGAAGTTCTTTCTCTTATTAATTTGATATTTGAAAAACAGCTTTCTTTTCCTTTGATTATTTCCTTTAAATTGATTTTATTTCATGTTGCAATTACAAGTAGTTTTGCACCAATCAACTATAGTGTTGGGAAACTGTAGGGTGAGACCATTGAAGGCCTTTGAGTGGCATCGTGAGATAAATTTTTTGTTCTCACAAACGACACCAATCTGTTGATGCCAAAAAGGTGGACGACGACATCTAGTCTTCAATGGCCTTCAACGGGGTGTTGTTGAAGGTCGGTGTGGATGAGAAAACCCCGAGTTGGAAAGCTCATTCGTGTTGTAAGCGTCCTGCAAAAGAAGTCTCCCGGAGTTTTTGTACTTCAGAGAGGACCCTTCGACGGTTAAGTCAACAAAACTCTTTGAGGTAAATGGAGAAATGATGTGTAGGCAAAAGGATAAATAGGGCGATGAGAGAGCTTGGTTAGCTCCTTCATGCTGAAAGTGTCCGTATTTTTCAAAGGTTTTCTCTTTGTACTTGGGATTCTCTCTGGTTTTTACCTCTTTTTCTGGGAGTGTGATCGTGCTTGGGTCCTGCCTTCACTCTTATCTGGTTTGCTTATCTTTTGTGTCTGAATATGCTCATGCCTCTATCTCTGTGCAGTTCACTCTTATTAGTTTGTTCTACGGGTGTGTTTTTGACGTTGCATGCATTGTGCTAGATATCATGACATTACCCCTTTGGGAGATTGAAAGAACCTTTAGATCATGAAGAAAAAATCAAGTACTAGCCATGGCTGATGAACAACATGATGAACAACCATGCACCTTGAAAGATTATGTACAACCAGCTGTGAATGATAACTACTTGGGTATAAGACATCAACCCATTCATGCCAAAAATTTTGAGCTCAAACTAACCTTAATCAGCATGGTGTAACAAGCCCAGTTTAGTGGATTGCAACTAGATGATCTCAATATTCATTTGGCGATTTTCTTGGAGATTTGCGACACTGTAAATATTAATGGTGTTACTAAAGACACTATTAGACTGAGATTGTTTCCTTTTTCCTTAAGGGACAAGGCAAGAGGTTGGCTACAAGCTCTGCAACCGAGAAGTATCACTAGCTAGCAGGAAATGGCTAAAAAGTTTCTTGCTAAATTCTTTCCTCCTGCAAAAATAGCTCAACTCAGGAGAGATTTGTCAATTCAAGCAAACTAATTATGAGTCACTCTATAAAGCATGGGAAAGGTATAAAGATTTGATTCGACGCTGCCCTCAACACGGATTGTCGGACTAATTGCAAATTCAGATGTCCTACAATAAGTTAAATGGGCAAACTCGGACCATAACTGATGTTGCGTCTGGTGGAACTTTGATGTCACAGACAGCTGAAGGTGCTACTTATCTTTTGGAAGAAATGGTTGCAAATAACTATCAATGGCCAACTGAAAGAACTATGGTAAGGAAGTTACTGGAATTCATGAATTGGATCTGTTAGCAGCCCTTTCAGCTCAAGTTGTTTCTCTATCTCATCAAATTTCAGCTTTGACAACACAAAGAATACTGCAAAATGCAGAATATGTTGCAGCCCTAAGTATGACAGTTCTAAGTAATGAATCAAGTTAAGAATAAGTTCAATACATCAACAATCGGAACTACAACTATCGTGGTAATCCTATGCCAAATTACTACCATTCAGGGCTTCGAAATCATGAGAATTTGTCTTATGGAAACATAAAGAATGTGTGGCAACCTCCTCTAGAATTTGTTAATCAACCAAGCGAGAAGAATATATCACTTGAGGATGCCATGATTTCTTTTGTTTAGGAGACAAAAGCAAGGTTCAAAAAGAATGATTCACGGTTAGACAACATTAAGACTTATTGTAGCAACATGGGAGCCACTATGAAGAATCTTGAAGTGCAAATTGGGTAACTAGCCACAACCATAAATGCCCAAAAAAGAGGAACATTTCTTAGCAACACAGATGTGAATCCAAAGGAACAATGCAAGGCCATCACACTTAGGAGTGGAAGAGAAATTGAGAGGTCACCATCAAAGGAAACCAAGTCCACCCCTACAACTCCAACTAATGGCCAATGCCAGAATAAAGTAGATGAAGAGGGGATTGTGGATGATACATTAAGAGAAACTGACAAGGCTTCAGAAATTTCATTTCCTGACAATTATCCTATTATTTATACTCCACTTCCTTACCCTTAACGTTTTCATAAACAAAAATTAGATAAGCAATTTTCTAAGTTTTTGGATATTTTAAAGAAAATTCACATAAATATTCCTTTTGCAGATGGTTTAGAACAAATACCAAATTATGTCAAATTCTTAAAGGACATCATACCCAAGAAGAGAAGGTTAGAGGAGTTCGAAACAGTAAAGCTTTCTGAAGAATGCAGTGCCATTCTTCAAAAGAAATTGCCTCAAAAATTAAAAGATCCGGGGAATTTCACTTTGCTTTACACTATTGGAAATTCATTTTTTGATAAAGTTTTATGTGATCTCAGTGCTAGCATTAATCTTATGCCACTTTCTGTTTGCAGGAAATTAAGACTTGGAGAGATGAAATAAACAACAATTTCTTTGCAACTAGCAGACCGATCCATCAAGTACCCATGTGGAATCATAGAAGACGTATTAATAAAGGTTGATAAATTTATTTTTCCTATTGATTTTTTGGTGTTAGATATAGAGAAAGACCAAGAAGTCCCACTAATTCTTGGCTACGGGAAAGGCTTTAATTGATGTTCAAAATGGTGAATTAACATTGAGAGTAAACAAGGAATAAGTTATGTTCAATATCTACCAAGCCATGAGATTTCCAGAAAATCCAAGAACTTACTTTTGGGTAGATGTCATTAAGCAATGTGTAGAAGAAACCTTTCAAGAAGATGTACCAGTTAATCACCTAGAACGTTGTATCACTACTTCATCTCAAGCTTATAATTTTATCAATTCTACTGTTTGTGAATTTGATTTATCTCTTGTTCTTGAAGAATTTCTCCACTATGTATTTGCCTTGGGAGCCTTGCAGTAGGATACATCACTTAGCAATGAACTGGGAAGGCTAGATCTGATTGTAGCAAGGCCTAATTCTGAAATTTATAAAGAAAAGATGCAGTAAACTACAACTCCAGAGTTGAAGAAATTACCTGAGCATCTTCACTATGCATTCTTGGGTGATAGTTACACATTTTCAGTGATTGTTGCTGTATCACTCACACCCGAATAAGAGGAAAAGCTGTTGTGTGTGTTAAGGGAGCATAGAACAGCCTTGGGATGGACTATTTTCGACATAAAAGGTATAAGCCCCTCCATTTGCATGCACAAGATTTTAATGGAGGAACTTTACAGACCATCGATTGAGCACTAAAAAGGATTAAATCCAGCAATGAAGGAGGTCATGAGAGCTGGAATTTTGAAGTTTCTCAATGCTGGAATTATCTATACTATTTCAAACAGCTCATGGGTAAGTCCAGTGCAGGTTGTACCAAAAAAAGGTGGAACAACAGTGGTGAGAAATGACAACAATGAGTTTATTTCTACAAAAACAGTCACGGGTTGGCGTATATGTATGGATTACCGCAAATTACAAAGCAACAAGGAACGATCATTTTCCACTACCCTTTTATTGATTAAATATTGGATCGATTGGCTGAGTATTCCTATTATTGCTTCTCAGATGATTATTTGGGGTATAACCAGATTGCCATAGCCCTCGAAGATCAATAGAAAACTACATTCACATGCCCCTACGACATATTTTCTTTTAGGAGGATGCCATTCGAATTGTGCAATGCCCCAACGACATTTCAACGTTGCATGATGGCTATTTTTTCTAACATGATAGAAGAGATAATGAAAATTTTTATGGATGATTTTTTAGTTTTTGGTAAATCTTTTGATCATTGTTTGCATAATTTAGTTCTTGTTTTGCAGAGATGTGAAGACACAAATCTAGTCCTAAATTGGGAGAAGTTCTATTTCATTGTTCAAGAAGGGATCGTGCTTGGCCATCGAGTGTCATCTTAAGGAATTGAGGTTGATCGAGCCAAAATTGCAACCATAGAAAAATTACCACCCCCAAAGAATATGAAGGGAATTAGAATCTTTTTGGGACATTCGGGATTTTATAGAAGATTTATCAAGGATTTTTCTAAACTCTCTAAACCTTTATGTAATCTTCTTGAAAAAAATTATGCATTTGACTTTGAGAATGCTTGTTTCCAGACCTTTGATGCAATAAAGGAAAAACTAGTTTCAGCACTAGTTATGACTGTACTTGATTGGAGTCAACCTTTTGAAGTCATATGTGATGCAAGTGACTTTGCAGTTGGAGTGGTATTAGGACAAAAGCAAGACAAACTGTTCAGGGCCATCTATTACGCAAGCCGGACCTTGAATGATGCTCAACTAAAATAAACAACAACTAAGAAGGAGATGCTTACTATTGTGTTTGCTTGTGACAAATTTCGGTCTTACCTCATTAGTACAAAAGTGATAGTGTTCACTAATCATACAACAATTCGTTATCTGTTTGGCAAGAAAGATGCTAAGCCTAGGCTGATTCGTTGGATCCTACTTCTTCAAGAATTTGATTTGGAGGTTCGAGATAAAAAAGGGAAAAGAAAATTCAGTTGTTGATCATCTCTCTCGGCTGGAGAAAGAGGAAGTGAGACCAAATTCAGAGATGAAAGAAGCATTCCCTGATGAGCAGTTGTTTGCATGTGAGATCAAGCTTCCTTGGTATGCTGATATTGTAAACCACCTAGCCTGTAAAGTATTGCCACTATATCTCACTTACCACCAACGCAAGAAGTTTCTACATGATGTGAAATATTATTTTTGGGATGAGCCTTTGTTGTTCAAAAGATGCCTTAATCAAATCATCTGAAGATGTGTTCCAAAAGAAGAGATGCAAGCCATCCTCTATCATTGCCATTCATCATCATATGGAGGTCATTTTGGAGTAACATGAATAGTAGCTAAGGTACTTCAAAGTGGTTTCTTTTGGCCATCTATCTTTCTTGTGATTGGTGCCAACGTATGGGAAATATTTCAAGGCGTCAGAAGCTACCATTGAAAAATATCTTAGAGGTTGAGTTATTTGATGTTTGGGGAATCGATTTTATGGGTCTTTTTCCTCCTTCTTTTGGCTTTGTCTATATCTTGTTAGCAGTGGATTATGTATCAAAATGGGTGGAAGCAATTGCTATTACAACAAACGATGTAAATGTTGTGCTCAAATTTCTATATAAGAATATATTCACAAGATTTGGCACTCCACGAGTTATTATTAGTGACGAGAGGACCCACTTTTGCAACAAGTTTTTTGCCAACCTTCTTTCTAAATATGGTGTGAAGTACAAGATAACACTTGGCTACCATCCTCAAACTAATAGCCAAGCTGAAATTTCAAATCGAGAAATCAAGAGCATCCTCGAGAAGACGATCAACACCAATAGGAAGGATTGGGTAAAGAAGATAGATGATGCTATGTGGCCATCCCGTACAGCTTTCAAAACACATATCGGGATGTCTCCTTACCGATTATTGTTTGGAAAAACATGTCATCTTCCTGTTGAGTTGGAGTGTAGAGCTTATTGGGCTGCAAAGAAGTTTAATTTTGATTTAAAAGCGGCAGGTGCAAAGCGACTCTTACAATTGAATGAGATGGATGAGTTTCAGAATGATGCTTATGAAAATGCGAAGATCTACAAAGAATGGACGAAAAAGTGGCTTGACAAACAGATTCTTAGGTGTTAGTTTGCCCCAAGATAACAAGTTTTACTCTTCAATTCATGACTCAAACTCTTCCTGGGCAAGTTAAAATCAAGATGGATAGGTCCTTATACAAATGACAGTGTTTCCTCTTTTGGAGCAATAGACTTGAAGGATAAGACATAGAATATATTCAGAGTTAATGGTCAGAGATTGAAGCACTATTATGGGGAACAATTTGAGAGGAACTGTGCACTTATTCCTCTTGGAGACCCTAATTGAGGAAAATTGAAAAATCTGGTTGAAGACTTAAAAACAAGCGCTTCTGGGAGGCAACTCATAGAACTTTCTTTTACTATTTTTTTTTGAATAATTTGGATTTTAATGCAGGTTTATTAGCAAGAATAAAGAGCTGAAAATTGTAAACTACGGCGGATTCACCATGAAACTAGGGAAGTTCCTTTCATTTCTTTAATCTTTCTTTCTTTTGAATCACAATGAGGACATTGTTGAGTATAAGTGTGGGGGTGTAAACTCCTATAGTCATTTTTGTCCTCTTGATTACTGGTTATTTTACTTTACATGTGATTTTATAAGTCTTGAGTTTTTTATTTTTCTTACCAAGCATGCATTTGAGTATGACTGAATTCTCTATGAATATGAAATTTGTGATTAAGGATAGGACTGAGAAAATTTTTGAAAATTTCTTTCATGTCAGGCTGAGTTTTGTGGATACTTTGATTTAAATCTTTGTCCTTAAAAATAATTGAGCACATAGTCATTTTTTTTCTTTATTTCTATTTAGCTGACGAAGAGAATGGGTAGAATCAACTGGGTCGGGGGAGTTCATTCTTGTTTTACTCTAGAATCCATTGATGGATCCTTGAGGCGAAATCCTAGTTGATACCAAATATTTGAGAAATGATCTAGGCATTTTTTGTCATAACCAAAAAGCTTTCCTAATTGTCCTAGTTATCATACCATCATTGCATGGTGTACTTCCATAGTCAACCCCCCTTGAGCCTTATTTAAGCATTTATTTATTCTTTTAACTACATTAACCATTCATGTTCTAAGCCTGAAAAACCATGAATTTACTTTTTACAGTTTGAGAAAATACTTGGTGGGAATCTACATTTAAAGAGAATGTTAGTTCAAAAGAAATTATGCTCTGTTTGATCCAAATGTATCATAAAAAAAAAAAAAAAAAAAGTATTTTTACTGGGTTTGTTTTTTTGCCCAGAAGTGATTTATTGATCATGGAAGGAAGCATAAAATAGAGAAAACTCAATGAATGGAGTGCAGATCACTTCAGATTTTGTTAAAAGTGTACTTGGTATTGCTTCATTAAGCACAACAACAATAATGTCACCAGTATGAGCATGCAGTCGAGAAAGAGTTATGGTTTGAAACCTATGGATATCTCTTTTATTGTTCTTTCCACCAAATATTTTCCCAGTTTGCTATAATTTTCCTTATTCATTTCTTTCTTAGCCCTAACCTCGTGGTCTGTCATTACAACATGATTAAAGACCTTTTGATCTCTGATTTTGGTGTTGACTACATGATAGGTGCTTAAATATTCATATTTAAGCCCCCTTATTTACATTTTTAGGTCCTTAATTATGTTAATTTGATCTTTTTACTCCATTTGTGTGTTTTACATGTTTTTATAGGGTCTTGGAGAAAAAGAAGCAGTTTTGGCAGTTAAAGGAAGAAGCCTGGAATTCCTGGAGCAGTCTCTGGACAAACTGCGATCGATCGCACCATGCAATGCAACCGAGCGCACATTGCGATCATGCGCACAGAAGAGGGATCGAGCGCAGCACTGCGATTAAGTGTAAGACGTGTGCGATCGACCGCACATATACGGGTGTGAATAGTAAACTGCAGAACCTTGTTTTGAAAATAAAGAGTTTTTGTTGGTTTAGGAAGTTTAGGGTTTCTTGCACCTCTTAGGACTTCTCAAAGACCTATAAATACACCTGTAAAGCACACACAATTAACCACAACTTAGAGAACACTTC
Source organism: Bretschneidera sinensis (assembly GCA_023935145.1). Taxonomy (NCBI): domain Eukaryota; kingdom Viridiplantae; phylum Streptophyta; class Magnoliopsida; order Brassicales; family Akaniaceae; genus Bretschneidera; species Bretschneidera sinensis. The sequence goes on along the minus strand of CM043697.1, from coordinate 58,957,843 downwards.
TCTTAGCTTTTACTTGGAGTTGTAAGCTTTGGGAGAGAATTGACGCCTCTTCTCTCGGGTTTATTCTTCCCTTTATGTTTAGTTTATATATGATGTTTTTAGACAGCATGTGTAACTAACTTTCTTATAGGGCTCGATTGAAGCCCTAATTATGCTTTCTCATATATTTATGCATTTATAAATCTTTGCCAATAGCCTTTATTATGTTGCTTAACTTGATTAATGCCTGTGTTTATTTAAGTTCCTCATATGTATGTGTATGGCTAGCGTATGCATGTGGTATGGACCTGTTAGTTAGATCAATTTGGATGATCGAGTCCTGGGTCTGACATTAGTAATAAGGGATATCTTATCTGGATACCCAAGTTAATCAACATGGGAAACCGGGAGTAGATACTATGCCCTAGGACTCATGTGGTTGTCGATTTCCATAGTACTTATGTTTTCTTAAGAAACAACTCAAGCAGATACCATACTGAATCCCTTAAGGAAGAAAAGAGTTAGAGAAGATAGCATGCCTAACTCGTTGCTTAGGGAAATCAATAGCTTAAGGAGTAGATACTATGCCCTTAGGTTGGCAACCAGTAGGTATACATGATAAGGCTAGTGCACTGATACCTTATACAATTGGGAAAGCATGACTAGTGGTGGATATCAAAGCCCTATGTCTTTATTATTATCAAATCCCCTTTCAACAGTTATTTATCTCTTTTTACTTTAAAGAAACTAATTCTAAAAACTGAACATTACCAATCCCTGTGGAGATGACCTTGCTTTCGCACACTACACTACACAGTCGACCTTGTGCACTTACAAGTAAAACTAGTGCGATTATCTGCTTAATTATTTAGGTATATAATCGCGCACCAAGTTTTTGGCGCCGTTGCCGGGGACTACGCTAAAGTTCTTTTTAGAATTACTTCCGTTTAATTATTATTACGCTATTTTTGTTTACCATCTTTATTTTTCATCAAACTTAATTAAATTGTTTTCTGTTTCAGACACATCAAACCCTAACTCACACTTTCTGTGATATGTGCGATCGATCGCAACCTCCTGTGCGATCGAGCGCATTTAGGGCAGAGAGTTACCCGAGCAGTAGAGTTGCACTGCTGTACTAAAGCCGGTTTTCCTGATTTATGCATGGACTGCGATCCCGACATCCAACATTCTTTCCCCTTGATCCCGAACTTGAGCGGACTATCCGACGAAAGCTAAGGAACAACTTCGAGGAGAACGAAGAAGAAGTCGAGAACGAACCACAAATGGTGAAACAGCTCGAGAACTAGCAACCACCTGCACGAGTACCGATGAAGCACTCCTTCATCCCTCGGAACATTGATCAACCATCATGCATTGCATATCAATCTGAGGCGGCGGGAAATTATTACATATCTCCGCAAATCTTGAATGCTTTGACTTATTTTAGAGGCACTCCTAACGAAGATCCATACTTGCACCTCCGAGAATTTTTCGATCTCTGCAAGTTCCAGCACATACAAGGACTAGACCAAGAAGGAATAAGGTTAATTCTGTTCCCTTTTTCCTTGAAAGATAATGCTAAACTTTGGTATAATTCTTTGCCTGCAGTTTCCATCCACACTTGGGAGGAATTGGCAAGCAAGTTCTTGAAAAAGTTCTTTCCAGCCCAAAAGACAAGGCAAATGAGGAAGGAGATCTAGTCCTTCCAATAAAAGGATGGGGACCTCTTCTTCGAAGCATGGGGACACTTCAACGAGCTGCTACTAAAATGCCCACACAACAACCTGCCTCAAGATGAACTGGTACAAGCATTTTATGAAGGTTTAAATGATACTAACAAATGTATTGTTGATTCAGGTTGTGGAGGAGTCCTGATGGAGAAAAGTAGTGAAGAAGCAATGGAGCTCTTCGAAACCCTCAGTGAGCACACCCAACAATTCTCCTCTTGAGGTAGACATATGACTAAAGGTAAGGGTATGTATGAGGTAAATGTAAATGGAGGATCTTCCCCTCAAATGGCAGCAATGGAAAGGAAACTAGACTTATTGGTAAAATCCATGACTACTCAAAATGCCTCATCCAACCTTCCATCCACCCCACTCCAGGTATGTACAATTTGTTCTCAATACAACCATAATATTGATACGTGTCCTTTGTACTCATCTGCAGATCCGGAACAAGCCAACTACGTGGGGCCTAACAACTATCCACCGAAGAACAACCCATATGCCAACACGTACAACCCTGGATGGCAAAACCACCCAAATTTTTCATGGAGCAACAACCAGAACAATCAAGGACAGTAACGAAACCCCCATCCCACTGCTCATGCTACTCCTGAACCAAAGAAGAACGACCTCGAAAGGCTAGTAAGACAACTGGTGACATCACAAGAACAGTTCATGACTCAGCAAAAATAAACCACTGCGGCACATGAGCAAGTAATTCAAATACTAGAGGTACAAATGGGACAACTAGCTAAAGAGCTCAGTGGCAGAAAGCAAGGGGAGCTCCCAGCTCAAACATTACCCAACCCTAGGGGGCATCAACAACTAAAGGCTGTCACAACCTTGAGAAATGGCAAAGTGATCGGAACCGATGAATCTCCAACTGCATCCAAAGAGATACCATCAGCATCAAGAGTAAGTGAGACGGAGAAGGTGAATGCACCACCCTTCCCGCAAAGGTTAGTAAAACAAAAGAAAGACAATAAACTACTTGATATTTTTGAAACCTTGCGAAAAGTTGAAATTAATATTCCATTATTAGATGCAATTCATCAAATACCCGTCTATGCTAAGTTCCTAAAAGATTGTTGCACTCATAAAAGGAAATTTCAAGAATATGAAACCGTATCATTAACTGAAGAAGTAAGTGCTGTACTACTAAGAAAACTCCCACCCAAACTGAAAGATCCGGGTAGTTTTACTATTCCCTGTAGAATAGATGATCAACTATTTGATAAAGCATTACTAGACTTAGGAGCGGGGGTAAACTTACTACCTTACACGGTATTCAAAAACCTAGGTTTGGGGGAGTTACAACCAACGTCTATTACCTTACAATTGGCAGATAGGAGTATTAAAAGACCTAGGGGTATTCTTGAGGATGTCCTAGTAAAAGTTGGAGAGTTCATCTTACCTGCTGATTTTATCGTATTAGACATGGAAGAGTGCCCTATGCCAATGCCCTTACCCATCATATTAGGGAGACCCTTCATGAGAACTGCTGACACTAAGAATTGTGTGAAAAAGGGTATAGTGAGTATGAAAATCAATGGTGAGAAAATAGAGTTTAAAATATTTGATGCAATGAAACTTCCTCAAGATGACTTGGAATGCTTTAATGTATGTATGATACAAAACTTTGTTGAGCAAGCTTTTCAGGTCCAAAACATTGATCCATTGGAGACCACTCTCACCCATAGCTTCACAGAGGTGGATATGGAGCAAGACTATGAAGATATTACTGATGACATCATCATAACTGTGCACATCTTTGAGACTTCTCCAAAATATTCCAGTAAGTATCCTCCTCCATTTGAATCTCTCATACCTACTAATACTACTCTTCTTCCATCCATTGTCCAAGCACCAACATTGGAACTAAAGTAGCTACCCGAACATTTGACATATGCCTATTTGGGAGAGAAGAAGACTTTACCTGTGATTGTAGCTGCTAACTTGAGTAGTGGAGAAGAAAAGAAGTTGTTAAGAGTTCTTAGGGAACATAAATCTACCATTGGGTGGACCATTGCTGACATCAAAGGGATAAGTCCAGTAAAATGCATGCATAGTATCTACCTTGAAGAAGAAGCAAGGCTCACTCAAGATGCTCAAAGACGACTTAACCCACACATGAAGGAGGTAGTAAAGGCCGAGGTATTGAAGCTACTAGATGTCGGCATCATCTACCCTATATCAGATAGCAAATGGGTGAGCCCGGTCCAAGTTGTTCCTAAAAAGAGTGGGATCATAGTAATGAAAAATGAAAATGAAGAGCTCATACCTACAAGAAAAACAATGGGTTGGAGAGTATGTATCAATTACCGGAAACTAAACAAGGAAACCAGAAAAGATCATTTCCCCTTACCATTCATCGATCAAATGTTGGAGAGATTAGCCGGTCACAGTTACTATTGTTTCTTGGATAGGTACAGTGGATACAATCAAATTGCCATAGCACCTGAGGATCAAGAAAAGACTACCTTCACATGTCCTTTTGGTACATTTGCTTATAGAAGAATACCATTCGGTTTATGCAACGCACCAGCCACTTTTCAAAGATGTATGATGAGCATTTTTTCCGATATGGTAGAAAAATATATTGAGGTGTTCATGGACAATTTTAGTGTCTTTGGATCTAATTTCAATGAATGCCTAAATCATTTGGAAAATGTCCTAAAGAGATGTGAAGAGAGTAATTTAGTGCTAAATTGGGAGAAATGTCACTTCATGGTTCAACAAGGTATTGTGTTGGGTCATTCCATCTCAAACAAAGGTATTGAGGTCGACAAAGCTAAAATAGATATTATTTCAAAATTACCTCCCCCTCTCACAGTCAAAGGCATTAGAAGTTTCCTTGGACATGCTGGTTTCTATAGAAGATTCATCAAGGACTTCTCCAAAATCTCAAAACCTCTTTGTGCGTTGTTAGCCAAGGATACCAAGTTTGAATGGAATAATGATTGTATGCAAGCTTTCAACACATTAAAGAATGTTCTCACATCTGCCCCGATAATGATGGCACCAGATTGGAATCTCTTTTTTGAATTAATGTGTGATGCCAGTGATTTCGCTTTAGGAGCTGTCTTAGGTCAAAGGATCAATAAGGTACCTCATACTATTTAATATGCTTCTAGAACGTTAAATGATGCCCATCTTAACTATTCTACAACTGAAAAAGAGTTGTTAGCTGTTATTTTTGCTTTAGAGAAGTTTAGATCATATCTTATTGGTTCTAAAGTTATTGTATTAACTGACCATGCTGCTTTGAGATATTTGTTTTCTAAGAAAGATGCAAAACCTAGGCTAATCAGATGGGTACTCCTACTACAATAATTCGATTTAGAGATCAAAGGCAAGAAAGGTAGTGAGAATGTAGTTGCGGATCATTTGTCAAGACTTCCCTATGAGAGTGATGATAAAGAGTTACCATTAAATGAGAACTTCCCCGATGAACAACTATTCGCACTAGAGGTAAAACTCCCATGGTACGCTGATATAGTAAATTATCTAACTAAGAGAAGAAACGGTTGATATCTCTGTCAAGATATTACTATTGGGATTATCCTTATCTTTTTAAAGCTTGCCCCGATCAAATCATCAGACAATGTATCCAAGAAGAGGAACACTTTAGCTTATTGCAACACTGCCACCAGTTTGCTTATGGAGGACATTTTAGGGCAAAACGAACAGCTCTTAAGGTACTCCAATATGGTTTTTATTGGCCTAATCTATTTAAAGATGTTTTCTCCTTTTGCAACTCATGTGATAGATGCCAGCGGACATGTAACATCTCTTCCCGAAATCAAATGCCCTTGCAAAATATTCATATAGTAGAACTTTTCGATGTATGGGGCATTGATTTCATGAGACCATTTCCTAACTCATTTGGTTATTTATATATTCTTGTGGGCGTGGATTATGTGTCCAAATGGGTCGAGGCTGTCCCCTCAAGGACTAATGATCACAAAATGGTTATCAAGTTTTTGCAGGCTAACATTTTTACTAGGTTTGGAACTCCAAGAGCAATCATCAGTGATGGGGGCAGTCACTTTCATCATCGTTCTTTTGCCGAACTACTCCGGAAGTATGGGATCACTCATAAAGTTGGCACTGCATATCATCCTCAAACCAGTGGCCAAGTGGAAATTAGTAACCGAGTGATCAAGGGAATATTAGAAAAGACTGTGAAGCCTAACTGGAAGGATTGGTCTTTACGCCTAAATGATGCTCCACGGGCATATAGGACAGCTTATAAGACCCTAATAAGCATGTCTCCCTACCGTCTAGTTTTTGGAAAAGCATGCCATTTACCGGTAGAATTAGAACATCGAGTATATTGGGCCATAAAGCAGTTCAACTTCGACATGAAGCAAGCCGGTGAGAAAAGAAAGCTACATCTAAATAAGCTTGAAGAATTGAGATATGATGCCTATGAGAATGCAAAGTTGTACAAGGAACAGACAAAAGCTTATCATGACAAACAACTAGTACGGAAAGAGTTCCATATAGGACAAAAGGTGATGCTATATGACTCATGATTGAGACTGTTCCCAGGCAAGCTCAAATCCAGATGGTACAGTCCGTACATGGTCACCAAGGTCTTCCCTCATGGTGCATTAGAAGTCTGTGGCCCAAGCGGGAATCAGCCCTTTACAATAAATGGACACAGAGCCAAACTTTACCTCGACATTCAAATCCCTCCAAGAGATGAAGACTTGGCACTTGAAGAGGTTCAGTATACAGCTGACACACAGGCATTAGAGCTACAAGAGGTGGGCTCTAAGTGCCCCCCTCTCCAACCAACTAGCATAGAAACACGAGAGTGCTTGAGCAAAAAATTCATTTCAATTATTCATACAGCTCAAGCATCTCTACAGAGGTTAGTGGTACTGAGGCCACTAACAAATGGTAAGGTTGTACTGTTCCAAATTTATTATTTTCAGCTGAGGTAAGTTGTTATTTTTGCCTAGACACACATTTGCGATCGAGTGCACCATTCTGTGCGATCGAGCGCACCCCGTGTGCGATTGAGTGCACTCATAACAGTGAGTTAGCTATAAGTCTGAAAAAAAAAATCCACTCCCACCACACTCCCTCACTGTTCACACTCACCCTTTACTCTCCCTCACTCGCACCTTCCTACCAGCATCCCTCACACTCACCCTTACACTCTCAACTCTATTACACCCTATCACACTCCATTTCCACCATCTCTATTACCCCCATCACCGTTAACCACCATTATCACCACTGCCACCACCACGTACTCCCTTCCCCATTACATACATCCACAAGGTACTCTTTACACACACACACGAATTTTAATATTTTATTTATAAAATTCATTATACATATATGTTTTCTTGTGAGTGATTGAGTGCTTGTCTGTTTGCAGGAGGTTGGGATCACATTCAAATCCTTAAGACCATAGCTTGGTCTTTTGGTGCACACAAGCTATTCGAGGAAAAGCCTGACTATGTGCGATCGAGCGCACGGCATTTGCGATCGAGCGCATAGCCAGTGTGCGATCGAGTGCACCTCCTTAAGATCGATCGCAAATTAGGCAGAAACTATAGAAAAGCATGTCTAGACCATCTGTTTCCACTTCTGGTGCATCCAGCATTCGTGCCTCGTCATCCCGGCCCAGTATAGAGCAAAAAGAGCTTTTATTTGAGACCACATTCGCCATCGATGACGTATTCCGGCACATGGACGCCACTCAATAGGCCGTCTAAGCTTTCCAACACTGAGGGTTGAAGAGGCTGTTTAAGCCGATCTGTTCCACTACTTATGCCCAACTCGTAGTCCAGTTCTATGCGAGCCTATCATTTAACTGCAGCAGACCGAGAGTTCTCATTTCTTCAGTCCGGGGCACACCCATCGAGGTGACTAGTGCCGATATAGCCGCTGCTCTTCATTGCACCGATGAGTCCCCTCTTGAGGACACAGATATCGAGGAGCAGCCGAAGTCCTTTGCCCTGGCTGAAATCATCACAGACATGTACGCTGGCCAGTATGCCGACAGACATAACAATGCAGCCAGCCGGTCTAAGCTGCCTCCACGACTGTGGCTTGTCGACACGATCCTGCAGCATAATGTGTGTCCATTGGGGCACAAGACACAGTGACGAGACCAGTTTCTCCAGTCCTTATATGTCTTCCATAGAGGCCACCGGTACTCCATCCCGGCTGTCATTTGGAGCCCGCTACACAAGTTTTGGGATCACGTACATGGCCATCAGACTACCACGGCCAATGCTTGAGGCCTCCCTTTCCCGTTCCTACTCTTCTCCATCCTCAAGAAAAAGGGAATTAAGGGGACCCACAGCGACGGGCCAGTGCGAGAGCATCCCTTCTTCGAGAAGGCTCAGTGGACACACAGCATCTCGCATATACCATGAGGACCCCTAGTACCTGCTCTAGTAGCTGTGCGAGTTAAAGAGGATCTCATGGAGACCGAGACCCTGGTCATTAGCTTAGTACGTGAGGAGGACCATTCGGACATGGGACCCACCGAGTCCCAACACTTTCTAGCTGAGCTGTCCTCCTTCCGAGGTGAGGTCTCTACTGCTACCACACTCGTGCATCAGCGCATGGATAGTTTGGAGGCACAGTTAGCACGACAGGAGGCTATGCTGTAGGCCATTCTTGATCGCCTACCTCCAACACCCGGTACCTCTTCGACTGCACCACCTGATGATCAGCAGTGAGAGGATACCACGTCTGGTTGAAGACGTTAAACTTAGCGCTCATGGGAGGCACCCCAAAGCATATCCTTTTTCTTAGTTTATTTCATTTTATTATTCCTATTTCCTAGTTTATTTTTCTATCTGTTTATTATTACTTGTTTTTCATTTTATGTTTGTTTTTCTTTCTTTTTTAAGGGCAGCGTGAGTGCATCCAGTTGAAGTTTGGGGGCGTGCTACAAGCCATGCCATCCATCAGTTCTCCATCTCCTAGGTCAGCTCCTTCCATGCTATTCACACATTGGGGACAATGTGCAATTTAAGTTTGGGGGTATCGGGACACATTCACATACTCACTATGTCCCACATTTTTCTTTTTTGTTGTTATTTTCGTAGATAAATACATGTTCATTCTGTCCAATAAATTTTTTGTGATCTAAACAGAACTTTATGATTCGACTTCATCAGCTAGCTTAACACTTTGAACATATAGGCCAATAATCAAGTTTTGAACCTAGATCACTACCTTTTTGACATTTAAGGATTCACAAGTTTGACCTAAACTATCACAAGCACACTAGCACATAACTGTGTGGGGTATGACATGTTATTTGGATTGGTATGTTTCTTTTGCTTAACTATGAACTAGATGACCTATTAGATTGACATTTTGGCATATGAAAATAGAAAATATTGATTAGTGCTCAAAAAGAAAAAAAAAATGCTCCTAATGATCAATAAAAACAAATCTTCCGCTGAGTAACTGGCCCTCTTGCCTCAGTAAGCATTAAGTGTCACGTCAAAAGGTGAAAAATTCTAAGTGATCATTAAAAAGAACTTTCCGCTGAGTAACTGGCCCTCTTGCCTCAGTAAGCATTGAGTGTCACGTCAAAAGGTGGAAAATTTTAAATTGTAGCATTAAAACCAGTTAGTTCCGTAGCCTTGTTGACTCGAGCTAGTAAGTCCTTAGGGGTGTTTTTACACCTAATGCCCTAAAACCATCTGGTTTAGGAGTCATTGGCTAAACGCTCGTTAAACGAGTCAACAAGAAAGCTTAAGGGAACTAACTTGGCAAAAATCTCACAAATAAAAGTCTATGCCATATTTGTGGACTCTAATAGGAAGTTTGGTGAATCTCGAGTCATCGAAACACTACACGTTTGAATTTCTTGGAAACCCAATCTTTTGTGTGCTAGTTCACCACACACCAAAGTCGAGCTTGTGATGTCTTAAATTGCCTTATGAAAGTGATTTGCGTTCAAAGCTCTTATTCATTGCAAGAATATGTTTGTATCTGTTAAGCTTGCTCATGAATGTGCATCATAGTATTGTAAGATCTAAACTTTTGTTGGACACCATGAACATTGGATTTATTTGTTTTTTTTGTTTTAGTTTTTAATTTAATATTGCTAAGGGACTAGCAATATGTAAGTTTGGAGGTGTGATAGGTGCTTAAATATTCATATTTAAGCCCCCTTATTTGCATTTGTTAGGTCCTTAATTACGTTAATTTTATCTCTTTTACTCCATTTGTATGTTTTACATGTTTTTATAGGGTCTTGGAGAAAAAGAAGCAGTTTTGGCACTTAAAGGAAGAAGCCTGGAATCCCTGGAGCAGTCTCTGGACAAACTGCAATCGAGTGCACATTGCGATCGTGCACACAGAAGAGGGATCGAGCACAGCACTGCGATCGAGCGCAAGACGTGTGCGATCGAGTGCACATATACAAGCGTGAACAGTAAACTGCAGAACTCTGTTTTGGAAATAAAGAGTTTTTGTCGGTTTAGGAAGTTTAAGGTTTCCTGCACCTCTTAGGACTTCTCAAAGACCTATAAATACACCTGTAAAGCACACACAATTAACCACAACTTAGAGAACACTTCTCTTAGCTTTTACTTAGAGTTGTAAGCTTTGGAAAAGAATTGACGCCTCTTCTCTCGGGTTTATTCTTCCATTTATGTTTAGTTTATATATGATGTTTTTAGATAGCATGTGTAACTAACTTTCTTATAGGGCTCGACTGAAGCCCTAGTTATGCTTTCTCATATATTTATGCATTTATAAATCTTTGCCAATAGCCTTTATTATGTTGCTTAACTTGATTAATGCCTGTGTTTATTTAAGTTCCTCATATGTATGTGTATGGCCAGCGTATGCATGTGGTATGGACCTGTTAGTTAGATCAATTTGGATGACCGAGTCTTGGGTCTAACATTAGTAACAAGGGATATCTTATCTAGATACCCGGGTTAATCAATATGGGAAACCAGGAGTAGATACCATGCCCTAGGTATTATGTGGTTGTCGATTTTCATAGTACTTATGTTTTCTTAAGGAACAACTCAAGCAGATACAATGTTGAATCCCTTAAGGAAGAAAAGAGTTAGAGTAGATACCATGCCTAACTCGTTGCTTAGGGAAATCAATAGCTTAAGGAGTAGATACCATGCCCTTAGGTTGGCAACCAGTAGGTATACATGATAAGGCTAGTGCACTGATACCTTATACAATTGGGAAAGTATGACTAGTGGTGGATATCAAAGCCCTATGTCTTTATTATTATCAAATCCCCTTTCAACAGTTATTTATCTCTTTTTACTTTAAAGAAACTAATTCTAAAACCTGAACTTTACCAATCCCTGTAGAGATGACCTTGCTTTCGCACACTACACTACACTGTCGACCTTGTGCACTTGCAAGTAAAACTAGTGCGATTATCTGCTTAATTATTTAGGTATATAATCGCGCACCACTACATTAGTGGAGAGGGTTTCTGAAAATTGGACTTATGGAGTTAAGTTTTGAGAGAATTCCTCTAGTTTCAGTTGTTATACTTTTATCTAAGTTTGCAGGTGGTTTGGAGTTAAAGTGACTATATCACACACATATAAAGGACTTAGCTTTAGGTTGAAGTAGTCTCTTAAGTCTTGCTTGACAAATTGCTAAATTTTTTATTGATTTTCCTGCTATCCTTGATATTAAAAGAGTAAGATGCTAGTAATGAAATCTAAATTTATATCATGGCTTGGTGAGTGATAAGATTTTTCTATGGGTTCGTTTTATTTTTATTTGACGACAAATAAAGTTTTAAGTTTGGGGGTGTTTGACGCCGTGCATAATTTTCTATTTTTATCACATCTTAACTTTTAACTTTAATCTAATTTTATTAATTTTTGTTGGTTTTATGCTTCATTGTTGTTATTTAATTTATTTCGAGTTTAGAAGAAGTGAAAATTCCAAATTTTAGTGTCTTATCGTCAAGGGACTCTTTCTCTTGTTTAAAAAATGAAATTTTAATTGAATACTTTGGATCTTATAAAAAAGAAAATTTTAATTGAAGATTTTGGAGCCTATAAAAAAGGAAATTTTAATTGAAGACTTTGGAGCCTACAAAAAAAAGAAATTTTAATTGAATACTTGGAAGCCTATATAAAGGAAAGGGAGAAACCCTAATTTAGGGAGACAGGCTGCAACCCTAAAGACACAGCCCTAGAGAGATAGCCGGCAGCCCTCTCCTCCTCATCCGGTAGCAGCAGCCCGTAACCACCAGTCTTTCTCATCCCACAGCAGCAGTTGTCCTAATTCGGCACCAGCAGCTGCCGCCTCCAGCAGCTGCTTCCTCACAGTCGGTACCTACCTCACCCCCTGCTCAGTATCCAACGCTGATCACACATTAGCCCTCCATAGCAGCAACAACAGCTGAATGCACACTGGTTTATGGAATTATGGTGAATTCATTGCTGTTAAATTTAATTTTCAGCATGAACTAAACTTTCTTTATTCTAGAAAAATGATGTAATTTAATTTCAAACTATGCTTGAACTATGCTGATTTATAGTAATTATCTTCTATGCTTGGATGATTTATTTTGAACGTATTGCTTCTAATTGACTGGCCATTAATCAGATGATCTTGATCTTGTGAATTGCTATCGAAAGAAGGAATTACAGGACATAACTTGGATATTTCAGCACAGGTAAATATAGGAATCGAAAGACTTATATGAACTTGTGTAGTCTAAAAAAAATCGTTGGTCTTAATGCTTTCTTGTTTTATTAATTTGCATACTCTTGTGTAGAATGATGAACAAGAATATTTCCAATTGACTATCAAAAGAGGCTTTTGGATAAATCGGTGATTTCGCTAACAAATAGAGAGGATTAATTTTAATTAGTTAGATGAGTTAAGCATAGTAAAGAATTAAGTGAAATCAGTTTCTTAGAAGTTCTTTCTCTTATTAATTTGATATTCGAAAAACAACTTTCTTTTCCTTTGATTATTTCCTTTAAATTGATTTTATTTCATATTGCAATTACAAACAACAAAAAGAGATTTCTCTAAATAAAATTGAGATTAGTAAAATTTCGGTACTTGTTAGAAGTAAGTTACCAATCCATGAGGACGATACTCATCTTATCACTTTACTATAAAACTTCGACATTGTGCACTTGCAGTTTTGTACCGATCAGCTACAGTGTTGGGAAACTGTAAGGTGAGACCTTTCAAGGCCTTTGAGTGGCATCGTGAGATAAATTTGTTGCTCTTACAGACAATTCCAATTTGTTGATGCCAAAAAGGTGGACGACGACATCCAGTCTTCAATGGCCTTCAACAGGGTGTTACTAAAGGTCGGTGTGGATAAGAAAACCCTAAGTTGGAAAGCTCCTTGATGAGTGCTAAATATTGCATATTTTGGCCACTTAATTTACATTTGTTAGCTTAAGAATTTGTTACTTCGAGTTGTTTTCGTTGTTTTTCAGGTTTACAAGCACTAGAAAAGGAGTTTCACTAAAATTGCCAGAATTGCCTGTACAGATCAATCATTTTTGTGGATTTTATTGTATTGATTCAAGAAGAACCAGGAGATGAGCCATATATGCTTAGAAGGATCCGGAAGTCTATTTTCTGAGGAATTTTATAGCTCATAAAAATGATTTTTCTAGAGAAAGTTATGGCACTCGATCGCAAGTGCGACTCGCACATCCCACATCGGTTAAAAATGCTTTGCAGTGCACCAGCATAAGATCGATCGCACCATGCTGCGATCGAGCGCACTCGGGCAGTATCCCACATCGAATTTGCAACCCATTGTACTCCAGGAATTCCCCTATAAAAGCACCATCTCACATCATCATTCGGTGTGCAATTCCTGAGCCATTTGGTGTAATCCGGTGGATGTCTGCTAGCATTTTGGTCAACCCCGAAGGCTTTGCTACCACGAGGTGAAGCACCGCCCACAGCGAGTGGAATTTCTCCCATATATAGTAATTTATTTCTTTTTATTTAGTTTTAAAGTTTAATGTTTAGCACTTGTATTGTGAACTTTAGTTTCATAATTATGAGAGGCTAAAATCTTCAGCTAAGGTTGAAGATGAAGCCTTTCCTTTGTTTAGCATTATATTTTCAGATTTGCGCATAATAATTCTGATGTTTTTAGTATAAATGTTATGTTCAATTATTTGAATAGATCTTATGATTGATTGCTTTTAATTGTTAAATTGGATATTCTTTGTGTTTCATCTGATGGATACATCGAATTGTTTTCGATTAAATTGGATTTCCTTTGTGATTGTTAAAAGCAGATACATTGGATGCTTTTGGTTTAATTGGGATATTCGTTGTTTTTTGTTTAAAGTTGGATTCATGGAATTTTTTGATTACTTTTATATAGAACATGAAAATATATGCTTTACTTTGGTGGGGTAGATTCAGAAACCTTAGCTATTTTATCATTTGCTTTAAAATAATTTAGTTTAAGTCTATATTTCTTTGCACAATATAATACAAAATTCGGAACTAGGTTAAAATAGGGTTAGTTTAGATAAAATTATATTTTCACAACGTAATTCCCTGTGGATTTGACCTCGCACTTGCACACACTATATTGCAAACGATTCGTGCACTTGCGAGTAATTTAAAACTCACAACAAGTTTTTGGCGCCGTTGCCGGGGAGTTGTTTGGTTTGTGAAATTTTTGTCTGAATTAATTTTATTTTTTTACTAATTAGTTAACATTTTTTTGTTTAATTTTTCTTATTGCAATTTTATTTTATTTTATTTGTTTTTATTGGCAATTGCCCATAAAAAAATAAAATAAAAAATTAAAAAAATGTGGATAAATCCAGCGCCGGTTTCACAATCTTTAGAGGACGCCCTCGAGGATTTCATGAAGATGACCAACCAGTCTATCAATACAGCCAATACATTCAATGATGATAGCTGTTCCATCTATGCTAGTCCTATGCATTTAGCACAGAATTGTCCATCTATGTTGGCTTTTGTCGAGTATCCCATGGAACAAATGAATGCTTTCAATGATTGTCGGTGGCAATCAAATGAATCTTACTCCGAGAAGTACAATCCAGAGTAGTGGAACCACCCTAATTTTTCATGGAAGCAGAACCAACTGATAAATCAGGGAGGAGCCCCTCATCATGCTCACAATCAATACCCTCCCGGATTTCCTCCACTAATTCCAAGTTATAGTCTCTCAGCCCATTCAGCACCATCACCCGCTTACCAAGCTCACACTAAAGAACCAGCGTTGGTTTCATAGTCATTGGAGGATGCCCTCAATGATTTCAGGAATATGATCGGCCAACCAATAAGCAGAGTAAGCAGTGCATAAATAGTAAACACCCAAGCGATTGCTAAGATAGAGAGTCAAATAGAGCAAATTGCAAGTCACTTGGATGAAAGTGAGAAGGAAAAGTTCCCCAGTCAGCCCGTGCCCAACCTGAAAGGACAGTTTGTAGTTAGAAATTCATCGAATCCTACGCACGGGGAGGAACAAGTACAATCGATTGTCACATTAAGGTCTGGGAGACAAGTGGACAATCGAGTGGAAGAGAACCCTGCTATGCAGCAAGGGTAAGGAAGTAGCAACAAGGAGAAAAGAGATACTGAGTCATCTACAGCCACACCTACTGTTAAAAACCCTCCTAAGTCGTTTGTACCTAAAGCACCTTACCTTGAGAGATTACAAGCGCTCAAGAAAGGAGGGCAGTCTGAGGACATTGTGGAGGCATACTTTGCTCAGTTTGGAGAAGATTTGGATTTGGATAAACTACTTGAGCAAGTAAATGCTATCTTGGAGTTTGCTCATCGGGAGAGCAGTAAGACGAAGGAGACTTTAGGTGAATCAAGCATTGAAGACCCCCTAAAGGCATGCTTTGCTCAGTTTGGAGAGGATTTGGATTTGGATAAGTTGCTTGAGCAAGCAAATGCTTTGGAGTCTGCTCCTCAGAAGAGCAGTGAGACGGAAGAGACCACAACACCTGAACCACCCAAGAAGGAACTTAAGCCTTTACCGAAAAATCTTAAATATAAGTTCCTAGGTCTAGCAGTTCATTTGCCTGTGATTATAGCTTCAGATTTGGTTGAGGCTCAAGAGGATAAATTAGTGGACACTTTAAAAGAGCACAAGGAAGCTATCAGTTGGACTATTGAGGATGTCAAGGGAATCAGCCCCTCAATGGTGATGCCCAAGTTACGTGTGGAAGAGAATGTCAAGCCATCGAGGGAGTCATAAAGAAGGCTCAGCACAACTATGCAAGAGGTTGTGAGGATTGAAGTGATAAAGTTGTTTGATGCAGTGATCAATTATCCAATCTCTGTTAGTAAGTGGGTGAGCCCGATTCATGTCGTGCCTAAGCGGGCTGGAGTGATGGTAGTGAAGAATAAGGACGATGAGTTGGTGCCAATTCGTGTTCAGTCAGGATGAAAAGTATGTATAGACTACCGTAAGTTGAATGCTGCCACAAAGAAGAATCATTTTCCACTCCCATTTATTGATCAGATGGTGGAGCGCTTAGTTGGGCATGATTGCTAATATTGGGTATGGTTGAAGACGTTAAACTTAGCGCTCATGAGAGGCACCCCACAACATATCCTTTTTGTTTACTTATTATTTTGCATATTTATGATTAATTCTTGTTTCCAGTATTTTTGTTTTCCAATCTTTATTTTTTCAGGGACAACGCGTACTTTAGTCCAAGTTTGGGGGTATACTATGAGCCATACCAAGTCCAGATAGTTCTTCATATCCCAGGTCAGCTCTTTCCATATTATTCACACATTGGGGTCAATGTATAATTTAAGTTTGGGGGTATGGGGGACACATTACACACACTTTGTCTTAATTTGTTATTGTTTTTCTTTATTTAAAAAAAAAAACGAAGGTAAATGCATGCTCATGTTATTTTGAAATTTTAGTTGATCTAAACAAATATTGTGATGTGATTTCATTGGTGAGCTTAAAATTTTGAACACATTGTTTGATGATAGAGTTTTAAAACTTTGTTACTTACTTTGGGCAATTGAGAATTCACATGTTTGAGCCAATCTAACACGAGCACATTAATACATATTTTGGTGAGGTATGACATGTGATTTTAATGTGTATGTTTCCTTATCTTAACTGAAACTGGAGGACTTGAGGGATTAACACTTGGGCATAGAAAAGCATAAAAAAAGAAAAAGAAAAATAATAATCATCATCAATAAACTTTCCGCTGAGTAACTAGACCTCTTGCCTCAGTAAGTAGTGAGTGTTAACATCAAAAGGTGGGAATTTTATTCATAATGATCATTGCAAAATTTTTCACTGAGTAACTGGACCTTTTGCTTCAGTAAGCAGTGAGTGTTCACGTCAAAAGGTGGAAATTTTGCTTGGTAGCATTAAGGTCAGTTTAGTTTCGTAACCTTTTTGACTCGAGTTAGTAAGTCCTTAGGGGTGTCTTTACACCTAATACCCTAAAACCATCTGGTTTGGGAGTCATTGACTCAACACTCATTACATGGGTCAATTAGAAAGCTTAAGGGAACTAAGCATAGCAGAACCTTATATAAAAAGTAAAAAGTAAATAAAACTATGCCATCGTTGTTCATTCTGATGAGAAATTCTGTGAATCTTGAGACGTGGAAACATTGTACATGGAACTTATTTGGAAACCTCGTCAGTATATGCTAACTTACTTTACACTGATTCAAGCTTGTGATATCTTAGCATGCCTCTTGTAAGTAATTAGGTTTTAAATTCTTATTCATTGTGAAGATGGGTCAGATTTTTTAAGCTTGCTCATGAACGAATTTCATGATTTTGAGTGCTCCTTAAATTTTTTTGATACCATGAGTGATGAACTTATCTTTATGTTCTTTGTTTTTCATTTAGTTTTTTATTTTGTTTTGCTAAGGGAGTAGCAAAATGTAAGTTTGTGGGTATTTGATGAGTGCCAAATATTGCATATTTTGGCCACTTAATTTATATTTGTTAGCTTAAGAATTTGTTACTTTGAGTTGTTTTTGTTGTTTTTCAGGTTTACAAGCACTGGGAAAGGAGTTTCACTAAAATTGCCAGAATTGCCTGTACAGATCAGTCATTTTTGTGGATTTTATTGTATTGATTCAAGAGGAACCAGAAGATGAGCCATATATGCTTGGAAAGATCCGGAAGTCTATTTTCTGAAGAATTTTACGGCTCATAAAAATGATTTTTCTATAGAAAGTTATGGCAGTTTTAGTAGACAAGTGTCAAGCTGAAGATGTCTAGTGCGATCGATTGCACCAGACTTGCGATCGATCGCAAGTGCGCACTCGCACATCCCACATCGGTTAAAAATGCTTTGCAGTGCACTAGCATGCGATCGATCGCACCATGCTGCGATCGAGCACACTCGGGCAGTATCCCACATCAAATTTCCAACCCATTGTACTCCGGGAATTCCCCTGTAAAAGCACCATCTCACATCATCATTCGGTGTGCAATTCCTGAGCTATTTGGTGTAATTAGGTGGACGTCTGCTAGCATTCTGGTGGACCCTGAAGGCTTTGCTACCACAAGGGGAAAGCACCGCCCAACAGCGAGTGGAATTTCTCCTATGTATAGTAATTTATTTCTTTTTATTTAGTTTTAAAGTTTAATGTTTAGTACTTGTATTGTGAACTTTAGTTTCATAATTATGAGAGGCTAAAATCTTCAGCTAAGGTTGAAGATGAAGCCTTTCCTTTGTTTAGCATTATATTTTCAAATTTGCGCATAACAATTCTGATGTTTTTAGTATAATTGTTCTTTTCAATTATTTGAGTAGATCTTATGATTGATTGCTTTTAATTGTTAAATTGGATATTCATTATGTTTCATCTGATGGATACATCGAATCGTTTTCGATTAAATTGGATTTCCTTTGTGATTTGTTAAAAGCGGATACATTGGATGTTTTTGGTTTAATTGGGATATTCGTTGTTTTTTGTTTAAAGTTTGATGCATGGAATTTTTTGATTACTTTTATATAGAACATGAAAATATATGCTTTACTTTGGTGGGGTGGATTCAGAAACCTTAGCTATTTTATCATTTGCTTTAAAACAATTTAGTTCAAGTCTATATTTCTTTGCACAATATAATGCAAAATTCGGAACTAGGTTAAAATAGGGTTAGCTTAGATAAAATTATATTTTCACAATGCAATTCCCTGTGGATTCGACCTCGCACTTGCACACACTATATTGCAAACGATTCGCACTCTTGCGAGTAATTTAAAACTCACAACACTCCTTCGTGTTGAAAGCGTCCTGCAAAAGAAGTCTCCCGGAGTTTTTGTACTTCGGGGAGGACCCTCGACGGTTAAGTCAACAAACACTCTTTGAGGTAAATGGAGAAAGGATGTGTAGGCGAAAGGATAAATAGGATGATGAGAGAGCTTGGTTAGCTCCTTCATGTTGAAAGCGTCTGTATTCTTCATATGTTTTCTCTATGTACTTGGGATTCTCTCTGGTTTTTACCTCTTTTTCTGGGAGTGTGATTGTGCTTGGGTCCTGCCTTTCACTCTTATCTGGTTTGCTTATCTTTTGTGTCTGAATATGCTTATGTCTCTATCTCTTTGCAGTTCAAAGGTGAGAACCCCTTTATATATGCACTAACGTGTTCTTTAGCTGATCCTCCGAAGTGTTGAGTTGTTAGGCTGAGATCCCTGCACCCCGAGCCTCATAACAAACTGCTCTTTGTAATTGATGAATTGTTTTCCTCTGAGTTATTCCATCATCATGTCAAGAGGCATGGTCGCATGTACATCACTGCAGGCAGTTCGGGTCACTTCGCCGCTCAGAAGTTATTAACGGCCCACTTATTTGGATTTCACTGGGTATATTATTTTGGTCACATAAGGTATTAAATTTTTAAAGGTTTTAATAGATATTTTAAAATTGAATTGAGAAAGTAAAAAAAATAACGACAATCAGAGTTGTGAATTGACATTTTCTCATCCTATCAATTCAAAATTTCAATTTTGATATCTATTGTTGGTTAGTTTTTTAATTTTGATGATGGTGATTTAAGTTGCATTTAAGCAACTTCCTAAACAAAGCCATTATCATTCTTTCGTTAAGCTTCCATGGGGTTCCTCTCATTGTTGTCCACCACTAGGGCTGGAATCGAGTCGACCTTTTATCAAACAATTCGAGTTTGAGCTCGATCGAGCTCAAGCTCGAGCTTGAAAATTAGGCTCAAATAGCTTATCGAGCTGAGCTTGAATACCTTAAGGTTCAGCTATAAAGGCTCTCGAACAGTTTGATAAGGTATTATCGAGCTCGAGTCAAACTGAGCTGGAGCTCGAGCTCCAACCAATATTTATTTAATATTTTCATTTATTAAAATTATATTCCAAGCTCGAGCTCGAATGGGCAATCTAAGGCTCAGGCTAGAGCACGAGCTCGAATAGGCTCATTTGTTATTGAGCTCGATCCTTCATAAAATTTATCAAGCTTGAGCTTGAATCTATTCATTTAAGCTCGAGCCGAGCTCGAATACCTTACTTTTCAGGCTTGATTCGGTTCAAGTCCAACCTTTTCCATTAGAAAACAAATCAACATGAATATAACCGCCTGATCTGCTATCACTCAATCTCTCTAAAAATAGAGACATTATATGTGAGAGGGAGAAAGAAAGAGGGGGAAAAAGAGATACTCTTAGCAGGAGGAAAGAGAGAGACAAGGGGAAAGGGAAAAACGTACTGTAACAAAAGAGAATTTCTGGGTTGACTCGGGTCTAAACCACTAAACCAGCTAGAAACTTCACTGCTAATGTTTAGAAACTTTACTAGTAATGTTAATTTTTAGGTCTTACATTTATATCGATGTTATCAATAAAACTTTTCAATATTACTAATGAAGTTTTTAGATGGTTTGGGCAATCAAAGGCTCAGACTCGAGCTCGAGCTCGAATAGGCTCATTTGTTATCAAATCATTTGTTATCGAGCTCTATCCTTCATAAAATTTATCAAGCTTGAGCTCGAGCCTAATTTTCGAGCTCAATTCGAACTCAAGCTCAAGCTTGAGCTCGAATCTATTCATTTAAGCTCGAGCCGAGCTCGAATACCTTACTATTCGGGCTTGATTCGGTTCGAGTCCACCTTTTTCCACTAGAAAAGAAATCAACATGAATATAACCGCTTGATTTGCTATCACTCAATCTCTCTAAAAATAGAGACATTATATGTGAGAGGGAGAAAGAAAGAGGAAGAGAGAGAGATACTCTTAGAAGGAAGAAAGAGAGAGACAAAGGAAAAGGGAAGAACATACTGTAACAAAAGAGAATTTCTGGGTTGACTCGAGTCTAAACCCAATGGTTTAGACCAACTAGAAACTTCACTGCTAATGTTTAGAAACTTTACTAGTAATGTTAATTTTTAGGTCTCACATTTATATCGACGTTATCAATAAAACTTTTCAATATTACTAATGAAGTTTTTAGATGGTTTAGGCAATCCAAAGCTCAGGCTTGAGCTCGAGCTCGAATAGACTCATTTGTTATCGAGTCATTTGTTATTGAGTCATTTGTTATCGAGCTCGATCCTTCATAAAATTTATCAAGCTTGAGCTCGAACCTAATTTTTGAGCTCAATTCGAACTCAAGCTCAAGCTTGAGCTCAAATCTATTCATTTAAGCTCGAAGCTTGAGCCACGCTCGAATACCTTACTATTCGAGCTTGATTCGGTTTGAGTCAACCCTTTTCCACTAGAAAAGAAATCAACGTGAATATAACCGCTTGATCTGCTATCACTCAATCTCTCTAAAAATAGAGACATTATATGTTAGAGGGAGAAAGAAAGAGGAGAAAAGAGAGATACTCTTAGCAAGAGGAAAAGGAGAGATAAGGGGAAAGGAAAGAACGTACTGTAATAAAAAAGAATTTCTGAGTTGACTTGGGTCTAAATCCAATAGTTTAGACCAAAAGTGTTTTTTGGTAACAAAGAGTATTTAATAAATTTGACTTTTCAATTTAAGGGTATTTTTGTCAAAGCTATAACGACAGGCATTTTTGTGGAAATAGGCCCCACCCTAAACAGAAACATCGATCTTTCCATCCGTGCAGCCCAAAAATCCCATCCAACGGCTACACTTATAAAAAAATCCCATCCAACGGCTACAATTTCTGCCCGTGACCTCAATCGAGGAAAGCCCTAGATCATTCAAGAACTGTCCACGTGGCACGATGCATCTCTCTCGTCCGCCTAAACTCCTCTCAGCTTCTCTTATCTTCTCCTCCATACGTCGACAGTCCAACCGGAACTCTCTCTCCAAAGAACTAGGGTTTATTCCTCTCTGTCTCTATCTCTTCTTTGTTGATTGCTTTTCTGTTTTCTCAATTTCTTCTTTTTTTTGTAAAAGAAATTTAGGAAAACAATGGCTTCTTCTACGGCGCAAATCCACGTCCTTGCAGGAATCGGGTTTGCTTCATCTTCCAAGAAGAATTTCGGGAACAAGAACAACTTCCCGGCGAGAAGTGTCTTCTTCGGTAGTAAAACGGCGTCTTTTGGTCTACCCAACTCGGCTTTCTTGAAAATTGGAAGAAACAACGGTAGTACATCGAGATACGCAGTTGGTCCAGTGAGGGTCGTGAATGAGAAAGTTGTGGGTATTGATTTGGGGACCACAAACTCGGCGGTGGCCGCCATGGAGGGCGGCAAGCCTACGATAGTGACGAACGCGGAGGGGCAGAGAACAACGCCGTCTGTGGTGGCGTACACGAAGAACGGGGACCGCCTGGTGGGCCAGATTGCCAAGCGCCAGGCCGTGGTGAATCCGGAGAACACTTTCTTCTCGGTCAAGAGATTTATCGGCAGGAAGATGTCTGAGGTTGATGAGGAGTCCAAGCAGGTGTCGTACACGGTTGTCAGAGATGAGAACGGAAATGTCAAGCTTGAATGCCCTTCAATTGGCAAGCAGTTTGCTGCTGAGGAGATTTCGGCTCAGGTATTACCGCCTTTTCTCTATTTCTAGTTTTTTTTTTTCTCCTTTCTATCGTATGTTTTGTTACTGATTGAGGAATGGTAGGAATTAGTTGGAAATGGAATTTGGTGGTTGGTGAGGTTTTTGGTTAACTTGGGTGAGGGTTTGTTGAATGTTTGGTGCCTGGGTTGTTGAGAAATGATAGGGACAGGCTCTAAATTTAAAATGCTAATAAAAAGAAAATTGAAGTCTGGGTTTGATACTTCGATGCCTATGAGTTAGTCTCACCCGAAACAAGTATTGACTCTTGTGTATTTATAGTGGTTGAGTCTGGTTTTTGGTTGATGAGAAAGTTGAGTTGAAGAATGAAATTGGAGGTGTTGCATATTGGGTTCTGGAAAATGGAGAATTGATGTTGATCGAATTAAGTTCTTCTGTTGGCATGGTTTGGTCCTCGGTTGATGCTAATAGGAAGGAAAGGATAATGAGTGACATCAAGGAATATGATCTTTGTTGATGTTATTGTGTTTGTAGATTGTGATTGATAAACTTTAGCTTCTGGTGTATATTAGGCACATTTGAGTCTGGGGCTGACAACTCCCTTGTGATGTGTTTATTTCATTTCATAACTGGTTCTTTGTTTGTCTTAATTACAGTTCTTGGTGCATTTTTCCTTTCTGGAAAATTGTGTTGTTATCGTGACTAAGTTTATTTTATGAAGGTTTTTAGCAGTCTGCTTGGGTTGGTCAGACTTCTTAGTTGAGATGTTTGCAGATGGTTTTGCATGGAAAATCTCATACTTGGTGGATTCTTTGTTAGTTTTTATGCATAATGCGGTTGCTGGTTTATTTTTCTGAAGTATTTTGTTAATGTAGAGGACTAGAAGTTCAAGTGGGATACACAAGAAATGGATGTAGATATGTTCTTGTAATATTTGCCCTTGGAATTGTCATTTGTTCTTGTAATATTTGTCCTTTTTATGTGGCTATCTTTGTGTGTGGACACATGTATGGAGTTATGGACATGCTATATTTCGTGGGAAGTGGATATATGTTAATTAATTGCAACACAAGTAAAGTTAGATAAATATCTATGTTTTTTTTACTGATAGATAACAGCAATCATTTTTTTCTTTTCTTATTGTTTCAACAAAATGATCATTGGGTGGCTGGTTATATGCTGTTAGAACTTTTTGTTACATATTTTAATTGCTGCTGACAGTTCATTTCTACTTGGTTTTAATATAGGTGTTGAGGAAGCTTGTGGATGATGCTTCAAAGTTTTTGAATGACAAAGTGACTAAAGCTGTTGTCACTGTTCCTGCATACTTCAATGATTCCCAGAGGACAGCAACTAAGGATGCTGGTCGTATTGCTGGCTTAGAAGTTCTTCGAATCATCAATGAACCTACTGCTGCTTCTTTGGCATATGGGTTTGAAAGGAAAAACAATGAGACGATCCTAGTCTTTGATCTTGGTGGTGGTACTTTTGATGTTTCAGGTATCATTATTGTGACAATACTTGTATATGTTGCTTTTGAAGTTTTTGTAAGGCTTCATCGTGAATGGTGTGTCGTCTTGCAAATATGCACTTAAAATGTTCTGGTTAATTTGTCAATTCTATTGGGAATAATTTCTGGGGTGGGGCGATTGTCACAGTTTCATAAAGCAAGATACCAAATTGCCCTTGTAATGTGTATTTTCCCTGAAGTATCCAAAATGAAGATAATAGGTCTTGAAAATCTCGCGTTACGTTAATACTATTTCTTTTCTGTTACGGTCACAACAGGCTTGTACATTTTGGAGAATTTTCCTTTTTGCTGCATCCATTTTTCTTTTAGAGTTTCCTTTTGCTATTTTCAATATTTTTCTTTTAGAGCTTCCTACCTATTTTGAAATCTGATTTATTTAAGTAATTAAGAATCCTTCTCAAAAGTGTTTTTCTCGTTGCTGTTAATCAATGAATTGACTAAGAAGAAATGGTTGTTTGTGGCTATAAAGGTGGTTCTTATTGACAGATAAAACTCTTATCAAAAGAACTTGCAGATAAGTTTTGGATGTTTCTTCAAGCACCTTGTCAACACCATTCCATTTTCTATCGCCACTCCCATTTAGATATCCCTATTTCAAGACCCAACAACAGTAACTCCAAAATATCATCCAAAGTTTCCAAACAATGGACTCCTGGATTTTGTCTAAAAAAACCCATCTTTTCCTTCTCTATTCCTAAGCCCAACGTTTTCTTATTTATGATAATATACTTTGCTGGATTCAGTTCATTTTGTCATGATGTTGACAGTGGTTAGGCTATAACAGTGTATCTAGTGGTGATTTACAGCCACAATGGTGATTCATCGATGATGACCAACATGCTTACACGTTTATTTTTCTCATTTCTTCTTTTCATTTCTTTCACACATAACATGGCAATTAATTACGGTAATTTGGTCTACTTATTAAGAAAAGGACAATTTTGTCTGCTCAGTAGAACTTGATTATGAGGCTGTCGGAATAGCCTCACCCTAATTTATATGGTACTTCTTTTATGGTGATTCAAAGATTTGGAATCTTAGAGCAACCTTTTAATTTTTGTTATTTCTCAATGCAGTGCTTGAGGTTGGCGATGGAGTGTTTGAAGTGCTCTCTACTTCTGGAGATACGCATCTGGGTGGTGATGACTTTGATAAGGCGAGAACCTCTTTTTTGTGGGTCCCACTAGAATGGGGACCTTTTCCTCTTGATTTTGCTTGTTATTGTGTGGTTAAGTGCTGAGTAGTGTTTAATTTTCTTGATGCAGAGAATTGTTGATTGGCTTGCTGCAGATTTTAAGAGAGATGAAGGCATAGATCTTTTGAAGGACAAACAAGCTCTTCAGCGGCTAACAGAAACAGCTGAGAAAGCTAAAATGGAACTTTCATCTTTGACTCAGGCAAACATTAGGTATATTCTTGTGGGTGTGTGTTATGGTATGCTATATGATGTAGAGTCATACTGATAGGGGTTTCTTTTTGCTCAGTCTGCCTTTCATTACTGCCACAGCGGATGGGCCTAAACACATTGAGACTACTCTTACAAGGGTTAAGTTTGAGGAATTGTGTTCAGACTTGCTTGACAGGTAACTTAATATTGTTTCAGTACAGTTCTTGTTAACTTAATGACATGCATGCTTTAATTATTATTGTTTGTTAGGTCATATGTAGCTTTTTACTTGACTGCATAGGTCTCCTGTCTTAAGTTTAGTTTCTTATATCTGCACCTGTATATTTTATAGGTGCAAGACACCAGTTGAAAATTCCTTGAGGGATGCAAAACTTTCCTTCAAAGATATTGATGAAGTGATCCTTGTTGGTGGATCAACACGTATCCCAGCTGTTCAGGAGCTTGTAAGAAAGTTGACTGGGAAGGAACCTAATGTGACAGTCAACCCTGATGAAGTTGTTGCCTTGGGGGCTGCAGTTCAGGTAGAACCTACTATACTTTTCTCTTCTTCATTAACATATATTATGTCCTTAGCTCCATGGTAGTAATTTTTAAAGTTGTCAAGTTATGACGAGGGTGAATGTTCAATCTTTTTCCTATTTGATTACAGGCTGGTGTTTTATCTGGAGATGTCAGTGACATCGTGCTCTTGGATGTGACGCCATTGTCAATTGGTCTGGAAACTCTTGGTGGTGTTATGACGAAAATCATCCCAAGGAACACTACACTGCCCACTTCAAAGTCAGAGGTGTTCTCTACAGCTGCTGATGGACAGACCAGTGTTGAGATTAATGTTCTTCAAGGTGAGAGAGAGTTTGTTAGGGACAACAAATCTCTCGGCAGCTTCCGTTTGGATGGTATACCCCCTGCACCACGTGGGGTTCCACAAATCGAAGTAAAATTTGACATTGATGCCAATGGAATTCTCTCCGTCACTGCTGTTGACAAAGGCACAGGGAAGAAGCAGGACATCACTATTACTGGTGCTAGCACGTTGCCCACTGATGAGGTATGTATACTGATGAATGGTGGTTAACTTAGGATGCGTTTAGCCTTGCAGTTTGAATGTCTCAATATTATGATGGATCATTATTGAGCCCTTTTAGTACTTGATAAGAAGCAGAAGCTATAAACCAGTGATATCGATTACTTTATTTGTTAGCATGAGTGTTTTTCCTGGACTTGAATTCTAAGAAACATTTTTATATTTAAACTTCGTGGTGATCTTGGTCACTGGTTAAGGTAGTGCTCATTAGTAACCAGATATACTAATGGTTGGATCAGTGGTGATAGACGATGTCCGAATGAAATTTGCAGGTGGAGAGAATGGTGAAGGAAGCCGAGAAGTTTGCGAAGGAAGACAAGGAAATGAGAGATGCTATAGACACAAAGAACCAGGCAGATTCCGTTGTCTACCAGACAGAGAAGCAGCTGAAGGAGCTTGGAGACAAGGTTCCAGGCCCAGTCAAAGAGAAGGTTGAGGCCAAACTTAAAGAGCTCAAGGATACAATTGCAAGTGAAGCAACTCAAGCAATCAAAGATGCCATGGCTGCCCTTAATCAAGAAGTCATGCAGCTCGGCCAATCCCTTTACAACCAACCTGGGGCACCCGGGGCTGGGCCTGCACCTGGAGGTGAGGCTGGGTCCTCAGATTCTTCAAGCAAGGGACCTGATGGTGATGTGATTGATGCAGATTTCACTGACAGCAAATGAGAAAGCAATATTGGGCTGTCCAGGTTTATTCTTTTTTTTTTTGTGTTTTAATTTCTTTGTACGCCTATAAGAAATTGATTTTGCAGGGGATTGGATGTGATGTTTGGAAATTTCCCGTCATTTTTGTTCTACTACTAGGAATGAGCAGGAATTGTTTTTAGGATTATAGAGGATGAAGCATTTGTAGTTGCCCGTAACAGCAAAAAAAACTTTGGGTTGTAAAAGCCAAACATTAGGGTTTAAAATACATTTATCAGATTTCATATGATGATTATGTGAGATGCTCTTCTCCCTTTTGTTAATCAATCAGCCTTTCAGTAGTAAATTGTAAATGGTGGATGTTTCTGTTTGAAAACTTATTTTAAACTACATAACATGTTGGAACCTCATGCTCTCAGGGAAATCCACATGCATAGAAATGATGTATGGATTGTCAATTTCGAACCTGGATTTTCTTTCCAAGGACTCGGAGATGTATACATTACCTAGTGTTCAAATAGTCTTTTGAGATTGTAAGGTCTTGTGACATTAAGAGTTCCGCTCCACATTAGCTCCGCAAATTGCTGATTGGCCTTTTCGGTGGGATGAATATTAGAGTCAAATAAGAGGTATTCACTAACATTTTCACATAATTCATACTCTTTTACACTTCTCTTTCCACCACAACT
Source organism: Bretschneidera sinensis (assembly GCA_023935145.1). Lineage (NCBI taxonomy): Eukaryota > Viridiplantae > Streptophyta > Magnoliopsida > Brassicales > Akaniaceae > Bretschneidera > Bretschneidera sinensis. Next base: position 58,929,860 of record CM043697.1, on the reverse strand, counting down.
CGAAATCCCTCTGTATGGACCAGTGCCGCAACACGCCATCCTTCCCTCCTTAAAACCTTCAAAATGTATAAAATCACATAAATGCATGATCAAGATATGTACCCTATGTTTGGAAGTTCGGAGAGACGAAGAAATTTTTATATATGACGAGAAATGGAAAAGTGAGATATAACGTATTTTACTCTTTCGTTTTTTGTTATTAAAAAAATTTCATAGAAGTTAGGAACATAATGTAGAGTACAAAAAAATTTACTCGATACACAGTTCTCCTTTAAATCTTTCAATTTGGATGAGTAAAAACTGAAGATTTACAGGAAAATATAAGGGTCTATTTCTTTATACATAATTTCTCCAAGCTACTCTATCCAAACACATTAATAGGCAGAAAAATTATTATAATATGGTACAAAGAGAGAATATTTACGTACCATATTTTGAAGGGTTGTATATCCTATCACCAACACTAGTGTAAAAATCGTGATTTGCATATTTGAATCCTGTTAGCTTGCTCTCTAGGTCCCGTAGTAATTTAGAAAGTGCCTTATTGTGCAGTTTTGCTAGTTTATTAATTTCCACCATACAAGAACCTTTGTTGCCTGCTTCAACCACTCTCATGCTTGGTACACAACCCAACGGCCCCAAGCTTAGGAACCCAAATTTCCTTCCTCCTTTGTCATATATTTCCTGAATCAAAATGTAAACTATATGCTATAAAAATTATTTTTTTCTTAAGAAAAAATGGAAAAAGGAACAAGAAAAAAAAACACATGTACTTTGATCACAGTTGTCAAGTTTCCAATCACCATTGCTACATATTCCTGCTTAGAGTAAGAGTGAAACACGGTGGAATTTGAGGTGAAGGGGGTTGTGTAGTCATTGTTTCCAATGCTAAATAAGTAAACAGCTTTAGAGAACAATGTGTTGGATCCGACATCGCCTAGTTCTTTCCTTAACAGCTTCTCCACATTCCGGAAATATCTTAGCTGAGTTTTAAGGTCTATAACCTGAGAACAAGAAAGAATCCTAATTCAGTAACAACTTTACAGGTAATCAATTCCCTAACTCTGTTTTCAAAAAAAAAAAAAAAATCCCTAACCTTATATTCAGTGAAATAATCTTAATAGATGTAAGTCGTGTAATAGTTTTATGTTGAAATCACTTTTTCGAAAGTTTGATATTATTAATATCATTTCAATATGAAAAATCATTACATTTCATTATGTGATTTGATTTTGTTGTGATCATTTAATGAAATATTCGATTAGGGAACTTATTACAACAATTCAATAGTTCAAATTAAGGTCTTAAACGTCAAATTGGTAGATTGAATACCTAAAAATTACACACAAATCGTTCAAGAACTTTTGTGTATGTACTTATAATTTGAACTGTTATAAAATGACAATAAGGTATATATAGTTCTGATATAGAAACTCTATACCATGTCATACGACTTTCGACAATTGAACAAAAGTATGACATTTGGATACTTCAAATTAAAAAAAAAAATTATAAAAAATTATCAAAATAAACGAGTTCGATACTCGAGTTCAAATAATATAAATATAATCTAATGAGCAAAGATAACATACAAATCCTTGATGAGTTTCAACTAGAGCACCGGCTCCTGCAGATGCAAAGTTTACCCCATCTGTAAAATTACCATTACTTGCAGGTTGCAAATATGGTGGAATCCGCGGTAATTTTGCATGCTCAGCTGCTTACAATTTACAAATAAGGGTCAGCTTGAGTTATAGTAATCCAATCACCAATTAAAATAAAGAAAAGTAAAATGTAATTACCGATAAAATCGGGAATCAACCGCCCATCGGAAAATCTGCCAGTTGGGTATTTGAAGAAGGTTTGTCCATATGGCCAGTAATTTGCACGAACATTAGGAATGGTGTTGATCAGATAGTTGTTATTTCCAGCATCAAACAGGGAATCCCCAAAGATAAACAAAGCGACTTCGTTTTTGGGATTTAGAGTATGGCAGTTAATTTTAAGGTTGAGAAAGGTAAGCAAGAAACAGATATTGAACCGGCTTAAACTTGCCATGTTAAACTTAATTTTCTGTAACTTTCATTGTTATTTATAGGATTACTTGGTGTGCATTTAGTACTGAAAACATTTTTCATTTTTCTTCATATTTTCTTTAATAATTTGGACATTATTAACATAATTTAAAAAACAACACTTGTCTTTTCGATATAATATTATAAAAATTAAAAAATAAAAATAAAAATGGTCTCTTAACTTTTTCTATATATATGTTATGTTAAAAAGATAAATATTGTTTTTTAAATTAGATTAAAAATATTTAAACTATTGAAAAATGTTTAAAAAATGAAAACGAAAAATTAAAAACGTTTTTCAATATTAAACACAACATTAGTTGTTTACTTCTGATAAGTGAAAAAATATATAAAAAAAAAAAATACAATATGATAGTAGACTATGTCTTTGCACTAATGAAATTTGTTCAGAGACTGATTAAACAATAAGAAGATGAAATATTTGATAAATTAAGGAGTAGGTAGGAAACCAGAAATGCGTGAGGTTGTCAGTCTCTGACCAATGTGGATTTTCATTCCAACAAAAATAACTTGTTGAAGTTTATTAGTACAAAACTTTGAAACTTGGGCAACAGGATATATATTTCTCAGAAAGAAAGAAAAAATTAGTGGAAAAATTATCTCAAAATACTTGATGATTAAGTTACCTCAATTATTCATTCAGACAATATTTTTTGTGTACAATGTTCTTAAGACCCTTTGAATCTGTAAAAGGGAATATTTTGTCTATATTAATAAACGGGTGTGTTTTTTCTACGATAGATTAGTCTGTTACCACGATAATTTTTCGTTAAAAAAAACCTAAGACTAAATGTTTTTTTTATATTCATAAATGCTGTGTAAATTAACTAATTGACCGTAGAAAAAACCTACCCTAAAAAATTTATCCTCAATAATTCAAGATGCCTCGTCAAAAGAAATTTTGTCTCCATCTGTCACTTTAAAAAAATAAAATGTTTTTTATGAAGAATAATTTTCTTTTAAAAAGAGATTTTCGATCAATCATAAAAGGCAACCGAATTACCCGAAGGACAAACAATCTTGGATATATAAAGATTCCTTCAATAATGTGCGGATTTCAAACTCTTTTATTTCCGAAATTTCCATCTATAAATCCCGGGATACTCCAAACTTCGAAGGCATAGTGAATTTTAACTAGAGAAATAAATTTTGTACTCTAAAATTTTGTTTGTAATAAGTCAAGTTTTATTTCAAAGCTTTTTATATCAAATTTTAAAGAAATAAGAGGTATATTTCCAATTATTTTTGCATGATATTTATTTTATTCATAATCATTCACTAAGATCATGTTTGTTATCTTGCTTAAAATCACTTAAAATAATTATTTTTAAACAAAAGCGCTTTAAGTGATTTTAAGTGAAGTGCTAAACATGATCTCAGTCCTATTGCGGAAATTTACAGATCAATGATGGGCTCTCTTAGTAGCTACAAGATGAATCATGAGTTTAGAGAAGCAAGTAACTGTGCTGACATTTTGGCGAAGGTAGCGCAGCTAGCAGCGTGGACAGAATTTTTGATTTTCCACCGAATTGTATTTTGATGGCCTATATATGGCTGACTTTGTAGGGACGAAGTTCCCAAGACTTTGCGTTTAAGTTTATGAATTTGCCTTTTCTACCAAAAGAAAAGTTTATTAGTACAAAACTTTGAAACTTGGACAGCAAGATATATATTTAATGGGGTAATATTACTTCTTCTAACAAGTCATACAAAATTGTCTTACAAAATACATATACCCGATACATTATGCGTACCTCACATGAAAATTATTCAATGGTTCTTATATGAAACGTGAGAATGAAGTATTACTTTAAAAATACTGAAATATTATTCTAAATATTACTTTGTTAAAATAAAAAAGAGATTGGAGAAAAAACTCTTGTATTATTGTTTTGCTGTGAAAAACGAATCCAAGCCTATATATAGAACCTGAGAATACAAAATCTAATAAAAATAGGAAATCTAAGGTTATAATAAATCAGGAAACTAATACATATGAAAATAGAAAACTAACATTACAATAGGAATAGGAAAATCATATATGTTAATAGCCCTCTTAAAACTCAAGGTGGTAAAGTGGATGTCAACTTGAGTTTGTAAATTAAATAAAAAAATCACTGAGAAGAACAAACTTCGATAAAAAAAAACTTTGCAGATTGATACCAAGCTTTGATGAAGAACTCTGCAGAAGTACTCCCTCTCACATATAAGCTCACCTCCTTGCATGTGCTCTCGCTAAAAAAAAAAAAAAAAAAAAAACCAAAACATGGGTCAAAACAAGGTGAAAGGTACGAGCTCGCTCTAACACCCCTTCACAAGATTGGGTAAGGATTATTGAGGGATATAAAAATAATTGGATTACTTGAATTCAAGATGGCACTTGAAAACTGATATGGCAGAACACCTCGGCTGATGTGGCAGAACACGTGGCTGATAGGTGGGGTGCTAACGTGACGGAACACGTGGTGCTGAGCTGATAGATGACTAGAACAGATCTGGAGCTGGATTGAACCTAAGTAGAAAACGGATTGAGAGTGTTGTCATGGCTTGCAATTTTGACAGCTTCCTCGTTAAGGATTAGATCCCTATGTGAGGTATCTTTGGGTGAATAGATATATCACTGAAGAAAACACATTGAAAAACTAAAATAAAAGAGAAAAAGTAAGAATTGATGATTGGATGAGCGGTCGCCAGCCGAAATAATGGAAGCTCAAAAGACAACTTTTAAAACATGATCAATAACTTTGATACTATGTTAAGAAATAAGAAGAATTGAGAAAAAATGAGAGAGAAATTAAAAAACTATTGTATTATTGATGTGTTGTGAAAGACGAATACAAACCTATATATAGAGCTTGAGAATATAAAACCTAATAGAAATAAAATATCTAGAGTTACAATAAATAAGAAAATTAAACTAATTAAAAAATTAATATATATATATATAGAAAACTATTATTGCAATAACAATAGAAAAATAATATACATTAACAACCTTGAATCCCCATGCCAACGACCTATGGTGTGAATTTTAGAGAATGAGAATAGATTAAAATCACCGTTGTATTAAAAAAATAAAATAAAAAAATTTAATATGGTTTATTATCAATAGTATTATTACTCCATTTGTCCTAATAAAAGTGTCATCAAGTTTTATATAAAAAATTTAAGAAAAATTACTTTGTTATATGTCAAGTCAACTTACAAATCTTTACTTTTTAATATTAGAGAAGTTTTTGGCTGACAGTCTGACACAATGTCATAAGAGATATATAGCACAATGGTCCTGATACAGCCAATAAAATCACTATCCAATAGCAGGACGACACGTGGACAGTCCCTCCTCAAAAGCATAGCGACACTTGGACACCATTTATCCAATGACACGATGACACATGGATACCATCTATCCAATAGCATGACGACACGTGGACAATTCCCCTCTAAAGACATGACGACACATGGACTGGCAGTTGGTGACCCATCACAACTCTCAAACTCCTCTATACAGACGTGTAAGCGTGATCACAGGGATTAAGCCACTCATTGACACGCTCCGTCAGAGGAACGAGATCTCCAGGATCACTCCATCCCTAGCACGTGGGCGACCTTACCTTTGAATCACTATAAAAGGCCCAATGTATGCAAATCCAAACCATCTTTAATTTTAAGCTCACTACTGAAAACGCTAGTATCGTAATTCTCTCCATTTCTCTAAAACCTTACACTGACAAGAGCGTCGGAGTGTCCTCGAAGGCATCCCCCTATCATCTGGAGACTCTCTAGTTCACCCCTGTTTCTTTGTACAAGTCCCCCTGAAGCACCGACCTCCATCTCAACAACACATTTCAGGCATCAACAGATTGACACCGTTTGTGGGAAACCACTATATCTCGCTAACAGTAAAGAGAAGAAATCCAAAGAACTCATTTGTTACCATGTCACCCAGAAACACCACAAGGAACGCCGGCAAGGGAGCCATCGGGGCCAGCACCGCACCTACACAAAATAGTGCCCATAGCCAAGTGGTTTGGGTCAAGACTCCTTGCTATTTCTGAATATAGGTCCTCTGGCGGAGACCCGCAGCCCCTTCTCGGAACGTAGCACTCTCACCACACAGAGATTAACCCACCGAAAAATCTCCAAGGGGCCGCCTCAATGCATCCTACTATTCCCATGCTCCAAGCACAGTTCGTGGAACTTTCACGTCTAGTGACTGACCTCGTCGCCTAGGTCCGAAAAGGGGCTCACCAGCCCTCGCTCATACCTTATTGACAAAACTTTGGACGCATGAGTCCTGCTAGTCATGGGCTCCCCCTCGACAATTGCTCCACGGCGAAGTAATCACCGCCCCACACCATCAAGTCAAAGGGAAGCCCCTTTTCTAAGAGCAACCTTGGCCTCGGTAGACAGATCAAGGAAATGGAGGAAAAAATCAACGAAGCACTCAAATGTCGAAACCATAGTGTCCAGGACGAGCTTAATGTTCAGGACTCACCATTTACTCAAGAGATCCTCGAAGCCCTGCTTCCGTCGAACTTCTGAATGCCACAAATCAAGCCTTATGATAGTTCGTCAGACTCCCTCGATCACCTCCAACACTACAAGACCATCATGACGCTGCATCGGCATTTCGACCCCGTCATATACCGAACATTCCCCCTAACACTCGAGAAAGCCACAGGAACTTGGTACTCCTGATTGAAACCGGGGAGCATTGACATCTTCAAAGACCTCAACTACGGCTTCGCGTCCCACTTCTTCAGTAGCAAGGGGCCTAAGAAGACCTCAGAGTCTCTGTTCAACATCATCCTATTCTGGGGGGAGAGACTTCGAATCTTCATTTCAAGGTTCAATGCCACCGCTTGGGAGATCCCTAACCTTGACCCCAACGTCTAGATGTTAGCATTCAAAAAGGAGTAAGATACAGAATCTTTAGCTCCAAGCTCACTAAGCGACCGCCCAACGACATGAACGAGATCCTGGCTCGAGTCGAGAAGTACATGTTGGAAGAAGACTATCAAGTCAATAGTATGCCGCTTCGGCATACCCCGTATACTGGTGATCGACAATGGTAAACAATTTGACAGCGTCCGGTTCAAGGTGTTATGCGAAGAGCTGCGCATTGAACAGCGATTCTCCTCCGTCGGGTACCAACAGGCTAATGGACAGGTCGAAGTAAGCAACATGACACTGCAGAAAGGTATTAAGAGAAGATTAGATGAAATAGATAAACAGTAGACCAACCACTTGCCAAACATACTCTGGGCATATCGGACCACCGCCTGAACGCCTACGGGAGAAACCCCCTTCTTTATTACCTACTACTTCGAAGCAGTCATTCATTTGGAAATCGGGGTGCCATCACTACAATTATAGAATTTCGAACACGGCAACAACGAAGAAGCCCTATGGATGAACACTGACCTTATCAACGAAGCTCGGAATAAGGTCCAGATCCGGCTAGCCGCCTATCAGGAAAGGGATACCAAATATTAAAACTCTTGAATCCGAAGAAAAAACTTCCAGTTGCATGACCTCGTCCTACGAAAGAGCGAAGTGTCTCATCCCCGAGAAATGGGGAAGCTTGTCACAAATTAGGAAGACCCGTATAGCATAAAAAGGATATATCGCACCAGTACCTTTGAGCTCGAAGAGCTGTGTGGTAAACCCATTCCCCGCACTTGTAACGCGGAGAACCTCCGTAAGTTCTACCAATAGTATGTACCCTGGGTATTGCTAACAAAAGTTGTAATATTGAAAAAAAATGGTAAATTGAAAAGAAAACTTGAGATTTCATTAAGTAATTGCATGAACACCAAGTTGAATTTATACAAAGGCACTATCAGCCTTGAATTACAAAAAAGAAAAGGGAAGGTACAAAAGCTAAAAAACCCTCAAGGGGCAGCCTCCCCCTCGGACACGGCCTCGGTCTTACTCTCTGGCTGAGCAGCAGCCTCCTCCTCGCCAAGCTAGGCTACCACCTTGCCAATCGCAGCCTTCTCCTTCTTCAATGAGCCAACCAAGTCGAGAGTAGAGAAGTCCACCTCGGGGTAGAGGGCCCCAACCTTCCTCTTGGCCTCGAAAAAGACCTCAAAGTATTGCTGGCCGGCCCCCTCCTCAACAGCCTCTCAGTAGGAGGCCGAATCCCTGAAAGCGGTCAGAGCCTCCTCCACAGCCCCATCAACAACTTCCCGATAAGAAATTGAATCCTTGAAGGCAATTAGGGCATCCTTCATGGCCCTTTAGGTGGTCGCCTCAGCCTTCTCCCTCAACTTCCACTTCGAGGCCACTGTGGCATCCCTCTCTAGGCACAAGATGTGTCTCTCTTGCATGACCTTGACCCTGACCCGGTCAACTCCCTCTAGGGATGTTTGTAGCTGGTGGACGAGCTCGCTGCTCTCATCCAACCTCTGCTAAGCCTGAGCCAGTTTCTCGAATGTGTCTAACCAATAGTGTGAAAACACTGCCAGCAGCATGCCTGATTGAAATAAAAAAGAACCGTTAGCTACCAAAGGGAAAATAAACAAATTACATAAGGAAAAGAAAAAGGGATAGCTTTTACCTGGGAGGTCAAGGCCTCAGTCACAGAGTAAAGCCCCTTGATTTGCTTCCTTGACAACTCGATCAAGTCTAAAGGTGGGACCCCCATGACGAAGTGCTCCCGAGCTACCCGAGGAGAAGCGAAGATAGAGTCATAGATCTTCAAGCCCCAGTTGGGCATGAAGATTGCGGACCCCGTGGGAGCACTCCAAGATGAAGATGGAGCCTGCTTCGACTCTAGCTGAGGTGTAGCAGGGATAACCCCTGGCTCGGGGGAGAGCTCGGGAGGGCTTTCCACTTCATCAAGAATAAATGAGGGGGCATGTGGCCTCTTTATCGGGCCTTGGGCCTGCACAAGTTGTTTCTTTGCTTGACCCTCTCCTTAGCCCTCGTGGCAGCCTTCATCTCTGCCCAAACATGGAAAGAAAAATGCATAAGTATAAAGTATAAAGCAAAAGAAAACATAAAGCGAAAAAAAGGGAACAGGCATAGAGGTTACCACTCTCTATGGTTTTCTCGGGGCATCGAGGGCAGAGGTCGGGCCTCACCAACTCTTCATTTTCGTACAAGACTTCCACGTCTAGGGGCACGGCCACTATAGAGTTTACCGTTTCCTGCTCGCAGAACAAAAGGTTCAGTTTTTTGCATTTTCCCATGCGATCTAGACTTAAGGAGAGTGAGATGTCAAAACTCTTATTGCTTTGGAAGTAGAAGAATAACTTCTTTAACCTCTTGATCAAGGAGGGTGTCTTCTTCAGCAACCTCATCTTGGCCTTCGTGCTGATCACGACTCACCCATTTTAACCATGCCTGCTTCTCTGGAAGTGGGTTTGAAGACGTTGATATTCATCAACCCTCCCACCTCAGTGTAAACATAGATGAAGGCTATGATCAATCGCACCGAGTTTGGCATGAGCTGACACAGTGCTATGTCAAAGAACCTTAGCACTGTGCAGAAGAAGGGGTGGAGAGGGAACCTGAGTTCGACCTTCATGTGTTGTTCATAAACACACAACTTATAAGGCGTGTGACTCGAGAGAACATCATAGGCCCTCTCTCCCACCCCAGCTGGCCTGAGGGTATACTTATGGAGGATGCGATACGTCTTCCGAATAACCTCAAGACCTTCCTCCCCTATTTGACTAGGTACAGCGTTCGCAGTAAACAACCACTGCTCCCTCTCCTCCATTGCTATATCTCCCCCCAACGCAGCCAAGGTAGCATTTACCTCATTCTCACCCTAAGAAGTGGAGTCTTTTTCGTCCTCTTTTTCTACTACCACATAGGGCACCATGGCCAAAGGCCCCTCCCTGGCCTCAAGACTCCCCGAGGACTCACTATCGATAGAGGACAGGCTCAGCCACATATTTTCCTTCAACTCCCTAAATACACTACCCTTACTACCACTACTCTTACTAGGCCTATCTACTGAAAAGATGATAAGGCTGACAGAAAAAACTCATCAAAGTTTGATAGCCTGAGCAGTTCCTTCCTCAGCCCACGTCTTGATCCCCCTCCAACGAAAGCACACCCTCAAACCTCCAAATAAACTTTGTGTACCCTCGAACGTCCAATAAGCTCTCTTACTAATATCAACTTTGAGCACTTCAAACTTTTGGAATGAGTCTGTGGGCTCTCAAAATTTCTTCAATTACAAATGAAGTGAGGTGAAGATAAATGAGGTAGAAACGCATTTATATAGGAAAAGAAGCATGACAAACGAGGAAAATAAAATCTTACGGTTGGGGAGACATGACCTTTGAAGTAACCAAGAATACTTTTACGTTCTCAAATGGGCCCCCAGACACAATGACGTGACGTTTTGCCTGCTCAAGGTGCCATATCATCTCCCAAGACTGCATCAGCCACAAAAGACTGACGCCCAGCATAACCGAGACACCGTTCCATTCCCCAAGGGAACAAATTAGTAATGAACACCGCCATTTTTACTCTGACAGCTACGTGCATTAAGTGGCCCAGTATGCCACGTGTAAGAAGGTTTCAGAAGTAGCCCAAAGATTTTTTCTTTTTGGGCCTAAAGGGCAAGAAGCCCAAGATTCCACCAAAAACTCCAATGGAAGAAGCCTAAAAGTCCACCAAAAACTTCAAGAAGCCCAAAAAATCCACTAAGTAATTCCAAAAACGAACAACCCAGATTAACAGTCTCCAAGACTTACCATATTGATTGATGCTCATATGCTCGGACAAACATCTCTATGACCAAGCATATTGACTGATGCTCATATTATCGGAACAACGTCTCCAAGGCCGAGCATATTGACTGCTGCTCATAAGCTCGGACCAACGTCTCCAAGGCGTAGCATATTGACTAATGCTCATATGCTCGGACCAACGTGTCTAAGACCAAGCATATTGATTGTTGCTCATACGCTCGGACCAACGTCTCCAAGGCCGAGCATATTGACTGATGCTCATATGCTTGGACCAATATCTCCAAGGCTGAGCATATTAATTGATGCTCATATGCTCGGACCAACGTCTCCAAGACCGAGCATATAAGTCTCTGATACAACCAATAAAATCACCATCCAATAACAGGACGACAGTGTAACGACCTATCCCGGGTTGGCCAGCCCCGAGACAGTGTCATCACATTTTGAAAATCCCAAAACGACCCATATATGCAACAATTAAAATAACACCACTAAAATTTTTTACATCAATCCTCAACCCTTAACAGAGAAGATACATTATTCTGATATTGACTTAATCATTATATACAACGTAAAATGCATATATATTCACAAATAAATTTTTGTTTTATTTTCTTATTAGTTTGAGGATGTGGACACGTACGTGGCTTACAAAAAATGATTTCGTCTGACTTTCAACCCACTAGACTATTTGTCATGTCTGCTACCTAAAATCATTGTACAATAAGGGGTGAGCTTCAAGCTCAGTGAATTAAATTTACTAGAAGTATTCAATTTGTATAAATGGTCTTTCAATATTTAATCATTTATATCTCATACAACTTGATACTAGCATTCTACTATCACTATACATATCATAAGTCTCATTCTTTATCAATCTCTTCTTCTTATTTATTGGTTTACCTTAAGACCATCAATTATCTCATAATTACCTCATAATGAGGTTCACAACCTAAAGTCTACCATTTAGATGGTTCTTATCATATCATACTTTAATTTTTCTTTATCACCATAACTATCTCTCTGTGAGACTCGTTCATCTATAAATAAATTTGCGCAATAACACATAACACATCAGCATTTCAGTAATTCAATCAATATTTAAAACAGATGCAATGCATGAATTATTATTAGGGAACGTTTTCCTACATGTCGACATGTTTTTATCTTAGACCAGCCCCTTCCAGGTTCTTTTATTCCCAACATATACCGGATGTCACGGTATTTATTTCCAACATATACCGACTGTCACGGTTTTCCTTTATTTCCAGCATACACCGGCTGTCGTGGTTTTTCGTTATTTCCAGCATATACCGACTGTCGTGGTTTTTCTTTTCAATTAGACCGGCCCCTTCCCAGTTCTTTTATTTAATGAATATGCATATGAACAATGATATGAAATATGCATATGAACAATAACATAAAAACAAACATGAATTCAAATATTTAAATTGGCTATCATGATTATTCTCAAATTATTATTGAAAGAAATTTCACTAAATTCCTCTCCTCATAAATCACATCAAATCATCCATCATAACTTGTCAAGATCCACTAAATTTCATCTCCTTATAATTTGTATCAAAACATCAACCATAGCTCATCAAGAATTTCATTGATTGCTTTTATTATTAAATCAACTTATTATTCCAAAAATATTATTTCTCACATAATAATTTTTTACATGTCTAAAATTCCTATCATACTTATCAAATCAATTTTTCATCTACCACCAAAGCCTAAGCTAATAATTTATTTTAATATTATCACTAGATATTTTATTTTTTATCTAGATTACTTAAAGTAAATCTAACTCACCTCGTAGCGCTTAGGGCTACCCATGGATCACCTCTTTGCCTTTCCTGATTTTCTTAGCAATTTCCCCCGTTTGTTGATCAGTAACACCTAGCATAATATTTATATTAAATTTCTAATTTATTCTTCAATTCTTCATAATTTACACCCTTTGAAAATTTCCACTTTGAATTCCTGAAAATTTCATGTATGCTAAAAATTCAAAAATAAACATTACATTATTTCCTTCTGTTTTTCTTAGAGCTCCCCGTAGTTCTCTATAAAATTCTCCTGTAAACCCCTTCAAAGTTTTGCCCCTTTCAACCTTTCTTTCGGTCCCCAAGTGTTTAGGGAAAATGAGTAGTTTGAATTGAGGAAAGGAGAAAACCAAAGATTTGCTAAGAAAAATTAAAGTAAAGCAATTTTTTTTTATATATATATATACACACACACACACAAAAATAACACTAAGTCTCAGCAACAACCCCCCCCCCTCTCCCCTCGAAATTGGCTGCCACGTTTTTTAGACTTGTCAAACATGCACTTCTCATTTCTCTTGGCAGCAGGTGGCAACACTTGCTACCACTTTTTCGTTTTTTTTTTTTTTTTTTGAAAAACAAAACTTTTTCCTTTATTTTTCTTTTCTTTTCTCCTTTTTCCAAATTTGATACGTCGAATTTTTTTTTTGGTTTCCTAAAAACAAATCAAAACAAAACCTAAAATCCTAAAAACAAAACAAAGTAATGTTAGTGTTAATCCAAGAGTAATTCAACTTTTTGTCTCAAAAATTGCACATAACCCATAACACATAGAATCATTAAATACCACCCAAGTCCAAAAACAATCCCAACATCAACCTCATATTCTTTATCGACTCTTAAACATCTATCTTACTACAAACCATTAATCCAAACACTCGAATGATTTTATGCACAACATTCATGAATACAAGTCTTGGCCTCTAAAAACATATTAAATTGCGTGATATCAATCACAAATTAAACTCCATAGGCTCACTTTTCAAATCACTATCCACTAATGTAGAAAAATCACACTATATTGGATCACTAGGTCTTTAATAGGCTTGTAACGTTAGGCTAAGGTAAAGGTCAAGAAAGAACGGGAATGATTAAACAAGTAAAAGAACTCAGTATCTTAATTTTAAACGCAACCTTTTTAAGCACTAAATAACCTTACTTCAACACCCAACTCATTCAATCATTTTTCGAGCATTTCTTTAAATAATTCGACACTTTTTTTTTCTTCTTTCTTTGTCATAATTCACTTCTTGTTTTAGCACATAATTTCTCTTTTTTTGTCTTTTTTTATTTTTCTTTTCTAGCACATAACCCTTCACCTCCATTTTCTTTCTTTATTCTTTTCCACAACCCCCAACCTATTTCCTTTAATGTACTTGGGTTATGATAGTAATATTTTTTCATATTTCCACCGGTACTCCTCTTAAGTACTTCTCAACAAATGTATGTAAACTAAGTTCTCTTTAAAGAAAGGTAAGGATAAAATATTTTTAGGCTCATAAAGGTAAGTAAATGAGCTATCGAAAAAAACGAAGCTAATTTTTTTTTTTTTTTTTAAAAAAAAGGCTCAAACAGGTAACTAGCGATAAATATAACAAAGCTAAGCTTGAAAGGCTCAAATGGTCCAAAGATAGCCTACATCATATCCTAAGTAATGTGCATTCTAGGATTTCGCCTCAAGTAATTATCAATTAAGTTCTAGAGCTTGTCGAGACCACAAAAATATTCACAAAATATTCGCACATAAAAGTTCTCTAAATGTTTTAATCATGCAATCTTATCGCAAACCAAAGTCTCAAACTAAATGAAGATCGAAACTTAAAATTATTCTTAAACCGAAGCAAGATTTAACTTATTCTAAAAGCTATATGCTATCTTAATTATAATCATATCATTGACATGTAAATTAACTCCAAAACTAACATAAAACATACTTAAAAAAAAACTAAACTAAACCTAATTTTTTTTATAAAAATTTCAATTTTTCAAGAAATTTTTTTTTTTAACAATTTACCCTAACAAACGAATTAAACGAAAAAGGGAAAATGACACCAACCAATTCAATGGTATGAAATAGGAAATGTGTTTCCTCCACCCCCCAACCTAAGACTTGCATTGTCCCCAATGTGAAAGAAAAAAATCGAGAGAAAGAAAGAAAAAAAAGTAAAGAAAACTAAATAAATAAATAAAAATGAAAGAAACTAAAACTAAAGTACAATGGAACGAAAGTACCCGATTAAGAAGGATAAACCAGAGGCACCAAAGACATCTCTTTAGGCCTATCTTCAATATGTTCATGTTCCAAGTAGAGCTTCAACCTCTAGCCATTAACTCGAAATGCATGACCTTCGGAGGGATCTTCAACTTCTACCACTCCATTTGGAAAAATACTATTCACAACATCAGGTCCCTTCCATCGTGATTGCAATTTTCTCGGATGGAAGTGTAACCGAGAATCATAAAAAAAAACTCGATTACTTTGTTCAAAATTTTTACGAAGTATTTTTCGATCATGTACCGCTTTCATTCTTGACTTTAAGTCCTTAGCATTATCATATGCATCATCCTTCAACTTCGCAAGTTCACAAAGTTGCATTTTCCTCTCCTTACCAGACATCTTTAAGTCATAATTAAAATTTTGAATAGCCTAAAATGCTCTATGCTCAAGTTCTGCCAATAAGTGACATGTTTTTGCCGAATACCAACTGATAAGGAGATGCTCCAAGAACCGTCTTGTATGCTGTCTGATATGCCTAAAGCGCATCCGATAGGCACAAAGACCAATCTTTTCGATTTGAATTTACCGTTTTTTCAAGTATTCACTTAATCTCCCTATTTGCTAGTTCTCCTTCGCCATTAGTTTGTGGATGGTAAGCTGTAGAAATCTTATGGGTGACTCTATACCTGTGCATCAAAGCCTCAAAAGAACAGTTACAAAAATGTGACCCTTGATTACTAATTATAACATGTGGAGTACTGTACCTAGATAAAAAATGATCTTTAAGAAATTTAACAACAACTTTATTATCATTAGTGCGGCAAGATATAGCTTCAACCCATTTAGAAACATAATCAACAACAAGCAAAATGTAAAGATACCCAAAAGAATGTGGGAATAGTTCTATAAAATCGATCCTCCAACAATCAAAGATTTCTACCACTAAGATCAGGTTGAGAGGCATCATATGATGGCGGGACAATGAACCTAGCTTTTGACATCTTTCACATGAACGACAAAACTCATTAGTATCCTTGAATAAAAAGTAGGCCAATAAAAACCACATTGTAAAATTTTTGCGGCTGTCTTTTTAATAGAAAAATGACCACCACAAGCATAAGTATGACAAAAAGTTAACATACTATCAATTTCTGTATCCGGAATGCATCTTCTTATTATTTGATTGGGGCAATATTTAAAAAGATAAGGATCATTCCAATAAAAATTCTTTACCTAAGCCAACAACTTATGCTTATCTTGTGCACTCCATGTAGATGGAACTTGACGGGAAACCAAGTAATTTGCAATGTCGGCATACCATGGTGTGTGACAAAGGACAGCAAATAAATTCTCATCCGAAAAGACTTCGTGAATGGGCAAAATGTCGGTATCATTCTTAAATTCCAAACGAGATAGATGGTCCACCACAACATTTTCCACCCCTTTCTTGTCTTTGATGGTCAAGTCAAATTCCTACAAAAGTAAAATCCAACGTATTAAGTGGGCCTTAGCATACATTTTTTAGAAAAGAAATTTAAGGGCGGAGTGATCCGTGAATATAGTGATAGGTGAACCAATTAAATAAGAGCAAAATTTATCCAATGCAAATACTACGGCTAGTAATTCTTTCTCGGTTGTGGTGTACATCATTTGAGAATGATTTAAGGTTCTACTAGCATAATAAACAACAAATGGTTTTCCCTCTCTTCTTTATCCTAAAACAACCTCTAAAGCATAGTCACTAGCATCACATATAATCTCAAAAGGCAAGGTAAAATCGGGTGATTGCTTAATAGGGGTTGTTGTAAGCTTAGAGACAAGTGTCCTAAAGGCTTTCTCACATTCGGGGATCCACTTAAACTCGGCATCCTTCAACAAAAGGTTACATAAGGGTCTAGAGATAACATTAAAATTTTGAATAAACCTTCTATAAAACCCGGCGTTCCCTAGAAAAGACCTAACATCTTTAATATTCTTAGGAGTAGGTAGTTTAGAGATTAATTCAATTTTTGATTTATCCATTTCTATCCCCTTTTCGGACACTATATGGACTAAAACCATTCCGGAAGACACCATAAAATGACACTTCTCCCAATTAAGCACAAGCCCCTTCTCTTCACACCTACACAAAACATTTTTCAAGTTAGATAAACATGAATCAAAAGAGGTTCCAAACACGGTTAAATCATCCATAAACACTTCCATACATTTTTCAACCATGTCACTAAAAATACTAATCATGCATCTTTGAAAAGTAACCGGTTCATTACACAAACCAAAGGGCATTCTACGAAAAGCAAAAGTACCAAAAAGACAAGTAAAGGTGGTCTTCTCTTGATTCTTTAAGGAAATTTCTATTTGGTAGTATCCCGAATACCCATTTAAAAAGCAATAGAAAGGATGACCAACCACACGTTCTAAGATTTGATCTATGAATGGAAGGGGAAAATGGTCTTTCTCAGTAGCCGAATTAAGTTTCCTATAATCAATGCTCATATGCCACCCGATCATAACCTTAATTGGTACTAACACCCCCTCTTCATTTTCTACCACGGTCACCCTGGCTTTCTTAGGAACTACTTGAGTTGGACTAATCCACTTACTATAAGATATTGGATATATAATTCTCGCGTCTAATAACTTTAAGACTTCTTTCTTAACTACCTCTTTCATAGTTGGATTTAGTCTTCTTTGTGGGTCTCAACGAGGGTTAGCTCCTTCTTCTAGATAAATCCTATCGGAACAAATTAAAGGGCTAATACCTTTTATGTCGGCTATAGTCCAACCTAATGTAGATTTATGCTCTCTTAACAAATTCAAAAATTTATCACATTGCACATCACTAAGTTTGAAAGAAATAATAACTGGAAAGGTATCACTTAGGCCTAAGAAGGTATGTTTGAGCCCTTTGGGCAGCGGAGCTAAATTAAGCGTTGGTGTCTCATCAGAAGATGGTTTGGGTGCTGATAAGTGCTTAAATAGTCATATTTAAGCCCCTTAATTTACACTTGTTAGGCTCTTTGTCTATACATTTTAGTAGATTCTACTTCATTTTTGTGTTTTCTATGTTCTACATAGGGCTTTGACAAAAAGAAGACATTTTGGAGCTCTAAGGAATAAAAAGTAAAGTTCTGCAAAACCAGTAAGGTGTGCTCGAGCGCACCTCCCTAGTGATCGAGCACATAGGCACACGAGCACACGCGTGCGCTCGAGTGCAGACCCACACGATCGAGCGCACATGCACTAGAGGCGGCAGAGCCAGAATTGGAAAAAAACCATCGAGCCTTCAATTGGAAATTAGGGTTTTGGGGCACCCTTAGAGCCCTATATATAGTCTTGTAAAACACAAAAAAAATAATTTTTGATTGAGCTTGAAGTTGTAAGATTTGGAGAGGAATTGATGACTCGTCTCCTCAGCATTCTTCGGGTTTTATTTTTCTATTCTAGTTTAGTTATGGTTATGATGTTTAGTTCACTTAGCATGTGTAAGTAACTTCCTAATAGGGCTCGATTGAAGCCCTAATTATGCTTTCCTATATATATAATCATTGATTGTCTTTGCAATTAGCCATGTTATGATGTTTTAATTGATTAATGCCTGTGTTTATTTAAATTCCTCATATGTGTGTGTCTGATCAATGTATGCATGTGGTATGGATTAGTTAGTTAGATCAATTTGGATGACCGAGTCCTAGGTCTGACAATAGTAACAAAAGAAATCCATGTCGGATTCTTGGATTAATCAACATGGGAAACCGGGAGCGGACCAAGCCCTAAGTCCCGTGTGGTTATCGATTTCCACAGCCCTTATGCTCTCTTAAAGAATAACTCAGTATACACCATGCTGAATCCCTTAAGAGAGAAAAGACTTAGAGTATACACCATGCCTAACTCGTTGCTTAGGGAGATCAATAGCCTAAGGAGTGGACCAAGCCCTTAGGTTAACAACCATTAGGCATTCATGATAAGGCTATTGTATCGGCACTTTACTTATTAGGAAAGTATGATTAGTGGTGGATATCAAAGCCCTATGCTCTTATTATTATCAATTCACACTCAACATTTATTTCTATCTTTTATTATTGAGAAACTAATTCTAAATCGATATTCACCAATCCCTGTGGAGATGATCTCGCACTTGCACACTATGCTACTATTGACCTTGTGCACTTGCAAGTAAAGCTGAACGATTATTTGCTTATTTATTTAGGTAGATAAATGCACAACAAGTTTTTGGTGCCATTGCCGGAGATTGCACTAAATTTCTTTCTAGAATTATTTTTGTTTAGTTTAGTAATTTTTATTTATTTTTTGTTTTATTTCTATCAAATTTTAAGTTTCTGTTTTTACCCTTATTTTTATTTAATCCAAAACCTAATCTATTTCCTTTTTTTTTTTTCTTTTTTTTTTTTTTTCTGTTTCAGGCACTCCAACAAAACTCTCTGTACCACTTGCGATCGAGCGCACCTCTCTGTGAGATCGAACGCATTTGAGGCAGAGAGTTACCCACTGCTGCACTAAAGCAATTATTACTGATTCATGCATAGACTTCGATCCAGACATGCAACGTTCTTTCCCCTCGATACTGAGCTTGAGTGGACTATCCGACAAAGGCTTAGAGACAACTCTGAAGAGGTAGAAGAAAAGACCGAGGAGGAAGCACTAATGGCAGAACAAATCGAAAATCAGCAACCACCTGAGCGAACACCGACGAAGCAATCCTTCATCCCACAGAACATCGATCAACCGTCTTGCATTGCTTATCAACTCGAAGTGGAAGGCAGCTACTACATATCTCTGTAGATACTCAGTGCATTGACTCACTTTAGGGGCACACCTAATGAGGATCCACACTTACACCTTCGAGAGTTCTTCGATCTTTGCAAATTCCAGCACATCCAAGGCTTAGACCAAGAAGGAATCAGGTTAATTCTTTTCCCTTTTTTCTTAAAGGATAATGCTAAACTGTGGTATAATTCATTGCCTGTAGTTTCTATCCACACTTAGGAGGAGTTGGCCAGCAAATTCCTAAGGAAGTTTTTCCCAACCCAAAAGACGAGGCAAATGAGGAAAGAGATTCAATCTTTCCAACAAAAGGATGGAGACCTATTTTTCGAGGCATGGGAACATTTCAAAGAGCTGCTACTCAAATGGCCACATCTCAACTTACCTCAGGATGAACTGGTACAAGCTTTCTATGAAGGTTTAAGTGATACTAATAAAAGTATTGTGGATTCAGGTTGTGGAGGAGTGCTGATGGAGAAAAGCAGTGAAGAAGCCATAAAGCTCCTCAAGACCTTATGTGAACATACCCAACAGTTCTTCTTTCAAGTTAGACATGTAATCAAGAGCAAAGGTATGTATGAGGTAAACCTAAATGGAGGATCCTCTACCCAAATAGCTGCTGTGGAGAGGAAACTAGATATGCTAGTTAAAGCCATGGTAGCTCAGAATGCATCACCTAATCCACCAGCTACACCACTCCAGGTATGTGTGATATGTTCCCAAATTGATCATAATACAGATACATGTCCCTTGTATTCATCTGCAGACTCCAAGCAAGCAAACTTTGTGGGACCAAACAACTACCCACCGAAGGACAATCTGCATACATATACCTACAACCCTGGATGGTGGAATCACCCAAACTTCTCTTGGATCAACAATCAGAATAATCAAGGGCAGCAAAGAAACTCCCAACTAGCAGCCTACTCTGTTCCCGAACCAAAGAAAAATAACCTTGAGAGTCTTGTGAGGCAACTGGCAACTCAACAACAGCAGTTAGTATCCCAACACCAACAGTTGATGAGTTCACAAGATCAGTTCATAGTGGATGAAAGGCAATTTCAGATTGAGATGAGACAAACCACTGCAAAATATGAACAGGCTATTAAAAGGCTAGAAGTACAAATGGGGCAACTAGCTAAAGAACTGAGTGTCAGAAAGCAAGGTAAACCTCCGGCTCAAACATTACCTAACCTCGGGGGGTACCAGTAACTGAAGGCTATCACAACCCTAAAAAATGGAAAGGTCATAAGAACCGATGAGTCTGCAAAAGCATCCCTAGAAAATTCATCGGCATCAAAGGTGAGTGAGACGGAAAAGGTGAATGCACCACCCTTCTCGTAAAGATTAGTAAAACAAAAGAAAGAAAATAAACTGCTTGATATTTTTGAAACCTTGCAGAAAGTAGAAATAAATATTCCCTTATTAGATGCAATTCAACAAATACCTGCTTATACTAAATTTCTAAAAGATTGTTGCACTCATAAGAGGAAGTTTCAAGAGCATGAGATGATAGCCTTAACTGAAGAGGTAAGTGTTGTGCTATTAATAAAACTACCACCAAAACTAAAAGATCTGGGTAGTTTTACTATTCCCTGTAAGATAGGTGATCAACTATTTCAGTCGACATTACTAGATTTGGGAATGGGTGTTAATTTATTACCATACACAGTATTTGAAACCCTAGGTTTGGGGGAGCTACAACTGATTTCCATCACCTTGCAGTTAGCAGATAGAAGTATCAAAAGACCTAGAGGTATTCTTAAGGATGTCTTGGTTAAGGTAGGTGAGTTCATTTTACCTGCTGATTTCATAGTGTTAGATATGGAAAAATTCCCTATGCCATTACCCCTGCCCATCATTTTAGGAAGACCTTTCATGAGAATTGCTGATATAAAGATTTGTGTGAAAAAGTGTATAGTAAGTATGAAGGTAAATGGTGAGAAAATAGAGTTTAAAATATTTGATGCACTAAAATTACCTCAAGATGATTTGGAATGCTTTAATGTATGTATGATACAAAGTTTTGTTGAGCAAGCTTTTCAGGTCTAGGACATCGATCCATTGGAGACCACTATTACCCATAGCTTTACGAAAATGAATATTGAGCGAGAACCTGAAGATGTTACTGATGACATCATCAAAACTGTGCACCTTCTTGAGGCTTCTCCCAAACAATCAAGTAAGTATGCCATTCCATTTGAATCTCTCATACCTACTAATATTACTCTTCATCCCTCTATTGTCCAGCCACCGACCTTGGAATTGAAGCAATTACCAGAATATTTAACTTATGCCTATTTAGGAGAGAAGAAGACATTACCTATGATTGTGGCTGCTAATTTGAGTATTGGAGAAGAAGAGAAATTATTGAGAGTTCTTAGGGAGCATAGATCTGCCATTGGATGGATCATTGCCGACATTAAAGGGATAAGTCCAGCCAAGTGCATGCATAATATCTACCTTGAGGATGAAGCAAAACCTACTCGAGATGCTCAAAGAAAACTTAACCCACACATGAAAGCGGTAGTAAAGGTCGAGGTTTTAAAATTATTGGATGTTGGTATTATTTACCCCATCTCAGACAATAAATGGGTAAGTCTGGTCCAAGTTGTTCCTAAAAAGAGTAGGATCACAGTAGTAAAGAATGAGGATAATGAGCTTGTACCTACAAGAAAAACAACTGGTTGGAGAGTATGTATCGATTACCGAAGATTGAACAAAGTGACAAGAAAATATCATTTCCCTTTGCCATTCATTGATCAGATGTTAGAGCTATTATTGCTTTTTGGATGGGTACAGTGGATACAACCAGATTGCCATAGCACCTGAGGATCAAGAAAAGACTACCTTCACATATCCTTTCGGTACATTTGCTTATCGAAGGATGCTATTCGGTTTATGCAACGCACCAGCCACTTTCCAAATATGTATGATGATCATATTTTCTGATATGGTGGAGAAATAAATTGAGGTATTCATGGATGATTTCAGTGTTTTTGGTTCCAATTTTTATGATTGCTTAAATCATCTAGAGAATGTCCTAGAGAGCTGTGAAGAGAGCAACTTAGTGCTGAATTGGGAGAAATGTCACTTTATGGTTCAACAAGGCATTGTGTTGGGTCATTCCATCTCCAACAAGGGTATTGAGGTAGACAAGGCAAAAATAGACATCATTTCAAAGTTGCCTCCTCCTCCAACAATCAAAGGGGTTAGAAGTTTTCTTGGACATGCTGGATTCTATAGACGATTCATCAAGGATTTCTCCAAAATCTCTGGACCTCTATGTGCATTGTTAGCTAAAGATACCAAGTTTGAGTGGAATGATAACTGAATGAAAGCTTTCAACACATTGAAGGATGTTCTCACCTCTGCCCCAATAATGATGGCACCAGATTGGAATCTGCCATTCGAATTGATGTGCGATGCTAGTGACTTTGCCTTGGGAGCTGTTTTAGGACAAAGAGTCAATAAGGTACCTCATGCTATTTACTACGCTTCTAGAACTTTAAATGATGCTCAGCTTAACTATTCTACTACTGAAAAGGAATTGTTAGCTGTTATTTTTGCTTTAGAGAAGTTTATATCATACCTAATTGGCTCTAAAGTTATTGTATATACTGATCATGCTGCTTTAAGATATCTAATTTCTAAGAAAAATGCCAAGCCTAGGTTAATCAGATGGGTGCTCCTATTGCAAGAGTTTGATTTAGAGATTAAAGATAAGAAGGGCAGTAAAAATGTAGTTGTAGATCACTTATCAAGGCTACCTTATGAGGATGACAAAAATGAGTTGCCTTTGAACGAAAACTTCCCTGATGAACAATTGTTCGCACTAGAGGTAACAATTCCATGGTATGCTGATATTGTCAATTATCTAACTGCTAAAGTTTTTCCTCCAAGTATGACCAGTCAAGAAAAGAAATGGCTGATATTTATGTCTCGACACTAGCATTGGGATGATCTCTACCTCTTCAAATTCTATCCTGATCAAATCATCAGAATGTGTGTCTCGGAAGATGAGCATTTGAGCTTATTACAATATTGCCATCAGTTTGCTTGTGGAGGACATTTTGGGGCCAAGAAAACAACACTTAAGGTACTATAATCTGGTTTTTATTGGCCTAATATGTTTAAAGACACATTCTCATTCTGCAACTCATGTGATAGATGCCAGCGAACAGGTAAAATCTTATCCTGAAATCAGATGCCCCTACAAAATATTCATATAGTAGAACTTTTTAATGTATGGGGCATTGATTTTATGGGTCCATTCCCCAACTCCTTTGGTTATTTATATATTCTTGTGGGTGTGGATTATGTGTCTAAATGGGTCGAGGCTGTCCCTTCAAAGATTAATGATCATAAAGTGGTTGTGAAGTTCCTACAGGATAACATTTTTAACGGGTTTGGGACGTCACGAGCGATCATCAGTGATGGTGGCAGCCACTTTCATCATTATTCTTTTGCTACCTTCATTAGAAAATATGGGATCACCCATAAGGTGGGCACCCCATATCACCCTCAGACTAGTGGCCAAGTGGAGATAAGTAACCGAGAAATCAAAAGCATCTTGGAGAGGACCGTAAATCCTACTCGGAAGGATTGGTCTTTGCGACAAAATGATGCTCTATGGGCATATAGGACAGCTTAAAAGACCCCAATTGGAATGTCCCCATACCGCTTAGTTTTTGGGAAAGCATGTCATATGCCAGTAGAGATAGAACATCGAGCATATTGGGCTATTAAACAATTCAATTTTGACATAAAATAAGCGGGTGAGAAGAGGAAGTTGCACTTAAATAAGTTAGAAGAATTAAGGTACGATGCGTATAAGAATGCCAAGCTTTACAAAGAAAGGACAAAAGCCTATCATGACAAACAACTAGTGAGGAAAGAGTTTCATGTGGGCTAAAGGGTGTTACTCTACAACTCAAGATTAAGGTTGTTCCCATGCAAACTAAAGTCCTGATGGTCTGGTTCGTATATGGTCACCAAGATCTTTCCTCATGGTGCTGTGGAGATTCATGGTTCAAATGACAATCAGACATTCACAGTCAATGGACACCGAGTTAAAACATACCTTGATCTCAACATGCCTCCTTGAGACGAGGACTTGGCACTTCAAACCGTTCAATATGTAGCTGATCCAAGGACCCCTGAACCACTTCAGTCTCTAGTTTTTGTTGCACATAACTTCATTAACTGAACCATTGCGATCGAGCGTAAGGATATTGTGATCGAGCGCACAGCACTCAGTGTGATCAAGCGCACATCGAGTGCATTTAAGCCAGAAATGTCCCTACAATACCTGAACAAGTAGTTTGCAACCACCTGATGACCAGCAGTGAGAGGATACCCCGTCTGGCTGAAGACGTAAAACTTAGCGCTCATGGGAGGCACCCCACTGCATATCTTTTTTATTATAGTATTTTTATTTTCTTATTTATGTTTATTTAGTAGTTTATTTTGTATATTTCTTATTTTCTAGCACAATGTTTGTTTTTCTTTTTGAGGAACACAATGCGTGCATCACGTTCAAGTTTGAGGGCGTACTACGAGCCATGCCAACAGTCTAGCTCTCCAACTTCCAGGTCAGATCTTTCCATGACACTCACACATTGAGGACAATGTGTATATTAAGTTTGGGGGTAGAGAGAGACACTTGCACACACATGCACACACTATGTCCTAATTTTTTTTTTGTTTTAAAGATAAATGCTTGATCACTTTGTGTTGAAAATTTTGGTTGATTTAAAACAAACATGATAAAAATTTCATTAGTAAGCTTAAAATCTAGAACACATAGTCTAGTAATAATAATTTTAAAATTTAGTTACCTACCTTAAGGCACTTAAGAATTCACAAGTTTGATCTAGATCTGGCATGAGCACATTAGCACACATTTGTGTGGGGTATGACATTTAATTTTTATATATATGTTTCCATGACCTAACTGTAATCGGATAACTTTTTAGATGAACACTTTGGCATAGAAAAATAAAGAAGAAAAAAAATATTCATCATGCAAAAAGAAAAACAATGCTCCTAACAATCATTAAATAAAATTTCCACTGAGTAACTAGACCTCTTGCCTCAGTAAGCAGTGAGTGTTCATGTCAAAAGGTGGGAATTAAGCATTTAATGATCATAAAAATTTCCACTGAGTAACTGGACCTCTTGCCTCAGTAACTAGTGAGTGTTCATGTCAAAATGTGGGAATTTCACTTAGCAGCATTAAGACATGTTAGTTCTGTAGCCTTTTTTACTCGAGTTAGTAAGTCCCTAGGGGTGCTTTATACCTAATGCCCTAAAACCATCTGGTTTGGGAGTCATTGGCTAAACACTCGTTACAAGGGTCAATTAGAAAGCTTAATGGAACTCAACATGGCAAAAATCTCATGATGAAAGAAAAAAGAAAAGAAGTAAACACTATGCCATTTTTGTCCTATCTGATAAGAAATTCGATGAAGGTTTGGACACCGAAACACTATACATTAAAATTATTTGGAAGCTCCATCTTCTATGTGCTAATTCATCACACACAAATCAAACTTTTGATGCCTTAAACCAACCTTAGGTAAGTAACACGATTCATTGCAAAAATGTGTTTTCATTATAAGCTTACTCATGAATGGTCATCATAGTTTTATGTGCAACCCAAATTTTTTAATATCATGAAGAATGAATTTATCTTTAATTTTTTTTATAGTCTTTCATTTTGTATTTCTAAGGGACTAGCAATATGTAAGTTTTGGGGTATGATAAGTGCTTAAATAGTCATATTTAAGCCCCTTAATTTACACTTGTTAGGCTCTTTGTCTATACATTTTATTAGATTCTACTTCACTTTTGTGTTTTCTATGTTTTTCATAGGGCTTTGACAAAAAAAAAAGGACATTTTGGAGCTCTAAGGAATAAAAAGTAAAGTTTTGCAAAACCAGCAAGGTGCGCTCGAGCGCACCTCCCTTGCGATCAGGCACACGAGCGCACACATGCGCTCGAGTGCAGACCCATACGATCTAGTGCACACACACCAGAGGTGGTAGAGCCAGAATTAGAAAGAAGTCTCTAGGCCTTAAATTGAAAATTAGGGTTTTGGGGCACCCTTAGAGCCCTATATATAGTCTTGTAAAACACAGAAAAACATCTTTTTGATTGAGCTTGAAGTTGTAAGCTTTGGAGAGGAATTGACGACTCGTCTCCTCAGCATTCTTCGGGTTTTATTTTTCTATTCTAGTTTAGTTATGGTTATGACGTTTAGTTCACTTAGCATGTGTAAGTAACTTCCTAATAGGGCTCGATTGAAGCCCTAATTTTGCTTTCCTATATATATAAACATTGATTGTCTTTGTAATTAGCCATGTTATGATGCTTTAATTGATTAATGCCTGTGTTTATTTAAATTTCTAATATGTGTGTGTCTGATCAACGTATGCATGTGGTATGGATCAGCTAGTTAGATCAATTTGGATGACCGAGTCCTAGGTCTGACAATAGTAACAAAAGAAATCCACACCAGATTCTTGGATTAATCAACATAGGAAACCGGGAGCGGACCAAGCCCTAGGTCCCGTGTGGTTGTCGATTTCCACAGCCCTTATGCTCTCTTAAGGAACAACTCAGTATACACCATGTTGAATCCTTAAGAGAGAAAAGACTTAGAGTATACACCATGCCTAACTCGTTGCTTAGGGAGATCAATAGCCTAAAGAGTGGACCAAGCCCTTAGGTTGACAACCATTAGGCATTCATGATAAGGCTATTGTATCGGCACTTTACTTATTAGGAAAGTATGATTAGTGGTGGATATCAAAGCCCTATGCTCTTATTATTATCAATCACACTCAATAGTTATTTCTATTTTTTATTATTGAGAAACTAATTCTAAATTGAAATTCACCAATCCCTGTGGAGATGATCTTGCGCTTGCACACTATGCTACTATTGACCTTGTGCACTTGCAAGTAAAGCTGAACGATTATTTGCTTATTTATTTAGGTAGATAGACGTACAACAAGTGCCTCACTCTCTTTAAGAAATTCCTCAAAGCATGGTTGCCATGATTTCTTAATAAATCCCTGCGACTTATCAAAAACATCAACGACATGGGAATAAATTGAAGAATCATCAAAATCAAAATTATTAAGAAGGAATTCCAAAGAATTAGATGTTTAATGTACTCATCCTCCAAAATAAGCTCATCGATCATGTAAGTGTCGAAACACTCATCCTCTTTATGTGGTTGCCTTGAGACTTGAAAAACATTTACCCCTATAGTCATATTTCCAAATGATAATGTCATTAGGCAATTCCTGTAATTAATGAGGGCATTGGTAGTGGCAAGGAATTATCTTCCAAGTATCAAAGGAATTTTTGACTCCATGTTCACAATAGAAATCGTATCTAACACCAAAAAGTCAATGTGATAATAGAATTTGTCAATTTGTACTAAAACATCTTCCACAATACCTCTTGGTTTTCTTACCAATCGATCTGCTAGTTGAAGTACCATGAAAGTCGGTTTGATCTCACCTAGACCGAGTTACAAGTAAATAGAGTAGGGCATGAGATTCACACTAGCCCCCAAATCCAGCAATGCTTGGCCACAAGCTTTGTTTCCAATTTGGCAAACCACCGTAGGACAGCCCGGATCTTTATACTTGGGCGGTGTCTTGCTATCAATTATCGCACTTGCTTGCTCTGTTAAGAATGTCGTCTTCTTCACATTGTGCCTCCTCTTGAGTTTGCATAGATCCTTAATGACTTTAGCATAGTTGGGAACCTGTTTTATGACATGAAGAAAAAGAAGGCTAATTTTAACTTGCTTATGTTGTTCAAGAATCTCACCTTTTAATGTCAAATTTCTCTCCTTAGGTTTAAAGAGTGCTTGAGGGAAAGGCACCAGTATGGAATCATTATGGGCATCTTGTTACTTAGGGGCTTCATCCTTGTTACTCATGGTGTTAGGAATCAAGTTTGATGGTATAGTGGGTCCATCAATTTTCTTACCACTGCGAGTAGTCATGGCATTAACCTCTTTAACATTTTGATTGTCGGGATTGGAGGTTTATGCCATATGTTGTCCCCTTGGATTAGGTTGTGGCTGTGAAGGAAAACGACTTTACTCTTGAACTGTCAATAAATTAGTCAACTTGGTGAGTTGGCTCTTTATCACCTTTTGTTCCTCTTTGACCCCTTATTGCTCCTCTAGCAACCGTTGATTTATCTTGCCTTGCTCTTCCACACTCTGAGCATGTACCTGCATAAATGACTTAAAAGCATCTTCCAAAAGTAAAGATTGTTGTGGTGCATTAGATGAAGTTGCTTCCGGTCTCCATTGGGTACTAGATTGGGTAGAAGGTTGTGTATCGGATCTCTAACTAAAATTAGGGTGATTCTTCCAACTGGGATTGAAGGTGTTAGAGTGGGGTGAGTATGTTTTCCTAAAGGGTATACCTAAAGCATTACACTTTTCCTTTGTCTCAAAATAGGTTGGACAATCCCTAGGTACATGATCTACTCCATTACACATAAAACAAGGTTCGTAGGACTCTACCCTAGCAACGGGTTCGGGGGCTCTAGCATCCTTGGTTTTTTAAACCTTAATTTCCTTAGTTAGGACCTCTAAGCAGGCTTTAAGGCTATCCTCTTTCTTAAGCTGACAAATTCCAGCAGTTTGGTTTCTCTTAGTACTTTCTATGGCATTGGGTCTCGTCTTCAATAAGTCATCTAGAAAATCTATGGCTTCGTCAGGATCTTTTTGAAGAAAATCTCTATTACACATCATTTCTATAAATCGTCTTTCCTTACTTAGAAGTCCATCATAGAAATAGCTAACTACATGCCAACTCTCATACCTGTGGTGTGGACAAGAATTCAAAAGGTCTTTGAAACGTTCCCAAACTTGTTATAAGGTTTCACTCTCTTTTTGTGCAAAGTTTGAGATTTGTGTCTTGAGGTTATTGGTCTTATAGGTTGGGAAATACTTTTGGAAGAAGGCTTGTTTCATCTCATCCCAACTACCTATAGACCTAGGCCTTAATGAGTACAACCAAACCTTGGCCTTATCCTTAAGAGAAAAGGGGAAAAACCTATATTTGATGGTGTCTACCATATCGGCCCTACTTTGAAAAGTTACTACTACTTCCTCAAATTCCCTAATATGGACATAGGGGTTTGCATTCTCTAATCCATGGAAAGTTAGTAGCAATTGGATCATTCCCGGCTTAATCTCAGGTTATTGAACATTATGGGGGAACATGATACAAGATGGTGTGGCCGTTCGGCTAGGGTGCAAGTAGTCCTTAAGTGTCCTAGCAACATTCTCATTGTTATTGTTGGCCATGTTAACGAAATTCTCTAAATTCTCGTTTGGGTGTGTACTATGATTTGATCTAGGTGAGCTTTCACTATCAAACAAAGAATGAGAGGGTAACTCTATTTCGGGTCTTTTAATGAATCTACCTCGCTTATCTCTAAGTCTACGCATACACCAAAGGAATTAGAGGGGAGACGAATAAAGAAAACAAAATAAAATCAAAATAGAAAATCAAAACAAATAGCAAAGAACAATGTTACCGTCTTATCTCAAAGTTGACAATCTTCCTTGTAATTAAGCGCAGTTCCCCGGCAACGACGCCAAAATTTGATAACGCTCAAACTAACACGCGATTATTGTGTATAACTGAGGTGTCGATCCCATGAGGAAAGCGAACTACAAGAGAAAGTGCAAACCTTAACACTAAACAATAAAGTTCAAATAAGAAAATCTGTCTTTTACGAATGAAATTATATAAGAGTGTTGTGAAAATATGATGAAGAATTCAATAAAGAAATAACAAGGCTCCATGAAAATAACAAGGCTCCATGAATCTTTCCTAAGTTCGTTGCCTTATTCTTATCTTGACTCAAATGTTTTATCTCAATTACTAGTTTCACATCTCAAACAAGAAATTAGTAAATATTCAATTAAAGAACATAAATACTCTAATGTAATTGCCATAAATTATTCCTTAATTCCAATTCAAACACACAAGACCTATCTTATAAATTATCAAGAAGCGACAATATATTTCAATAATAATATTGCAGTAATTGACAAACTTATAAGATAGATCTACCTAAATCAGTTGCATCTAACAATTTTGACATAAGAAAAGCTTGACTAGACTTATATGAAGAAGAAGAATGCGATCACCAGATTAAGAAAATCTGAGAGAAGAAGAACATAAATTGCATCTGTCACATGAATTCAAATCATTCTTATTTAATCAAAGAGTAAATCATAAACAATGTTTAACAATCAATCCATACAACTGAATCAAATATAGAAATAAGAACAGCTACACCTAGAAACTCATCCTTTCGCTTAGCTTGGAGTTTAGTTGGACATGGAGTTCATCCTTGATCACCTTGAAGAAGAAGAAGATGGAAGCTCTCTTCAAAAACTCTCCTCGCCCCCTGTTCTCTGAGTCTAAAATCTTATATATAGCTGTATGGAGACAACTTTGTAGACATAAAAGTCACCCTAGGGTTTCTGTTCAGGCCGTGTGCTTCTGCTGCTGTCTAGGCCCGGTTCTGTCTGACCTTTGTCTACTAAAACTGCCATAACTTTCTCTAGAAAAATCATATTTATGAGCCATAAAATTCTCCAGAAAATAAACATCCAGATATTTCCAAGCATATATGGCTCATCTCCTGGTTCTTCTTGAATCAATACAGTTTAATCCGCAAAAATGACTGATCTGTCACGCTAAAATCACGCACAGCCTGACCTTTATCTACTAAAACTGCCATAACTTTCTCTAGAAAAATCATATTTACGAGCCGTAAATTCTCCAGAAAATAGACATCCGGATCTTTCCAAGCATATGTGGCTCATCTCCTGGTTCTTCCTGAATCAATACAGTTTAATCTGTAAAAATGATTGATCTATCACGCTGAAATCACGCACAGCATGACCTTTATCTACTAAAACTGCCATAACTTTCTCTAGAAAAATCATATTTACGAGCAGTAAATTTTCCAGAAAATAGACATTCGGATCTTTCCAAGCATATATGGCTCATCTCCTGGTTCTTCCTGAATCAATACAGTTTAATCTGCAAAAATGACTGATTTGTACGGGTAATTCTGGCAATTTAGTGAAACTCGTTTCCAAATGCTTGTGAACATGCATAGAATCTTCGTACTTTAATCAATGTTTGCTTTTCCATCTCTTTTAAACCCAAAATATCTGAAAATGCATCGAAATAAATCAATATACCAAGAATGACACTTAAGAATTATTAAGGCATAAATGTGTAATCCAGCCCTAAATCAACCCTAAATGTTAACAAATAAACACTATTAAGATGCATTTTCTGACTCTCATCACCCCCTGCCAGTTCTTTTATTTAATGCATATGCATATTAACAATGATATTAAATATGTATATGAACAATAATATAAAAACAAACATGAATTCAAATATTTAAATTAGCTATTCTGATTATTCTCAAATTATTATTGAAATAAATTCCACTAAATTCCTCTACTCATAAATCACATCAAATCATCTATCATAGCTTGTCAAGATCCACTAATTTCATCTCCTCATTATTCGTATCAAAACATCAACCATAACTCATCAAAAATTTCATTGATCGCTTTTATTAATAAATCAACTTATTATTCCAAAAATATTATTTCTCACATTATAATTTTCTACAAGTCCAAAATTCCTATCATACCTATCAAATCACTTTTTCATCTACCACCAAAGTCTAAGCTAATAATTTATTTTAATATTATCACTAGATATTTTATTTTTTATCTAGATTACTTAAAGTAAATCTAATTCACCACGTAGCACTTAGGACTACCCGTGGATCACCTCCTTGCCTTTCCTGCTTCTGTCAGTAATTTCCCCCGGTTGCTGATTATCAACACCTGGCATAATATTTATATTAAATTTCTAATTTATTCTTCAATTTGTCGTAATTTACACCTCCGAAAATTTTCACTTTGAATTATTTTATTCAATACTAAATCCTTCGCGTATATATATTATTTTAATTTCATGTCATATTTATTAAATTACTTCTTTACTCTTACTTTACGATTACGGGTATTACAGACACAACGTCCCTCCCCAAAAGCATAGCGACACGTGGACACCATCTATCCAATAGCATGACGACACGAGAACAGTTCCCCTCCAAAGACACGACGACACATGGAGTAGTTGGTGACCCATCACAACTCCCGAACTCCCCTGTGCAGACATGTAAGCGTGATCACAAAGATTACATCACTCCTTAACAAGCGACTAGATCCTCTGCCAGAGGAACGAGATCTCTGGGATCACTCCATCCCTAGCACGTGGGCGACCACACATCTGAATCGTTATAAAAGGCCAAAGGTATGCAAATCCAAACCATAACCATCTTCAATTTCAAGCTCATTACTGAAAACGCTAGTATCGTAATTCTCTCCATTTCTCCAAAACCTTACACTGACAAGAGCGTCGGAGTGTCCTCGGAGGCATATCTCCTCTCCTCCGGTGACTCTCTAGTTCACCCCTGTTTCCTTGTACAAGTCCCCCTGAAGCACCAACCTCCAGCTCAGCAACACATTTCAGGCATCAACAGGTCCATTTCACTGTTAAATGGTATGAGAAGGAGAAAAAATAAAAATATTTTATTTTCGTTCAAAGATGAGATAAACCTATGTATCATCTATCTCTCCTATCACTATGCTTAAGCAAGAATTTTTCTTAATATTAACCTTTCATAAAGTTGCGTGAAGTCAGCCGACCAATGCTTTTGACACCAAAGAGTAAGAGTGGTCAAAAGAAAAGAAATTTTTTTATTGGTTTTTTTTTGGATTGAGGGGATTAGAGAGTAAGATTGTCCAATTTTATCTACTTACTTGACTCCTTATTCTCTCTTTTTTTGTCTGATAAACGACATCCATAGAAATATAAAATCTATTTTTTCCTAGTTTTTCTAATCTGTACTCAGTACTCTTGCTGATCATGCGAACATCTCTATTTTTTATTTTTTGAACTTACAGAATTTTCACAAAGTAACTTTAATACACTTCCAAGCAGTTCATCATCATCAAAGCTCGTGACTTACAATTTTGTTATACTAGCATAGTCCCCGCACATATTAAAATAAATTAGTTTATGTTTTTCTAGAATAATATATCTGTATTTTTAATGTTTTATATTAAAATAAATAATTTGTTATAGTTTCATAAAAAATGAAGATCATGGTTTATTATGGATGTGTTATCAAAAAAATTTAATTTAATTTATAGGAATTCAAATCTAGCTATTAGAGAAATATATTAAAACAATATATGATTCATTTTATATAAATTTTAAAAAATATTAATTGGTTAATTTTTTTCATATTCTATTAGATGTTAATTGGTGCAATTACACACCATTATTAAGTGAGATTATAAAGTTGTAGATTTTTTTTCTTCTTTTTGTAACATTGATTTTGGTTTATTTTGCTATGTATTAGATCTTAATTGATGCAATTATCATTATTAAGCATTAGTTTATATTTTAAAATTTATATAATAATTAAAGTTTTACTATTATTGGATTCAGGAAAAATTGATATTATTAAGCTTTAATTTATGATTTTTAAACTTAAACGATAATTATGATATTATGTTTCCTTCCAAATGGAGTTGTTACCATAGTTCATAAACTTAAAAAAAAAAAAAAAAAAAATCAATTGTAAAAATAAAACTAAAATAATATAGAATTAATAAATCCAAGCAACCATAACCCATAAGTTTATATAATTATACCGAATCCATTGTCAATGGTGCTGCCATTATCAAAGGCAGTGGTAGAGTAGCATTAGGGTAATTTATTCTATTAGCATATGCATTTGAATAACAAAATTTTAAGATTTCTCATAATTTGGTTAGAGCAATACAGGAGAGGAAAAGATATTGAATTTCTTTTTTTTTTTTTGTAAGGGAAATTGCATTTAATATTTTGAGTGAAGTGGGTTTTGCCTACTTATAACTTGAGACATATTGACATCTAATTTGTATCCGAAAAAAAAAATATTGATCTCTAATTATACTATCTCAAGTTAAGACACCATGGTCCCCTTCCAATGCTACTGTACCACTCTGTTTTTTTTACTAACACTGTTTAGAAAGTTATTTTTGGATACACTCGATTACAAGTTGTTCTTGTGCCCGTTTGAGAAGAAAACTTCTGATCTGTTTTAGAGAAACTCATGGAAGTTTCATGTTTAGACCCAAATAGAGAAAAAAAATGGTCTTTGATTCGAGTTCTATAGAAAGCAATATCGAAACAATATATCCAGATCAAAACATGATTGTTGCTAAAAGGTTGTTTCAGTGAAAGAAAAATAACTTGTCGAATTTAGGTTTCAAGAAGATGAGAGATAATACTTAAAAGAGTATACAAGTGTATCTTAGGAGAATTTTTTTCATGTGTTTACAATTCTCAAAAGCCATCATATTTATACGTATCCACAGGGTCTAAAACAGTTAAATTAGAACTTAAAATCAGTCTTAATTTCATGTTGAATAATTTAGCATAATTCACGAAATCAATTGCATTAAAACATTATGTACAGATTTTGATAATAAACAAATAATGCAATCCAAACATCAAGAAAAGTAATAGACTAATTTATGTCACTAAATTTCATTTTATAAAAACTCAAGTAAAAATAATAAAATAATAAAAATATCAATTTAAAATGAGAAAAATCAGAAAATTAACAGAAGAAGTGTGTAATTAACATCGGATTTGGTATATGCAGAAGTTGTGTAATTAACAGGGTGATATTAAAATAATCACATGTTATGTGCATATACCAAATTAAGAGAAAGATAAGATTAAGAAGAAAAAAAATTGATGAAATATTTTTTATAAATTAAGAATATAGGATTTTTTATGTTTATGTACGTTTTATAATTATTAAAGCCCATGCACATTCTTCAAATCTTAAAATCAACAGAAAAATATATTTACCAAGATTCCAAAGCAGACATAACTTATGTTTATTTTTTGTATAAATATAAGATTGTCTTATTCTCCTCTTAATGCCGTTAACCAAACGAATACTATGTATTTTGTACAAGAAAATGGTATGAGGCAAGTAAGTAATACGAAAAAAATTATGTCCTAGAACCGAAATATAAAAAATAAAAAAATCTATAGCTCCTTTTTGT
Organism: Bretschneidera sinensis; assembly: GCA_023935145.1. Taxonomy (NCBI): domain Eukaryota; kingdom Viridiplantae; phylum Streptophyta; class Magnoliopsida; order Brassicales; family Akaniaceae; genus Bretschneidera; species Bretschneidera sinensis. The sequence continues at coordinate 58,893,987 of CM043697.1, read as the reverse complement.
GGCAATATGTATTTTAATATATTATTGCAAACAAACCTGTATATAGCATCAGCTTTTCCTTTAGCTCTTAAAATAAGGTCCCTCTCATACCCTCACTACATGCTAGAACATAGAATTTACAAAATGACAAGGAACATAAGAATGTATTCGTTGCAGAAAATTTTCTAGTTTTTCATTAAAAAAAAATTGTATTTGCTAGCCATTTTTTAAAAAAATTTCTTGAAAAACTGAAAAACTTTCTACAACTTACGCATCCTAAGCTTTTCCTATAGAGCGCTTAAAGAAATAAGTGTCCTTCCTTTTAATGTTCTCCATCTCTGTAAACTTTTCTATGTTTCTTAACAAGCAAAACTCACACACCTACTCCGAAACTATAACACAAACATATAAAAAAATAAAAAAACCAACAGAAAAATCTTGTATAGAATGAAGTGAAAAAAACAATCTTCTATACCATATTTTCAAATGTTCAACACGGATGCTCAATATTGCGGCTGGATTCCTTGCTACTACCACACGTTCTTCCTAGGACTCTGTGGGACGCTATCTACTCTATCAAGCCTTCCAGACCCGTGAGCTAAGAACTCATCATAGCACCCACACTTGATGCTGCCTCCACTCCCGGAATTTTGTCTGCTTAACGAGTAGTATTGCGGTAGGCCGTGACCTGTAGGGCTCCTCACAATGTCATTCCGTCCAAATGACAAAGCTGGGGACAACCTGTCAGTCCCAACACCCTTGGGAATATCTTGAGTTGGTCTAGATGATAGGTAAAGATGGGGTTGGTATTGTGAGTGGTTTTGATAGTAATGGAGGTGTTGCTGGTGAAGCTGGTGACTGGTGAGGTTGCTAATTTGGTGGGGGAGGACGTTGAGACTGTGAAAGGAAGGAGAGCTCTGGACTTTATGCATAGAAAGTCGACTAAAATGGTAATGTTCAGGGGGGACCAAATCAACATTGTTTCCTTCTGGAGAAGTCGAATATTTCGGGGAAGAACAAGAAGAGGAAACGCTGAAGGATAGGTGGTTTGGAATGACAGGAGAAAGTTTTGAATGAATAGTTGTACGAACTACTCCGTTGATGGCATCGATGTAACGTTGTTCAATTGCATGGGGCTCCATAGGAGGCACTTGGTTCTCGAGTATGACTAGGTTAGAGGGGAACAAGAAGGTTCGGAGCTTTGGAGTTCCTTCACTTTCAAGACGATCATATTCATCAAGCATGTGCTTGAGATCCTCATCAGATCTTACGGACACTAAAGCATCAAGATCCTCCGGGATAATTTGGTACTTGAGAACCATTTCCCCATCAAAAAGTGTGCTAAGCTTCTTCATTAACTCTGAACAAAACAGCACAAAAAGGGAAAAAATGTCATTTAAGAAGAAGAAAAATTTCATTGAAAAAAATCTACTTTTAGTGCAAGTGACAATTAATAACATCTAAACAGCAAAAGAAAAACGTCCAACATTGTAACACCATGGCTTTATAATCCCACTTAATGAAAATTAAATTTAACCTTAGCTAACTAGCTATTGTCCTTTATGATCCAAATAACAAATTTATTAAATAGGCAACCTGAATTATATGTTGCCTGAGCTATATCTAGATTTAACCTACAAATAGACTGCCGAAGTTTTCTCTTTCACATTCTTGATATGACCTTAGAAATTCATGAATCCAATGAATCATCTGGCGTTTGTAAATGATGTCATGTCCAAAATTTGTTGGTGTTAAAAAAATTCCAATGAAGCTTTGTTTGTAAACGATGTTATGCTGTGTTTGTAAATGATTCCAATGATGCTTTCCCTTTCTCATTCTTGATATAACCTTAGAAATTCATGATTCCGTGCAAAATTAAAAGCATCATAAATTAAAAAAAAAAAAAAAAAAAGGCGGCAGCAGCAAGTAACAAGCAAAAGAGAAAACCAAGATATGTGAAACCTACGAAAAATATTTATTTTTCAGTGACCTAGATAAACTAAGAACCCACGCTAAAGAACAAAACACCAGTCCCTGTGCTGTTAAAGGTTCAAGCCAACAAAAGAAGAGGCCTTCTACGCCTATGCCACGAAAGCTAATTGCACCATACAAACCAATGCAAAAAGGCGTAGTTTGTCCTTCCATACAAACAAGCTGAAATCCTCTGGAGTTGAAGAATACCAGCACTGAGGCAAAAGGTCAATAAGCTACGCAAGCTAGCTACCACAATGGCATCTGGCCAGGGAACGTTTTGGTCATACAAGAGCATAATGATTACTCTTATTGAATTTCCATTGTAATGGCCAAAACTTGTTCCTATAGAGATAATCTGGTAAGATAAGAGTACTTAACGATGTTCCAAGAGGCATCCAGGAACAATATATCCCATGGGGAATCAAATTGCTCAATTATCATAAATTTTGAGTCACCATAAAAACAAATTGCATCCAAACTTGAGTGGACTAAAGCTTGGTGTAATTAGGACCTTAAATATGCATTAACCTGATTCATAGGTTCCAAACATAACATTTGGAGTTGCAATTACTCCATCACAAGGGATTGTGATCTCTCTAATTTGGGAACATGGCTCAATCTTAACCAAACAAAAACTTCTATATCCAACGGTTGAACAGACCTCACACTAAAATATAAAATTAAGCTTATTTCAACATCCAAACAGGCCCAATAATCCCATTGTCAAAAATTGTTGTTCTGTTCCGAGATTTATCAATAATATAGAAGCTCAAACTATGTTGTTTGCTAGAACAAACTTGAAAATAAAGTCTCCAATTATCAAAAAAAGGAAACTATCATGTCAAATTGGACCCAATCAATATGTCCTCATATACAGCATGCATACATACATATGCCAATGCCAATTTGTTTCAGGATCCCATCCCAAAGAAACATCTTTTTGAAGTTGGGGCCTCTAACAATAACAATATACATATACATATATGGGAAGAAGAATATACATAAAATTACCTGAGCAACTGATGTCTCGAGGGACGGCGACGACGCGAGTCTCCCCTCCGACATACTTTAGGTGGCCGTCGGTAGGCCTGGGCAAGATTTTGCCGCCATGGCTGCACAAGAACTTCATCTTAGACCTCGGCGACGTTGCTTCATCGCCACCTTCACTCTCCATCGATATTATCGACAACTCAACTCCTGACTCTCTATCTCAACGGCTATATTTTGATTCAACCGAGAAAAAAAATTTAAAATTAAATTAAATCTAGATCAAATCAAAATAATGAAGAAAAAAAGACTTCCAAAATAAAATATTTGGAAAATGACAAAAGAACATTGCCCTTTTTAATTATGTTAAAAAAAAATGAGAGTCGTTTTTGTGATAGATTGAAGAATTTGAAATGAAATTCAAATGCTATAAAAACATGAGAACTTTTTTATATAAAAAAATAGAATTTAAAGAGAAAATAAAACGAATGTAAGGATTAAAAGAGGATAGACGGTGGAAAAAATGGGATAGTAAAGAAAGGAAGAAGAGAATAAGTTGATAAAGATAGAAAGGGAGATCTTATCGTAAAATGCTGCTCTGTTTTTCTGTCGATAAAGGCGGATTGTTGGATAGGAAATAATCCGAATATAGCAGAAGAAATTATTGAGAATACGGAAGAAAAATGTTTGCCACAGGTTTTACTCTCTCTCTCTCTCTCTCTTTCAAATTGGTTATTTTTCGCTATTTTTTCCGTTTCCAAAGGATATTGGATTGCCAAATCTCTTTCTTCCACTTCAAATGTTGAAGACCTTGCCACCTCTTTTCTTTACATTCCTGTTTTCGCGGGATATACTTGATGGGATCTGGTACAAAACATTGGTGTGAAAATTTCATTAGTGATTTTGATATCTATTTATTAATGATATCAACAAAATTATCTAATAATTATTTTTAAGATATTTACATGAGTGTTTTTTCACATCGAAAAAAATAAAAAATAAAAAATAAAAGTGGGTTATATATATGGTTTGAACTCATGACTCATAAGTTTAAGCTTTTGAGTCATACTGATGCTTATCTATGTATATCACGCCAATGTTTGTTAATTTCTCACCGTGTGAAACACTCCTGACCTTAACAATGGTTTTTTACTCCCGTTCAAACAAGAATTCCATGTTTTCAAAGAGCCTATACTTCATGCTATGTTGTATGCAAACTTAACCTTTCATCACTCCCTCTCATCTCTTTTATTCGGTGTATTGGATCGATGGACTACATAATAAAAGATAGTTATCCCTTATGTTTTATCATCATATTCTTAGTGTAAGTCAAATTCGGTCTTTAAGAGTGTATTTAGAACAAATTAATTGTATAAATTTTATGGATTTCATTTATAATTCTCTACCCCTTTATTTTAAAAAAAAAAGATAATATTATTAGAAAAAAAACATATTGCAAACCAGCATCCATCAAAAGGATAGGTTCAATAAACAAAGGAAGATAATCTCTTCAAGAACTTTCATCATAAAATAAAAAAGCCTACTATGCTAGCTTAAGAGCAACAATATTAGCTTGCCAACGAACAAATGTTGGAGTAGCCTTTGAAAACTCTGATAATTGCTTTCAAATATCATATGTTATAGGACCAAAACTAGACAAATCCTCATCATTGGACGAACACAGCTTTCTAACGTTACTACAATCACTCTCCAATATGATGTCCTCCAAAGTAAAAGACATACCTTCTATAATAGCTATAGCTTCTACAATAATAGGGTCAGTAACCCCATAACAGTCTTTGCCAATGCAGCCTTACATCTGCTTAAATGGTCTCAAACTATCACCCTAAGCCCTCATTTACCAACACTTGTTATCAAAGCACCATCTATGTTTATTTTAAAGCAACTTGGAGAAGGATATTTTCATCTCTAAGATATTTGAAAGGAGCTAGCAGAGACCCAACAAATTTGAGCATCCTAAAACTCGAGAATGAAACGACTTGATGTGGGGCTTTGCACCCATGTTAGCCACGAGCATGAGGAAGAAATGCCCAAATGAACAAGGTAAACGGATCCAGGTTAAGTGTTGGAGCTAAGATATGCAGTCGATGAGCAAGGAAAACATGCAGTGGGGCCTTGCACCCATGTTAGCCATGGTCTATTGGGAAATTATCCAAGAAAGAGGTTAATTGATCCATGCTAAGTTTGGGTCGAGATGAAGCAGACAGTGGGCTTATGTGGCAAACAAGGATGTTAGACACAAGATGTGCGGGCTGTGTGCATGACAGTGGGCTTGTGTGGCGAACAGTGAAGTTGGGCACAACGCATGCGAGCTACATGCAGAAATTGGGCCAAAAAAAAGCACTCGAGATGGGCTTGTATCATATAAACAAGCCATCAAAAGGAAGCTTTTGAGGGGGGCTTGTTATGGGCAAACGAGCTTTTGGAGCGGGCCTTTCAGCAGGCCTAGTGAAAAATATATGATGCATGGAAGATCTGGACCCTATCAAGTTAACGGATATGGGATAGCATTGACGCGGGCAAAGCAACCAAAGAAGACCCATGGACCGGACCAAATTAGTTGGCAGGCTAAGCAAAGCTAGACCAAGACATGTAGCAAGTTGAGCTAAGGAGACCATGCATAAACGGGCTGGCATTGCATAATGAAAATAGCCCACATTGATGACCCAGTCTGGTGTGCAAATTGACCAAGTCAATTAACATGTGCAAAAGGTGGATAACTGTTAGTGGGTGGTTACTTGATGAGTGGATAAGATCAAGGGCCATAATTAGATGATGCTCCTAAAACCTAGCAGGTCGAGGTATCACCTGGTGGCTATAAATCGACAAGGCATTTCATTCAAAGAAAGAAAATAGAGATTCAGAGAGTGAGAGCTAAGAGTGTTAGAGAGAGAAAGACTTCTAGAGAGAGGTGTTTGAATAGCACTTTGCCTTGTAAGTCTTTGGCTAATTCTTTGCACATTGTGTGAGTAGTAATAAAACAAGGAAAGGGCAATTGCCCATAAACACTTATGTGCACTTGTGCTTTGTGGGTGTGTTGGGTTGGCTAGCTAGTTTTAGGGAAGCTAACGCCATCACAGGGCAGAAAATTTGGTGTCGAAGTAAGCCACTGTGACAATTGGTATCATAGCTAGGTTGGTTCAAACGGTTTGCTCGGAAAGATGGCCTGGTTGGAGGATTTTGTTGGTGCACCATTGTCTGATGAGGTAGTGCCTCTTGCAAATCAATGCAGGGCATTGGGCAATGAGTGCAGGGTGTGCAGCAAAGGATAAGTGACAATAATTGAGTTATACAAAAGGAGTTGGATGGCTTGATGGCAAGCATCACTCGCTTGCACTCTAACTTCACGTTGCTGACCGAGGAGCTTAGGAGCCATACTTATAGGTTTGAGGATGACATTTTATTGAAGGCTAGTGGCAAGCTCGAGTGAAGACTTTGGAAGCATGGTGTCTTCCATACTGAAAGTCCTTGAACCAATGTCTTTTGGCGGTGCAAGGAACGCAAAGGACTTGGAGAATTTTCTACAGGATATAAAGCAATATCTCAAGGCAGCTCACATCTTCGACACAGAAAAGGTAACTATAACCTTTATGTATTTAGTTGGTGATACTAAACTGTGGTGGAGAACACATGTAGATGATGATATTAGTGTGGGTAGACCCAAAATTGATAAATGGGAGACCTTGTGCAAGGAATTGAGGGATCAATTCCTTCCTTGCAACACTGCTTAGGTGGCTAGGGAGTCCACTGCTCAAGAACTTAAAACACTCCGACACGGTGAGGGACTTTGTGAAAGAGTTCAGTTCGTTGATGTTTGACATCAAGAACATGTCGGAGGAAGACAAGTTATTTAATTTCTTGTTAGGCTTACAACCGTGGGTGTAAACAGACTTGAGAATACAGAGTGTGCAAGACTTGCCTACTGCAGTTGCGACAGTTGAGGGATTGGTGGATTTTGAAATTCTGCATCTACTAATTTTGAAAAGAAAGGAGATTCTTGGAAAGGGACAGCCAGTGATGGGAAGAAGTCCAAGAAACATTACAATGAGAAGGAATCTCAAAATCCTTCTAAGGGTGGTGAGCAACAAATGAGGTAAAAGGGAAAATTTGTTGGTTACTTCATCTGTGATGGCCCTCATAAGGCAAAGGAGTTCCCTAAACAGGAGAAGCTGAATGCACTAGTGGTAAGAAGTGCTAACAGTGATAGTGATTCAGAGATCTCGGTTTAAATGAGTCCCTTGCATTTATTATCTGCCATTCATACTGTGAAGACCCTTACTCCAAGTGGCTTGATGTATGTGGAAGCCACTGTGAATGGTAGAAAGGTTCTAGTGATGGTTGATACTGGTGCCACTAATAATTTTGTTGCTGACAGGGTAATTCAGAATCTTGGCTTAGAGTTGGAGGAAAACTCTAGTAGGGTCAAGTCGGTGAATTCTGAGTCGAAGCCCATCCAGGGGATGACACAGGTTAATTTGAAAGTTGGTCCATGGGCTGGGAGATGAAGTCTTATAGCAGTGCACTTAGATGACTTTGACATCATATTAGGAATGGAGTTCCTAATAGAAGTCAAAGTAGTTGTGGTATTGTACCTTGAAGGGTTGATTTTTCTCGGTGAAAAGTCACCAGGGTTCGTGAAGACAGTCGGCCTGGATCATTTTAAGAGGAAAAGGAAACAGGAAGTGGGCATGGTGTCCGCTTTTTAGCTTGAGTCTGATTTAAAGAAAGGAGATCTCACTTACCTGGCGGCTTTAATGGAGATCAAAACGGATGGTCATCCGAGATGTGCAGTGGAACACAAAACTGAGCTTGAACCTGGTGGAAGGGTGTGGGAACAGTTGGAGCTGTTGTAAGTTGATTGCAGTCAACTTTCGAGAGCTCATTTTAGAGCCCCAATTTGTGTTTAGAAGAAACAAGTTGAGGAAGTTTTGGTACGAGGGTGGCAGATCAAAGAAGGTTGATTGGATACAAAGGGTGGCAGACCCTATGTCCCTAACGGAGGGGAACATCGAAGACAACAACTAAGGGAGATTCAGTGTGCTGGGCATCCAAGAGTGGATAGGATGCTGGCTCTATTGTCTACATCTTTTTGCTAGCCAAAGATGGAAGAGGACATAGAGATGAGGAAAGAGGTAGACATGTTGCAGTTATTGCCTATGCGTGAAACATGGAGGTCGATATTCATGGCCTTTATCTGTTGGTTATCAACAATGAAAGACAATGAGAGCTTTCATAAACCGTTCAATGAGGATGTTGGCGGTTCTAATCAAGCTAGGAGAGTTGCCCTTATGATTTGAAACCAGTTGGATCTCGAGTTAGAGATGGTTTTTGCTCGTGGAGTGAGCAAGAATAAGATACGATTTGACCACTTGGGTAAGTGGCGAGGTGAAGAAGCAATTTGGGCTGTCACATTATGGCAAGGTGAGCACCAGATCAGGAAGCATTGGGCTCCGATGAGGACGTCGGACTTTTCTGGTAGGGGTGGTTTGTTACCCCCTTAATATCGTAGAGGAGCAAATGGCAACACATAGTGGGGCCTTGCACCCATGTTAGCCATAGGCATAAGGAAGGAATGCCCAAATGTACAAGGTAAACAGATCCATGCTAAATGTTGGAGCCAGAATGCGTAGTGGATGCACAAGGCAAACATAGGGTAGGGTCTTGCACCCATGGTCTCTTGGGAAAGTACCCAAGAAAGAGATTAATTGATCCATGCTAAGTTTTGACCAAGATGAAGTAGACAGTGGGATGTATGCGTAGACAGTGGGCTTATGTGGCGAACAAGGATGTTAGACACAAGATATGCGGGTTATGAGCATGACAGTGGGCTTGTGTTGAGAACAATGAAGTTAGGCACAAAGCATGTGGGCTGTGTGCAGACATTGAGCCAAAGGAAAGCACTTGAGATGGGCTTGGATCATATAAACAGGCCGTCAAAAGGGAGCTTTTGAGGCGGGCTTGTTATGGGCAAACAAGCTTTTGGAACGGACCTTTGAGCGGTCCTAGTGGAAACTATCTGATGCAAGGAATATCTGGACCCTATCAAGTTAACGTATATGGGCTGGCATTGGAGCGGGCAAAGCAGCCAAGAAGACCCACAGACCGAACCAAAATAGTTGGCGAGCTAAGCAAAGCTAGACCAAGATAGGTAGCGGGCTGGCATTGCAGGATGTAAGTGGCCCATGTTGATGACCTAGTCTTGTGTGCAGATTAACCAAGTCAATTAACATGTGCAAAAAGGGGATAACTGTTAGTAGGTGGTTACTTGATGAGTGAATAAGATCAAGGGCTATGATTAGATAGTGTTCCTAAAACCTGGCATGTGGGAGTGTCACCTAGTGACTATATATAGCCAAAGCATTTCATTCATTTTATTTAGAGACAAGGAAGAGAGATTTAGAGAGTGAGAGCTAAGAGTACTAGAGAGAGAAACACTTCTAGAGAGATAAGGTGTTTGAATAGCACTTTTCCTTGTAAGCCTTTGGCTAATTCTTTGTGCATTGTGTGAGTAAGAATAAAACAAAGAAATTGCAGTTGCCCATAAACACTTGTGTTCACTTGTGCTTTGTGGGTGTGTTGGGTTGGCTGGCTAGTTTTAGGGAATGTAGCGCCATCACAGGGCAGGAAATTTGGCGTCGAAGTAAGCCCTTATGACAGATACTATCTCAAAGTTTGAAAAAAGAAGAAGAAAATATTCTAATAAATTTGGGAAATTAATCAATTATTGAATTTTAGATGGCTTTGCTGCGTGCCAAAAGTTTTGGAATGCAAACAAAAGCATCCAATGCTGAAGTGATTATCTACCAAAAGACTTGTTGCCATTAAAGCCACTAGTTTTTGCTCTTTAAGAAAGATAGATGATTCAAGTATCACGTATATGATTTGAGGTACAAAATGACAATGGGTTGTGCAAACAGGTTTCAAGATCAACTTTTCTCTTGTAAAAAATTGTAAAGTAAAATTTATAATATACATAAATTTTAATTATAAAATTGTTTTCGTCATATTATAAAATTTAAAAAGTTTTAAAAAGTTTAAATTTATGTGCAAAAATTATGTACTACATGTGTTACTCTACAATTTTCACTATAAAGGAATCATCCTCAGGTTTTTGGATCAAATTTCTTTTTCTTTTCTTTTTTTATCAAAAAGATGGCATCATAAATTAACAACCCATACAGAAAGGAATTGTTCTAGAGGAAGAAATTTCCCTCTATCCATATCCAAAATACAATGCAAAGGAGGGGTATCAAATCTGTGCAACCCAAAATAGACTTCACTCCCTTTGGTAGCGAGTGCATCAGCAGCTTGATTTTCCTCTTTGTAAACGTATGAGTTGCCTCTAATGGTTCTAATTTCTGGTTCAAAAAGAATTGCCTCTAATTCAGGCAGATCTTCACTGCAAACTCTTTTTATTGTGAATTGTAATTTTGGATGAATGATGTAGATAAAATTCAAAATGGAACTTTTTATGGTAAAAGAATAAAATGTATTCGAAGAGAAGAAATTAATTTACTTTGATTAAAATAAGCTTGCAGATCTATAAATATATTAAGCCCAAAGCTAAAATAAATCTATCAGGTGATTCTTATCTATACTATTAATGAACTCAAAGTCTTCATTTGGTATCCACTTCTCAAAATGTTTCATAAACCCTTACGTAAATAAATAAATCAAATATTTAAATAAAGTTATATATTTAACTCAATTGACTCAAACTCCCAATATTTTTTTCTCATATTTTTCTCTCCCACTATCTCACTCGGACTTAATTTATATATTCTGTTTATCTCTCTTATCTTTAATCAGTGTCCACACCTAAAAATTTCTCATAAACCTCTATTTAAATAAGGTTATATGTGTAACTTAATTCACTCCAACTCCTCACATCTTTTTCATATGATCACATACTTATAGATAAGAAGATAATTATTAGCATATTGTTTTATCACATAAAAAAATATGCCAATACATGTTTAGTGTGTGTTGAGATGCTAGTAATCTCTAAAGCCCCATGTGTTTTCCAAATGAATTGCATATTAATCTATGTTATATGGACTCTTTAATTTATTCTATCATATTCGTGTCAGACTTTCGATACTCGAACAAAAATATACTACTCGAACATTCTAAATTAAAAAAAATTATGAAAAACATCATAAAATTAGAGTGTGTTTTCGCAAGTTGCCTCGACACAAATATCGATCCATATCCGCTCAACCGACAAAGCCAGTACTACCACGAACAGAATAAGGTGACATTAACGAAATGAAATTCCATTAGATTTAAAAATGAGGCGTGAAATAGATTTGTTGAATACGTAACAAATGAACAACTTAGATTAATAAATAATTCTACTTTAGTATCCTTGAAGCATGACATCATCCAAAATTTTACTTTCTCCCGATCTGAAATGGAATATCAAAACTTGAAAAGTAAAAAAGCCACCCAATAATGGAGTGGGTAAGAAAAATATAAAAAAAAAAAAGAGCAAAACGCTAGAGTCCAAAAAGTCTCTTACAGGCTTTAAGGATCTTGCCTCTGCTATGCTTCTTCTTCTCCTTAACAGATCTTGTTGTCTTCTCCATTGTATCCAGTACTTCCTCATCATCAAAGGGAGATACTAAAGTGACAGACTGGTCAAGGATCCGACCAAACTATCATTTTCTTAGTAATAACAAATCTTAAAGAACCATGAAAATAATATGTAATGGGCAACTTTCAGAGCCCTTGTTTTCTCATTGAATAAAAATATGAAGGTGAACGGTCAAAAAAACAATCCACTTTCTGTATACATTTAGTTGTCAGGTAATTGGTATACAAAGACATTTTATTTATTTTCTTGAATATTATTATATATCTTGTTGAGAAATTTCCTTAATTAGATAGCAAAAAACCCAGGTCGTCTCTAGAACCTACAAGCCCTGCAGAGAGGTGAAAAAAGTGATGGAGTTTGGTACTTGTCTTCGCCACTCATCATCGGCATAGGAACTCCATTCTTGACAAGGTTAACATAATCTGGCCTGTAAGTTTTGCCTAGAACTTCGATCTTGGGATTGGGCATTGGTTTTGGTCGGATCTTGAATTTGGGCCGTTACTGAAGTGCATTTTCTTGTTAGGAGATTACGGTTGTGTGTTGCGTTATGGAGGAGGAGAGAGTGTGATGTTGCTGCCATTTTTGTTGAGGAAAAGATACCAGAGAGTTTCGGATGATGGGTGTGTTGGTTTTTCTTGTCTTGTTTGATGATGGGTGTCTTGAGGTATAGAGCTCGGGTTTGACGGGATGATTTGAGCCAAATCTAGAGTTTTCGGTTTGCCAGCGAAGGAGCAAACGGGTAGCGGGTCCGACCCGCAAAGGCCCTCGTTGCCCGAGAAGCTTTGGATAAATTCATTTTGGTCATTTGCTGTTATAAGATTTTTCTAAACCGTAACAGAATATAAGAATAAAGACTTAGAGGCATGTGGTAATCACTTTTTATAAGACTTTATTCGTTCCCATTTGAATAAACAAGTTTTGTTATGGGTTACAGACGAATAGTCCTCTAAGATATAACTAAGTCTATAGGTTGAAGTCTGCAAATAATAAAATCTGAAGAACTTCGGATTTTATTCTGCTTTGAAATACTGAAATATTATGGCAGAGGTTTTAAGAGAAAAAGAGAAAAGAAAGAAAGAAAATGAAATTTTGTTCTGAATGTGGAGGGAGGCAAGGTATTTATAGGTGCAAAAGCACATCTTCAAATAATTTTGGACAAACATGTCTTTCCAGTTTTGAAAGACATGATTTTTCAGATTTAATATGAGCTTTTTGATCATGTTTCTTAATTTTCAACGGTCTAGATCATGTCTATTAAAGAGACAGTTGACTAATCAGACACCTTTCTGATTAAGTCATGACATTTGGATTTAAATCATACTTCTTTGATTAAATCAGAGCCTTTAAATTTAAACAGATTCCTTTTGATATAATCTGACATCTTTCTGATTAAATCCTGGGTTTTTATATGATCAAGGCTTTTGTCTAAAATCTTAATACCCAAACCGGAACAACAAACATGAACTAGACTCGGGGTGAGGGCTCCTCAACGATAATGCGCACGTGCGAAGTGCTAAGTGCGTCTAAAGCGCCAATGCGATGCAACTAGGCCCAGGTTCGAGCTCATACTCGGTCTCGGACTCGGGTCAGGTCATGGGCGCGTGCGGGGTGCGTTGCACCCCTTGACATTTATCCCTTTTTTTAACAGAAGTAGATAAGAATCCCAAATAAATTCTTATAAAGTTCTATACTAGAATTACTAGTATATCTACTAATTTACACACATAATAGGAAATATCTAGTCTAGTGCAGTGCATTGCATACATTAGACTACCAATAGCACTAGTGTATTCAAGTTGTGCCACTGCTCTACTAGAATTATTATGTAATTTGATACTTGTATAAAAATGAGTGTTATACTCTTTGAAACCGATATGTTTAAACTTAGTTAGCACTTTCTCAATTTAGTGAGATTGACTTAAAGCATAACCCCTACTATGTTTCTTAATTTTAACTCCTAAGATTGTATCTGCTTCATTCAAGTTTTTCATGTTAAAGACAAAAGGCAAATACTTCTTAGTTTCATTTACTCCTTCTATATTAGTAACAATAATCAACATATAAACAAACTATCACACCATAGTTTTTAGTAAATTTGGAGTAAATGCATCTATCAGCACTGTTATGTTTAAAACCAAGGGATAAAAAAACATAATTAAATTTTTCATGTCATTGTTTTGGAGCTTGTTTTATACCATAAAGAGATTTGAATAATTTACACACTTTAATTTCATTTCCTAGAAGAACAAACCCTTCGGGTTGTTCTATATATACTTCCTCATTTAAATCTCCATTTAAGAAAGCAGTTTTTACATCCATTTGGTGAATATACAAATTATAAATGGATGTTAAAGCTATAAGGACTCTAATAGAAGTAAAATGTGCAATTGGTGCTTAAGTGTCAAAATAATTAATCCCTTTTTTTTGTCTAAAACCTTTGGCTGCTAGTCTAGCTTTGAAAGTTTGAATAGTGCCATCGGTATTGTTTTTTCTCCTAAACACCTACTTACACCCAATAGGTTTTCATCATTTGGGTAAATTTACCAATACCCAAGTATTATTACCCATTATAGAATCCATCCCATCATTAATAGATTCTTTCCAAAAAGAAGCGTATCTTGAAGCCATAGCTTCCTTAAAGGTTATAGGATCATCTTTTAGGTTAAACACAATAGGTATTTTATTCAATACATTATTATTTTGGTCACCTTCAATTAGAAATAGCAATGATTGAGAAGAAATGAAACCAAGATCCAAAGTCTTCTATTTTCTTGCTCTAATACTCTCTCTAGGTTCAACAGTCCTTTAAGGAATATTAGTTTCTCTATTATTAATTTCTGGTCTTAATCCTTCATTGGACTCATCTCTTTAAGACTCTTCTTCTATATTCTTAAAATCAGTAGAAAACTTATTTCAAAAAATTCTACCTCTCGTGACTCAATAATAATGTTAGACTCTAAATCAATAAGTCTATAAGCCTTGCTATTTTTAGCATATCAAACAAATACACATTTGGTAGCTCTAGGTCCTAATTTTACTCTTTTAGGGTTTGGAATTCTGCAATATGCTAAACACCCTCACACTTTAAAATAATTTAAGTTAGGCTTTCTATATTTCCAGATTTCATAAAGACTCAATTTTTTTTCTTCCCTAGAATCGTATTATGAATATGACAAGCAGTAAAAAGTGCTTCACCCCATAAGTTTAATGGTAATTTAGTATTGACTAGCATGCAATTTACCATTTCTACTAAAGAACGATTTTTTCTTTAAACAAACCATTATGTTGTGGTATGTAAGGTGCAGTGCGTTGATGTATTATGTGATATGATCCTCGCAAAGAACTAAGAAATTTATGGATCAAGAAGACTTCCAAGATCGTCTAGAAGCAGATTTATGTGAGACCGCGACCCGTTGCTTATATTAAAGCAAGAACCTTGGTATGATGAAGACTGAGACCGCGGACCATTGCTTATATTGAAGTAAGAACCTTGGTATAATGAAGACGTCACAATCAATTATGGAAGAATTGATTGATAAGTCGAAGATGAATGCCACGGAAACTCCGATAAGTTCAGAAGTTCTAAAAGAACCAACGAGAATTTTCTCTCCAAAAGTATCAATCAAATATGAATTATTTTATTCCAAAAAGCCAATTGTTATTTAAATACATGAGAATTTGTAACAAATTAGAAAAAAGAAAACTAAAAAATAGGAAATAAACCTAAATAGAATTCTAGTAGGAATAGGAAACTACGAAATAGGAAATAAACCTAAATAGAAGTTTGTAACCTAAAATCCAAATAAAGAAAGTACCTAACTTGGCATGCAAGCCTTATAATTCAGCAATTAAATTAATAAGGAAACAATTAAAAAAAGGTAATAAGTAAAATTTGCAGCCAGTCATTTTCCTTGATGAGCTAACCAAAACGAGTAAGTCTCCAATTTTGGGAAACTAAGATTTGTAAGATTATTCCAATGTTTGAATTATGGAAACCCATCCTTGTGGATCACATATAGCATCATCCTTGGGCCCCCAAAGATGGTTCTTAGCCCAAATGTGTTGAATTAGCCCATTGAGAGTTTCCTTGAACCTTTAGCTCGAGCCCTTGTAACTGGACCAATTGGAACTTGAAGAGAATCTGCATCCCATTTGTTAGCCGTGTCCTCATCATTCCCTTCCTCTTGAAAATGATTTGTCCTCAAATCATCACCTACATCAAAAGGGTTTAAATCAAAAACATTGAAAGTGGCACTAACATTGTACGCACCTAAAAAATCCAATTTGTATGCATTGTCATTGATGCGCTCAAGGACTTGAAAAGGCCTATCTCCTCTAGGAAGTAACTTTGAATGCCTTTATGCGGGAAATATTTCTTTCCTTATGTGTAACCAAACCCAATATCCAGGTTGAAAAATCAGCTATCGGTGACCTTTGATCAATTAGAATGTCTTCTCTTGCTCGTCTCGCCATGTGAATCCAACGTTCTTCTTGATGACTTCGGTAAGTGGTGCGGCAATACTGCTAAAGTCTTTCACGAACCTCCTTTAAAAACTAGCAAGTCCATGAAAACTACGAACTTGACCTACACTCGTGAGACTTGGCCATTCTTTAATCGCACAGATCTTCTCTTCATCAACATGTATTCCTTATGCACTCACAACAAAACCAAGAAACACAAGCTTATCAGTGCAAAAGGTGAACTTCTTCAAGTTAGCAAACAACTTCTATTTTCTAGGCACATCCAAAACCGATTTTAAATGCACAACATGATCATCTAAGTTTGTGCTATAAATGAGAATATCATCAAAATAAACAACAACGAATCTGCCTATAAAAGCTCGCAAAAGATGATTCATTAATCTCATGAAGGTACTTGGTGCATTTGTTAGTCCAAACGGCATAACTAACCACTCATATAAATCATATTTCTTTTTAAAAGCATTTTTCCATTCATCACCCTCTTTCATTCTTATTTGATGATATCCACTTTTTAAATCATTCTTAGAGAATACACATGCACCATGCAGTTCATCTAGCATATTATCTAAACGAGGAATAGGATGTCGATACTTTACTGTTATATTGTTGACTGCTCGGCAATCAATGCACATTCTCCACGTCTAATCCTTTTTAGGAACCAAAATCACCATAACAGCGCACAGGCTCATGCTTTCTCTTACGTACCCCGTTTCCATCAATTCACTAACCTGCCTTTGTAGCTCCTTTGTCTCCTTGGGATTGCTTCGATAGGCTAGTCGATTTGGAATTGTAGCACCGGGCACGAAATCAATTTGATGTTCAATTCCTTGAATAGTAGGTAAGCCATGTGGAATCACCTCGAGAAAGATATCATCAAACTCCTGTAAAAGAGAAACAATAGAACTAGGCAAATATGAGTCAAATTGATTAGTGTTTAATGCCTTTTTGTACAAAAGTACAATCATTGGCTGATTTAAAACCATCACTCTTTTTATTTCACTCGCTCTTGCATAGAAATTTTTTTTTCTATCAATGGCTGAATCAGCTCTCTTATTTTTTTCTCTCAATTTTTCCAACCTCTCTCATTTTCTCTTTCTAATTTTCATTCATTCTTTTTTTCTCACTCTCTTTCGTTTGCTCACTCTCTTTTTGTAACCTCATTTGATCTTCATAAACCTGCTTTGGTGTTAAAGGAACTAGAGTGATTGTTCTTTGATTTCTTACAAATGAATATTTGTTGGTGAAGCCATCATACTTAACACGCCGATCGAATTGCCATGGTCAACCTAGTAACAAGTGTCCAGCTTGCATCAGAACTACATCACATAAAACTTCATCTTCATATTTTCCAATACGGAAGGAAACTAACAATTGTTTGTTCACCCTCACTTCACCACTATCATTGATCCATTGCAACTTGTAAGGCCGAGGATGTTTAATCGTTGGCAGCCCTAATTTCTCAACCATTGTAGTGCTAGCAACGTTAGTACAACTACCTCTATCAATAATCATACTGCATACCTTGTTTTGCACGTGGCATCTAGTATGAAAGATGTTTTCTCGCTGCACTTTGTCATCTTCTTTGATTTGCACACTTAGAGCTCTCATTGCAACCAACAATTCTCCTTGGGCAACGTATTCCTCATCTTCAACTTTCTCTCCTTTAGGTTGAACTCTCTCCCTCCTATGCATATTAGGAGCATTTTGTTGCTGCCCCACACGTGCATTCTCTACATGATCTATCCACTCATGAACATGTTCCATATTCGTTCTCAATACTCTCCTCATCTCACCCATTAAAGCCTCCATGAGCAACTTCGGATCACCCTCTACCGGCATATCTCTGGAATTATTTGTGTTCTTGTTGTCTGACATGTTTGCTGCAAAAACAAAGTTAGAAAGAAAAAAAAAATAACAAAAGAACCTTGCACACTCCCTCGCGTGTTTCACTCAAAGAATGAGTCACTCAATTTCACTCGTGCTTTTATACAAAATCAGATTGACTTTTACCCTCTTATGTGCTCACTACTCTTGCCTTTTTCCACTCGTAATAATCCTCTGTAGGTTCTTATCAAACTAACCGAACAAGTATCAAAGTTTCCAGCAACAATTCACCAATAACTCACAAAGAAATTTAGATTTAAAGGCTAGAATACAAGGAAACAAAGATAAGAAATTAAAACAAGAATTGAAAGGATTGAATCTAAATATCACATACCTTTTTTTCTCTAAACTGGATTCTTCATCTCTTTTTTTTTTTTTAATTTCGTTTTCTTTTTCACGTTTTTTTTATATTTTTTTTTTATGAATCAAAACAAAAGATAAGCAAACCTGTAACAAGAAGGCTCTGATACCAACTGATATGATCCACGCCAAGAACTAAGAAATTTATGGATCAAGAAGACTTCCAAGATTGTCTATAAGCAGATTTATATGAGACCGCGACCCGTTGCTTATATTGAAGCAAGAACCTTGGTTTGATGAAGACTGAGACTGCGACCTGTTGCTTATATTGAAGTAAGAACCTTAGTATAATGAAGACGCCACAATCAATTATGGAAGGATTGATTGATAAGTCGAAGATGAACGCCACGGAAACTCCGATAAGTTCAGAAGTTCTAAAAGAACCAAAGAGAATTTTCTCTCCAAAAGTATGAATCAAATCTGAATTGTTTTATTCCAAAAAGCTAATGGCTATTTAAATACATGAGAATTCGTAACCAATTAGAAAAATAAAAACTAAGAAATAAGAAATAAACCTAAATAGAATTCTAGTAGGAATAGGAAACTACGAAATAGGAAATAAACCTAAATAGAATTCTGGTAACCTAAAATCCAAATAAGAAAAGTACCTAACTTGGCATGCAAGCCTTATAATTCAACAATTAAATTAATATGGAAATAATTAAAAAAAAATAATAAGTAAAATTTGCAGTCAACCATTTTCCTTGATGAGCTAACCAAAACGAGTAAGTCTCTTGTTTTGGGAAACTAAGATTTGCAAGATTATTCCAAAGTTTGAATTATGGAAACTCATCCTTGTAAATCACATATAGCATCATCCTTGGGCCCCCAAAGATGGTTCGTAGCCCAAATGTGTTGAATCAGCCCATTGAGAGTTTCCTTGAATCGTTTAGCTCGAGCCCTTGTAACTGGACCAATTGAAACTTGAAGAGAATATGCATCCCATTTGTTAGTCGTGTCCTCATCATTATGCCATACTCTTCACAGAATTGATCAAAATCATTTAAGAAATATTCACCACTTCTATCAGAACGTAGAATTTTAATCTTTTTATCAAATTGATTTTCTACTTCTGATTTATATTTCTTAAAAATGTCAAAAGCTTCATCGTTGGATCTTAATAAGTAAACATATAAAAATATACTTGCATCATCTACAAAAGTAATAAAATATATTTTTCTACCTCTTGTTAACATACCATTTAATTCACGTAAGTCTAGAAGTATTAGACTTAAAATTTGTGAATCTCTTTGTACTTTAGGAAAATGTTTCTTTTACCATTTTAGATTGAACACATATTTCACATTTTCCTAAGTCATTATTTCCAATATTTATTAATCCTAACTTATGCATGCTCTTTAAATAACTAGAATTAATATGTACTAAACGAGTATACCATAAAGAAGAAGACTCAACAATATAAGTAGAAACCGTGGTCTTATTATTATTATTATTATTATTATTATTATTATTATTATTATTATTAATACTCAGCTTATACATGCCATTACAAGAATATCCTTTTTTGGACAAACATGTCATTCTTTGAAAGCATGACTTTATCGAATTCAACAGAAACTCGAAATCCTTTTTTTATCTAAAAGATTAACAGAAATTAAATTCTTTCGAATCTCTGGTACATAGAGAACATTAAGAAGGCTCAAACACTTTCCGGATGCGAAGTCAATCTCAACTATTCTTTTACCACAAACTTTGATTTTGGCAGTGTTTCTCATTTGTACTTCTTGTCCATTAGTTACTTCCTCAAATGTCTTGAATATTCCTTTGTCATTGCACATATGGACAGTAACACCATAATCTAACCGCCATCTAGACACTTCATTTGCCATATTAACCTCGGAGATCATAGTCACAAGACTCAGATCGGTGATCATTGCTACAAGGTTCTCCTCCATGTTAGCCTTAATGATATCTATACTCTTGCGAAATTTGTATTCACGAATATAGTGTACAGGTTTACCACACATGAAATTTTCCTTTCTTTTATCCTACAATCTTCTTAATTTTTTCTCCAGCTTTCCCTTGTGAAGCATGTCTTTTAGTTTTGCTTGCCTCCACATTACTTATTTGTCATTAGTCTTCTATTAGCCAACTATTCAAAATACAATCAAATCTTATGTCATCCCAAACTTATTGAAAATCCGACTTTACCCATAATAATTTCAAAATTCAGTCAAACACTTTACCCAAGTAGCACTCAAACCTTGATTATATTTTGAAATTATTAAGGGTAAAGTCAGGTTTTTAATAAGTTTTGATAAGTTGTCATAAGGTTTGACTGGATTTTGAACAGCTGACTAATAGAAGGTTAACAGAAAGCTAACAATAGGTAGGTAAATGTATATTTTAAAAACTAGATGAGGTAAGTGTAACCGTGGACTAATCTTAGGTAGGTTAATGTAATTTTCTCACATTAATATAGTATTATACTAAATATCATAAATTAATATTATTATAGTAAACAATATAATATATTAATAAGAACAATATTATTATAGTAAATAATATAATTTAATAAAAATAAAAATATAATTATATTATATTATTAATATTTAATAAATATAAGATATATTATTAAAAATTAAATAAATAATAAATATTTGAATATACTTTAATCAACTAATATTATATAGTTAAATAATATAATATCATTATAGAGAATATATAATGTACAAATAATAATACAAATATAATTAAATGATATAAAATATTTATATTGATATAAAAATCATATATTGATAAAATAAATATTATAAAATAATAATTAAATATTAATTAAATATAAGATAGTTAAATAATATAATATTATTTTAGTAAATAATATATGTATATATATATAATAAAATGGTAATAATATTATCATGAAACAATATTAAATATCATAAAATAATGAATTAATATATGAATAATAAATTAATATTATTATAGTAAACAATATAATATATTAATAAGAATAATGTATAATAATTATATTAGTAATAATTAATAAATATTAATATTAATATTATATTAAATATAATAAAACAATAAGACAATATTATTGTAGTAAATAATATAATTTCATGAAAACAATATATAATATTATATTAGTAATAATTAATAAATCTAAGATATATTATTAAATAAATAAATAAATTCATGAATATTTGAAAAAATAAAATAATATAATTAACTAACATAATGTAGTTAAATAATATAATAGCATTATAGTAAATATATAATATATAAATAATAATACTAATATAATTAAACTATATAAAATATTTATATTGATAAAATAAATATAGAATATAATAAAATAAATATTAATACTATAATATAATTAATTAAATATAAGATAGTTAAATAATATAATATTATGATAGTAAATAATATAATATATAATAAAATGGTAATAATATTATCATGATAGAATATTAAACATCATAAAATAATGAATTAATATATGAATAATAAATTAATATTATTATAGTAAACAATATAATATATTAATAAGCATAATTTATTATAATTATATTAGTAATAATTAATAAATAGTAATATATTATTAAAAACTAAACAAATATAAATAAACTAATAAATATTTGAAATTATAATTAAATATTAATATTATATTATATTAAATATAATAAAACAATAAGACAATATTATTATAGTAAATAATATAATTTAATAAAAATAATATTATATTAGTAATAATTAATAAAAATAAGATATATTATTAAAAAAAGAATAAATTCATAAATATTTGGAAATAATATAATTAACTAGCATAATATAGTTAAATAATATAATATCATTATAGTAAATATATAATATATAAATAATAATACTAATATAATTAAATATTATAAAATATTTATATTGATATAAAAATCATATATTGATAAAAATAAATATTGGAAAACAATAAAATAAATATTAATACAATAATATAATTAACTAAATATAAGATAGTTAAATAATATAATATTATGATAGTAAATATTATATATATATATATATAAAATAAAACTGTAATTATATTAAATTTCATAAAATAATAAATTAACATTATTATAGTAAAAATATAATAATAATATAAGATAATTGTATGATAAATTATAAATTATTAATAAGTAAATAATAAATCAATATAAAATAATATACTCAATATAAATAAATTAATATAATATAATATAACAATTAATTTTATATAAATTTTATCCTCATATACAATATGATTTCATATCAGTGACATAATATATGTTAACCAAAAATTGTAATTTATTTTAGTTTCAATTTAGAAAGTCTTTTTTTTTATTCTAACAATATAATTGAATTTCAACCTTAATTTCATTACACTCTCGATTACATTATAATTTTGATTCCATTACCGCAACCAAATAGCACATTAGGGTTAATAAGTTATTTTTCGTTCCTCTCTCCCTCGATTTTTCGTTTTCTAGTCAGTTAGCACTCACTTCGTCACTTACCTATCACCAACTCATTGGAAGAATGAGAAAATTAAAAAGAAAACGAAACAAAGAAAGGGCCAACCCAATAAAGATGGTAATTGCAATCTAGCAGTAGGGACATCCGGCAACTGAGGTGCACAGGGCAAAGCATAAATATTATCGGTCATGAGTGATTTTTAAATCTTGTGTCATTTGTTTATGTAAACAACTAAGAATTCAGATATCTCGTGTTAATTCGATCCAGTTCTGCTAAAAAATACCCATAGAGCCACAAATTGATTGGTTACTTCATCTTGTATGGTATAACGTTCTTTAATTAAAGCTTTTTTTTCAAACAGAGCCACAAAATTTTTGGATCAATCAAACAATACAAACTGTTTAGTGATAATAACTTTATTTTTTTTATAGAACTTTTCCCTTGAAGTAAAGTTGATTATGCTCAATTTCGATAAGATAAAAAAAAAATCACTGTAAAAACAACTTGAGACCTACATTTTTAGGACGTATCAAATTATCCCTCTAACTTTTAAATCTCAACAATAAAAACAAGTGTCTTTTTCAAACAAAATAGATATATGAAATAATATCATAATTATATGTATGATCGATGAATAACATCTGCATACATGTTTTCTATTAAAATCGGAACAAAAATGTAATTAAAATGAGCAATTTGATACATCCTTAAAATATAAGGTCTTAATTAATATATTTTAAAACCAAAACAATACGATGCAATGACCTAAATACCAAAGGAAAAAACAGATAATATACCAAAAATCTCCTCTAGATATTAAAAAGATATATTTGTCCAGTTTCAAAAAAGATGTTTTGTGCTGCTCTTGCTCAAACGAACCAATCAAAACTGAGCCACTAAAAAATCAATCCACGAAAGCCTACCGTTGAAACTTTCTTACAAATCAAGAATTCGGACATGAATTTGTGTCCTTTAATAAGTATCACATGCGATGCATACGAGTAAATTTGCGGTCTCAAATTTAACCTCTTTTTTGCCAAAAACAAGCAAACTTTCTTTAGGCTTTAGTTTCCAAACAATCAACTGTAGTCTAACAACAAACATTCACGCCCAATCATACTTCTTTTCTAAACCAAATTGTTGGGAGTTAATGAAATGCTTTTTGCTTTTCATAAATAAAAGTTAAGCCAAACACCATTAAAATGTTTTACATTTTCAAAAAACTAATTTTAAGTCAATCTTGTTTTCATTGTTGAAATCTAAACAATATACCCAGAAGTATTTCGATAGCTACCAGATAGGAATATAGAATCATAATTTCACAACTGTTTTAACATAAACCGTTTTATATAATATAAACATTTCTACTGCTTGACCAAACATGTTCGGCCTTAATGCATATGTGCAGCAGGAAAACAACAACTATGGCCATTGGGAACAAGACAAAGGCTCGAAAAGAATTCTCCATTTCCATAGGACAGAACCTAGAAGGTGCATGATACAAAGGAAACTGAGCAAAAGGAAAAATAAATTTATTAGTAAGACTGAACTCCAACTGCTAACCAGCTATAAGAATCTATCAATAAGAGACAATAACCTTTGAAAACGAACTAGAATGAAAGATTAGAAGCAAATATAGAAAAACAAAATCAAAAAATTACCCTCTCAACCTATAGCTCTTTGATGAACTAGAAAGGCTTTAGACTGTCTAAGGCGCCGAGATGGAAGGAGCTGAGTTTTCTATTGGCTTGTTAACACCATTGCTCTTCAGAGTACAGCCATTAAGGGAGAGATTGTTTGGAAGATTGATCATGGTTATGGGATCAGTAGTTCTTTTTGTCCTTGCAAAGTTTTCTTCCATTTTATTTTTTTCTTTTATTTGCTTATGCAAAACAAGGGGAAAAAAGTCCAAAACAATTTGGAGGATAACTAAAAGAAAAAAATACAAGTAATTAGCTAATCACACCCTCAAGCAACTATCATTGATGTTAAAATGGAAGTGATGTTCGAAAAGGTAACTAACTTAATTTCTGATGAATATTCATTCTTTTCTAAGAAAATCCTTTATTCTATCCCTAAAACATATGTTCCATGATATTAAAGGGCAGGCCTTACACAAATTAATTACTAGGTTTTTTCCATAAGTAGACAAATTAATTACTAAATACATATGCTTGAGAGAATGATGTCACATAAAATCTGTAAATTACAACTTCTAATATCAGTAGTGATTTTTTTATCTTCATAGTTTGAGTAAAGCAAACTGTTTTTTCAGTGATTTTTTATTTCTTTATTGGCGTGCTCCATTGTAATTGAATTTTTTTATCTACTGCAAAGTGATTTTAGGTTGACAAAGGTGTAATATAAACATAGTGACACAAGATACACACCAAAATTTTAGAATTTTGTACCAACTGTGAAGTCTAAAGAACAGTGTGAACGAAATCAAAAACTATAGTTAATAAAAATAGCAAATAAATCCAATAATTTAGGAAAAAAAACATCTACTATCATTACTGGAAATAGTCACAACTGCTAATATTTAGGCCTAACTATTAGTATGTGGAACTACTTCTCGTATTTCTCTTGGGAATCTCTTGGGTAGGGGATAGTTCTATCAAAAAAAAGTTTTGGGCATGAAAAGATATTCATGGCTACAAGTAGTTGAGGAAGGTTATATCTTTGATTTCACTCTTTATTTATTTATTTATTTATTTATTTTTGTTATTGTGGCATGAAAGGAATAAGAGAGTTTTTGATGGAGAGAATAAGTCCTTAACCTTATCAAGTGATAGGTGGTCATTCGGGTCGGGTCATTTCAAGTCATGTCAGATTGGGTCGAGTTAGGGTTATTTCGATCTTGAGTCGTATCGGGTCTCGAGTTTTGTCGGGTCAGATCAATAAAATAGACATTTATGCTTAATTAAAAAATATTTTATTTGTATATAATAGGATTAAACGAATTATATTGTTAAATACGTGAAAATTAATTAATAATAAATCAATACTTTATTTTTAAATAATATATTTAATTTTTTTTAATGTAATATGCAATGTTATA
Source organism: Bretschneidera sinensis (assembly GCA_023935145.1). Lineage (NCBI taxonomy): Eukaryota > Viridiplantae > Streptophyta > Magnoliopsida > Brassicales > Akaniaceae > Bretschneidera > Bretschneidera sinensis. The sequence goes on along the minus strand of CM043697.1, from coordinate 58,868,188 downwards.
ATTTTTAGACTTAAAATTTAATTTTAAATAATCTCAAACAATTGATCCACATAATTATTCTCTCCGATAAATTTTATGGTTATGTGGAAAGAAAAATTATCTCAACATAATTATACTAGATGAATGTTAGTTCGTTGCACGAATCTTTTGATATTTTTAATTATGTTTGTTCGAATGATTTGATAGTGACAAATTGTAATAGTAGCTTATTTTTTTTCTAACAGTTTAATTACAATCATAGTCTGAGTTGGTAAATGTTTCTTGTAAAAAGAAAAATCAATATAAAATGGGAAGAACTAACACCAAGAAGTACAGTAGTTAAAAAAAGATTAATTACAACCATAGCCATCTTGGTTGGTAATTGTTTCTTACAAAAAAAAAAGTAGAATCCATATTAACATTAGTAGAAAAGAGTTTCTTTGATTTTTTCTTCTAAATCTTTCTTCCAGTTGATAATTGATTTGACGTCTCCGATTCGTACAGCCCAAAAGAGAGAAATGGTGATTAGCTAAGAGGGAACGAGAGTGCTGTGGATTTGCCTGAAGTGGGTTACGGTTGTTCAAGAGGACAGGGCCCGGTGATTGTTGGTTGAGGACGAAGGAGATGGTTTGAGTAGGGGTAAGGATATATGTTTTTGTAATTTCAATTAAATATTAATCAGTGTTTTCAGAGGCGAAGGCGTTGGGTGAAGCGTTTTGTTTGAGGCGAGGCGTAAGCCTCGAGGCGTTGGGACGTAAGTCTTTTGAAACGTTGAGGTGTTTTGAATAAAATAATATTAATTAAATTATAAAAATACTAAAAAATTGAAATAATAAAAAATAATTAATTATAAATAAACTTTACTAACTTTAGACTTATGAATGAATATTTATCAAAATATTTCAGAAACACAATGTTAGGTGGTTGTTATTTACACACTTACAATAATATAACAAATTCACATACATCTCATCTTTCATTAATAAATCATAAATCACACTCCAAAAACTAAATTCTAATTTTCAAATTGACCAATCTATTCATCACAAGACACAAACACGTTCCAAATTCCAACAAATATAAAAATAACACAATGTTAAGTGTCAAATGTTTACTGATTAGTGTTTACACACTTACATTGATATAATAAATTCACATATATAAATCTATTAAAAACAACAAATTAGATACCATATATAATGCAATCCTAAAAATGTTATAAAATGATATTAATAAAATGCAGAGCATATTTAATGAATTTGCTCGGTGAAAACAAAATAAAGAAAAAAAAACAGTGGAAACAAGGAAGGCAAAAAAAAAAAAAAAAGCAGGGGAAATGAGGGGAAAAAAAAAAGAAGACTTCACGCAAAGGCAACAATGGAAAAAGAGGGAAAAAAAAAAACAAAACTTGACTTCACGCATGCAGCAACGAGGACTCGAACCCAGGGCAGCATACGATTCTACTATTAGACCATTGGTGCTTGTTTGTTGATATATTACTAACAAACATATATATAGAGAATGTCTCATTTTTTTGTTCCATTGGGCTAACAAACGCCCGGGGCGTAAAAAGCGTACGCCCCGAGTTTGGGCGAACGCCCCGACCGAAAAAATGCACGCTCAACGATATTTTCGTTCCAACTTTTATGCCTCGGGGCTTTTTAGCCCCGTTTCGCCCCTGGGAGCTCCTCGGGCGTGCCCAGACTCCGTTTTTAAAAACAATGATATTAACATACGTTAGTACAAGCGAACTACATGGTCTGTTTCACTGCAATAAATTTCTCGAGTTAAAAATCGGGTTATTTTTTTTACATAAACTTAATTAGTTTAGATTATTATAGTGACAAAAGTGTAATTTTTTCTACCATTCAAAGTCAATTAATTAAGAATCTAACATTTTGTTGAAATTGCTTTTGATTATGAAGATACGTTTTGTAGCTTCAGATTTTAGGCTTAAGGCACGACTTATTGTAGCTTTTTGATATTTAATGTGTTTGGTTGAAAATCAAAATATTTGATTTGGATCATTTTTATTTGAGGAATAAAATAAAAATTAAATTAATGGTGAGAATAAATGTCATCATAACAAACTTGAATTTGAATTTTTTTCATTTGATGACATGACATTTGATTTTATCAGGAACTCGACTTCATCTCAATTTTCAAGTAAAAAGATCTTAATTTAGTATTAAAATATGAAAATAATGAAAATACATTCAAGTGAATTAGTTTTGAAGTGTTTGGACGAAAAAATGATAAACTTACTTTCAAGAAAAGCTAGCGAAACAGGTCTTAATCAATTTTGTTTAAGCAGTTTTCAGCCTTTCAACTTTTGCTTTATCTAAAAAACAGTTCAAAAAAATTTATTGACAACAGAAGTTGCCACAGAAAACATGACAAACGGGCACATGAAAAAACAGGGTGTTATTCTTAATGATTCTTAATTTGAATGCTAAACCAGCATGAGCTCATTCTGTTTACTTTTTCAAAGATCATAGTGATGAGTATGAGAAATAAGGCTGAATTGATGGAACACATGAACATGGACTGGACTGGATCCAACTTTTCAGACTCAACAAAAACTTTAGGCTGTAACCGAGATCGAGTTTTGAAACTTGACTGAACTTTGAAAACCTCTTCATCTTGTTGTAATTTATCATTCTTGTGTTGTGACTTCTCTATTAAAGATTGTTATCTTGACTTTGACTTATTGTATCATACTCCTTTTCGTAGGATGCAAGTTCAATTTTATAATCTTATATAGCCTAATACATTTTTTCAGGCGTTATTTTTTTGTACTTGACTACTTCTCCATGAAATAATGATTTCTTTATTTAATTTTACTTTTCAGTACTAGGCATTTACCTTAGTTATCCCAAAAAAAAAGTCCCTCACTGACAGCCAGTTAAAATCAGTCTTTTAAAAAACGAAATTGGGGCACGTCCACGGGTGAAATCCGCGAAAAACGTTCATAGGTGTGATCGTTTTGGGTCAAATGATATCAGCCCATTTAAACTAACCAAAACGACGTCGTTTTGGTCAGCCCCTCCTCTTGGTGTAATATTATTACACTTCATAAATATATAATACATGTTATCTAGTTTAATAATAATTACAAACTATTTAATTAATCATTTACAAATTATAACAATATACAAATATAAGTTATACTTCATATAATTTATATATAAATATATATTAATATTTATAAAATTATAATTATCAAACTATAGAGAGTTAGTAACGTATTAAACTTTGATAATAATTAATTAATTAATTAAAAAATAAATTATTTTTATTTTACTATTCTAATTAATTAATTAATATTATTTTATTAAAAAGTCAAAACGCCCCAAAAGATTCAAAAGACTTACCCAGATTTTCAGCCTTTTAGGTCAGAATTTTAAATTTTCAACATTTTGATTGGACGTCATTACAAATAGAACCACTATGTTGGAGGACCATAGTGTAAATTGATGGATACATATGCAACAAACGATAGCGTACGTTTAATATCATATGTGATTAAAATTTTCATCAAATTATTTGATATTTGTGTAAAAATATTTTGATAAATATTCATTCATAGGTCTTAAGTTAGTAAAGTTTATTGATAATTAATTTATTTATATTATTTCAATTTTTTTGTATTTTTATAATTTAATTAATATTATTTTATTCAAAACGCCCCAACGTTTCAAAAGACTTACGCCTCGCCCAATGCCTCGGGACTTACACCTCGCCCAACGCCCTCGCCTCTGAAAACACTGGTTAAAATAACTTCCTAAATATGAACATATCAAATATATTGTGTATATTCATGTGTGAATGTGACGTGCAAGTTTAATCTGTCATGAAAAAAAAATTGGTTAGTAAAAGATATATACGATGGTAGAATCAAAACCCATATATTTAAGGTTTGTTATTTTTGTATTTTGTTGTAATGCATCTACAGTGATATATAAAGTTAAGAAAAAAAGGGGGAAAAATGCTTGCAACACACTTTTGAACAAAGAATTAATTATCAATTTGAGAGGCTTCGAATTAACATTATTATTTACACAATTAAGCAATTAAAAAAAAATTACACGTTGCACTACAATAAAAGAATAAAAAGAGGTAAAACCATGAGGATTAAAGTTCTCCATATCCAATTTGGGTGATTAATTAAACTTGTAGGCAGCTATTAAGAGCTGTGATTTTGGTCATGAGTTTGTGTAGCAACAGAAGCATCACCAACAAATTTAAGGTTAGGAAGTGCAGGCGGTACTGGATGCACAACATTCCCTGCTATGCTCTTGCCATTCAACTTGCAAGTGCCTGAACCTCTTCCAGGGATGTATGTGCATGATTTGAACCAGACGACGGCACAGGACCCCTTTGCAGTGATCGCAATACTAATCCTTTTTCCTTCATCCAGTACGGCTCATCTCCATCTAGCACCCTTATTGGTTCAAGTCGTTGAGAAGCTAATAAGGAAATTGAGAGAATGACTATAGTTATTGTGAAGAGGTTCTTCTTATTATGACAAGAGAAAACCATGTTTCAAGGAAATTGATATGAAATTTTGCTATGTGCAAATTGATCTTTATTGTTGTAATCAAATTAAAAGGAAAAAAATGACCTTCATTAAACTTTTGAGATGATATGAGAATAATGGCGGACGAATGCTACTTATATATAGAGAGTTTAGAGGGCCTGGGAGTTTACTTTATGTTTATTCTATTGGTATGTTTTTGACTAGCTAGTGCGTAGCTAGAAGGGTTTACCAAAACTTTCTTAATTTGACTGAGCTGTATGCTTTCAACACTGAACCAACGTGGAATAGATCAAACATACGGTTAGTTTAATTAGTCCCCATACAGTCATATAACATGGGAGATCATGTTTATGTTTAGAGTTGTGTGTGTGAAACAAGATATATGCCGTAATCATGATAGACTGGCAGTGAAAACTATGTGTGATAGGCAGCTATAGTTACTAGTTGAGTGGTGATAATTGGGAGCCAACTCTTTTGATTATTTTTTTGTTCGGCTATGTTCGAGTAGTAATTATGAGAAGCTTGAGTGATAACAGACATATTCGGATAGGTACAAAAACAGAAACTTCAGTCAAGATTGACAAAAGTGTTGGCTACCGGTCTTTACTCTTACTAAGAGGCAACCCTTTTGTCAATCCTTTTTGCCTCGCCAAACCGCTATTATGCTTGAGTAGTAACTATGAAAAGCTCAAGTGGTAACAAGTAGATTTGGGTGGGAACAAAAACAGAAACTTTAATTTACCCGCACGACATGTCGTTTTTTCATTGATCAAGTTTGGTGTTGGATATATATGATGGGCAAAAGTGTTGACTACCCGTTTTTACTCTTACTAATTTGTACTAATTATTCATCTCTTCATTTTTCTATCAAATGAATTTCTATATTCATTTTGCAGTATCCATCATATGGGTTTGTGCTTTCTAATTACATAAAAGGAAACTGTACAGTATCTAGGAAAAATTCTTAGATATTGCATAGTTTCCCAACCCTGATCTTCAAGGGCTTAGAGCTCTTCAAGGGTTCGGAACCACGGAGCCCAAATGACTGAGCCTAGAGTCTAGAGCTCTTCAAGGGCTTGGTACCTTGAAACCCAAAATGGCCGAGCCTAGATCCCCGAGCTTTTGAAGGGCTCGGTACCCTAAACATAAAAAGGTCGAGTCCAGAACTCCCTCTTACACGTATTTCAAGAACTACTTTCTTAACTGCATAACTACACTAAGAAAGTGGGGGCATATAATGTAGCTATGGGAAAATTCTCCAACTAATAACATGATGACACGTGGCACTTTCTAAGGGTAAGAAGGTAATTTCATAAATAAGATAGAGTAACCTATTAGATAGTTACACGTGGCAAATGGAAAAACAATAATCTCGCATCAAAACCCTAATTCTACTAGGATACTCGAACTTATAGAAACCCTAGTCCTACTATGAAACTCGACATTAATCAGTTTCTTAATTGGACTCTACTCCTCCGGTGTATTCCTAGAGTTTCTATTGTTTTTGTGTGCACAGGTACTTCATCATTCGTTCACGTGATAGATTTTCAGCATCAATATATATATATATATATATATATATATATATATATATATATATATATATATATATGTTTGTCTATTTATTTATTTTTCAACAAAATAGCTTAGTTTCATAACAATTATCATTCAACTCAGTAAGCTGATTCACTGATTTATTTTACCTCTCTTTTAGATGAATATGTGTGACTTGATAAAGCCAACTGTTGCTGCCAAAAACATATTGCCGAGTTGGAGGCCGAGCCTCGAGAGAATCTGTACAGGAAAGAAAATTGGAGCTAGGGAGTCACCGGAGGGGACGCCTCCGAGGATGCTCCGATGCTTTTGTTAGTATGCGGTAGAAAGTATGGGAATGACGGTTTTCCCTTTTTTAACTTCAGAGAAAAGAAAAATCCTCCCTTTGGAATGTGCACCTGAGTCTTTTTATAGGGTTTTGGAGGTGAGGCGGCCCTTTTGCCCAGGGCTGTGATGACGTGGAGGTCCAGTTGTGTGGGTAATGATGTCTTAGAGGCCCAGTTGTATTGCCCTGGGTTATCCATGTAATTACCTTGCTGTCTCGTTTTAAGGGCTGTCCATGTGGAGTTCCAGCTTCGTGGGCGATGATGTCCCAGAGGCCCAACTGTATTGTCCTGGGTCGTCCGCGTGTCACCTTACTGTCTTGGTTAGGAGTTGTCCATGTGTCATGTCTTCATTAGGTATGTGTTTTTTGAGCAGTATTAGAGGTCCCCCCACTTCCTTAAGTATATTTATGTGCTTAAGGAAGTTTTGCAGGGTTCGGTCTTTAGTAAAAGGGATAGAAGAAGTCCTTCTTCTACGTCCGGGCTGCTGAAAACTTCGGCCTTCCCCTCTCGTGGAGCCTGGATCGGGCTGGGAAGTTAAAGAAGCCGAGTCTTCTTCCACGCGAGCAAGAGATCGTGGATGCTATGGTGGCCGTACCGTTTGATGTGGAGGTCCTCTACAACAACGAGGAACTGGCGAGGTGCGGTCTTTGCCCCCATGCCCTGAGACCTCCCTTGAGAGTGGTAACCCTGCGCCTTTCTCTTTAGACTTGTAATTTTTCTTCATTTCTGCTTTACTTTTGCCCTAGACTTCGTACTTATGTACTTTCGTCTGTTTTTTGCTGAGCAGAGATGGAAGCTACGGCGAGGGTCAAGGAATAGGCGAGGAGACTCGCCTTAGAAAGGAGGAGGGCTACCGCGGCCGAGAAGCAGCCAGCCTCAGGGTCGGGGGCCAGGAAGAGGTCTCAAGGCCTGTCCCCCACCCCGATCGACTTGGAGAGTCCCACGCGGTGTTCCCTTGAGCTTGAGACTGTTCCGGTTACTTCTACAGCCCCGGTACCTTCTACTGCTCCCAACCCTTCTCGGGGTGCCGCTTTCGTGGCGGCGATCTTCAAGTGCAACTGGGCCGTGAAGGTCGATGACTCCGTCTTTGCGCATCTCCGGGTAGCGCTGGAGCATTTAATCATGGGAATCCCTCTTAGTGATTTGTTGGAGCTGTCGAAGAGGCCCACCGACACTCTTTGTTTTGCAGTTCAGACCGTTGCATCTCAGGTAGGATTCCTTTTCCAAGTTTTTAATTTCTCTTTCCTTTCCTTATGATTTTGTCTTGTTGACTAACACATATTTGTCTGGTCGAAGATGAGCATCCTCCTGGACATTACGTCTCGCCGGTGCCTGGACATGGCCGAGCTGCTGGGCCAAATTCAGCGCAAGTTGGATAAGAGCACTGAGATTGTCCAGTAGCTACAGGCATCGTAGGACACGACCAACCTGGCCAGGATAGAGGCAGTCTGAGAGAGGGATACTGACCTTCAAGTGAAGATCGAGGTCTACCGATAGAAAGATGACGTTGTTCGAGAGATGCAGAGGCTGGTGGAGGAGGGTGAGGCTCGTACTCGGGCTGCTGTGGAGGAGGCCCTGGCGGCCTTCCAAGACTCTGCCTCATTCCAAACGACAGTTAATTTGGAGGGAGGTCGATAGTACTTCGAGGCCTTCTTAGAAGCCAAGAGGAAGGTCAAGGCGCTATACCCTGAGATTAACTTCTCAGGCCTTAACTATCTAGACCCCGAGGAGGACGAGGTTGCTGCTGCTGTGGAGGTCGAGGCCGGAGGTTCTGCTGAGAAGGAGATGGATGCTCAGCCCGAGGTCGTGGCTGACGCTGAGGCTGCCCCGGGCCTAGATTAACTTTCTTGCTTTCCTTTTTGTAACTCAAAGTTGTTAGTGCCTTTTTGTAATTTTCGATAATTTTAATAAAATATACTTTTTTCTCAAACTTGTTGTTTATTGTAATTGTCCATTACAATTTTTATTTTAACCGAACTTCTTTTGTGACTCGTGCACGAGGTTCGAATTCATTGATAGAATCTCAGAAATGTTTGGCATTCCAAGTGCGTGGAATGCGTTTCCCACTTAGCTTCTCGAGCTCGAAGGTGCCAGGGCAGCACACCTTTTTGATCCGATACAGGCCCTCCCAGTTAAGGATTAAATTCCCCTTGGATAAGATACTTAGTTCTTTCGTGGAACGAGATCATGGAGCCAAAAAATGCCTTCTTCGCACTCGAGAGTTGTAATACCTGGCGGTTTGCTACTGATAGGCGGTCAGCCGGATCTGAGCTTTATCCCGTGCTTTGTCGAGAAGATCGGCGTTCATACGAATAGCCTTGTCATTGCTATTGCTCTCGAAATTTTGTACTCGGAGCGAAGGCACCCTGATTTCCAAGGGGATGACTGTTTCGGAACCGTAGGTCGTGAAAAAGGGGGTTTCCCCAGTGGGTGCTCGGGCAGTGGTTCGATACGCTCAGAGTATGTTTGGCAAGTGGTTTGTCCACTGTCTGTCTACCTCGTCCAATATCCTCTTGATACCCTACAAGAGGGTCCTATTAGGTACTCCAGCTTGCCCATTAGCCTATTAGTACCTGACAGAAGAGAAGTGATGCTCAATATATAGCTCGTCACAGAAAATTTTGAACCGAGTGCTATCGAATTGCATACTGTTGTTCATCACTAGCACTTGGGGAATACCGAAGCGGTATACTATCATTTTCCAGATGAAACCCCTGGCCTGATAGTCGGTGATACTGGCCAGTAGTTCAGCTTCCACCCACTTTGTGAAGTAATCTATTACCCCGATGAGGTATTTCCATTGGTCAGGCGCTCCGGTGAAAAGTCCTAGGAGGTCCATCCCCCACGTGGCAAAAAGAAGCAGGCTAATGATAGAAGAGAGGGGGTTCTTCGGGCTGCGGGAGGTAGTAGCACAGTGTTGGCAATTTTTGCACTTCTTTACCAGTTCCATGGCTTCTCCTCGCATCCTAGGCCAATAGTCACCTTGACGAAGGATCTTGAAAGCAAGGGCTCGACCCCCAAGGTGGTTCCTGCAGATCTCTTCATCAACCTCTCGGAGGGTGTAATTGGCCTCAATCTGGCCTAGGCATTTTAGACAGGGCGCTGTGAGACCCCTTTTGTACAGTTGATTGTTTAAGATTGCGTACCGTGCTGCTCGGGAGATGATTTTTTTGGCTTCATTCCTTTCACCCGGGAGATGGCCATCTCGCAAATATCAGAGGATATGATCCATCCAAGTTTTTTCGCTAGCCACGGGTAGCACAGTGGTTTTGTCGATGCTGGGTGTGGCGAGTGTCTGGAGGTAAACTGCCTGTGTGGATTCGGGCTATCGAGAGGAGGCGAGCAGGGCTAGGGAGTCAGCTTATGAGTTTTCAACTCGGGGAATCTGGTTGATACGAAACACTTTGAACTTGATGACTAGCTTTTTTGGTTTCGCTAAGAAGCGAGCGGTTTTCTCTCCTCGGGCCTCAAACTCTCCATTGAATTGGTTCACCACCAACTGAGAATCGCTTTACGCGTCTAGGGCCTTTACGGATAGTACCCTGGCCAGCTTCATTCTGGCCAGCAAAGCTTCGTATTCAGCTTCGTTGTTTGAGGCCTTAAATCTGAACCTTAGGGTGTACTCGATAGTAAAACCGTCTGGGCCGCTCATGATGAGTCTGGTGCTACTCCCGGCATCGTTGAAGGATCTATTGATGTGGAGCGTCAACTAAGGGACTAGCTTCGTTTCGTCGAGATCAGGGGTAGGGTCTCCGAGTGGTCTCGACAATAAAGTCGACTAAAGCCTAGGCTTTGATGGCTGTGCGAGGCCGATAAAGAATGTCGAACTCCCCGAGTTCAACAAACCATTTGACTATTCTTTCGAAGACATCCAGCTTGTGGAGCACTTGTCAGAGGGGCTGGTCAGTTAAGAGGACGATCGTGTGGGCTTGAAAGTAGGGTCGGAGCTTGCAGGCCGTCATCAAGAGGGCATATTCCATCTTCTCCATGGGAAGATACCGGGTTTCAGCATCGTGGAGGACCTTGCTTACATAGTACACAGGTTTCTAGATGCATGTTTCCTCTTGAGTTAAGACTGAGGCCACCACTTCGTGGCCAACTAAGAGGTATAGAAAAAGATCTTCACTGGCAACAAGCTTGGTAAGCAAGAAGGCGAACCCAAGTACTTTTTCAGTTCATCGAATGCTTCCTGATAGCCCTCAGACCAGTCGAAGTCCTTGGTATTTCTAATGGCTTTAAAGAAAATGAGGCACTTTTCCATAGATTTTGACATGAATCTGCTCAAAGCCACTATCAGCCCAATGAGTCGCTGGACCTCTTCACGGTTCGAGGTGGCTTCATGTTGAAGACGACCTCTATCTTTTCTGGGTTCACCTCTATGCCCCTTTGGGTCACCATGAAGTCGAAGAACTTTTCTCCGGTGACCCCCAAGGTCATTTAGAGGGGTTTAGCTTCATTTAGTGGCGTAGAAGGACTTCGAAGGCTTTTTTCAAGTCGTTTTCATGGTTCTTAGCTTCGACACATTTCACCAGCATATCGTCTACATAGACCTCTATGCTTTGGCCAATTTGTTCCTGAAATATTTTATTTACCAATCTCTAGTAGGTGGCTCTAGTGTTTTTCAAACCGAAGGGCATGACTTTGTAACAGTAAAGTCCTTGCCCGATGATGAAGGCAATTTTCTCCTGATCGGGCCTGTACATGAGGATCTGGTTATACCTAGAGTATGCGTCCATTAAGGTCAACAACTCGTGCCCTAACATTGCATCGACGAGCTAGTCGATCCTTGGTAGAGAAAAAACTATCATTCAGACAGGTTTTGTTCAGGTCCGAGAAGTCGATGCAAATTTGTCATTTACTATTGGCCTTTTTTACCATTACTATGTTGGATACCCAGTCCGAGTAGTCCACTTCCCGAATGAAGTTGACCGTGAGCAGCTTATCTACCTTAGCCTGGACAGCAGCTTATCGGTCGGGGGCGAACGATCTCTTTTTCTAGATGATCGGCTTGTGGTTCGGGTCTACATTCAACTGGTGCACTATTACTTTCAGGCTGCTTCCTAGCATTTTTGCGGCTGACCAGGCGAAAAGATCTTGATTTTCTCGGAGGAGGGCGAGTAAAAGTCCCCTAAAAGCCTTGGGGAGGTTAGAACTTATCTGGACGGTCCGAGAGACATCCTCGCCAAGGGGAATTACGGTTAACTCCTCTACCAACTAACCCTTTGGATTCATCCCTTCGTCCCTAAGGTCGTCTAAGTCGAGTGGGAGAGCTTTCGCCCTCCTACTTTCTCTCACCGCGCTAAGATAGCAAGACCTGGAGATCTGTTGGTCTCCTCTAATCTCGCCCACCTATTTTTCAGTGGGGAATTTCACCTTTAAGTGATATGTGGAGACGACCGCTCGGAGCTTATTAAGGGTAGGTCCGTCGATGATCATGTTGTAAGACGAAGGCTGTTTGATGATTAGGAAAGTAGTTTGCACGGTGGTGGCTTGCGAGGCCATTCTTGTAGTAATTGAGAGGATTATGCTGCCCTCTACAAACACTGGGCCCCTCGAAAAACGTAGAGTGGGGTGAAAGCTGGCTCCAACAGAGAGTCTCCCAGTTTCATTTGCTAGAAAGCATCGTAGAATAAGATGTCGGTCGAACTCCTGTTGTGTACCAGGAAGCACCTGACCTCGTGGTTGGTCACGAGAAGAGAGATGAACATGGCGTCATCATGCGGGGTCTGAACTCTCTTCAGATCCTTGTCCGCAAAAGTGATGGTCATATTTGTCTTCGTCTCTTGTGGGGTCCGTTGACTGAGGCTAATGACCGAGCATAAGTTTTTTCGTCGTGCCCGGAAGTACCCCCCAGCTGCAGGCCCCCTACAGATGGTTTTAATGTCTTTGGCCTCTGGCTTCTTTTGGTTGGGCTTCCCGCTACTCGGCCCGGGACTCTTCCGAGTAGGCCACACTACTCTATCCTGAGTGGAAGGGGGCTCGAGACTCTTCTAGGGCCGCTCCATGAATTTCTCCGTTCGGGGCTTAGTGAACTCTTTTAACTTTCCCTATTGATAAAGGCTTCTATCTGGTGTTTCAATGCTTGGCAATCTTTGGTGTCGTGCCCGTGGTTACTGTGGAACTGGCACCATTTGCCTCGGTCCTCATTGAGGCGCAGCGGTCTTGGGGGCCACTACAAGATCGCCTTGTCCTTGATTTGTATTAAGACGTCGGTCCTAGATGCGTGGAGAGGGGTAAAGTTCCCGAAGGGCCTGGGGACCCTGGGCTTGTCCTCGTGGAAAGGTCACTTGATGGGTTCCTGATGCCAACTAGCAGGGCTCATTATCTTTCTCTTTGTGTCCCCTTCCCACTCCCTTCGGAAGGTCTGGTCATCTTCCGTTAGCATGTATTTCTCGACTTGGGTCAAAATCTCATTCATGTCATCCGGTGGTCGCTTGGTGAGTTTTGAACTGAAGATGCCGGATCTCAGCCCGTTTTTGAACGCCAGCTTCTGGGCACTGGGGTCGAAGTCGGGGATCTCCCAGGCGGCGAAATTGAACCTCGAGATGTAGGCTCAGAGTTTTTCCCCCTTTTGCAGGACGATGTTGAATAGGGACTTCAAGGTCTTCTTGGGTCCTTTGTTGCTGAGAAAATGCAACGCGAAGGCGTAGCTTAGTTTTTTAAACGTGCATATGCCCCCCGGTTTCAAACGAGAATACCACATCTCAACCGCTTTCTCAAGCGTCAGAGGGAAAAATAGGCACAGTACGGGATCGGAGTGTCTGTGGAGCGTCATCGTGGTTTTGTAGTGCTGGAGGTGGTCCAGGGGGTCCGTGGAACCGTCATAAGGTTTGATCTGGGGCATTCGAAAGTTCGGCGGGAGGGGAGCCTTAAGGACTTCCTAAGTGAAGGGAAGGTCTTGAACATTGAGCTTGTCCATGACGCTGTGGTTACGGCCTTTGAACACTTCGTTGATCCGTCCCTCCATGTCCTCTATTCGCTTGCCGAGACCCTCACTGCTTCTGAACGAGAGACTTTCTTTAAACTTGGCCATAAGAGGCGGGGAAGACTCAGCTGTGGAACAGTCGTCGACAAGGTGCCTGCGGTTAGCCGAGCCTGCGCAGCTGGGGTCCTGCCGTGATGGTGTAGGTGAAGGCTGGGGAGCCCCTCCGTGAACCTCGGCGGCCAGGTTGGCCACTAGCTGTGAGAGCTCTACGAATTGTGCTTGGAGCATAGTCATGTTGGGGTGCGTATCAGATTTGGCAGAGTATCACTTGAAGAGAAATTATTAACATCAAATAAGACGGTCACACAAAATGCGTCAGTCAGCGATGTGACTAACCTAGCAGCCCTTATGCTTTAGCGATAACATTCATCGAAAACCTTATACAAAATCAAGAAACTTACATGGTAATTCTTTAAAAAAATAATAAATAAAGTGTATATGACTTGTCTAGGATTTTCTTTAATTAAAGTTACAATATATTATTGTCTCTTCACTAATTATTCATCATTTCATGGTTTGATTTGCATAGGATTTTGAAGTTGCTCTACAAAACAATGAGTTTATTTAATTTAATTTTTTTATTTTTTATTCTATGTATGATATTATTCATATTCTGCTTGTTAATTTATAATATTTCAATTTTTTAATAATTATATGTATGTTAAGTTTTAGATATACAATGTTAACTATTGATTTAATATTTAATTTATCTAATAGATGGAGGAAAATAATAATTTCATCACCAAGAAGGAGAATTTTCATGTCATATCAAGTGTCGTGTTATCAGTTATGGCCACAAAATTATCCAGTTTAGATATTGGTAGTTCTTTTAATTAGACTCGTAAAGAACTTTATATTAATAAGAATAAAGAAAGAGAGGGTTATATATATATATATATATATATATATATATATATATAGAGTATTTTATGTGAAAGTGATATTTATTGTTTGAACCAAATTCGTATGAGGCCACAACCTTTTCATTATTTATGTAAAATCCTTAAATCAAAAAGATTGTTGTGGCCAACATTAAATGCATCAATTGAGGAACAAGTTTTATGTTTCCTACATATAGTTGGACATAATGTTACACTACGAGTTATTGGATCTCGTTTCCATAAGTCAATTGAAACAGTTCATAGATACTTTTGTATCGTGCTGAGGGCAATTACATAAAGACTTGGTAAAACCTCTTCAAGGTCACACTCCTCCCGAAGTACAACATAACCTAAGATATTGGTCGTGGTTTGATGTATGATATGGTTGTTTAGTTATTAGATTATGCTCCTGCTTTTAAGTATATATTAGCCTAATTAATTAATTAAATATCATTAAAAGGTTGCATAGGAGCATTAGATTGAATTCTTGTCCGTGCATCGATCCTCACTTAATTACAAACTAAGTTTTAAGGTCGAAAAGAAAGGACAACACAAAATGTTTTAGCTGTTGTTTCTTTTGATATTGAATTTACTTATGTTCTTGTTGGGTGAGAAGGATCAACACATGATTCACGTATATTAATTAATGTATTGTCAAGACGAAATGGACTTCGAGTTCCTAAAGGTAAAATATAGTAATTAATATTTTATAAACAATACATAATTAATATATAAATACTACTCCACAAGGATAGTTATCCTAAAGTTATCTTGTAGATAAATATTTTCTTATTGATGCAGGATGTCTTGTGGAATGGGTTCATTCCTTCTTATCGTGGTGTTCACTATCACCTTAAAGAATATACTAGTCGATCACTAGAAAATGAGAAGGAATTATTCAATCATAGGCATTCTTCATCACATACTACTGTTGAACAAGCATTTGGAACACTTAAGAAATGCTTTAGAGTTTAGATGTTGAATGCTTTAGAATTTTAGATGTTGAACCATATTGGAGTTATAAAAATCCAGTGGATATTGTACTTGCATGTTGTGTTTTACATAATTACATTATGGGTGTTGACCTTAATGATAATAATATCCTAAAAATATCTGAACAAGAATCAGGGTCAAATATGCAAACCACTTGACCAACTCAAGCAACACAAAGAAGTCAACAGTAAGAAAGAGAAGAAAATAGAGAATGGGTTTTGAAAAGAGATACTATTGTACATGCTATGCATTTTTATTACAATAATTAGATAAAGTTTGTCAATGTATTAGAATTTCTTTTTATATAATTTATCAATGAATATTTTACTTATTTAAATGTCTTTATGACTTATTTTGATAATGGTTTTTATAATTATGCCTTTTTATTTACTTTTATTATATTTAATTCTATTTGATCTTATTTAAAACTATTAATTTTATTGTTATTGGCATGTTTAATACTAATCTAATGATATTTATAGATATGGAAGTATCTAATGCTAATACTGGTAAGAATAAAAATTGTAGATGGAAGCAATTAAGGTGGACAAAGCCTATTGACGGTTTGTTTTTTTGGAGATCTTAGCATATGAAGTCAAAAATGGACATAAGCTAGACAACAGCTTTAAGTAGTCTTCATACTTACGTGTAGCAACTGAGGTATCTGAAAAGTTCAATGTATCTTGCACAATTGATAATGTTTAGAACAATATAAGGCATAAAAAATACTTGAAAGCTTATACAAGACTTGAAGAAAAATAGTAGCAATTTTGACTAGGATGACAACTTAAAATTGTTCACATGAGATCAAAAAGCATATGATGATTACATAAGGGTAATATACCATCTCTTTTTTATATTTTTTAATTTCAATTTTATTTTAAAAACTCTTTTTATTATTGAATTATTATTTAAATTTTTTTTATATTGTTACATTATTATTTCAAGCACATACGGGAAAAGAGGAATTTCTAAACAAATCAACTAATATGCATGAAAAATTGCTTTGGTTGTGAGTGAAGGTCATGCAATGGGTGAATTTTTCAAATCTTTTATCGATGCTAATGACCACACCGAATCTATACCATCGTTTGATGATGTCATGCTAGGTGAGACTTTTGTTCTCAACTTGAAAAGGAAATGTCAAGTGCTTTAGCCTATCATGTTTGCAAGCATGGAAGAAGGAGTTATCCTAATGAGGGTATAGAAAAAACTTTTCATGAGATAGGGAAACAAATAGGAGAGATTGCTACTGCTATTAAAGGATTTAAAAAAGATTCTATGATTGATGACCTTTATGAGCAAATCATGAAGATTGAAGAGTTTGATGAGGTTTTTCTTTCGGAGAGTTTTGATCATTTGGTTTTAAATCCTCCTATTGCTAAAGCTTTCTTAGTTAAGAATGAAAGTCTCCGTAAGCATTAGTTATACAAATTTCACCTTGAGATGGAAGTACATCATTTTCAAAAAACATTTTATTTATTTTTACGACTTTCTTTCATTTAATAAGCTCATAGGTTAGATCTTATTTTACGGCATTTGATGGTCATTTTTGTCTCTTTGAAGACTCATTTTGGATATAACTTTTATTTTCGTTGCAATAATAATAAAAATAATAATAATTATTATTATTATTATTATTTACCAATATTGGTAAGCATAAGTTTTATTATTTTTATGCTAATTTTTTAAGGTTATAAATTTTATTTTATTACTATTTGGCATTTGTTATATTCACATATCCAATAATTTTGTTTATATGATATTATTGTTCGTAAGCATAATTGAGAATTTAGTATTAATATCTAAGAATTAATTTATTTTAATCAAACATTTTCCTTTGATTCCAAACGAAGAAACGTAAAATATGATTATTTTCAAAGCCATTTTCAGTTGTGCAATAAAAGGTTTTTCAATGTAAAATCAATTACAACGTAAATCATCTTACAAGGAAACAAACAAAGCTAATAATTTTTAAATTCTCTATTTTACTATAAGTACTATTTAAATCCATGACTAGATGGTGGGTAGGATAACATATTTCCATGGTTATGTGACCGTAAATAATGTCATTAAATTAAATTTTCATAATCATGTGAAAGCTTCTAGTTATGATTGGAACATTTGCAAGAGATAAATATTAAAGAAAAAGAAATGTATTTATAATTTCATTTTATTAATAAATTCAATGAATCTATATGCTCCTACCTAGATAATTTTATTAAAGCACTACATTTTTTAGACTTCATTGTAACCTGTAGTCGTAAATTTTAACATAGTTTCTTTTTATTCGTGGTTGTTGAAGAATTAGATGATAATTAAAATTTATTTCTGTATTAATTTTTCTTTTGTCATTATGATGACACCTTCTTTTATTAATTCTATCTTATTATTCTCTATAGAGTTCTTTTATTTTTCTCAATTGCTGGCAAGTCACATTACTTCTCATCGTTTATATTGCCATTACGTGAATAATTCTTATTGTGAACTTCCCTTATGCAAAGACAGTAATAAATTCTTTCATCATGTTTAGTTCTATTCAATTACTAGACAATTTCATTCAAATTGAATTACGAGTTAATTCCATTGTTTGGTTGACTATAATACCAGAATTCGTTATTCAATTTCAACTTTTATTTCAATTAGACTTTAAATTAAATTACAACCTTCACTAGTGGTAATTTTATATTCAAACACACTTGAATACACTTTTTACATAATTGCTGGCTTTACAGAATTAATGTTCAATTTTAGTTCAAAAACAAATTAAATTTGGTACTCTCTTTTTTTTCTCCCCTCTTCTTATATCAGATGGGTTCATCTTGAATTAATAATACGACCCATAACTATTATTGGGGTTGAGGACTTTTATGTGTTTTATAAATCATTTGATGTTTCAAATATATTGATTGGTGACGTATTATTGAGATAGTATTGATGCCCACGGTAGAAGCACTAATTTGACATGGGAGCATGCCCTTCATGGGTATTTTGGTCTTTTAAAATGTTTTACACAATAATTCCAATTAATAATTTTGTGAACCAAAAACTAGAATCTGATTGAAAATGTGCGACAAACCAAACACTGTAATAGAATAAACATCATATTCCAAAGTTATTTAATTAAAGTAGAATTAGTATTTAATTCGATTCAACTCTCTGAACCAAATGTGACGGTTTTTTTCATTTTAATTTATGTGTCTATTCATCAATTAAATGATTAAGTTTTTTTTCAATCTAAATTAATAAAGTCATTATAATGTTGCAAATATCGTTTTATAAAATATAAAGTTCACAATTCACAAGAATTCAATTGATTGACCTCTGTTTTTTAGACTGCCTATATACCTTTGTGAAGATTTTCACAAGTTGGTTTGTCAATTTTGGTGGGGTAGTGAGAGCTAGAAGAGAAAAATTCATTGGGTTTGATGGTCTGAGCTATGCAAATCTTAGAAGGAGGGTGGGCTAGGGTTCAAAGATATGAATTGTTTTAATGAGGCTCTATTATCTAAGCAAGGTGTTTACTGCATAATTTGCATTCTTTAACGATACGTTTGCTCAAGGCCATGTATTTTTCTTCTTGCTCTTTATTAGAAGTCGAGTTGGGTAACGATCCTTCCTTTACGTAGTGAAGTTTTGGGGTGCTAAACATGTGCTTGATAAGGGGGTTCGTTGGAGGGTGGATGATGGAAAATCTATTAGAATTTGGTGAGATCAATGGCTTGCTTCTTCACCCATTTACAAGGTTTGTTTCCCAGTAAATTTGTTGAGAGTGAGGGGGTTTAGAATGAGTTCCTGGTTAAACAGTTATTTTTTGACTTTGAGGCCAAGTTAATTCTTTAAATGCCTATTTTTAAGAGGGAAGATAAGTTTTTTCATGAGTTACGTAAAGAAATTTCGATGACGAAATTTTTATAAAGTTGATAAAATTGTAATATCCGTGTTCTTAAAGTAATAGTAAATAAGTAATTTGATAAATATTATATGGAGTTAAAAAAATACATACGTAAAAGATTTATTATTGAGTAAAATAATTTTTTTGAAAAAAAATAGACTTGCTAACACAAGGAAAGGGAAAAAAAAAAAAAAAGGAAAGTAATGTCCAGGTGTAAGCTACCCATCAATGTCCAAGCGTAAGCTACCCAACATGCATATTTGCATGTTCAGCTAAGGAAACAAGTTATAGGTGTGGTGTTTTGTAAAAAGTTGAAGACACTTGGACGCTAAGCGTCGTTAAAATTTGCTGGTGTCTTGGTGTCTTGCAAGACACCAAGCAAAACGGAAATGTAAAGAAGGTTGTCGTTAATTACGGTTTTGGTATAAATTAAGTTTTTTGTTTAGTTTTGTTAGAACTTAGTTTATAATAAATTTCTCTCTCAAAGCACTCTCATTCTTTAAACTCTTGAGGACTGAAAGAAAAGTTGAAAGATTTAAATTTTGAAGAAGTTACAGGAGAATCTTAAAGAAATTTGAATGAAGCTTTAAGAAAAACAAAAGGTAATAATATGAATTTTATTTTAAATTTATGCATACATGAAAATATCCGGAGTTTGATGTAGAAATTTAAAAGTATAAATTATGGAAAAATTGAAGAATAAATTAGAATTTTAATATAAATATTATGTTAGGTGTTAACGATCAACAATCGGGTGAAATTACTGAAAGGAGCAAGAAGGGCAAAGAGGTGATCCACGAGTAGATTTAAGTGCTACATGTTGAGTTAGATTTACTATTGGTAATCAAAACCAATAAAAATATGAATTTATGATATTTCAATAAATGATTTAACGATATGTTTTTCGATAAGTATGGTGATTCATTTGGTTTATTGTTTTGGATTTAATAATATGTTGAATATTAATTATATGAATAAATGAAAAATGTGTTGAAAAGTTATATTCTGAAAAATATAGTTGGAAAGTTAATATGATATATGATGAGACAATTTAATAAATATGATAAAAATAATAATTTTGAGAAATATCTAGATAATTAAATTGAATGCTTGAATGTATGTTTGTTTTCAAATTATTGCTCATATGCATAAAATAAAAGATTGGGAAGGCAGCGGTTTTAGCTGAAAATAAAAGAACCGGGAAAGCAGCTGGTCTAACTGAAAATAAAAGAATCGGGAAGGCAGTGGGTCTAGCTGAAAATAAAAGAACCGGGAAAGCATTCGGTCTAGCTGAAAATAAAAGAACCGAGAAGGTAACCGGTCTAGCTGAAAATAAAAGAACTAGGAAGGCAGTTGGTTTAGTTGAAACATGTCGACATGTGAGAAGACGTTCCCAGATGATAATATGAAATGATCTGATGAGAAAGAAAGAAAGAAAATTTAAATTCATGCATTGCATTTGTTTTAATTATTGATTTTTATTGATTGAGATGCTCAAGTATCAGTCTTGATTGTGATATGACTAATAGACAAATGAGTCTCACACAGAGACAGATATGATAAGAAAGAAATATGACAGTAAGATATGATAAAAAATGATTTGCTTAATTGATTATATGTTGTAAACCTCATAACAAGGTAAATAATGATGTTGAATTAAAAATCTCGAGATTATTAAATATATGATTGAAAGATTAATATATTTGATGATTAATTTAAAAAGAGATTGAATAATGGTGTAAATTATGATATAAGTAGTGATAATAGAATATTGTTATTGAATTTTATGAGCAAATAGATGAATGAATATTGAAAGATTATTAGAAACGAATGAATTATAAGATGTGACTGGAAGTATATAATCGAGTACTTCTAGTAAATTTAATTCACCGAGCTTATGAAGCTCACTCCTCATTGTTAAATAATTTCAGGAAGCAGGCATGATAGATTGGTGAGATGAGATTCAGACTGAGTCATTATCTGTAAGCCACGTGGTCCACATCCTCAAACTAATGGAAAGAAAAAAAATATTTATAAATATTCATGCATCATATGTTGTATATATTATTTCATTTGAATTTTAATAATGTAACTCCCCTGTTGAGGGTTGAGGATCGATGTATAGATATATATGTGTCGTGCTGCGATTTCAAAATGTGACGACACTGTCTCGGAGGTGACCAACCCGAGTCAGTTGAAATTTTAATAATGTAACTCCCCTATTGAGGGTTGAGGATCAATGTATAGATATATATGTGTCATGTTGTGATTTCAAAATGTGACGACATCGTCTCGGGGGTAGCCAACCCGAGATAGGTCGTTACAATTTTGGTATCAGAGCATTAGGTTTTATGATTTTGTAAACTGCATAAAAATTAAAAAAAAAAGTGAAAGATTTAAACAAACGACAAGTCTGAGGATGACACGTGAACGTGCTAGAGGTAGAGTTCTGAATCAGAGAGGACATGGTAGACCCCTAATATTTAGAAGAGCTGAAGCATAAGGGGAGGTTAAGTCTGTGGTTCATGCAAAGGAACAGGTTGCTAGTGCAACTGGTACTAGTAGAGGTGGGAAATAATATGATATTAGGAGGAATAAGTTGAGATAAGTTCTTGATCATGCTATATAAAGAATGAATGCAGCTGAAGAAAGAGCTGATAATTTATATAGGAGATTAGAGGAAAGAGGTATAATAAAACCTGATGTGGTAAGATAAGAGGCTTATGAGGCAGAGAGTGTGTTTGCATATGAGATGCAAGGAGATTGTTTTGTGAGATTTCTTAAGTTTAAACCCCCAGTCTTTTAGAGGATTTGAAAATCCTGTTGAAGTTGAATAGTGGATTAACCGTGTTGAGAAATAATTTGAAGTCTTACCAGTGACTGATAGGTAGAAGGTTGCTTTTACTTCATTTATGCTGGAATGTGAGGCTTCTCAATGGTAGGAAGATATTCTGCCTAGATTGAGTACATAACATCAACCCTTAACTTGGCATAAATTTAAGGATGTGATCTTTGCAAAGTATTTTCCAGATACATTTTTAGCACAGCAAGAGAGAGATTTTATTCATTTAAGGCAGAATACTTAATCTATGGCTGAGTATGATAGTAGATTTATAGCTCTATCAAGGATTTTACCTAAGCTAGTGAATACAAAGGAGATGAAATGTAAGAGATTTTTAGACGGGGTTACACTATGAAATTCGGACTAAACTCTCTTATATGGGTATTGAGAATTATGATATACTAGTGGATAAAGAATTACAGATTGAGAATGATTTGATGGAGTTTAGAGGTAGGAAGGATTAACTGAAGAGGTCTAGAATTGAGGGACCTAGAGGTGGTAGCAGTATGAATGTATAGGGTGGGAGAGCACCCCAGAGAGGGCATTCTTTGTCATAGGAACTATAATGTAGAGTCAAAGGTAATCAAGATCCGTTGCTTCTGTAGCTCAGAGTAATATTGGTGGGACCCTAGATTAGGGAGACAGACTATGGGAACTAGAAGTTATGGTAGAGGAGCAAGTATGCCTTCAAGGAGAAGTAGTAACCTGATGTATGATCAAGATACAAGATTTTGCTTTAGATGTAATCAGACATGACATTTGTCTAGGAATTGTCCTATAAAGATATGCTTTGTATATGGTGAGAGAGGACATATGAGCGTAGATTGTCTAGCAGGGAAATCTGTTAAGATAGGTGCTGAAGGTATTAGGAAAAAACAGATAAAGAGAGTTAATGGATCATGAAGTATACAAGATAGAGGCAAGGGATTTATAGCTCGGAGAGGACACGGTGGCAGTTTTTGATTTAAGGCAGTCTTTTATTTTCCCTTTTCTCAAGCTATGGTGTCTTGGTTTTAGATTAACTTTGTCTTTTCCTCTCATCTCTGCAGTTGCATGCAAGGTTTTGAATCCAAAATCTCTCTCAGACACTTCTTCTCTCTCCGCAACAAATCTCTCAGCCTTTTTATTGTCACTCTACAAATTGAAAGGTACGGTTCTTGATTTGAAAGTTTAGTTTTATGCATTGCTTTATTCAGATATAAAATAAATGATCAGCATTTAATTATCTGTTCTAAAATTCAAGCTCGCAATTCTCTTTCTGGATCCAGATGTTTAACTAGGGTTCGATTAAATTTACACTCAGAAATCCAAAGCCAAAGAAAGCTCCTTAATCCTCATTAAAGCTCAATTAACTAATCTCAATTTATTTTTTCCAAGGGTTTTATCAGCAATGAATCTCTGCTCTATCGAGCTCAGTTCATGTTCTTCTTCAATGCTGCAATTGATCCCAAAACCTAAACGAATTCACTGGTATGCTCTCAACTATTACTTTCAACAACATTACCGAGTTATTTTTTTGTATTCGAAATGTGATTTACTAGGGTTTGCTTTGAGTGTTTATGTTTTGCATGCTTCTACTAGTTGCAGAGAAAACGGAGGAATCAGGAAGAGGAATTCTTTTGATCTCGTGATGTTTCTATTTTCGATTATTATTGGCAGATTAAGTTTTTTCAAAAAAATTGTTCATTTGAGTACAATTCAAATAAATTAATTGAGATATAATTTCTCAAGCTTGTACATGGCAATGTCTCAAGTACCATACACCTGATTATTTTGTTATGCCTATGATGTCTCCTTGTGAATGATGTGTTGATGGATTTGCTAAATTTCATGGCAAAATACTGAGTTTATAGATTCTCCTTTTCATTTTATTTTTGGTAGTTCTCTATATTTCAAGCAGGGCTAGAATTTGTAATCTTGATTCTGAAGGCAGTATCACTAGTTGCAAACGGCCCACTGCACATCAATGTTTAAAGGGATTTATAATTTCCCTGAATTTTGGGATGACTTAATTACAGAAATGCATATATAGAAATCGGATTCTTGATTCTTGCTTTGGTTAGCAGATAAAATAGTTTTTTTTTTTACAAAAATTTCAATAAACACTTGAGGAACTGTTTTCCATTTATCATTATTCTCCAGATCTTGTACTTTATTTTTCTTTGGGATGAGCTTTGAACTACTAGAAGTAATGACGTGCTTACAATGTGTTTGGTTCGGTTGAAGAAATAAACTTATTACTTATTAGTATCAAATTATAATTTGGTTCTTAAAATTATTTTTAAGAGGTAAGTTATTTAGTGTTTTAGTATCTTGTTTAAAGTTTTAAATAAGCTGTGGATGTGTTTGATAAAAAATTGCTAAAATTAATTTAAAATTGTCAAAAATCAAATTATAATCTGAGATAATATTTTAGATTATAAACGAATGAAGATTTTTTAGAAAGCCCAAGAGTAAAAAAGATATTGAATAAAGTCAAATCGGATTATAATCGGAAACTAAAAATCTAATTATTTTCAACCTAAATTATAATCTCCTTAGAATATAAACTGAAACAAACAGATGTGGAGGGAGATGCCTGCTTAAACATGCTTAATGCACTATCTTCCTATTGTGATTTTAAGTGTCTATTTCAACTACTTTCAGTAATGTAATCTATTTTCTGCAGCTTATGAAAAATATGGAGGTCCTCTTGGAAATGTTTGGAAAG
This sequence comes from Bretschneidera sinensis, assembly GCA_023935145.1. Lineage (NCBI taxonomy): Eukaryota > Viridiplantae > Streptophyta > Magnoliopsida > Brassicales > Akaniaceae > Bretschneidera > Bretschneidera sinensis. Next base: position 58,843,483 of record CM043697.1, on the reverse strand, counting down.
GAGTAATTGTATGTTTACATAATGCCTTTTTGTTTTCTGACATGTACTTGAATTAATCCCGTCTTTAGTTGCTTACCTTAGTAAGAGCCAAATGGTGATCATCATCACAGACTAGAAGATAATTCTTCTTTTCAGTTTACAACTGCAAATAATCTCTACTATTTTGTCTGGAGTTAGTCAATCTAACTTTAAGCTTTTATCTCCTTCATTTTTTATTTGGGTAGGGTGGAGCATGAATGAAATCATTCTATCTGAAGCTGGGAATGGATCTATATATGTAGACTTTAATTTAGTATGTCGTGACCGAAATGGTATGGAATGGTTGAATAGGTACTAGCAGGGTCTGAAACAGAGTTATACTCAGATGAAAGAGAAACTTTTTTTATCAGCTAGTCAAGCCAAAAGTCAAGCTATGCCTTGTTACATTATGGCTGAACTGCAAAACCGTGAAAAATCTAGCAGTATGTTTTTTTCATGGAGCAGTTGTAAGTAAGTGTATTATTAAACCCTCCCTGAACCTCACGCCTTTTTTTCTAAAAGAGAAAAAGAGAAAAAAAAAAGAAAAGATAAACTTTGTTATTTTTTGTTGTTTTTAGAACTATATCAATTTGATGGTGGTTTCTTCTCATCTTGAGAGAAGCCATAGCTTGACTGATTTAATAACTCTTCAAAGATACTCTGTACTTCTTTTCCTCCCATGCAAGTCAATCTTTAGCCTTTTTCCATTGTGAAAAACCTGTGATAATATTGATGAACCCACACTGATGATTAAGTGATGTTAGACAGATTTAAATATATGCCTATAATCTCTTTTATGGTGTGTTAGGCCTGACTAGAGTAGGGTTTGATCCCCTGCATCTTCACCATTTTCTCTTTGTTCACATTTCAGTAAAATGAATCACCTACAGCGACAATTAAAATACCTTTAGGCTCTATTTAATGTAACTCCCTTTCTTGCAGCTAATATGGGCATCCTCACTCAGTTAACTTGCTTACTTGCTTTGACCATTTCAATGAAGAAGTTAAATGCTTAATCTGTGTCTGTCAATTTCTTTATATAATTTGCAGTGTAAGTTACCTTTTCCTTTATTAGCCTAGCCAAGATAAGTTAGGCATGGTTGACAACTCATCATGCAGGGCAGCGGAGAATAGACATTTGAGATACCAATAACTCAATAAACAGGGTTGTTGGCGCAGGTTAGTACTCACTAAAGAGAGATAAAAGAGAGGAAATCCTAGAGGAATAATAGATCAAGGGTGAAAGGATAATAGGTTAGTGTCTTTTAGGGTAGGGTAGGGGAACCAAACTTTTGAACACGAGATACTTCAATATGGTGGCAAATGGCAGAAATCATAAAAACTGTTAATCTCATCTTGAAGCAAATGCTAAGGTACTCAAAGCCACATCTGAATTTAAGTCCTTGGCGGCCCAACACTTTAGGAATCAGTTCAAAAAGAGAGATTCTGTTATGCCTAAATGGATGGGATATCATTTACTTCTTTATCCCATGCCCAAGCATCTTTCTTGGAAGTTGAATTTTCTGAAGATGAGGTTTGGAGAGCGATTGAAGGTTGTGGTGGTGAAGAGACTCTCGGCCTGATGGATTCAATTTCATATTGATCAAATCTAAATGGCATGTGATTAAAGCAGATACGTTTTTTTACATGAATTCCACTCAAACAATTAGCTCACCAAAGGTTTGATTTCATCCTTTATCACCTTGGTACCTAAGTTTAAGTTTCCTTCTAAGCTTAGTGAGTTTGTCCTATAAGTTTGTTTGGATGTGTTTATAAAATCCTTCCAAAGACTCTTGCCAACAGATGGAAAGTTGTGTTAAAGCATGTGATTAGTAAAAATCAGTCTGCATTTACAGAAGGTGGACAAATCATGGATTCCTGATAGCAAATGAGGTTGTTGATTGGCTGAAGAATAATGGGAGGGGTGGTATGATTTATTAAGGTTTATTTAGAAAAATCTTTTGGCAGTGTTAGTTGAGAGTTTCTTGACTACTCCTTGGCTCGCATGGGTTTTGATATAAAATGGAGAGGATGGATGCAAGAATGCTTGTCTTCTGCAACTATCTTCTTACTAATAAATGATTCCCTGCAGAAGAATTCCTCATGGAAAGAGGTTTAAGGCAAGGTGATCCATTATTGCCATTCCTTTTCAATATTGTTCACATTGTAATTTTTTAAGCTGGTAGAAAAGGTTTTATCAGTGGTATAAAGTTAAAGGACAACAGGTCAGCCATCACCCATCTGCAGTTTGATGACGACATGCTCTGTCCTCCAATGTTAATTTTGATGAACTCAAAACACTTAAAAGACTTCTGAGATGTTTTGAGATCTCCTCTTTGAAGATAAAATTTCATGAAAAAAGCTGTCTATATGGCATAAAAGTTCCTGATGAATCTTTTAGTAACTGGGCCCTGGATCTTAAATGCTCATACGGTTGTCTCCCTTTTAGATACTTAGTTGTTCCATTGAGTTGTAACCCTGATTTCTTCATGGTATCTTGTGATCAATATATTGAAAAAGAAACTAGCTCCATGGAAGAAGCATCTCCTGATGCGGAGAGATATTGAAAGAAAATATAGTTTGAGAAAGAAGAAAAGAAAGGGGAGAATAATAGAACATTTTGAACAGAAAATAAATCAGAGGAAAAAGAATCAGAATAAGAGAGAAACAGAGAATAATTGAAGTCTCAAAATTCTATCAGCAAGTCCGCATTACAATCTTAATAGGAGTGCTTTTATATAGGCGTAAATCCGGTCAGATCGGAACCAGATTTTGTGGTTCGGCCGGAAAAGTCATCCCAATCACCGTAGTGGCATCAGATCCGGCATTGGGCGGCCGGAAAGTCCAGATCGACCGCGACAAAGCTGAGGCGGGTCGCAGCTTTATGGCAGCGGAGTAGGTGGTGGATCAGCTCAGGATTCTGGGGTTAGGCCGAAAATGGGGTGCCAGTCCTGGTGGTAGCTTCGACTGGCCCAGATGGTGGCTGGAAGGGACAGAATGGAGCACGACAGACCCAAAACGGGTCTACAGGTGTACAGCGGCGGTGGCGGATCAGGCGGGCTTCGAAAGGGGTTTGGTCACCCGAAGATCCCGCGCCGGGTGGTGGTGGAGCTTTGCACTGGAGACGGTGGACGACGACGAATCAGGTGGGGTGCTGCTACAGTACCAACTGTTTCAGGTTTTTTTTTTTTTTTTTTCCAAAATCTAATATAAGTTTAAGGATGTGTTTGGGTGGAAGTATCTGGGTTAAAAAGTATTTGGGTGAAACACGATAGGGTATTGAGGTTTGGGCTATAGGTTGAGAAAAAAGACGAGAATGAGGAGAATAATAGAACAGATTGAAAATAAAGCAGAGGAAGAAGAAACATATTGGAAACAGAATAGGAGAGAAACAGAGAATAACTGAAGTCTCAAAATTCTATTATAAGTCTGCATTTACTAACTAATCCTAAACATAATAAAAAACTAACTAAATTAAAATATTTATTTACACAATAAATTCATAAATAATTTAAAATTTCTTTAAATCATAAAATAATACATATTTCTTATAATATTCTGCATCATCTCCTCTCTAAAGTTGGTATACTATCCTTAATAAAGTATGCTTTGAGCAACATCCTTGTGTATTTCATGTCCATTTTAAAGTTCTAGTTTCAGTTGCATATGACATAGAAAGACTGCAAATTTTCTTTGTGGAGGAGAGAGTGATAACAAAAAAATTCACTATGCAGCATGGCACAAAACAGCTGTTTCCAAAGCAAAGAGAAGCCTTTGTATTGGTAGAATCCTGGATAAAAACAGAGCCTTATTATGGAAATGGCTTTGGAACTTTGCGACTGAGAAAGATACGCGGTGGAGGGAATTGATTTGTGAAGAATATGGGTATGTTAAAAGGTCCCTATCTTAAGGGAAAAACAAAAGGACCGATTAGGTTTTAGAGATGTGCTTTTGTGCATTGACGTGTGTGTGCACGACCGTGTGTGCTAGAGAGAGAGATCCTTACTTCAATTTCTGGAACTTGTATACCAGCACTAGAATGCACATGATTTGTAAACACCCCAAATTCATTAAACCTAAAAAAAGTAATGTATCACATTAATAGATCAAGACAACCGAACAACCCTTAAAGGTTCTTTTAAGGGGGGGGGGGGGGGAGTCAGCATTTTGCGGGGTGGGAGGGGATTAACAAGAAAAGAGAAAACAAACGATTCAAACAAAATTTAAGTTCCATATGATTATTCTCAAAGAAGGGAATATTTATTTCATATTCATAGAAAAGAATAACTAGCTTGACACCGATGCCTAAATTACATTTGTATAAGCAAAATAAGACCAACTTTCTGTCCCCACCATTAATATAAACCATAAAAGATGAGGTTCTCACAAGGACTTGCCCTCAAATCAGATGAAGGAGTCTCATTAAAATCCAACTTATATAAAATCTCCAAAAATGAAAATGAGATTGAGCAGAAAGCTTGGAAAGTCAGCTGAGAACAGTTCTGACGCATTCCAGAGGACACGCACAGAGAAGGAAAAAAAAAAGATAGCACTATCGTCAAATTAAGCAACCTTCACTAAACTACTGCATATCATGTGCACCAAATAATGTTTAATAATAATTGTGAAATTTGTATAAATATCTTTGTATTTTGACACTAACAAACCCTGCATAATCACGTTTCCAAATAATCTAATTCCTCAGATTATATATACATAGTGTAAAAGATATGTCAGCCAGAGAGAGGGGGCTGTTAGCATGTCATACTTAAGATAGAAATAACAAATCCGAATGCCTCCTAATTTTTGAAAAGATATATGAGAACTATATAAAGTTCAATAAACATGATGCATCATTATTATCATATAGAATTTATCAAAAACCAGAATATCTAAATACGTGCAAGTATTGAATCATAAGCTTGCAATAACTTTCGAAGTTTTGGTAAATATATTGATGCACATAACTTACTTTAAACACATCCATAACAACTTGGCATGGTTTGTGAAAGACTTCCAGCTAATATAGCGAAACTAGCTTTTGGAAACGCATTACATCACTGAATTGTTAGATTTTTTACCATCGCAACAAGGAAACGAGTAATAAAGCTTTGCCAAGCTTGCAAGTCAAAGAAACAAAATTCATTGGTTGGCTTATGACACATAATTTGTCTAATGCGTTGAGGCACATATACTACATACAGTATGTCTTTTACCATTTGTGAACATCCTTTACCAGTATTAAAAACGCAAACAAAAGAAGAAAAAAAAAACACCATGCTTTATAGAATACCCCAAGGAACACTCCAAGCATCAACCTACATATAAATAAAGCAAATTATAGGTTCCTTTTTTGATCATTCAGTTATCTATTGATCTGTTTTCATTTTTAAAATCTTAACTTTTTAATCCCAGTTCCAAATTATATATTGAACAAGTTCTAGAGGTTTTTTATTTATTTTTTATTAGTACGTGCTAGAGAACTCAACTTAATTTAATTCCTCATAGATACAATATCGGCAACAGTTTTGAATGCAAACCCTTCAATTGAGTCACTATTAATCTGAGATAACATACAATATCGGCAACAGATGAGAGCGAATATATATATATATATAAGTTTTATAATATAAATATATATAATAAAAAGATTTAAAATAAAATATAAAAGAGTATTTTAGTCTTTTGATTTGTTATCTAATTTTAATCCCAACCCAACAATCTCATGAACCACACTTAGAATTAAAATAGTCTCACTTTACTCCTCCTAATCCTATCTCACTATAATCCTAATTTTAATCCCACTGTAATCATGCTCGCGTACCAAACGGACTCTAAGTTTCCTAAGGGTGGTGGGCTCAAGTCTAAACTATTTATTTCTTTTCAAGCACATAACATTTTTAAGCATTTACCGGTCGGTTCTGTCTAAGTCAAATGTAGATTCAGTCTAATTCAAAACTCAGATCGATCAAGGGTCCAATTTATTGGTTCACTAGTTCAACCGACCAATCCGGATTTAATAACTATGATCAAACTTAAACGTTGCTACCATTTCTATATCGGTTAGAAATTAATCAAGGATGATATAGCAAAAAATATATCGTCCAATCAAAGACCGACACGTGGCAATCAATAAGGATCACAAAGTAATTTTACAACTTAAATACATAAATAAACCACGCGATGACATGTCACATGTGGTGCTTAAAGGATGAGATCAATTCACCCCTAAAACCTTAGGTCCCATCATATATAAAATGGAGGACTCCCACTCACAAATGTATCTCTATCAAAATCTTTAACTTTAAAAATATTGATTTGAGTGTAACAGATTCCTCTACGAAGACCCAAACTCCGAGACACTAGTTTATGTTAATGTGCGCATAATCCCTAAGCTCGACAGACAGATTTTCGACATCAACAAAATGATATTGTTAGTGAAAATTGACAAAAAATCTTATATGAAGATGTCGATAAGAAAAACACTAGATCCCGTCATATCTAAAACAAGAATAAACGAAAAAGAACGCAAAAAAAAATCCCAAAAAAGTTTCTTTCATGTCCATTTTTCGAGCAATATGGGCGCGCACCGCCCAAATAGAAGTGATCAGCTCGAAGAGACCGGCCTTCGCCCAAAATTTGGCGACAAACGAAATTCACGAAAGTTCCCATGCATTGCCCAAACATTCATCAGAAAACGTATTTTTTATTCTAGATCTGCAAAAATTTGGCAGTTTACGGTGCAAACCGGCTCCACCACCAGGTTTGTTGGTTCAAGATCTACAAATCTGGAAAGTTTCACGGTAAACGTACACCAAATCAAGATCAACGTCACTGCCAAAGATTTTTCAAAAAACTGGATGTTTACTATCAGATCTGCGATAATCTGACAGTCAATGGAGAAAATTGACTGCACCATCAGGTTCGTCGGCGTCCGATCTACAAGTTTCAAATTTTCACGGCTAACGAACATCAGAAAGTCCACCAACGCACCACCGAAGTTTCGTTGAAAAAGGGATCTTCAACATCAGATCCGTGACGATCCGACCACCATCAACTTCATCAGCCTCAAGTCCACAAAAATTCTCGGTGATCAGGCACTGAAAACTATCACATGCGTCCACATGCCGGTAACGTAGCGTAGAACTCCACTCCATGCTGAATGTTGAAGATGAAGTTGACGTGGAGTCACGTTAGCATCCAGTCGACGCTGAAATCAGCACCATATTAGCATCAGTTAGGGACCCATTTTGCCATGTCAGCATACAGTCAGTGCAAACATCAATGTCACATTGGTTGAAACAGGGCCATATATGACCATGTCAGTGCCATGCCAACAAAAATCTATTGGCCACGTCAGCTAACATCGAGTCCTCTTGCGGCCACGCTAGCATCCAATCAGGGCCATATCATCCGATTAGACTGACATTGACCAACTGATTCAGAGGTTTGACCGCCTGGTTCAGCATTCCATGCTCGGTTTTAGACATTTTCATCGTTTCACAAGATATTTCGATGTGCTCTTTCCAAATCGGTAGTTTCAATTCTTTGCCATAAAAATTGCTATCGGTTTAAGTGTTCATATTATGCAAAATCACTTAACCATGTGGGATACTCAGAAAGTGAAATTCTGAGACCACCGAGTTATGATAGACAAAAATGTCGTCAATAGAAATTCATAGGTGTTCCAAATTGGAGGGTTGAAGTCAACTATGGTTGCAAATTACCTCAACAAAATAAACACCTGATAGGATTTTCATCCAAATACCGAGTGAGGAACGCCAAGATCATCAATAACAGTAGATAGAATTTTCATCTAAAATGCCGAATGGAGAGCGTCAAGATCGTCAATAACCTTTGGTAAGATTTTCATCCAAATACCAAGTGTGGAGCGCCAAAAACCCTTGTAGGATTTTCATCTCAATTACTACTAAATATGAAAAAATTTATGGTGCCTTGTTTTATGGTAAGGCACCATAGTTGGACCCCGTTGTATGATAGGCTATCCTCATCGTTCAGGGCAATTTTCGTTTTTCGGTTTGAGTCTATCTTGATTTCATATTCTCAGTGTGAACAGGTGGTGCATGATTCTTGGGTTGGTTTGCTTGGTGAGGATGCTTTAACATATTGTGGTGGATAAAAGTTGAAATCATATAGTGCTTCGCTCACTGCTTTTAATAAGCTCTCCTTGGAGCATGTCCAGCGTATCCTCAAGAGGAAGAATGCACGGCTGAAATTTCTTAAGGTAGTCTGAGGACTCATCAAAATTTGGAGGAAGAACGACAAATCATTTCGGGGATAAATGAGTTACTCAAGATACAGGAGATGATATGAAACCAACTTACTCATACTCTTTGGCTTAAAGAGGATGATAGAAGTACAAATTTCTTTAATACTAAAGCTAGCCAAACTTCTCTCCTAGTAAAACTAGCCAGTGACGTCTTCGAAATCGTATTGCCGTACTGGAAAAGCAAAGTGGGCAAGCTTTTTGCTCACTAGCTTGCCCGGAAAACGGCCACACAATAAATTTTAATGAATAATATGATAACCCAAGAATGCCTTAAATCCCTGTATGAACCTTATTTCTTCCACATAAATGTCTAACAAGAGAATACGAGAGAAGAAAATTAAATGACTTGAAAAAGAATGTCTTCCATTGCCATTGATATCAAAGGATGGTAGACTGTTACAAGAGGCTTATTGGCTCAACAATTTTTATTGCATTTAATAGAAACGAAGTGAATGAATTGAGGTACTACATGAACAAACAATTAACAATGGAAAAAAAAGGTTAACGAGCTTGCATGATAGGTTGTCAATTTCTGGTACCTTTATTCACACTACGAATCTCTTCTTTGGGACATGCCTCATATGTGGTTGGCCTTTTGAGTCCGAGTCTCATTGTTATTGAGGGTGACAGTGACTGCACTTTAAGTTGGAGATGTTTCAGCATTATTGGGACCTTAAGCTTTTCGCATTTCATTGGAACTTCTTCCTTTTCACTCATGGACATGGTTCGCCTTCTCAGTTTTGGCTATCACAGTGGGGCTGCGAACATGCTGACATTGACCCACCACCACAGTTCTAGCTGATGAAAAGCAATTTGTTCCCACAATGTGAAACATTATAGGAAAAGGGAACAAAAAAAAAGAAAAAAAAAGAAAAAGAAAGAAAGCTATTGGAAAATTAAACAAAGATTGAGATAATTTCTCTTGTTGGGGACTCTAAATATACATGATAAGAACAACCTGGCCAGAAGCAACTCCCACCACCTTAGTCATGCATGCACAAGTTACTCTGTGTGCTGATAGAGGAAGCATCCTGATTATTCCATAATGTAGACCCATTTATAAGAAGCGAGAGGCAACAAACAATCATTGGGGAAAGGGATGGAGGGAGATGATGGGAGCAATTTTACTACTTTTTCTCAGCTGTTAAGCCTAACTGATATGCAGAGTGATACTTCTGAGTACAAGGTGATTGATACTGGAAATGTTGAACCACTACATCTTATGATTGCTCTAATTTTCTTGATTATTTTCCAAGTAATCTGTGTCTATCTGCCTTTGCAAACCTAAGGGTTAGAGTTTATCAGAGGTATTGCTCTCAGAAGTTTGTGCATACTTCATTAGGGAAGAAAAACGGGGGCAAAGTTTGAGGACAACAGATAACCAATATGACACAGCAGAAGTATGTGAACCATTTCTACTTAATAGATTTAACAGTTAAGGGTATCCAACCATGTTTTGACATAATTTAGTACTAGTATTTATTCAGTATTATATAAGATAGAAGACAGACGTTACCTTTCATGTATCCAAAAGTGATGACCTCTTTAAGACAATCTCTGAGAGTTGCCAACACAAGCCTTTCCTGCTTCACATGGAAATCTGTGTTGCTGTCATATTTCAGGATCTGGTGCAGAGAATTAGCTCTGATTAACATTGCATCTTTCATTGAAATTGTTCCAGGAGATGAAGCTTCTTGTCCATCGCCACTTCCAGATCTGAAATTGTTTGTGTCCACTGTATCAGCTTGGTGTTCACTGAAATGGTCAGTAAGTGCCTCTTTCTTAACATCAGGTTCTATATGGCAGTTATCTATGTGCTGGTCTCCAAGAACACTTGTAGTCTGGTTTTCGCTGGCTACTTGCATATCTGCTATGCCATTTTTGTCTGGAACAATGAGTAGAGAGTTGTAAATGGAAACTCCATAGTCTGTAGCTCACATAGATTTTTGCAATATAAGAACCATAAAACTAGGAGCGTCAAATAGCAACACTTACACAAGTATGAAATGAAGTAAGGCATGACACTTCAGTTGAATCATACAACTCTAACAAATAGAATAGATAGTGGAGGAACAAAAGAATTTAGGAAAAAAACCGGGTTCATTCACTAGGAATGCTTTTGGGAAATAATCAAAATGAAGCATCACATGAAAACAACAAAAAAAGTAGTTCCCACAAGCAAAGTTTGAACAAGCCAGAAGTAACAGTATAATTAGAAATGTCAAACGCACACCTCCATGTCTGTATATACGGCCTTGTTATAACTTACATGCAGGTGAGCAATGATTGAATTAGATTTGATATAGAAATTACAGGTGTCATTTCAAATCCATATCAGGAAGTAAGAACTTAATTCTAACTGAAAACAATGATCCTAACTTCTTGCGGAATCCATATTTTTCCAAGCCAGCTGCTGGACTTACATTCCCCCCATGCTTCTTCTGCACTTGAGCACCACATTGGTGATATATAAATGCCCAGGCAACCCACAAAACCATTTTCTTGTATAATGAAAATAGACTTTAATATGAACATTATATGGATGGCACAGCTCCTCTGATCAACTCAATACTTTGGCATGCATGACTAAAACGAAATGGAGTCATTATTTCAATTATGAGCTTGGCAATATATGGGAGCCAATATTTATTAACTCAAAATGTTAAAACCGTGAAAAAGAGACAGAGAGAGGATTATACATTCATACATAAATGACCATTCTTATCCTGATAGCGGATTCTAAATTTATAAAGCCAAAATGTGATTGTTCTTTTTATATCAGTCTATACCTGCATCAATTTTAGCAGCTTCTGATGCTACCACCAAAAGTGAGCAGAGCTCTCTCATGCCTTGCATATAAATGGCATCTGCTAACAAGGATCTTATGCAATGATTCCCTATCACTAATTAGTTTTCTTGACAAACAAAATACATTTTAAAAGCTAGGAAAAATAAAGACTCAACAGAAAATATACCTGCAGGGAAACTTCGAAGAGGCCAATACATCAGAACTGACAATGTGGCCGATAAAATCAATACATAAGGCAGATAAAGGACCAGAAAGAGGATTTACCTGCCACACATGGAAAATACAGCAATTTTAATTTTAAACCAAGAAGGAGACAAATGAGTGGAGCCACAAACCACAGTATCTAGATTTGCAGATAAATAAAGAAAACACAAAAATTATGGTTATTTAAGTTCTAGAGGCAACGCAAGTAGACATAAATTCTCACTGTTGCAAATTCAATTGCTGTTGATCTTGCACAACTAATCCAAATTGAAAGATTAAGCCCCCACAATTTGATGTAAAGAATTCTGCAATAGGAGTAACCACCTTCATGTACCTGCTCATCCTCTGCAAACCTCTGAATTGATTGAACCTTCTCCTTTAGATCAAGAAGCTCCTGAAAATTTCTCTTCCTGGATGCTTGTGGGGAGCTATAGCAATGAGGCATAGCACTATTAACCTGCTGGATGCAGATTTTAGTATCACTCTTTTCCCTGCCAGAAACAGCTATCACCTCAGATCCTTCAAAATTCTCACAGATTTTGGCATTATCATTGTCCCCACCCGAAACAACGATGTTCTCCTTACATCCTTCAATTCTTTTGTAGATCTTAATATAGTTATTCTCCATGCCAGAAACAGTCATCCTCTCCACAGATCCTTCAAAATTATTGCAATTGGTGCATTTGCAGTTTTCAGAGCAGAAGATGTTAGCTTGGAAGCACTCACAATACTTTTTGAGGCACTTGGATTTTTTGCAGTGGCATCCCCTTTCGTGTTTTCCCACCACCATAACTTCCTTTACACCATCCTATACTTGTTGCAAACAATTCCAAATGCAGATAAGGGTCAAAAAATGAAATAGGGAAAAGAAGAGAATATGACAAGATCTAGAAAGCAGATGCACACCCCCCTCCACCTCCTAAACAAAACAAAAAAGGAATAATGGATAAAGGAAAAGAAGAAATAAAATAAGAGGAGTATTCTATTGATTTGTTTGGTATAGCTTCCATATCAAAAGGTCACACATTTTAAAAAAATTCTACAACTGGATGTTTCGTAGACAAGGAAATGCCAGCATACAACTATATTACATTGATTAATGACTTGATAAAAAGGACAAGATAAATGAAATGAACGACATTCTTGCTGTCCAATAATCATCGGTGAACCTAAAAGTATTGATCCGACAATGTATCCTTCATTTCATGAAAGAAGTGCATTTTCACATGTGAATATACCGCTATAGAATTTTCACACGTCCCTTCTAACAAAATCTATGCAATTTTCAAGCTACATTAAAACCCTAAACAAACAAAAGCAATGAAAAAGTAACATTTTCTTGATTCTTACATTTTTCACGTCTCAGCTTAATGAACTTCAGAGGTAATGGATAAATGATGTAGACAGATTCTCTTGCTGATTGATACCTTACTTTTAATGTACAAAAGTAAAGATACTATTTCTCTTGACATTCCTCATGAAAAGATAAATTGAAAAAAGCAACTGGACATGAATGTATCATGTTGCACACTTGCCAAAATCCAGCAAAACTTAGCATAGCTACTAACCGTCTTCATTATCCAAAAATTACTAGTGCCAGGACGCTTGGTGACATTTTTATTCTGCACAGGCTGGCAGACAAATGCATGTACCATCTCCTGAGGGGACTGCTAGCTAAAGTACATATAATTTCTGAAAAGAGCTTGAACAGAAGAACAAGTAATCAACTAATCCTTATCTAACTCTTGCCCTCTCATTTGACTACATTGTGATTAACAAGAGTTTGTAGCCGCTGTGTATAGTAGAATTACCATTATGTGAATCAAAGTTTTTTTTTTTTTAGCAGTAGTGCAAGAACTCAGTGACCTTGTCAACCTCAAACACTTTGAAAAGACTACAAAATCAATAGGTATGAAGACAACTGCACAGTGAATCAGAATACATTTCCTTGATTAAAGACAAAGTCCTCATTGGATCTAGCAACCAATCATGAAAGTAAAGAAACTATTTAATCAGTTGTGGAGAGGCTTACAATAATCATAATGATTTTCAAGAAGACAATTTTCCAAGAATCAGTTATGAAACTTTAAAAATTCAGCATCTTTATGTTCTAAATAAATATTTTAATTATAATTTTCTTTCTTACTTCCTTTTGGAGAACAAACAATATGAATACAGTGATTTTCCAGAAGTCTGGAACCACATTCTACATAGCATTGTCATAAACCCTCAAATGACTTATGAATTGAACATAAGCATGAAGGAACTTTAGGACCAAAATATATTCAATCAATTGTTAATATGAAAAATAAGGGATATTTCCAATTCCACTTGAGGTTTTAACAAGTGCATTCATCATGAAAAATTACCTAACAATTCAAACTATGCAATCAGTGATGGTGTATAGAAAAAAGATGAGAGAAAAAAAAACAAGACTGTCTTTCAGAACTTGAAAGATCCCATTTACATACCCCATTATCTTGAGTACTATGTGGACTATTAGCAATCTTTGGCCTGAATGCATTTGGGTTACGCTCTAGAATACTTTCAATAGCTGTTTGCCTCAAATACAAATTCTCAACCTTATTTTGACAATCAGCACAGTTGCACCCATTGCAGTATGCTCCAGTAGCAAAGCACTCACAGTACCTGATCATTTATGTAAAAAAATTATGCCTAATAAGAATTAGTAACAAAAAATTCATTGAATTGTATTTGCATAAGAAACAGATTAATCATCCAGTATTCAATCAAGCAAATCCATTCAGAGGGATGTATTGGATGAGTAGGCCATTTGTATAGGTACTGCTTATTGAACTTCAGTTGTGAGTTTTCGATAAAGGGTGGCTGAAGAAGGATAACTCATGCTGAATTCAATTATTCTCCCAACAAACATTTGAATAGACAAGAACTGACATATGAGCATTGGTCCTTTCCATGAAAGATGGATAACTAATAAACCAGAGAGAGAGAGAGAGAAAGCATTGTTTCTGCTTCAACAACAAATGGTTGCAACTGAAGGTGGCTTCATATGGTTTCTTTATACTAATTACTAGTTTACTACAAAGGCAGCCACCTCTGTTGAATATCAGATAACTAAATTACTTGGATGGAACTACCAGCTTTGCGTTTCAAGACTCATCTCTCTTTTGAAAGACACCAATCTGGTATTCACATTCACACCTTAGAAATTTGGAGAGAAAAGAGAAGAAAGGACTATTATTCAACATATTTATGCAACAGCTATAACAAATTATGACAGCAACCTACAGTACATACAACATGGCAGATCCTGGGAACAATAAAGAAAAAAGAAGTTGATGATGAACTAAATTAGCAAGTTAAATACATCATTGAAGCAAAAGTTCATCCATCACTAAACATATTGTTCATGTCTCAAGCACGTACGAATAAGTAAAATAACTCACAACTTTAAGCATTTTGATTGTCTGCAATGGCATTTTTTATGATCCTTTTGAGTACCGTTGCCTCCATTGGTGTTAGCCTTTGGCAGGGATAGTGATGACTCGGACATTCTATTTGAAGCAAATAAAAGGAGAACTAAGAACATTAGAACATTATCAAAAATGAAAGAAGTAAATAGAACATTACAATGTGAGGGACCCAGGGCATAAATAAGAAGATTTTCCAAACCTGACAATACAATTTTCTGCAAAACTACAGCTTTAAGCAAAAACTGATTGCAAGCACGATTACAATCTCAATTATTATAAGTAACATGTCTATAACTATTTAGATTGAAAATATAAGAAGAAAAAACTATTTAGGTGAAGTAAAAGCCAACAAGATATTAAAGTGTGATCTAATCTCTTAATTCAAGGAAACTATTTGATAAAATTAAACAATGAAGCGGGAACAAACCATTTGCACCACGATAGATGATTAAACATGTTAATTAGCACCCCAGAAAAGCAATTCAATCTCTCAATTAAGCATAAATATTCTCTTCAACAGAGTTTACACAACAATTCCATCTACTGCAAAACAAAGTAACATAGAACACAAAAGTAAAACATCCATTTCTTTTAGTTTCTTCTCTTTTGCTCACATTTCTGAGCTCCAAACAAAAAAGACAGCTGATCATTCAAACAAATAGAAGAAATTTCACAGGATAACTCACAAACGCAATCTGAAGGGATACGGAGAACGTGGAGGCAGATGTGAGTAATTTGGCAACGGCGAGGCGGTGCTGATTGGAGATAAACCAAACTCCGTGAAAACCAGCTGCCTAGCAAGCTTTTTTGACGAGAAACCTAGTCTCTCGGTAAGTGTATCTCCATCGCTCGTCTTCACAACTGATCTGATCGCTTTTGGCGGGAAATCTGAAGTCTCCATAACTGTATCTCTCGATTTTCAACAGTACTTCAGAGATTTTGATGGAAAATGTCTGTTCGCAGTTTGCTCCATAGCTTTAATTCAGAGATAGAGAGAGTGAGAGAGATTTGCTCTGTTTGGTGGCTGAGAAAATGTAGAGGGGAAAGAAAATTTTGAATTTTTGGCGTTCGGTATCAGAGAGAGAACAAAAGAATCACTGTATAAAGATTTTATGATTCTCTTAGTCTTTTCTGTCATTTCTACGCAATCAAATTTAGTAGAAGTTCCATACCTAACATCGGCGATATATGTGACACATCGGGAGAGAGTAGGCTTCTAAACGGATCGGCATTCCGGCTTGAATTAATGTATTCAAATTTATTTATCAAAAATTGGAGAAATTACTTTGGAGATTTTTAAATTATTGTTTTGTAACATTTAAACTTTTAAATTATGAATTTGGTATTAAAAGTTTTTAAACCTTTAAATAGTTGCGATCATTTTCATAAATATTATGCTTATTTTTTCACTTGAGATAGTGGAATACATTAAATAAATGTTTTAGTAAACTCTATAAATTATTTAGAGATTATACAATAATTTTCGAGATTTTTTCACCTAAATTTTTGTAATTTTTTTAAATATTAAATAATAAAAATAAAAACTAATATTTTCAGTATAAAAAGAAATATTTTTTTTCAAGGTAGATTACATTATCTTTGAATGTGTAAAAAAAAAAATCATAGTGAAATGAATGGGCTATGTTTGGAATGGGTTTTCAAGACCTCTTTTTAGTTTTCAAAACTCAAAAACACTTTTCAAACTCTAGCAATATGTTTGGTTATTAGTTTTGAAAAACAGTTTTTAAACATAGTTTTCCAAAATTAGAGTTTTCAAACACTGATTTTACAAAACTCCAAAACGAAGTTTTTGGTTTTCATTTTCACTTTTCACCCTAAAATCATGACTCTCTGCTATCTGCTTTCTTCTCTCCCTTATCGATGACAACATCAACAACAATACCACCACCAGCAGAACTATAAGCGGCGGGAGAGCCTCAGCCTGATCGCGAGAAAACTGCGCCGTCGTGGTTCACAATATGTATCGGGTCGTAGTAGTGAACGCAGCGGCACCCTGAGGTGCTGCTCCCTGGGGGCATCCGTGGCGTACGGCATGTGCTCAGATTTCCCGTCACTGTGGCGACGGACTCTAGCAGGAAGCTGTTTGGTAACTGCAGAGACGCCAATTGGTTGTTCGATGTGAGCGAGGCACGGATTTCGCGGAGGGAGAGGGACGGTGGGGCCAGTGGGGAGAAGGAGAGTGTCGGTGGTGGTGGTGCTGGGTTTGGGGTTTTTGGTGGGGATGCGCAGGGCAATGAGTTAGGCTATGGGAGCGAACCCGGCTACCGCAGGGATGCAGAATTTGGGTAGATGAGTTTGATGAGGAGGAGGAAGATGCTAGGTTGTTGTTTTGGGGCAACCAATTTGGATGTACGATAAATAAAATAAATGTTTATCCCTGATGCCCTTGGAAGTGTTTTTGGCAACCTTTTTCATGTTGGGTGGATGTTTCTTTCTTTTGTTTTCCAGTTCAAAAAAATTGGAGCATTGTTAAATTCAAGTTGTTAATTTATTTCTTTTTCTAACATTTTCAATAGCAATTCATAGATGCATAAGTAATCGTTTGTCATTAACATCGGCTGGAAACATAACTTCTCTTAAATCAAGTAGAGGTTTTCTACTGTGCTTTATATGGGCCTTCATTGCCTAGTATTTGCTGTTAACAAATCAACATGACATAAGACATATATAATCCTTTCTGCATTTTTATAAGGAGACAAACATGAGAATGTAAATTGTTGAAGAGATATGATATCATATTAATGGAGATTATGTGACAATCTTAATAAGAGAAAAGGAATTTTTCAAGTACACTGTCCATCCAAAATGAGCTTATGTTGCTCAACTCATCCTGGTTCATCTGTTAACCTTGCACATTTCTGACTGATAATCATTCTATTGTGACCTGTGTGCTCATAAGTTGACATTTTGATTGCAATGAGAATATTTCTATTTTAGCATGACACTAGGACCGATTATAAATGATACTTTTGGGAATTCTAGTTATTTATTGAGTCATTTATTTATCTTCTTGTAAATCATGAGATTTTTCCAGGTTTGTTTTACTTAAAACGGCTTAAGGTGCATGTGTTACCTTGTGCAAATTATCATGTAGGTTTACTGTTACTTTAGGGTTATTAATCTTTTGCAATGCTGTAGTACAAGTAATTTTCTTTGTTTTTACCTTAAAACTTTCGTGTAGATCCTTTGCAGTTTGAGAATTTGTTAGCTCTGCAGTCTGACTGTTTGTTGGGTTTATCATTTCATTAAGTGATAAAATGGTTCTAATTGTTCACTCTATAATAATCAGGTCAACAACATAGACATGTCCATTGCTGTCCTCTAGGTTTATTAATTGTTCACTCTATCCAAACAATTTTTTATTTTCAAAACAGTTTTCAAAATCAGATTATCCAAACAATATTTCACTGTTTTTTGTTTTGAAAACAGTTTTCAAGTTGCAGTTATCCAAGCATGTTTTCTTCAGAAAATATCAGAAAACTATTTTCAGTTTTCATATCCGAAAACAAAATAGTTTTCAAAATCAGATATCCAAACAACATTTCACTGTTTTTTGTTTTGAAAACAGTTTTCGAGTTACAGTTATCCAAACATGTTTTTTTAAGAAAATATCAGAAAACTATTTTCAGTTTTCATTTTCAAAAACAGTTTTCGAATACTGAAAACTGTTTCCCAAACATGCCCATGATATTTGAAATGATACATTGCAACTAATTGAAAAATTGAGGATTTACGGTGTCAAATTCATAGTTTAGGGATTTAAATACTAAAATACAATAGTTTAAGGACCTCTGATGCAATTACCGCTTAAAAAATTAATTAAATCGGATTTAAATCAAATTATTTATATTTTAAAACTCAATCCATATATGATTCATTCACATTCAAATTTTAATAGGATAATCGAATTACTTAATGGATATAATAAAACTTATTATATTATAAGACCAGATTTTTCATTAAAGAATGATTTAAACTTTTTCTCACCTTAAGAAAATACATCAAAATAAATTAATTTTTTTTACATGTCTTCTAAAATAATTTATATAACATACTTGAAGATTAATATTTATAATATATCGTTTATATTATAAAAACAAAATATATGTACATACATAATACAAAATATAATATTATTATATATATCATTAAAATCAAATCGGGTTATTGAGAGAAATGTTTTTGAGAGAAAGAAAACTTTGAAGAAAAAAATAGTTTCTACGAAGGCCAAACATCCATCGACAAGAATTTATGCAAAAAAAGTTTCAAAAGCTAAAAGAGAATTGAAATTGAATTTGTGTCACAAAAGTTATTCTTACTGTATTACAAGATAATTTTAAATTTTATTACTGTTTTATCAAAAATTGTTCCACACAACATTTTGTAAATCATAAAATGAATACAATATCATCACCTTCTAGTTTAATCTGAATTCTTGCTCCATCGATCAATCGAGTGTGGAGGTGACAAACTCTAGTACAGCCTCTATATCAGCAGCCTTGGATATGAAGTTGGCACGAAAGTATTTGTATTTCAAGTCTCTATAAAGTTGGGGATTACATTCTTCACTAACCAACATTTTGGCCGGCTCTATTAGCTGATCATCACAAGGATAAATGAATAAGGAAACAGTAGTTCTTGCCACATTTGAATTTGTCACCACCCTGTGTTCAGCGCCTTTAAGTTTCCCATTACTGATAATCTACAACTCGGTTGAACATTCATGTCATCCAAAAGCTTAATTATTAGCCTTGTGCTCTAAAGAATAAGGTAAAACCAATAATATAACATATATTCTAAGAGAAAGGGATAATATTAACATGATTTAATTGTAAAATTTCCCATAAGTTTAAGTTTAAGTGGTAGTTTGTCTTTTGAGTTTTTAAAAAAATAATTTAACCTTAATTTTGTCAATTAGAACAATTCAACTCATTGGTATGATTCTGATAAAAAGATTATCGAAAAACTTAATATATTTGTTAACTTGCCACGTCATATGGTTAAGATTACCGAAGAACTTAATATATTTGCATTTGATGTGAAAAGTTAGCAAATATAGTAAGTTTTTCGATAATCTTTGGTCGAAATTTGGTCAGGATTTGATCGAAATCAAACCAATGGGTTGACTTGCTTAAAATTGGAAAATTCATTGTTAAATTACCGCTTTTAAAAATTCAAGAGGCAAACCGCTATTTAACCCTAAACTTAAAAGGAATTTTACAATTAAGTCTATTAATAACAACATTTTTTTTTTGCTAAATCACACCATTGGTTCCTTTAGTTTGGTCTTTTGATTAAATTGATTTTTAAAGTTTCACTTTGATCAAATAAGAATTCAAAGTTTGGTCTCTTGATTAAATTGGTCCCTAAAGTTTCAATTTAATCAAATAAATCTCTAGAGTTTTTATTTGGTCTAATTAAGCTACTCGTTAACTCCACCTTAGCTTCGTAAATGACCACATTCTCTAAATTGCTTAGTCACCTGATTAAAATGGAGCTAGAATTCTCCCGCTAATTAAACTTCACATGAATAACAATTTGAATCTAACGAGTTAACTGGAGATATTTAATTGGACCAAATTGAAACTTTAAAAACCTATTTGATTAAACTAAAACTCTGGAAATTAATTTGACAAAAGAACGAAACTTTAAACACTTATTTGATCAAATAAAACTCTGAAAACTAATTTAACCAAAGGACTAAAATAATTGTGACATTTAGCGCTTTTTTCTATAGTTGATGAAATTTTAGGGATATAAATCTAAATTAACAGGTTAATAATTATAATTTGCATCCAATCAGGAAAGAGATGAAAAAGGCAAATAATTAAGTAGAAGTTGTTATTTATATATATACCTGTAACACATAGCCTATGTTAACCACAAATGCATGAGGAAGAGGTTGAACACCAATCCATTTGCCATCCTTAAGGACTTGAAGGCCATAAACATCTCCTTGAAGAAGAATGGTAATGACGCTAGGGTCACGGTGTCTTTTCAATCCCAAGGTTAAACTTGGTTCAGGGCAAGGCGGGTAGTGATTAATCAGCATTGCTGGATCTGCACTAAGACCACCGCTGAAATACCCAGTGCTAAGTCCTAGTCCTTCACCTATCAACTCCAAAATCCTAGAACCCAACTTCTTCACTTGAATTGTATAGCTCCCAAAAACCTCTCTGGAAAAAAATGAATGATTTAAAATAAGATATGTAGTCCATGATTTTATTCTTTTGATTCTTATGAAAAAAACGGATTTATATCATTTCGATTTGAAAATTGAAATGGATGTCAGGTTTATTGTGATGACAAATTTAGATTTGGATTCTTTCCGTTTGATGATATGTCATTCAATCTGTCATAAATTTGACATTATTTAAATTCTTAAATGGAAATAATCTAAATCCAAAAAAATCAAGGTACGCTTGCAGAAAGTTATAATTTTATTGACCTAGATATGGTTATTAGCATGAAACACTTTTACATTCTGCCATAAATTTTAATGTCCATCTATGTTTTAAATTTGATAAATTGACACTCCATCCAACAGATTCTTATGATCAAAATGCACACGTATGCTTTATTTGAATGTGAAAAGATAACTCTGTTTTATTTAATTTTCTTCGGCAAATTTCATCTCCCTCTCTCTTATTTTCTTCAATGTACATAATTGTCTTTTCGCATTTAAACGAGATACATGCACTAATTTTAATTTGGACGAAATTTTAATGAAAACATCTATGGGATACCTTTTAATGTAGCCATATAAGGTGTGAATTGATCGAATTTAAAACGTACAAAGAATATTAAAATATAAAGAAAAAGGCAAAGGTGTTTCCTAATAATAACACTAGAAATTAATGTCAGATTAATTTGTGGTGATTTCTTGTTTTAACCTGTATGCAGTAGGATTTTGAGGCCAAAACTGAATGAATTCCTCTAGAGGATGACAAGGATGTATCAAAGCATCTCTCCAGAAGTGAACCTCTTCGGTCGCATAACTTTCACTGCTTGTGTAGAGCTTGCAGCTTCTGTTTGGGTCCCTGGAACATTCAATAGCTTTCTCCTTGGCAGGCATTTCATGGAATTCCTTGGCAACATTCATGGTGTCATCCATCAAATTTTTAGAAACCTCATGATTGATAACCTGTCCAGCCAAAACAATATATTTTTGTTTTAACATGTCACAACAAAATATGCATGTCATAAAATTGTACAGAAAACTAAAGAAAAAAAGATTTTATAACGAACCTGAAAAAATCTAAATTCTTCACCAGCTTTAAGAATTTGTTGAATTGTTTTGATTCGATCAAGACCCTCAAAATCAATCACTGGAATGAACTTGCTTAGAGGAACAAGGTGTTTTCCAGGTCTTTTTTCTGGTGGGAAAATATAATTTTCGGGGAAAGATGGAACATTATACCAGCTTGAAACCAGTTTCTCCATGATTTCAATTTCTCACTTTAATTTGCCGCAGGATGAGTTCAATTTCAGTTATATGCAAAGGAACTTGAAAAGTCTTAGGGCGTTAACATTGTTGCAAGTAGTTGACCAGGGGAAAATAAATAAATTGCTTTGAATTAAGTTTGCTCTTTATGATCAACCATGTGCCACATGCATCAGCAAATTACTAATAATAGTAGTGATGATTAATAATGACAATATTATATGAACAAGTTGTTGTATTGTTTTGCTAAGAAAAAAAATAAGAAGAATTTAGGTCATGCTGTTTTTCATCCCTTATTTATTTATGAAGTGATGATGCATGAAATTTCAGTAATTAATATTCGTATATTCATTTGAAGAAAAGCACAAATTCGGAGTCTTGAAAAAGTGATCAATGCTCCCTGCACTCATAATTCCAAGGTAATACTATTTCAGGATTATGCCGAACTGTAGTAAGAATCAAAGCAAAAGAAAACAACACCAATTGTAGTTTTAAAATTCTAAAAGAAGTTTGAGTTCAATAATTCATGCGATAGAAATATAAGCTGATCTAAAGGTTTATTTTTAGGTTATAAGTCTTACACATATAAAAATAAATAAAATTTATATCTACTAATAATTAAATATATAATGATCGATAATCACTTATTTCATGACCATCAAATAATAAACTATTAAAAAATTATTATAAAAATAAATAAACAGAAAAAAATGAAAATTACATAAGAGCATAGGTATTCAAAGTTTATATCTCCACTAAAAGAAACAACTATAAACATAAAAATGTCTCCCAATCATGCTTGCTTGTGTGTTCAAACTAAGAAATACTTGTGCAACACAGAAAGTCATCCTTCTAACCCAATTCAGCAAAAGGAATAAACAAATATTTACTCTGAAAATTTAATACTCAATAATTTCATAAATGAAAATATGCAAGTCCACGATTTCTCTTTTTCATGTACAATTTGATATAAATGCACTGAACTTATATGGTATATGGCACAATATGTTGTTACAACTTGTGTTCCAAATTTCATTTCTTTAACATAAACCTGCATAAAAAAATAAAAAAAACAGTGTAAGATTGTATAATGCACTGTATTTTCGGTGTCACTAATATAAAATCTTGAGACCTACAAAGTTTCTCTCAATAAAAGACCAAATGATCATTTTAATAATGTAAACCAACCCTCTAATATATATATATCAACTTGATAAAAATATTATTTGTTCTCATAAATCTTTATCAAGATCTATGTCATTAGTGCTGACCCTTACCTCTCTCATTCCTATGAATGCTTGTAGAAGTACATTTGCTTCTCAAAAGTTTTTACAAACACTGAATTAGGTCCCTTATATTTTAAGCAATCAAATAATTTGACTTTTAACTTTTTTTTTTCATCCCACTTTGATTTTCTTTTAAGCCCTTTGTCTCTTTGTCACTCAATCACTCAAGTTTTCTAGAGTGCCCTATTCAAGATCTCAATATCAGTCAAAACTCATATCCTCTGCATTTCTACTTCAAAATTTTCATTTTTTTGTCACATTTGACCTATTTGATCATGGCACCAAACCAGAAACTCTTGTACAACCTAAGATCTCAAGCTCTCCCTCTCATCAAAAACCAGGAAAACACAACCCACCAACCACCCCTGCCTACTTCAGAACCTGCGTTTCCTATACTAGCCATCGCTGTACTAAGCATCATGGGCACAGCTTTCTTGCTGGTTAGCTACTACATCTTTGTGAATAAGTGCTGCTCTAACTGGCAACAAGTTAATCTGCTGAGACGATTATCAATGTTGCGAGCAAGACAGGATGAAGATCCATTCATAGCATTCTCCCCAACAATGTGGAATCGAGGGCTTGATGATTCAGTCATTCGAGAAATACCAACTTTCCAATTCAAAAACGAAGGTGAGAAGAATCAGGAGAGAAGTATCTATGGGTGTGTGGTCTGCTTGAATGAGTTTCAAGAGCAAGATATGCTTAGAGTTCTTCCCAACTGCGGCCATGCATTCCACTTAGATTGCATTGACATATGGCTTCAAAGCAATGCTAATTGCCCTCTTTGCAGAATAAGCATTTCAGGGACAACACGATACCCACTCAATCATATCATTGCACCAAGCTCTTCACCACAAGATTCACATCCTTTTACAGATCATAGTATCATCCCTAGCGACGAGGATTTTGTAGTAATAGAATTGGGAGGAGAAGATGAACAAGTTTTGCTATCTCATAGGCAACAAGAAACAGAGAGACAAAGAGAAGTCTTGATGCAACAGGCCAGAAGTCGATCACCAAAAAAATCAGAGCAAAATCTTGGGAACCTGAAAACAAGAAAACGTCAACATGTTTCAGTCATGGGAGATGAGTGCATTGATGTAAGGGAGAAAGATGATCAGTTCTCAATCCAGCCTATTAGGAGATCTTTCTCTTTGGATTCTGCAGTTGATCGGCAGCTTTACCTAAGTGTTCAAGCCATCATACAGCAGAATGGGCATCATAGGGAGATTAGTACAAGTGAAGAGTGTAGTAACAGAGTTCGGAGATCCTTCTTTCCATTCGGAAATGGTCTGAGGATCTAGAAATGCTGTTCTTCCTATTGAATCCGAGCTATAATGTGAGAAAATTAATTTTGTATTCTCCAAATTTTGCTTCAGTCTTGTTTTGGTTGAGTTGCTGCAACTTCTTCTACAAGGCCATTGAGTACACTCATATCAGCATTGACTGAGTTTGGCTTGAAATTGTACATCGCCAGAAAAGCAAGGAAAAAAATGGGGTTTCCACGGAAATGCGGGCATGGGCATTAGAATCATTGCATAAACCATTATGGGTAGATAAGATTTTCTTTTTTTCTGTTTTGAGTTTCTTCCTCTTCATAAATGAGAATGATTACTTTCACACTCCTTTTATCTAAAGCTTTAGAGAGAGAATGGAAAGAAGGGTGGCTGATGATAAAATGGAAGCGAAAATAGCGTGTAAATCAACAAGAGGTCTCCTTATATGGATCACCAGCCTCTTTTGTCCTGTAGCAATTATATTGATGTTGGTGAAGAGCAGAAGGTATGATTATGCTTCAGGTTCAATCATGATTTAAACCTTTCCAGTTATTTCAAGCAAAAGAGAAAAAGAAAAAAAAAATGTTCTTTTCTTCGATTAAAAGCTTTGTATACACACAGAATACAAACTAAACCTTTCCAGAAATAAATGAGAAGAAAAAACAGTTCCGGAGGCAGTAATAGATCACTTGGCAAGAACATGTCAGGCTTGTCAGCTGAGGAGTTTGTATGGTTTAACTCAAATAGCATTTCCATACTTCATAAATGGAAAAGGAAATTATGGTCAGCAAATCCAATATTTGAACTACTGAATGAATTTTCCTGCGTTTTAGGTGTCTGTAGGAAGGAAATGAAAATAGCATAGCAATGTACATGAATGAGGTTTTCAGTAAATATATGGGATTTGTCTTTCGCACAACCTTAATATCAGAACGTTAATGAAGATGACTAACCAAATTATAATTAAATAAATATTTTCTTATAACGTAATCTCAGTAAACTAGTATTGAGGACACATTACCTTATCAATAACAGGTAACTAAATACCAACACTTTTGCATCCCATAATCAGATTTCGAAAAGTAATTTGAGAGCCTTAAATGACTGGCTACACATGTATCACCAAAAATTAAAGGAACCAATAACCCTCACCGCTTCAATGACAATGCTAATTGGAAAAATATTGCTGCAGCACTGAAGCTATGTGATATAGCAGATTATAAAGTTTCACTAAATTCTGCTTGTTTGTTTCAGTTTAACAGGATCATCAGGTTGGGAGCTTCTGGCTGCAAGGCTAGTCTGGGGCAAGGGCAAGGCCTTCGTAGGAAGCCAGTTCGTTGATGCACCACGAGCTTTTATCTTTAATTGTTCAAGAAGCCGTTCGGCTTCTTTGAGTTCATCTTGTGCACTAGGTCCATGGCTTTCCAAGGCATCAATTACTCGCTGCTGGAATTCTATGGCAAGGGTATAGCTGCAACATCCAAGAAACTACACATTTTACCCTAACAGAAAACATAAGACGAGATAAAAAATAAAATCTTATTTGACACTTTATCTCGAATCACTTGATTGCTGTCATGATGAATGCATACATGCAAACATGTGCCTGCCTGACTAAGCAAGCTCAAAATGTATTAATGCATCATGGATATGAGCCAGCCACCAGTGTAGATATTACCATTCTTCTAAAACCAAGTGCCAGTCTCTTTGTCGGCATATATGTCTACAAGCATACAGCATAAATCAGTTTCTTATATTGGCTGATCATTGAGTTTTTGCAATTCTACCTCCTTTCTTCTAGTTCTTTCACAATAAAACCATGTTTCCCTCCATAACCAATATATTTCTCTTTCTTGTAAACCCCAACTAAAAATTTCCCTTTAGTTCCCAGAATCCCAGTTCCACACTCCACCCCTTACAATGTGGTACTTAAAAGCAAATATGGCATCTTAACTCACTCATCCACAGTACAGTATGATAAGACGGGTTTCCAGATGATAATTGCTCATTACACTACTTAAAGATGTTAGAGAGTTAATAGGTGAAGACCAATTCCATGCATCAGAATAAGATTTAAGAAGAAAAAATCCCATGGGATGAAATAGGTCATGGCCTCTTACAAGCTAGACTCATCGGTGTTGCCAGAGCTATTTCATATGTTCTGTTTAGGTCAAGCCATGGGCGGAGCTAGGAATTTTAATATTGGGGGGCCAAATAATAGTACCATAATATCAATGATAGGATTGAATATATGAAAAGTTTATAATAATTTTTTACTTTGAAAAGTGACTTTCATTACATGAAAACTACATTAGAGTGTAAAGAAGTGTACGGAATTTATCGCTTTTAAGGTTTTAACATATATGGATAACCATATATCAAAAGACAAAAGGATGATAACATCTTCTATGACCATATTACTACAATCATATTTTTTGTTACTCCTATTAGCTTGTAATGGAAAACTTTATATATTTAAAAACTTCTTATGATGAATTTTTCCCAAGTTCAAACTAGAAACAACTTACCATCAATTATTGAGTCATCCATGAATTTGTAAACCGTAGTGAATGTGATATTGAAAAAGATCTTGTGATGCACCTTATGGTTAAAGGTATTTCATGGTTCAAAATCATTTAAAAAATCTGTGTTAATTCACTTTATATGTATTATTTATGAAAAGATTTAGGATAATAACTTGCCAACCAATTCAACAAAAAAACATATAAGAAAACTTGAAAATAAAAACTAACTTGTACTCCTTCCATACCATTTATTTTGGTATGTACAGAAAACCCAATTTTTTAAAGAGGCATAATAATTACGGTTATAGCTTATTAAATTACAACTTACTTTCCAAAAATACTCTTATTTAATACTTAGCCATGAATAGTAGTCTCTTTTAGGAAACCATAACTTAAGGATAATTAGCTTAATTAAAGTCGAAAATTGACTTCTCAAAGTGGACAAACAATATGGGGACCAAATAAATACATAAGAATGTTAAGGAGCTTTTTGGACCTTCTTTTTGTCTTTTTTTTTTTTTTTTTTTTTGGGGGGGGGGGAGGGGGAGGGAGGCATGGCCCCCAGAGCTCAAAGTGGTTCCACTGCTGGTTAAAGGAGCACAAGTCCTTTGATGATGTATAAAATAGGATGGTAAAGGCAACTCGGTTAAACATGCTAATTCTCCCACTCCTTGACCCAACTTTCCCAATAATTCTCCCTTTTATATACTTTTGAAACCCTTTTTCCCAATAGTTTGTCCCATGTTTCTATTCAAAACTATCAAACCAGTAAGGTAGACAATCTATTTCTCAGTTAAGGCACAAAATGAAAATTATGATTTGTAAAACTCCTTGTATACTGGACCAACCATCAAAATGAAAATAAAAAATGTTTTTTTTTTATAAGGAAAACAAAAAATGTTGATGCAAGAAGTCTAAATAACTATGCTGGAATGAGTCAACATTAATATGACGGTATAAATCAAGAGGAGGCATATAAAGTTCTTGATTGGTTAGCTATAAAATATATTAACTTTCCCCCAGATAAAGGCTTTAGGAAAAGGATACAACCAGACTACATAGCATCAAAGGAAATTACGTATGATGTCCAACAGATTCAGAATATGATGAAATTTCAATGACTAATGAATTACTAAAAGCACCACAACCTGGGAATAGAACAGGAAATGCAAAGCATTCTTACCTTCCCATGGCACCATATGCTTTAGAAAGGTTCTGACATGCTTCAATTGAATCTGCATGATGTGGACCAAGCGAGACATCCATGATGTCCTTTGCAACCGCAAACATCTGCGCTGCAGACTGAGGTCTATCTAATTCCAAATATGCAGCCCCCAAGTTGTTGTAAATATATCCCACTCCAAAATGTTTGGGACCAAAGCTCTCTTTCAATCTCTCCACTGCACCCTCCAAGTAAGGAATTGCCTGAGGAACTTTACCTGTCAACAGAAGAAGCCACCCTATCCTAGCAGAAACACTTCCCTCTGAGTGTTGTTCCTGAGGGAGTTTCTCAAGCAGAGCCAACGTTCTCTTTAACAAAGAAATTGCAGTCTCAAACTCATTCATTGTCTCATACTGCATTGAAATTTCAGAGTACGCCTCAGCAACTTCCACTGGAGATACAGTTTCTCTTTTGTCAAGAATTCCACAGGCAACCTCCAAGCACCTCTTCATGTCAGAAAACCTTTCCAGGTTACACAAGGCCTTTGCCATCGATACAAAAACTAATGCTCGAGTATCACTATCTTTCTCTGTCTGCTGGACAACATTCTTTAAAGTATTAATAGCCTCATCATACTTCCCCAATGCAATCTGCATATTTGCAGCATCAATTTCTGCTCGAAGCAATTCAGAACTAAGACCCCACTTCTTCAAGACCTTCTGAGACAACTCGTTCTGCTCCAATGCCTTCTCGTGCTCCTCCAACCCACTATAAATGACTCCAAGAAGCCTCCTATCATGTGCAACCTCCACCGAATTATTCCCCAATCCTTTCTTATGTATCTCCAATGCCTTCAAACCAAACGGCAATGCCTCCTTAAAATTCAAAACTGCAACAAAAGCTTCAGCCAAATCCCTATTCGCTACACCTAACTCCCTGCTATCATCTTCTAACGTCATCTCCTTAATCTCCAAACACTTAATAAGATTTCCAAGAGCCTCCTCTCTCCTTCCCATTGCCGTCTTCACATTTGCCAACACAAGCTGCACAGCGTGCATCACCGGCCTAACATCCTCAACACTAACCCCCTCTTCATCTAACCTACCCAGTATCCTATTAGCCCTATTAAGATAGCCCAAACTATCATTAAACCTTTTTAAGCTATAATTAACAGAACCCATCAAT
Organism: Bretschneidera sinensis; assembly: GCA_023935145.1. Lineage (NCBI taxonomy): Eukaryota > Viridiplantae > Streptophyta > Magnoliopsida > Brassicales > Akaniaceae > Bretschneidera > Bretschneidera sinensis. The sequence goes on along the minus strand of CM043697.1, from coordinate 58,813,807 downwards.
TGCAAGGTCATGGCAACAAGCAAAGAAGGCTTATCATCTTTATCTAAAGCTTTCAAAGCTCTATTAGCAAAAGAGAGAGTCTTTTCAGGGTCCTCACCTTCCTGGTCAAGCTTGAGCCCAACTTTCAACGAAGCCAAGCCGAGCTCCTTCTCATCAAAAGATAACTCCATTTCTTTGAAGGCCTTGAGCATTTCCTCAGTGGTTTTTGCAGACTCAAAGGCCTCTTCAAGATCGGATTTTTCCTTCATTTTTCTCTGTCTAGAGGATAATTGAGCCGGTTTCTCTACAAGGGTGACAAGATTTCGCGAAGGATTTGCTTGAAATTGGTTGGGTTTGAATAACAAGCCATGCGCTTTTGTGCAGGTTTTGAGATGATGGGTAGAAGAGAGAAGTGAAGAAGTACGGTCAGAAATGTAATATCTGGAGAGAAGAGGGGTGACTGCTCTGGGTTTGAGGCCAATGAGATGAGAGAGAAGTGAAATTGAAGCTCTTTTCATGGTGAGACACTGAGACGGGATCAGTTTTCGTGTGCGTCTGTTTTGCGAGTTTTGCAAAAACCCTTGATAGAGGGCCACTGTTTTCTCAGCAATAGAGGTGAACTAGTAGGAGAAGAGAGGAAGGAGAGGTAGACATTGTCGTTTTAAGTGAGTCTAGATTAAATTTTTGTCCCCCGAGTAATTGAAGTTTCCCAAATTGATCTTCCGCTTAAAACCGTTCTCAATTGGGTTCTTAGATAATTGATTTTGATTCAATTTAGTCCATTTGCTAGGTCATCATCTTTATCCGCCAAAATTTTCGCTTATATGATTAAGTGTTTGATTTATAATGTACCACATTTTGAGGGCTGGGGATATTGGGTGAGATATAAAGTATTTTTTTAAGCATTTCGAAATTTATGGTTAGTTTTATGTCAAAATTCGAGAGGTCAGGGAGAAATTCTAGATTATTGGGAGGGTTAACACTAGTTAACATTTTAGAATGCTAATCACTCTTACAAATTGTGTTCTCCGTCACAAGTTTATTTTGTATGCTGATGGTAATGTGTTTGAATTTTTATTTTTATTTTGAAAAAATTACAAAAACCCTACTAAGGTGCATCCCCGGTTACAATTACCACATCAAGTTTCGAAAATATACACTTACCTACCTATTTTTAGTTTTTTGTTAGTCAACCATTAAAAATTCGGTCAAATGTTATGTTAGTTCGTTAAAATAATTTAGAAACCTCAGTTTACCACTCTCATCTATCTTTTTAGTTTTTTCTTTAATTTATTTGCAAATTAATAATTATTTTCTTTTTTCCTTTTAATTCACCATATTAAACGTCCAACCCACTTCGTCTTTTTCCCATTGTCTTCTTCCCCATTTATATTTGCAAACAAAAATGCACGACAAAATCTCAATTCATCACAAACAAGGCAAAATCCACTAAGTCTCACCTATTTTTGCTATCCTCCTCCCATGGCATTCTCATCCTCCTCGACTTTCGCAATCAAATAAACCCAAGGGAAGTCAGTGACATCGAAAGTCTTCTCCTTCATCATCTTGAGGATGAGGCAGTGGATCGGAGGATGGTTCCGAAGCTAGTCGCAGGAGTAGTACTTGATGTCGTAGATGGTCTATAGGTTCAAGGTGGGCACAATGGCCTTTAGATTGAGCGTGCAAGGCATGTGATCCTATACTCCAACGCGCCTGGTGATGAGTGCCAAATATTGCATATTTAAGCCACTTAATTTATATTTGTTAAGCTCTTAGTTTGTGTTATTTCACTTTATTTTATGTATTTTCTGTGTTTTCTGTATTTTTATAGGTTTGTGGAGAAAATAAAGCATTTTGGGAGTTGTCAAGCTTCAAGAGCAAAAGCTGAGGATGCCTAGTGCGCTCGAGCGCTCCAGCCTACGAACGAGCGCATGCACGACATCCCACATCGGTCAGAAATCTTTGCAGCGCACCAGGCTGCGATCAAGCGCACTCAAGTAGTATCCCACATCGAATTTGAAACACATTGCACTTGTGAGTTTCCTTATAAAAGCCCCACCTCACTGAAGCAATAGGTGTGCAATCCGGAGGACGTCTGGTAGCATTCTGGGGGATCTCCAAGGCTTTGCTACCATGAGGGGAAGCGCCGCACAACAGCTGTGAGTGAAATTTCTCCATGTATAGTCAGTTTTAATTTATTTCTTTGAGTTTTAAAGTTTTATGTTTAGCACTTTTGTGAAATTTAGTTTCATAATTATGCGAGGCTAAAACCTTCATCTAAGGTTGAAGATGAAGCCTCGCCATTGTTTAGCATTATATTTTCAGATATGTTCGTACAATTATGATATTTTTAGTATTAATGTTCTATTTCAATTGTTTGAGTGAACTCTTATGATTGATTGTTTTTAAATTTTTAAATTGGATATTCTTTATGTTTAATTTGCCGAATACGGCAGATCATTCAAATTAGATTGGATATCCATTGTGATTTGTAAATTAAACGGATACATTGGATGGATTTGGTTTAGTTTGGGTATTCGTCGTGATTTGTATAATGGTGGATTTATGGAATGATTTGATAGATTACTTTTATATAGAACATGAAGATATATGTTTTACTTTGGTGGGGTGGATTCATAAAACCTTAGTGTTTTTATCAGTTGTTTTTAAATCAATTTAGTTTACTTTATATTTCTTTGCAAGATACAATCCAAAATTCAGAACTAGGTTAAAATAGGCTTTGTTTAGATAAAAATATTTTCACAACGCAAGTCCCTGTGGATTCGATCTCGCACTTGCACAACACTATATTGCAAACGACTCGTGCACTTGAGAGTAATTTAAAACTCACAACAAGTTTTTGGCACCATTGTCGGGGAGTTGTTTTGTTTGTCAAATTGTTATCTGAACTGATTTTATTTTTCTACTAGTTTAGTTACCATTTTTGTTTTATTTTTCTTTTTGCAATTTTATTTTTGTTTATTTGTTTTTATTTGCAATTGCCTATAAAAAATAAAAATAAATAAATAAATAAATAATTTGCCAATTTTTGTTGGCCTATTTTGTGAGTATTGTGTTTGCTGTTTTTGCATTTATTTTATTCTGTTGTTTCTGCTAGTTAGTTTATTTTATTGTTTTCTGTTTGGTGTATGCATGGTCGGAGATCCCTGAATTTAGAATTGACACATTTAGATCCCGACTTGGAAAGAACTCTTAGGAGACAGAAGAGAGCACTTGTTGAAAGAGAGACAATTGAGATGAGAGAAAATTTTAGGAATGCAAATCAACCGGAACATGTAGAGCAACCGAGAGATTGGAACGAAGACTCCAGTACATCCCTTAGGGATTTGTTCGCACCCGTTGCGACTAACTCATCTTCTTGCATAGTGTTGCCACCAATCAATGCCACCCATTTTGATTTAAAGCCATGTGTCATCCAACTTCTACCCTCATTTCATGGCTTAGATCTTGAAAATCCTTACAGCCATGTGAAGAAGTTCAAAGATATTTGTGCCACATTCAAGTTTTAGAACTTCTCTGAGGAGTCAGTCCATCTTTGACTATTCCCTTTTTCTCTTCACGATAGAACTAGGGCATGGTTGGATTCCAACACGCCCGGGTCTATTACATCTTAGGAAAATCTGCTGAGTAAATTTTATAACAAGTTTTTCCCAATGTTTAGAGTGAATGAGTGCCGAAAGTAGATTAGTTCTTTCACTCAGGATGAGGATGAAAAATTTTCTGAGAGTTGGGAGCGCTTCAAAGAGTTACTGATCAGATGCCCTCCACATGGATATGAGAAGTGGAGACTCATTCAATTCTTCTACCAAGGGTTAACTCAACCTAACCATAGCATGATCGAGTCTATGAATGGGGGCATTCTTAAGTCTGACGGGGGAGGAAGCATACAAGGCATTGGATAAGTTGTCTGACAACTCGCAGCAGTAGGATTTTTCAAGCTATCGGGACAAGTCCATTCGTGCTCCTAAGAAAGAAGGCATTTATGAGATTAAAGAGGACACTGATTTGAGGATAAAGATAGATGCTCTCACTAAGAAGATTGACGCTCTCGTTGTGGGCCATTCCATCAATGCTGCCAACACATTCAATGTTAATAGTTGTTCCATCTGTGCTAGTCCTATGCATTTAGCACAGAATTATCCATCTACACTGGCTTTTACTGAGTATCCCATAGAATAAGTGAACGTTTTCAATTATTATCGGAGGTAATCAAATGGATCTTACTCCGAAAATTACAATCCAGGGTGGCGGAACCACCCTAATTTTTCATGGAAGCATAACCAATCAATGAATCAGGGAGGTGCCCCTCATCATGCTCATAATCAATACCCTCCCGAATTTCCACCACCAATTCCAAGTCATGGTCGCTTAGCCCATCCAGCACCATCACCTGCTTACCAAGCTCCCACTCAAGTGCTAGCACTGGTTTCACAGTCTCTAGAGGACACCCTCAAGGAGTTCATGAAGATGACCAGCTAATCCATCAGCGAAGTGAGGAGCACAAAAATAGTAAACACCCAAGTGGTTGCCAAGCTAGAGAGTCAAATGGGTTAAATCGTAAGTCACTTGGGTGAAAGAGAGAAGGGAAAGTTCCCCAGTCAGCCCGTACCCAACCCAAAGGGATAATTTATGGTTGAAAATTCATCATCTCCTATGCACGGGGAGGAACAAATGCAATCAATTGTCACATTAAGGTCTTAGAGACAAGTGGACAATCGAGTGGAAGAGAACCCTGCTATGCAGCAAGGGCAAGAAAATGGCAACAAGAAGAAAAGATATGTTGAGCCATCTACAGCCACACCTACTGTTAAAGATCCTCCTAGGTCGTTTGTACCTAAAGCGCTTTACCCTGAGACATTACAAGCGCTTAAGAAATGAGGGAAGTATGAGGACATTCTGGAGGTGTTCAAGCAGGTCCAAATCAATATCCCATTTTTGGACGTTATCCATCAAGTGCCATCATATGCCAAGTTCTTAAAGGACTTGATCACTATCAAGAGGAGGACAAATGTCCCAAAGAAGGCATTTTTGACCGAGCAGGTTAACTTAATCCTATAGTGCAAGCTGCCCATCAAGTATAAGGACCCGAGGTGTCCTACTATCTCTTGCAAGATAGGAGTCAGCCAGATAGAGAGGGCTCTTTCAAATCTAGGAGTAAGTATGAATTTTTTGCCTTTCTCAGTCTATTTGCAGTTGGGGCTAGGAGAACTGAAGCCCACATCCACGACGCTTCAATTGGCAAACAGGTCAGTGAAAATACCATGGGGAGTAGTTGAGGATGTTTTGATAAAGGTGGATAAATTTTATTTCCCTGTGGATTTTATTATGCTTGACATAGACCCAGTTCAGAATGGAGCTGAACATCTTTGATATCAGTAAGCAACCACTAGAATATGATGAAGTGAGAAAAGTATGCTTGATAGAGGAGATTCTTGAAGAGACTATGGATAAATCAAGCATTGAGGACCACCTAGAGGCATGCCTTGCTCAGTTTAGAGAGGATTTGGATTTGGATAAGTTACATGAGCAAGCAAATGCCATTTTGGAGTCTGTTTATCGAGAAAACAATGCAACGGAAGAGACTACAGCACTTGAGCCCCCCAAGAAGGAACTTAAGCCTTTATCAGACAATCTTAAGTATAAGTTCCTAGGTTCAGCAGATTCCTTGCCTCTGATTATAGCTTCAGATTTGGTTGAGGCTCAAGAGAATAAATTATTGGACATTTTAAGAGAGCATAAGGAAGCTATCGGCTGGATTATTGAGGATATCAGGGGAATTAGGCTCTCAGTGGTGATGCACAAGATACATTTGGAGGAGAATGCTAAGCCATCGAGGGAGCCACAAAGAAGGCTCAACCCAGCTATGCAAGAGATTGTGAGGACTAAAGTGATTAAGCTGTTGGATGCAGGGATCATTTATCCAATCTCTGATAGCAAGTGGGTGAGCCCGATTCATGTCATTCCCAAGCGAGCTGGATTAACGGTAGTGAAGAATAAGGATGACGAGTTGGTGCCAACTCATGTTCAGTCAGGATGAGGAGTGTGTATAGACTACCATAAGCTGAATGCTCCACAAGAAAGGACCATTTTTCACTCTCATTTATTGATCAGATGGTGGAGTGCTTGGCTGGCCACAATTACTATTACTTCTTGGATGGTTATTCTAGATATAACTAGGTCCCTGTAGACCCCAAAGATTAGGAGAAAATGATGTTTACTTGTCCTTTTGGGACATTCGCTAACTGTCGCATGCCCTTTGAGTTATGCAGTGTACCCGCTACTTTTCAGTGGTGCATGGTCAGCATATTCTCTGACATGGTAGAGCAGTTCTTAGAGATTTTCATGGATGACTTCTCCGTCTTCGGTTCATCATTTGAGGAGTGCCTGCACCGTTTTACTTTGGTTTTAGTGCGGTGCAAGGAGAAGAACATCGTGCTTAATTAGGAGAAATGTCATTTTATGGTCAAGCAAGGTATTGTACTGGGGTATGTCGTATCTCATCAGGGGATTGAGGTCGACAAAGCAAATGTGGACCTAATTTCCAATCTTTTACCCCCACGTACGGTGAAAGAGGTTCGATCTTTTTTTAGCCATACAGGATTCTACAGGCGATTTATCTAGAATTTCAGTAAGATTGCCAGGCTCTTGTGCAAGTTATTGCTGAAGGATGCCCCATTTGTATTTGATGAAGACTATGAGAAAGCATTTGGGGATTTGAAGAAAATTCTGATGTCCACACATATTATTTAGCCGCTTAACTGGGGTGTGCTTTTTGAGATTATGTGTGACGCATCAGACTATGCTGTTAGAGTTGTTTTGGGGCAATGTGTTGATAAACTTCCCTATGTTATCTATTATACAAGCAAAACTCTAAATGACGCACAACTCAATTACTCTACCACTGAGAAGGAGTTGCTAGCAGTCGTTTTTGCATTGGACAAGTTCAGATCCTACTTGTTAGGATCGAAAGTCATTATCTACTCGGATCATGCAGCATTGAAGTATCTTTTCTCCAAAAGGGATACTAAATCTCATCTTATCCGATGGATCTTATTACTTCAAGAGTTCGACATAGAGATTCGGGATAAGAAAGGTTCCGAAAATGTGGTGACAGACCATTTGTCTAGGTTGATAGCGGATTTCAATGAGATTGTCATTCCTATTTCTGAGACCTTTCCTGATGAGCAATTGATGCACATTGCTCACAATCCCACACCATGGTTTGCCGATATAGTGAACTATCTTGTCACCGGTCAAATACCTTTACATTGAGGGCGACAAAATAAATCAAAGTTTTTGGCCATGGTAAAACATTTTTTCTGGGATGATCCTTACTTGTTCAAGTATTGTCCCGATCAGATCATCAAAAGGTGTATTCCTGAGCATGACCTATCTAATGTCATCACCTTTTGTCATGATCATGCTTGTGGAGGCCATTTCAGTGCTAAGAATACCGCTGCGAAGATTTTGCAGTGTGGATTCTATTGGCCTACCCTGTTCCGAGACTCTCACACCTATTGTGTATCTTGTGAGCGTTGCCAAAAGCTAGGGAGTCTTTCTAGGAGGAATATGATGCCCCTCAACCCCATTTTGATTGTTGAGATTTTTGACGTGTAGGGCATTGATTTTATGGGACCTTTCCCGAACTCCTTTGGCTACCTGTACATTCTGGTTGCTGTGGATTATCTGTCCAAACGGGTGGAGGCCGTTGCATGCAAGACCAATGACCACAAAGTTGTGGTCCAGTTTTTGAAGAACACTATCTTTACTCGTTTTGGTACACCTCAAGCAATCATAAGTGATGGAGCGTCACAAGCTAAAACCATTCTTAGAGTTGAGGAGTCTGGACATTGAGACGATATTGTTAAAGGATCCTAGTTACTCAGATTGAGTGTCGTCTACGATGGAGAGTCTGGCTGAAGACTTTAAACTTAGCTCTCATGGGAGGCACTCCACAACATATCCTTTTGTTTGTTTATTATTTTATATATTTATTGTTACTATTTATTTCTAGTGTTTATTTTGTTTTTCAGTCTTTATTTTTCAGGGACAACGCGTACTTCAATTCAAGTTTTGGGGTATGCTATGAGTCATGCTAGTCCAGTTAGTTCTCCATCTCCTAGGTCAGCTCTTTCCATAATATTCACACATTGGGGACAATGTATAATTTAAGTTTGGGGGTATGGGAGACACATTACACACATTTTGTCCTGATTTGTTGTTGTTTTTTCTTTGTTTTAAAAGATAAATGCCTCTTATGCTTATGTTATTTTGAAATTTTGGTTGATCTAAATAATTTCTGTGGTGTGATGTCATTGGTGAGCTTAAAATTTTGAACACATGATCTTTAGGCATTTGAGAATTCATATGTTTGATCTAATCTGACACGAGCACATAATTGTGTGAGGTATGACATATGATTTTAATGTATATATGTCCATGACTTAGCTAACTGAATGACTTGTTGGATAAACACTTAGGCATAGAAAAGTATAATATATATATATATATATATATATATATATATATATACAGTAAGCAGTGAGTGTTCACGTCAAAAGGTGAGAAGTTTGCTTGGTAGCAGTAAGGTCAGTTTAGTTTCGTAGCCTTTTTGACTCGAGTTAGTAAGTCCTTAGGGGTGTCTTTACACCTAATGCCCTAAAACCATCTGGTTTGGGAGTCATTGACTCAACACTCGCTACATGGGTTAATTAGAAAGCTTAAGGGAACTAAACATAGCAGAGCCTTATAAAAAAAAAAAAAGAAAATAAACTATGCCATTTTTGTTTATTCTGATAGGAAATTCGATGAATCTTGAGATTTGGAGACATTACACATTGGAGTTATTTGGAAGCTTCATTTTTATATGCTAGTATACTTTACATTGAGTCAGACTTGTGATACCTTAGCCTGTCTTTTGTAAGTAATTAGATTTTAACATTTCTATTCATTGCGAAGATGAGTTTATTTTTTTAAGCTTGCTCATGAATGGATATCATGGTTTTGTGAGATACTTCAATTTTAGGATACCATGAGTGATGAACTTATCTTTGTGTTCTTTGTTTTTCATTTAGTTTTTTTTTTTTTTTTTGCTAAGGGACTAGCAAAATATAAGTTTAGGGGTATTTGATGAGTGCCAAATATTGCATATTTAAGCCCTTTAATTTATATTTGTTAAGCTCTTAGTTTGTGTTATTTCACTTTATTTTATGTCTTTTCTTTGTTTTCTGTATTTTTATAGGTTTGTGGAGAAAATGAAGCATTTTGGGAGCTGTCAAGCTTCAAGAGCAAAAGCTGAGGATGCCTAGTGCGATCGAGCGCACAAGACATGCAATCGAGCACACCAGCCTACGAACGAGCACATGCACGACATCCCACATCGGTCAGAAATCTTTGCAGTGCACCATGCTGTGCTCAAGCACAGCAAGTTGCGATCGAGCGTACTCGGGTAGTATCCCACATCGAATTTGAAACACATTGCACTCGTGAGTTTCCCTATAAAAGCCCCACCTCACTGAAGCAATAGGTGTGCAATTTGGAGGACATTTGGTAGCATTCTGGGGGATCTCCAAGGCTTTGCTACCATGAGGGGAAGCGCCGCACAACAGCTGCAAGTGGAATTTCTCCATGTATAGTCAGTTTTAATTTATTTTTTTGAGTTTTAAAGTTTTATGTTTAGCACTTTTGTGAAATTTAGTTTCATAGTTATGCGAGGCTAAAACTTTCATCTAAGGTTGAAGATGAAGCCTCGCCATTGTTTAGCATTATATTTTCAGATATGTTTGTACAATTATGATATTTTTAGTATTAATGTTCTATTTCAATTGTTTGAGTGAACTTTTATGATTGATTGTTTTTAAATTGTTAAATTGGATCTTCCTTGTGTTTCATCTGCCAGATACAGCGGATCATTCAAATTAGATTGGATATCCATTGTGATTTGTAAATTAAATGGATACATTGGATGGTTTTAGTTTAGTTTGGGTATTCGCCGTTATTTGTATAATGGTGGATTCATGGAATGATTTGATAGATTACTTTTATATAGAACATGAAGATATATGCTTTACTTTGGTAGGGTGGATTCAGAAAACCTTAGTGTTTTTATCAGTTGTTTTTAAATCAATTTAGTTTACTTTATATTTCTTTGCAAGATACAATCCAAAATTTAGAACTAGGTTAAATTAGGCTTAGTTTAGATAAAATTATTTTCCCAACGCAATTTCCTATGGATTCGACCTCGCACTTGCACAACACTATATTGCAAACGACTCATGCACTTACGAGTAATTTAAAACTCACAACACTTGGCATAACGAATCTGTATTTTGGGCTAGTGCATGAACTCATTATCTTTCATGGCTTCTTGATATAGCTCTTTAGGGTTTGCAGGAAAGAGGAAATCGTTTGCGAGGCTGGCTTCGCCACTAATGCACCCATACAGAAACATAGGTATTATTTGAGAAATGTGGAAGAAAACAGAGGGATTAGACTCTTGATTCCTGACGTTTGAGCAAGCTTCATTAACAGATTCCGTTAAGGCATGGATTATCCTGTGGTTATAAATATGGTTGTCATAGGAGCGGCTATCGAGCAAAGTGGCGGTGGTGACGATGGTGGTGTGGTCCAGGAGGGGTGGGATAGAGATCGAGGAAAGTGAACTGGGTTCTGGGTAAAAGTTGACGATAGAAGACAGTTTGGCCTTTTTTGTTCCAACACCGCTGTTGGTTGCTCTAACACCGCCGTTGCTTGTTTTTTGTATTTTGATTTTAAGAGATCAATAAGGGCAGGGCAATATCGCCTTTTCATTATTTTTAGTTTAGTTTTTATTGATATGTCAAAAGTCAAACATGGTCAAGGTAGGTATGTGTATGTTTTCGAAACTTGTTGTGGTAAGTGTAACCATGAACGTACTTCATATGAGTTTTTGTAATTTTCCGTTTATTTTTTATGAGAACCTAAAAAAAAAAACATTATGCAAAAGCCCATCATTTGTCAAGACTATTCGAGGTAAGTTCCTTGGTTTAGACAAGGCATTTAGTCCATGTCGATATTCCTAGATCCTGAGGAGAATATGTTCGATGGAATAATTTCTTAGATGTATTACCGCATCTCCAAGGGTTAGGCCCACTTTTTATAGGTCAGTGGAATCTTTATGGTCAAAACCCCGATTCAAGTAGTCATTTATTTGGTACCTCCCAAGGATCAGGAACTGCAATTCTAACCCTTTTTAGGGGATTCCATCCACAAACGCAAAGTTTATGGCTGACCGATATTGCTCATCATCACTTAGTTATTGTATTTATTTTTCTCGTTGCGGGATATATGTATAGAACTAACTTTGGAATTGGGCACAGTATAAAAGACCTTTTAGAAGCATATATTCCTCCAGGAGTGTGATTGGGCATAAAGGTCTTTATAACACAATCAATAATTCGATTCATTTTCAATTAGGCCTTCCTCTAGCCTCCTTAAGGGTTATTACTTCCTTGGTATCTCAACATATGTACTCTTTACCTATTTATGCATTCATAGCACATGACTTTACTACTCAAGTCGCGTTATATACCCATCACCAATACATCGCAGGATTCATCATGACAGGAGCTTTTGCTCATGGAGCTATATTTTTTTATTAGAGATTACAACCTGAAACAGAATCAAGATAATGTATTGGCAAGAATGTTAGACCATAAAGAAGCTATCGTATCTCATTTAAGTTGGGCTAGCCTCTTTCTAGGGTTCCATACTTTATGACTTTATCTCCATAATGATGTCATGCTTGCTTTTGGTACTCCGGAGAAAAAAATCTTGATCAAACCTATATTTGCCCAATGGATACAATCAACTCATGGTAAAACTTCATATGGATTTGATGTACTTTTATCTTCAATGAATGGCCCAGTATTCAATGTGGGTCGAAGCATATGGTTGCTTGGCTAGTTAAATGCTATTAATGAGAATAGTAATTCATTATTCTTAACAATAGATCTTGAAAACTTCTTGGTTCATCATGCTATTTCTCAAGGTTAACATACAACTATATTGATCTTAGTAAAATGTGCTTTAGAGGCACATGGTTCCAAGTTAAATGCCAAATAAAAAGGATTTCAGTTATAGTTTTCCTTGCGATGGTCCAAGACGAGATGGTACTTGTGATATTTCAGCTTAGGACGTATTTTATTCGGTTACTTTCTAAATGTTAAAAACTTCATTTGTTGGAGGACGCCATATAATACCCGTAATCGTAAAGTAAGGGTAAATATGTAATTTGATAAATATGGCATGAAATTTAAATAATATATTTACACAAAGAATTTAGTATTGAATAAAATAATTCTTTTGAAAAAAAAAGGGACGCGTAGGGGTGTAGTAACAAAGAAAAAGGAAGAAAATAATTATATTTTTTTCAAAAAAAAAAAATTGTGTAACACCTGGAAGTCTAGGTGTTGCACCTTAAATGTCAAAATGCTGCATGTGTTGCAGCTGTAGAAAATAGAATAGTAAAAAGCAGTGGCAACCGCTTAAAAGATTTAATATATATATATTGAATTTCATTTTAGTTTATCGATTTGGTTTTCTTCAATCTCAATTCAATTACTCTATTTCCTTAAACACTTTGGGACCGAAAGAAAGGTTGAAAAAGAAAAATTTTGAAGGACTATGGAATTTCTTAGAGAATAACGAGAAGCTATCAGAAAAACAGAAGATAATAATATAGTGTTTCTTTTTGAATTTTTAGCGTACATGAAATTTCTCAGAATTCAAAGTGAGAATTTTCAAAGGGTGTGGTTTAAGAAGAATTGAAGAAATAATTAGAAATTTAATACAAATATTATGTCAGGTGTTGATGATCAGCAACCGGGGGAGATTTCTGAGAGGAACAGGAAAGGCAAGGAGGTGATCCATGTGTAGTTTTAAGTGCTACGTGGTGAGTTAGATTTACTTTAAGTAATCTAAATAAAAAAGAAATATCTAGTGATAATATTAAAATAAATTATTAGTGTATGCTTTGGTGGTAGATGAAAAATTGATTGATAGGTATGATAGGAATTTTTTGGACATGTAGAAAATTATTAGGTGAGAAACAATATTTTTGGAATAATAAGTTGATTTAATAATAAAAGTGATAAGTGAAATTCTTGATGAGCTATGGTTGATGTTTTGATACGAATTATGAGAAGATGAAATTTAGTGGATCTTGGCATGCTTTGATGGATGATTTAATGTGATTTAGGATGAGAGGAATTTAGTGGATTTTTTTTATTATAATTTAAGAAAAGACAAGATAGCTAAATTTAATATTTTGAGTTCATGTTGTTTTTATATTATTGTTCATATGCATATTTCATATCATTGTTCATATGCATATGCATTAAATAAAAGAAAAGAAACGAGAAGGTAGCCGGTCTAATGAAAATGAAAGAACCGGGAAGACAACCGGTCTAATGAGAATAAAAGAACCGGGAAGGCAGTCAGTCTAAATGAGAATAAAAGAACCGAAAAGGCAGCCGGTCTAAATGAGAGTGAAAGAACCGAGAAGGCGGTCTAAGATAAAAACATGTTGACATATGGGAAGACGTTCCCATAATAATAATTCATGTATTGCATCTGTTTTACATGTTGAGTTTATTACTGAAATGTTGTGGATATTATTCATTTATTTTATTTGTAGATAAATGAGTCTCATAGTGAGACAATTACAGTGAGAAAAAGAAATATAGAAGTATGATATGATAAGAACCATCTAAATGGTAGACTTTATGCTGTGAACCTCATTACGAGGAAATTTTAAGATATTTGATGGTTTTAAGGTGAACCAATAAATAAGAAAAAGAGATTGATAGAGAATGGATCTTATGATATGTGTAGTGATAGTAGAATGCTAGTATCAAGTTGCATGAGATATAAATGATTAAATATTGAAGGACAATTTATTCAAATTGAGTACTTCTTGTAAATTTAATTAATGAGCTTGTGAAACTTACCCCTCATTGTACAATGATTTCAGGTAGCAGACAGGACAAATAGTTTGGTGGGTTGAGAGTCAGGCAAAATCTTTTTTTGTAAGCCACATACGTGTCAACATCCTCAGACTATTTAAAATATAATTTATTTTAATCTTATGTTTTCTTACTTTTTATGCAGTCTACAGAATCATAAAACCTAATGCTCTGATACCAAAATTGTAATGATCCATCCTGGGTTAGCTACCTCCGAGACGGTGTCATCACATTTTGAAAATCTCAGCATGACACATATATGCAACAAATAACAATAATACTAACAAAAATTCTTTTATATTAATCCTTAACCCTCAACAGTGGATATATCAATCTGATCTTTAAACATTGTATACAACGTAAAGTGCATGAATATTTACAAATAATTTTTTTGTTTTATTTTAAATAGTTTGAGGATGACATGTGGACGCACTAACTAGAGTTAGAGTTGTTGATTTGAGATGGCGTGGTAGGCCCCCAATATTTTTGACAAGTCGAGGTTAAGTTTGAATCTGTGGTTCCTAGAAAGGAACATGTTGATAGTATGATTGATATTAGTAATATAATTGATTTTAGTAAAAGTATGAGAGAATCTGAAGTTGAAAAAGATGAGTTAAGATAAGCTCTTGCATATGCTCTTGAGAAGTGAAGGTAATAGATGATAGAGTTGATAGCTTATAGCATAGACTTGATGAACAGGTTAAAACAGTGCCTGAGGTTGTTAATGCAGTAATGGTAGACATTTAAAAAGGGGGAAAAGTGAGTTTATGCATGAGATGCAGGGAAATATATTAAGCTAAATGTCTTGTTGTTTAAAGGATCTATGAATCCTTTTAAGCCTGAGTTTTGGGAGAAACAGGTAAAAGGATTATTTGGTATTTTACCAGTGACTGACAGGCAGATGGTTGCCTTTGCTTCATTTGAGTTAGAAGGAGAAGTTTTAGAATGATGAGAGGATATTCTTTCCAGGGTAAGTGCAGATATAGTTAGACTCTTAACTTGGAATAGGTTTAAGGAGGTTTTTCTTGATAAATACTTTCCTTAGACTTTTAGAGCCCAACAAGATAGAGATTTTATTTATTTGAGGCAAATGGGTTAACTATGGCTCAGTATGATAGGAGATTTGTGGCTTTGTCGAGATTTGTACCGAAAATGGTATACCCAGAGGAGAAGAAGTGTAAGAGGTTCATAGATGAACTATGTTTTAAGATTTGATCAAAACTATCTTACATGAGGCTTGTCAGATTAGTGGATATAACACTTCAGATTGATAAGGATGTGATGGAAATCAGAGGTAGGAGGAATCAAAATAAGAGGTCTAGATTTGAGGAACCCAGAGGTGGTACCAATATGAATGGGCAGGGTGGAAAACCACCCGAGGAGGCATTACTTGTCACAGGGAATTGAAGTACCGAGTCCAAGGCAAACATGATCTGTTGTTTTTGTAGCTCAGATTAATATCGGTGGGACCCTTAGATTTGGGAGACATGTTATAAGAACTAGGAGTTATGGCATAGGAAGTAAGTATGCCACTAAGGGGAAGTGGTAATCTGATGTATGATTGAAAAACAGAAGTTTGTTATAAATATATTCAGATAAGATATTTATCCCATAATTGTTCTAATTTGAGGTGCTTTGCATATAGAAAAGGTGGACATATCAATGTTGATTAATCTTAGTGCAACTCATTCTTTTGCATCCAGTATTCATATGAAGTCTATTGAGGTATATATTCGTCATTTGATGTAAAATATTTTTGTTGAAATTCCCACTAAAGATGGAGGGATAATTATAAATGTTTACAAGGGTTGTATGATTTGTATCAGTGATAGAGAATCTGAAGCTGATTTATTATCTTTAAATATGATATAATTTCATTTAATTTTGAGAATGAATTGGTTGTCAACGTATTACGCTTGGGTTGATTGTTCCAGAAAGAAGGTATTGTTCAAGATATGGACATGAGGAGTTTAACTTTCAGGGAGAACATAAGATACTCTCGAACTATCTCATTTTGCTTTGGCCACTAGGAGATGGTTGAAGAAGGGTTGTAAGAAGTATTTGGCATATATGATGGATTCTAAAAAGGAAAATGGGAAGTTAAAATAAATCTTAGTGGTGAAAGTTTATTCTAATGTAATTCTTGATGAGTTATCTAGGTTGCCTCCAAGTAAAGAGATAAAATTCTCTATTAATGTGATACCAGGATCATCACATATATTTAATAGCACCCTACAGAATGATGCCAGCTGAATTGAGAGAGTTGAACGCACCATTTTAAGAATTTTTGGATAAACAAATTTTTTTCGGATCTAATGTATTTGGGAAGCCCCTGTGTTATTTGTGAAGAAGAAAGATAGAACAATAAGAGTGTATATAGACTACAAATAGTTGAATAAGAACAAAGACCTTTTTTCTAGGATAAATAAATTGTTTAAGCAGTGCAAGAAGTGAGAGTGTTTTCTAAAGATAAACCTGAGATTAGGTTATCACTAGTTGAAGATAGAGAAGGGAGACATGCCTAAGACTACTTTTGGGACACATTACAAGCTTTTTATGATGTCATTTGGATTAATTAATGTTCCAGAAACATTCATGGACTGGATGAATGGAGTATTTAAACTATATCTTAATAAGTTTATGGTTGTATTTGACTTTCTGATATAATCTAAGAAGGAAGAACAACATGTGAAATATTAGACAGTGTGTTGGAGATTCTGAGGAGAGAGAAATTATATGTAAAGTTCTCTAAGTGTGAGTGTTGACTGAATGAAATAACTTTTTTGGAACATGTAATATTGAGAAATGGCATAACAGTTGATCCACAAAAGGTAGAGGCAATGTTAAGTTGGAGAGACCAACTAATGTGACTGAGATTAGAATCTTTTTGGAGTTAGCTGGTTATTATAGATGATTCTTTCATAATTTTCTATTATTGAAATATTGCTGAATAGACTGACTAGGAAAGAGGTGAGATTTATATGGTGAGGGAAGTGTGAGAAAAATTTCAATTTTACTAAAGGAGAAATTGACTACATCTCCAGTGTTGGTGTTTTCTTCTGGTGATGAAGGATTTATGGTGTATAGTGATACGTCACATCAATGATTGTGATATGTGTAACATAGGAAAGCTGTGACCCATACTTCTAGGCAATTGAAGATTTATGACAGAAATTACCATACTCATGACTTAGAGTTGGCTGCTATAGTATTTACTTTGAAGATTGGAGACATCATCTGTATGGAGCCACTTATGAGATATTCATAGGTTATAAGAGTTTGACATACTTACCTGCCTAGAGAGAGTTGAATTTGAGGCAAAGATGGTAGATGGAGTTGATTTGTAACTATGATTGTACAATCCATTATCATCTAGAAAATGCGAGGGTGATAGCTGATATATTGAGTAGAAGTTCTATAAGAAGGTTAATTGCTATGGGGGTTCTGATGTGAAATTGATGATAAATTTAAAAGAAATAAAAATGAAGTTGAATAGCAGTGATAGAAGATCATGGTTAACGAATATGGTTGTACAGTCATCCATAGTAAAATGCTTTAGATATACAAGGTAGAAATGAAGAGATAGAAAAGATTAAGCATTGAATGCTTACTAGAAAGCAATATGAGTTCAAAATTTGAAATGAGGGTATTTTGGTATTGGAACATAGGAGTTGTGTTCCCAATAATGTGGAGTTGAGAAAGGAGATAATGAGAAAGGCACATGATGATATAGATTCGATGCAACTAAGTAACAATGAGATTTATAGAGGATTGAGACAGAAATTCTGATGGTTAGAATTGAAGAGGGATGTAGCTGAGATTGTGAGGTTGTATGGAGTACCATTGAGCATAGTGTCAAATAGAAATGATAGATTTGCATATTGATTTTGGAGAGACTTTCAGGAAGCCACGGGTATATAGTTGTAATTTAATATAATTTTACATACTGAGACAAAAAGGATTTTTAGAGTACTAGAAGATATATTAAGGGCAAATTTGATGAGTTTCTCAGTAAGTCGGGATGCTTACATGCCATCGATTAAAATTGCTAATAATAATTAGTATCGAACTAGTATTGGGATGACACCGATTGAGACATTGTATGGTAGGAGGTGTAGAACTCCTATATGTTGGGAAGAAATGGGAGAGAGAAATATATCTAGTCCATCCATTATTGAGTTAACAACTGAGAGGATCAAATTGGTTAGGAAGAATCGTAAAGTAGCACTGAGTAGACCGAAAAGCTATACTAATAATAAAATAGGACCTCTGGAGTTTCAAGCAGGTGATTAGGTGTATTGAAAAATATCTCAATGAAAATGTGTACTGAGATTTAAACAGGAAATGAAAGCTGAATCTGAGGGATGTGGGACTCTATGAGGATGTTGAGAAAGTTGGGCTAGTTGTGAATAGTCTGAATTTGCCTCCAGAATTGAAGCAGTGGCATAACATATTTCATGTTTCACTTTTAAGAAAGTGTTTACATGATGAATATTATAATATTTTGAGCCAAACTGTAGAAATTCAGAAAAATCGACTTTTATACAAGTTCCAGTGAGAACTTTAGACAAAAAAAACAAATTTTGTATAATAAAATAGTTTCATTAGTTTAAGTTCTGTGGCGGAATAAGGATGTTGAAAAAATTACGTGAAAGTGTGAGACAATTATGAAGAAGTATTGTTTACAATTGTTTCTTGAGTTATGTAAGAAAATTTTGGGGACGAAATTTTTATAAAGTGGGTAGAATTGTAATATCTGTAATCATAAAGTAAGGGTAAATAAATAATTTAATAAATATGATATGAAATTTAAATAATATATTTACGCGAAGAATTTAGTATTGAATAAAATAATTATTTTGAAAAAAAAAGATACGTGGGGCGTAATTACAAAGAAAAAAAAAGAAAAAAATATTATGTTTTTTCAAAAAAAAATCGTACAACACCTGGAAGTCCAAGTGTTGCACCTTAAATGTCAAAATGCTACATGTGTTGCAGCTGTAGAAAATGGAATAGTAAAAAGCGGTGGCAACCACTTAAAAGATTTTACATATATTTTGAATTTCATTTTAGTTTACTGATTTGGTTTTCTTCAATTTCAATTCAACTACTCTATTTCTTTAAACACTTGGGAATCGAAAGAAATATTGAAAGAGTCAAATTTTAAAGGGGCTTACTGCGGAATTTCTTAAAGAATCATGAGAAGCTATCAGAAAAACATAAGGTAAAAATATAGTGTTTATTTTTAAATTTTTAGTATACATGAAATTTCTCGGAATTCAAAGTGAGTATTTTCAAAATGTGAGGTTTAAGAAGAATTGAAGAAATAATTAAAAATTTAATACAAATATTATGTCAGGTGTTGACGATCAGCAACCAGGAGAGATTTTTGAGAGGAACGGGAAAGGCAAAAAGGTGATCCACGTGTAGCTTTAAGTGCTACATGGTGAGTTAGATTTACTTTAAGTAATCTAAATAAAAAGAAATATGTAGTGATAATATTAAAATAAATTATTAGTGTATGCTTTGGTGGTAGATGAAAATTTGATTGACAGGTATGATAAGAATTTTTTGGACATGTAGAAAAGTATTAGGTGAGAAATAATATTTTTGGAATAATAAGTTGATTTAATAATAAAAGCGATAAGTGAAATTCTTGATGAGCTATGATGGATGATTTAATGTGATTTAGGATGAAAGGAATTTAGTGAAAATTTTTATAATAATTTGAAAAAAGACAGGATAGCTAAATTTAATATTTTGAGTTCATGTTGTTTTTATATTATTGTTCATATGCATATTTCATATCATTGTTCATATGCATATGCATTAAATAAAAGAAAAGAACCGGGAAGGCAGCCGGTCTAATGAAAATGAAAGAACCGAGAAGGCAGCCGGTCTAATGAAAATGAAAGAATCGGGAAGGCAGCCGATCTAAGATAAAAACATGTCGACATGTGGGAAGACGTTCCCATAATAATAATTCATGCATTGCATCTATTTTACATGTTGAGTTTATTACTGAAATGTTGTGGATATTATGCATTTGTTTTATTTGTAGATAAATGAATCTTACAGTGAGACAGTTACAGTGGGAAAAAGAAACATAGAAGTATGATATGGTAAGAACCATCTAAATGTAGACTTTATGCAGTGAAACTTATTACGAGGAAATTTTGAGATAATTGATGGTCTTAAGGTGAACCAATAAATAAGAAAAAGAGATTGATAGAGAATGGATCTTATGACATGTATAGTGATAGTAGAATGCTAGTATCAAGTTGTATGAGATATAAATGATTAAATACTGAAAAACTATTTATTCAAATTGAGTACTTCTAATAAATTTAATTCACTGAGCTTGTGAAGCTCACCCCTCATTGTATAATGATTTCATGTAGCAGGTAAAACAAATAGTCTGGTGGGTTGAGAGTCAGGTGAAATCTTTTTTCTGTAAGCCACGTACATGTCAACATCCTCAAACAAATGATAAAATAAAATAAAAAAATTTATTTATAAATATTCATGCATTTTACGTTGCATATAATGTTTAAAGATCATATTGATGTATCTCCCCTGTTGAGGGTTGAGGATTGATGTAAAAGAATTTCTGTTAGTATTATTGTTATTTGTTGTATATATGTGTCGTGCTGGGATTTTCAAAATGTGATGACACCGTCTCGGGGGTGACCAACCCAGGCTAGGTCGTTACACGCCAATAAGCCGCCAACATTGCTTAGCTAAAAGAGCATCATTGAACAACCTAAAATCTCTAAAGCTCATAGCACCTGCCTTGTAATGACTTATCCTTGGGTGGGCCTTACTCGAGATGGTATTGTCACATTTCAGCCTCGAGCCCTAACTTGAATGCCATGTATACATCTTTTCATACATTACAATTCATAATTTGTCATGCTCAAACAAATAATTTCATGTACAATTACGTTCATTCAATAAAATAATACATCACTTTTTGAAACCTTATAGTTTTACAAAAGATACAACAATTTTTCTCTCCTGTATTTACATAATGACGTTTTAAAAGAATTGGACTCAAGACAACTCTAAGGATGTCGCTTCCAAACAATTTGCACAATCTTTCACTAATAGCTCTCAACTAGAGCTTGCTCCCATTTTCAACTACTACTTGGAAGAAAATAAAACATAAAAAATGGGTGAGCTTCAAAAGCTCAGTGAGTAACACATTACTCAAAGTATTTGATTTTTAATTTCGAATTCAAATCCTTATTATACATTTAACTATTTAACTTAAGACTCTAAGTCATTTTCATTTCTTTTGAATATAAATTTCTTATTTTTCTTATTTTTGACTCAAGAAATGAAAACGACTTAGAGTCTTAATCACCTTAATTGACTTCAACACAACCATCTTATAATCATGAAGTATATTCATAAGCACATTCACAATCCACTCTCATACTTTCCACATCACAAACAATCAACCATACAAACACAACATCATCCTATCACATAAATCAAAATCATATGCATTTCAATAGGCCAATCACATCATGTGCCCTTCATTGGGCCAATCACATCACTCATCATATGAAATGCAATGCAATGCATGCTTATATCTCAGTTCATTTAATCTCTCTCATTTATTTTCATTTCATTTAATTGCCCATCACTATGCTAATCATATCACAACGGGGACATCTCCCCACGTATCGGTATGTCAATCATCATATCATAAATATTCGAATCCCCTACACCCTTTCTGGGCGAGTCCTACCATTCCAATATTTCTTCGGTACCCTTACACCCCTTTTGGGCAGACCTTACTAGTCCAATATTTCTTCAGTCCCCTTTTACCCCTTTTGAGCGGAGCCTACCAGCACATGTACACTATCATTCCACATGAATCATCATATGAATCACATTTATGAAAATGCATTCACATCACATCAATTCTCAAGCACAATCAATCACACATTCAATTCATAAAAATTCACCATATCATAATCACAATCTTTTCAATAATAACATGATATGTAGTATATTAAAAGAATATAGTTGACTACAAGAGTTATAGTTGACTACAAGAGTTGTAGTTAACTACAGGAGCTGTAGTCAACTATAACAAGTCCAAGTGCTTGCTGTAGTTGACTATAACTCCTTTTAGTCGACTACAGATCCTTTTAGTCTACTACACGCCTGATTCTTCCTAAAATTTGGTCCTGAGAGCTCCTATAGTCGACTACAATGAGCTGTAGTCAACTATGACTTCATTTTCTAGCAAAAACCTTATGCAAAAGTCACTTGTTCATAAAAAATCTCTTGATTTTCCATAGAGCTTCTCAAATCTTTCAAGACACAAGTTTATTAAGGTTTTAAATCAAAAACTTTACATTACTCACAACAAAATTTGAGCTTTAATCTCCCAAATAATGAAAATTGGCACAAAACCCATTTTGCTTTGAAATAACTTAGTTTTTCTCAAATTTTTCTTTAGTTGACTTTAAATCCATAAACCAAAACTCAAATACTAAGTTTATGAACATTTTTGAAGATTTAATAGCAAAGATATAGATTTTTACCATGATTTATGGAGTTTTTCTCCATCTCTTTCCTCTTTTTTTCAATTCTTCTTCTTCTTTTCTCTTATTCTCTCTTTCTTTTTTTCTCTCAATCTCTCTACAGACTTCCAACACAAAAATCTGATGCCAATCACCTATATATAGCCTCTCTTTTACCTTATTACAACTTTAGCCCTCAACTTCTCATTTTTATACATTTCACAACACCACTCTTAAAATTTCAGTTTTTACTTAGTTTTTCTTACCATTCTTCAGAAATTTTGCAATCCTCACTTGACATGTGTTTTCATTATTTGATTCTTAATTTATTTATTTATTTTCAAGTCTCATACATTCTAATATGAATTAAGTATAATTTACTATAAGATAAATGTACTATTCTTATAAAAGTACACTCTTGTGAATTTAAAATAATTTAACTAAAACCCAATCTATACAATTCTTCCCCATTGATAAAATTTTATCGTCGAAATTTCTCATAACTTAAGTCTGCAAAAGTACTAGATTCTTATTTTCTTCACACCTATGTCATTGCCTGCTACATTCCTCAGCTTGCTCATTCTTCCAAATCTATTCTTATCCAAAGGTACAACTTTGTTTCGATCCAGATTTTGATTTGTCTCCAATCCATTTCCAACTTGATATTATATTATTTCATTTTATTTATACCGATATAACTGACACAATAATTCAATCAACTTTATTCGATTTAGCTGAAGATCCCAACTTGTACATCAAGTAGCATTTATACTTCTTATCATTACCCTTTTTTTTAATAACTTCCTACGAACATCCAAAACCATCTCTATTTGTAAGTCTTTCACATCCTTAACTTAATTTAGTTTTCATGGTTCTCATTTACCGTATCACTTTACTCTTGTTCTTCATTATTTGACACACCTCATAAAATGAGTCGTCATCAATTTCTTACTTGTCTCAATATTCAAAATTTTAAACACTTCTTTTCTCTGAATAACATTACTCAGACTTTATCAACAATATTATCCAAGGTTTAAAATTCAACTCAACATTAGTTCATCTACCACTTTCTCAACCCATTCATTTAACATATTTCTTTTTACTTAAAGTTGAAGTCCATTAACAACCTCAAATTCATCTTTCTATTCACTCACAAACTTCATAGAATCCTCCCATCATTTTCAATCTATTTCATCTCTTTATACAATATGGATATATTAGCCCCCACTTGAATTTTTATTATTATTAATGTAAGATCATAAAGGTAATGAGTTCTATTTAGAATTGCTCCCTTCTACCTTCAAAGAGAAATAATTTTTCAATTTATTTTGTCACCATATCTCACGAGTGAACTTGGGCCATCGTTCTCATATAAGGTCAATTTACTAATCAATCTATTTCACTAATTTCTTCACCTATAGGTTCAACTTGATCCTCATAAAACCTTTCTCAAACTTTTGATCGTACCTTAAGGTTTCTAGTTTTCTTCTTTCCTCAAATTAATACACCTTGCACAAGTTCTCTCAATTAAATCTCTCACTTACTTCCCAAAATTAAGCACTTCACATATCATGTCATATCACTACTCCTCTTTCTTGTGGCTCTCATAATTTTTTTTTTCTTAAGATAATGCTTCATTTAAAAAAAATCAAGGTGTTTTCCTTCACATATGCAATCATCATCACGCTTTATTTAAAGGCTTACCAATTTAAACTTCTCATGTTATAGCTTTCTTAGTCCTTAGCACCATACTCATTCACATATATATCATCTTATAGCCTTTCAAGTTCTCACCCATTCCATCTAAATCTTGTTAATTGTTTCATCATCATGTTTACTAACATAATTGTTATTACATTACTTTTAGAGATTTCCAAAATATGTCTTTAATCACCAATTAAACATTTATTGCTCTTAAATCTCACTATTATACACTCCTCCCATTCACCCACTTAGTCCCACAAACAACACTATTTATTTTGTTCATAAAAAAAGTTTTTGCTACACTATCAAGACTTAATTATCTCACTTTTTATCCATCAAACTAAAATATT
Source organism: Bretschneidera sinensis (assembly GCA_023935145.1). Taxonomy (NCBI): domain Eukaryota; kingdom Viridiplantae; phylum Streptophyta; class Magnoliopsida; order Brassicales; family Akaniaceae; genus Bretschneidera; species Bretschneidera sinensis. Next base: position 58,789,210 of record CM043697.1, on the reverse strand, counting down.
TTTACATAACTGCTTTACATTTTAATTCACATTTTCATTATTTAGTTCATTGAATCATATTATCACCATTTTTTTATCTGTCTCGAATCTTTATAACTATTAGATCCTTCACTTTACCCATTTTTAAGTTACAAACTGTCACTCTCTCTTCCACTCATCACAATCTTATCATCACTACTAACTCATATTTTGTTTATGAAATTAGTTTACAAAATTTTATTCATTTTAGAATTTTAAAACCTCTAGAAAACTATCCCACATATCACTTTCTATGCCTCCCTTTATCAAACATTTTGATTATTTACATGTTTTGTTTCAAATCCAACAATCCTCAATAGGTCAAATATCATCAATAGTATCCTCCATTATCATTTAGCATACAAAGTTCTTTACAATTCTTCAAAATACCTTTAATCCTTTTAGATATCGTTCATGCTACTCTTCTCCCATTGTATAAGGTTAGTAAGAATCCCCTGGATCTCTTTAAAACTTCTCAAGTTTCCTTCAATTACTTAAATAACTTCAAAATCATCATCACTTGCTTTATCTAGATTTGAGTGCTCACTCATCATATACATAATATTGAAAAGTTTAAAATTCCCCTTACTTTATTTTGAACTCCACAATAACTACTCTCCAAGTTAGATTTTAGGACTTACCATGTTTTACAAATTTTTGTTTTTCTCTAACAATTTCCTTTAGCAAACCATTCTCCCAAATTTATCTTTTCTTACATTCTTCAAAATTTCAACAAACCCACAAGCTAATTACTTTAATCTCCACGATTTTATTAACTTCACTAACTATTAATTATTAAATCTTTATCACTAGGTAAATAGTGAAAATCACATTTAATGGTTCTCGATCAAAACACTAACTCTTCAAACAATTTATTGTCTAAATCCTCTCGATCTGACATCCAATCATTGCTTCTCTTCACAACGATAATTCTAACACTTTTATACCTCTAGATTCTTAATATTCCATACTATATCCCATTAATATCTTTATAAAATTTATAACCTCTAAAGTTAATCACACATCTTATTCCTTCATTAGTCACCATTCTTTCATTTTATTCAAACTATACTGAGATCAATATCACTCAACAACTTCTACATTTTACATTATGTCAATTCATCAATTCTCATCTTTTAATAATTTCAAACTTACACTTTATAACTTACATCTCCAAATATAGTAGAACTCTTAAGTGTACAATTACCAATCTTTCATCTAATTCTTTTTTAAATCTCTAATAAGAGTTTCAAGTTCCAGAGAAAAATTTACCAATGTTCTTTGATTAACACTTCATCACTTTTAAATTTTGGTTTAGATTCAACACACTAATCCTCTTACAATTTCACACAACAATTTTCATCCTCAATGTTTTCAATTTAAAATTTCATAATTAAATTCCTTTCTGTAATCATATACTTCAATTCAACAACACGAATTACTCTAATTATTCCTATAAAATTTCTATTCAAGACAAGTACATATATTTCTTTTATTATCTCCTTTCAAATTCCCACTATTATAAAATTTTCCTTTGTCATTAACCCAACACCACCATTTCTATACTCAATTGTTTCTCCTTTTTTACTTCAATCATTTTCAACATTACCTCTCTCACCATGTTAACCATTTACTCTAATCATTTGCTTTGCTATACTTTCTCACGCGTGTTAAATCATCAAAATTCCAACAACATATCACTCTCTCATCTTTATTTCACATTTTAAAAATCAAAGGTTATTATCATTTTCACAAATTTTTGGCACCATCTCTTCAAATTCTTAGCTTTTCCACACTTCCTAGTAGCAAACCTATCATACCATTTCAAAAATATTACAAACCCCGTGTTATTATTTCAATTATCATTCCATCATATCCCTTCATCATATGCTCAATCACTTCTATTATCAAACACATACATTTATCAACTTTTTCATTTATTTACAACTTCATTCTATTCAATATTTTACAATCTTTTTAATAATTATTTCTCAAGCTCAAACATCTACCATTATTTTAGAAGTTCACCCTTGGTAACTTCTCTAACTCATTTAACTAACATTAAATCATTAAATTTACCAATGTAATATATATATATATATATATATATATATATATAAATTTTAAATAATTAAAATTACTCATTCTCATCATTTTCCCACGCTTTCACTATACAATCGATCCACACCACATCACAATTCATTTATATGTGTATATAAATGAGTTCAACAATTTGCTATCAAAATAGAATATTTATATTCATAATTTCTCTCAACAATATTAGCAAGATTTTTACAAACATAAAAAAAAAAAATTCATTTTACACAGTGCAAAATCATTCAATATGACAAGGAATCAATCCACTATCAAGATAAAACATTCATATTCATAAGTTTTCTAGAGAAAATTAACAAAATTTCATAAGCTTAATAATGCAATTACATATAGCATAAAATCATTCAACACAGCGTAGAATCAGTCCATTTCATCTTTATGAACTCTTACTACACCCTATTCCAATATCAAGACAACTTTGAGGATGCCGCTTCTAAACCATCTGCACAAACTTTCACTAATAGCTCTTAAGTAAAGCTTGCTCCCATTTTTGGCTGCCACCTGAGGGGAAAATAAAACATAAAAAAGGGAGGTGTGCTTCAAAAGCTCAGTAAATAATACATTACTCAAAGTACTCGATTTTTAATTTCAAATTTCAATCCTTATTATAAATTTAATTAATTAGTTTTAAGACTCTAAGTCATTTTCATTTCTTTTGAATTTAAATTTCATATTTTTCTTATCTTTGACATAAAGAAGAGTACTCATCATAAAATGACACTTCACATCATCTTATAATCATGAAATATATTCATAAGCACATTCACACAACCATTCACAATCCACTCTCATACTTACAACATCACAAGCAATCAACCATAAAAACACAATATCATCCCATCACACAAATCAACATCATATGCCTTTCATTGGACCAATCATATCATGTGTCATTTAGTGGGCCAATCACGTCAATAATCATATGAAATGCAATGCAATGCATGATCATATCTCCGTTCATTTCATCTTTCTAATCTTATTCCATTTCATTGTCCCTCACTGGGCTAATTATATTACAACAAGGATGTCTTCTCCCGGACTAGTACACCAATCATCATATCACAAATCTCCTGATTCCCTACACCATTTTTCGGGCGAGGTCCTACCATTCCAATATTTCTTTGGTACACTTACACCCTTTCTGGGTGGGCTCTACTAGTCCAATATTTCTTCGGTCATCTTTCACCCCTTCTGGACAGTGCCTACCTTCATATGTACACTCTCATTCCATATAAATCATCATATGAATCACATTTATGCAAATGCATTCACATCATAACAATTCTCAAGCACAATCAATCACACATCAAATTCATAATAATTCATCATATTACAATCACAATATTTTCAATAATACTGTTACATAGTATACGAAAAGAATATACTTTTATATTTTTACTTACTTATGTATCATTTCATGTATCACATAACACATCAAATTTGTCATTAACATCTTATATTAAATATTTAGTTTAGTCTTTGAATTCTTAATTTCCTTCTCGCTTACTAGAAGTAATGCAAACACACCTCGTTACCCGATTTGCAAACTAGTCCCCAACTACCTCATTTGTCCTTCAAAATTGTTCATCGCTTGAACCTAAAAGTAAAATAACACATAACCTGTAATACCCGTGCTCTTAGAGTATGGGTAAAGAAGTAATTTGATAAATATGACATAGAATTAAAATAAAATATATTGAAAGATTTATTATTAAATAAAATAATTCTTTTGAAAATAATAAGAAGGATCCAATGTGGAAAAGAAGAAAAAAAAGAAAAAAAAATTGCATAGATTAACAGAGCTTGCTCAACAGTTAAGGCACTATAATGTAAAATAGTCATCATTCGCTGACATATAAAATATTGCCAAGCCCTAGCAGTGATATTGAGAGAAGTACCGGGCAAAGTGACAGAGAGATCACTTGTCATTTTCCATGTAGTGCCTAGAATACAAAGAGTATGGCAAATCTCGTCATAATTGATGGTAGACACATAACTCACTATGCCTAATGTCAGGTAATCCATAGAAGTTATTAATGGATGTGCTGCTACAAGAGACTAGTCGTCCTCTCACTCTTACTTCCCCATTCCTATGCTCGGGTGCATTGGCATAAAATTCTCTAACAAAATTTGGGAGGGAGTGAGAGGGTTGTTGTGTAAATGTGTCCCAATTCCTATCTAGAATCATTCTAAATAAAGTCGGATTTCCCCTCTCGATGATGTTGAATCCTCTTTCGGGAATGGGTTTTCGACTTTGCAACATACTAATATATCTCTCACTCGCTGCAAAAGTCATAAATTTGGTTTCATCATATTCTTGATGTTGTCTCCCCTTAGGTCTCTTGGTCTTAGGTTCCATGGAAACAAATATTTTAAAATAATAGATTTAAGGCAAAGTATAATCATTAATTAGCACAAAGACACAATAAAATGGAAGAAAGTGGTCTTACTTGATGTCCATGGTGGAGTGAAGAAAGACTATCTACCTCTTGGAGTGTTCTTGATGATCCCAATGGTCTTCTTATAACCAAGCTTTTGAATGAGAATGTTAGCAAAATCAGCAACAAAAGTGAGCAATTGAGTAAGAAATGATGGTGCAACAAGAAATTTTGAGTTCAAGTGAGTGTGCAAGTAGAAGGAGGAGGGAGTGTGTTGCTGGTTTTGTGAAATAAGAAATGAGGAAGAAGGGGGAAAAATGACTTTTATAGTGCAGAATTTAGGGTTAGGTTGTGCTGGGCTCGGGCTGGCGTCATGCAGTGTGCTGCGGTGCTGGGCCTTGCGCTTGCTGGGCTCAGTACTGGGCACTGCGATGCTGGGTCTGGCGCTGTGGTGCTGGGCCTGGCGCTTGCTGGGCTCGGTACTGGGCACCTGGAGCACCACAGTGCACACTGGTGCCTAAAAATTCTGGTTGTCCAAAAGAGAAGAGAAATAAAATAAAGTTAAAAATAAATCTTAGAAATTAAATTAAACTTAACTAAAAAAAAGAAGAAGAAAAACTAACAATTGAGATTGAATAAAATGAAATTAAAAACAAAATAAACAAATCAAAAGAAAAATAAATGAAAACGTACCTGGGTGGTAAAGTCTAAGGGAAATAGACCGGATCCATAAGTGGAATGTCTTCCACCTCTGGATTTGGCCTATTGATTAAGATCTTAAGGCGCTGACCATTCACTTTAAAAATTCGACCGTCCTTAATGTCCTCAATTTCCACTGCTCCATTTTCAAAAACATGCTTTACTATGAAAGTACCGGTCCATCTTAACCGAAGTTTCCTTAGATGCTTATGGAGTCTAGAATCATATAAGAATACTCGATCATTAGGTCTAAATGTTTTCCTCAATTTTTTTTATTTTTTATCATGGAATGCTTTCATCTTGGTCTTATAGATTCTAGAATTCTCATAAGCATCGTTTTGTAATTCCTCTAACTCGGTCAGTTGATACTTCCTAAGTTTACCCACCTTTCCTATGTCAAAGTTAAAAGACTTGATGGCCCAATAAGCTCTATGCTCGAGCTCCATGGGTAAGTGGCAAGGCTTTCCAAAAACAAGCCTATAAGGTGACATGCCTAAGGGTGTTTTAAAAGTAGTATAGTAGGCCCAAAGTGCATCAACAAGTCTTAAAGACCAATCCTTGCGATCCGGGTTAACCGTTTTTTCTAAAATTTGTTTAATTTCCCTATTAGCAAGCTCTACTTGTCCACTAGTTTGAGGATGATAGGCATGTAGAAATTTTATATAACACCCCATATTTTCACATTAAAGCTTCAAAAGAACGGTTGCAAAAATGTGTACCTCGATCACTAATTATAGCATGTGGTGTACCAAATCGAGATAACACATTTTCTTTAAGAAATTTGATTATCGTTCTATTATCATTTCTTCGGCAAGCTGCTGCCGCTACCCACTTAGATACATAATCTATTGCCACAACGATATATTGGTATCCAAAGGAAGGAGGAAAGAGTCCCATAAAATCGATGCCCCAACAATAAAAAATTTCAATTACTAAAATAGGGTTTAAGGGCATCATATTTCAACGGGACACAACTCTTAACTTTTGACACCTTTCACATGAGCGACAGTAGGTGTTTGCATCTATAAATAAGGAAGGCCAATAAAATCCACACTGCAAAATTTTTGCAGCAGTTTTTTTCATTGAAAAGTGGCCTCCACAAGCTTGGGAGTGACAAAAGTCTAAGACACTTGCAATCTCTTCATTAGGGATGCAACACCTTAGAATTTGGTCAGGGCAATACTTGAAAAGATAGGGGTCATCCCAATATAAATTACATACCTCGTATAAGAATTTCCTCTTGTCTTGAGCGCTCCAATCCATTGGTATCTCACTTGTAGCCAAATAATTTACGATGTGAGCAAACCATAGTAGAGAATAAATGGATAATAATTGTTCATCGAGAAAATCATCCTTGATTGGCATTTCATCACAAGTGTCCTCAAAAGTAAGTCTCGAAAGATGATCAGCCACTACATTCTCCACTCCATTTTTTGTCTTTAATGGTGATGTTGATTTCTTGTAGAAGGAAGATCCATTGGATCAGTCGTGCTTTAGCATATTTCTTTGTGAGAAGGTACTTGAGTGCTGCATGATTTGTAAAAATAAGAATAGGGGAACCAATTAAATAAGCACAAAATTTGTCTAAAGCAAATACTACAACTAGTAATTCTTTTTCAGTTGTGGAGTAATTCATTTGAGCACTATTTAAAGTTTTACTAGCATAGTAAATGACAAATGGCTTTCCCTCTCTTCGCTGTCCAAGAACAGCACCTACAGCGTAGTCACTAGCATCACACATGATTTCAAAAGGCAAGGTCTAATCCGGTGACTGCATTATAGGTGCGGAAGTAAGCTTGCCGATCAGCATTTGGAACGCTTCTTGACAAGCTTCTGTCCATTCAAAGGGAGTGTCTTTAACTAGGAGGGCACATAGTGGTCTAGATATGCTTGAAAAATTTTGTATGAACCTCCTATAAAAACCAGCATGACCAAGGAAAGACCTCATATCTTTTATTGTCTTAGGTGTAGGCAATTTAGAGATTATTTCAATCTTAGATTGATCAACCTCTATTCCTTTAGAAGAGACAATATGCCCTAAGACAATGCTGGATGGTACCATGAAATGGCATTTTTCCCAATTTAAAACTAACTTTTTTTCCTCACGGCGAATTAATACTATTTCTAAATTCATTAAGCATGCTTCAAATAAAGATCCAAAAACAGTTAGGTCATCCATAAAAACCTCCATGCAACTTTCAACCATGTCACTAAAAATACTCATCATGCAGCGTTGAAAAGTAGCAGGGGCATTACATGATCCAAATGGCATTCTGTGAAAAGCATAGGTGTCAAAAGGACAAGTAAAAGTGGTATTTTCTTGGACTTCTAATGCAATTTCTATTTGATAATAACCAGAATAACCATCTAGAAAACAGTAAAAAGGATGACCAGCTACACGCTCAAGAATTTGATCAATAAAAAGGAGTGGAAAGTGGTCTTTCCAGGTGGCAGCATTTAATTTTCTGTAATTGATGCACATAAGCCACCCAGTCACAAGTTTGGTAGGGACTAGCTCTCTTAGGTCATTTTTTACTACCATGACTCCGAACTTTTTAGGGACGACTTGTGTAGGACTTACCCATTTACTATCAGCTATGGGATATATAATACACGCATCTAACAGTTTCAGCACTTTATTTTTCACTATTTCTTTCATAGTAGGATTAAGCCTACGTTGAGGGTCTCTACGAGGACTAGCTCCTTCATCCAAATTTATTTTATGGGAGCAGATTAGGGGACTAATTCCCTTTAATCAGCCATGCTCCAACCTAGGGCTAATTTGTGTGCATTCAAAGTTTGAAGTAGTTTCTCACCTTGGGTATCAGATAATTCAGAAGAAATAATAACAGGAAAGGTATCACCTGGACCGAGAAAAGCATGCTTTAAGCCCTTAGGTAGCGGCTTTAGTTCAACCTTAGGTGCTTCCACACTTAAGGGGACTTGTGTCTTGCTTCTTTCGGGCAGCTTTTCAAACCTTGGTTGCCATGCCCGATTGCTATAATCCTGAGATTTGTCAAAAATAGCACAAATATTAATCATATCAGTTTTATCATCAAATAAATCTATCTCAGAATTAATAAGAAAACTCTTAAGAGGATCATAATTATGAGTTAAAGAGACTCCCTCATTGATGAGTGACTCAATCATGTAAAGCTGGTTGTTTTCGTCCTCTTCTTCGGGCTGCTTTGCAACATTGAAAATATTCACTTCAAGTGTCATGTTGCCAAAAGACAGTTTCATGAGTCCATTCCTACAATTTATTAGAGCATTTTCAGTAGCAAGGAAAGGTCTACCCAAAATCAAAGGGATTTTAGAGTTAGTGTCAACAGTAGAAGTGGTATCAAGAATTAAGAAATCAACAGGATAGTAAAATTTATCAATTTGAATCAAGACATCCTCTACCCCACCCCGGGGTACTTTGACTGAACGGTCAGCCAATTGCAATACCACGTCGGTCGGTTTGATTTATCCTAACCCCAGCTGTAAGTAGATGGAGAATGGCATCAGGTTTACACTAACTCCTAAATCTAGTAAGGCTTCTCCAATCTCATGATTTCCAATGCTGCAAGTAATAGTAGGACAACTCAGATCTTTGTATTTTGGGGTAATTCTTTGCTCAATTAATGCACTAACTTGCTCAGTTAGGAATGCCATTTTCTTGACATAGTGTTTCCTCTTAATGGTGAATAAATCCTTGAGAACTTTTGCATAGGTAGGGACTTGTTTAATCACATGCAAAAGAGGAAGATTAAGTTTCACTTGCCTTAAGTTCTCAAGGATTTCATTATTTATTTTCATATCTTTTTTGGATTTTAAGGCTTGGAGGAATGGTGCCTTAATAGGATTTTTGGTCACTTCAGGGTCTTTAAGCAATTCAGCTTCACTATTAGTTTGACCCTTTTCCACATCCTCAGATTTATTCATTGGTGGGATGTGTAGTGACTTAGCACTTCAGGTCACAATGGCATTTACATCTTTCAAATTTTCTTGTGCCATATGTTGACTGTGAGGTATGGACTGAGCTTGGGAAGGAAACTTACCTCGCTCAGTCACACTTAAGTAGCCCATCAATTTAGACACTTGGCTCCTTATTTTTTTGTTCTCCTCAATCACTTGTGTAATTAATGCCTCACACCTCTGGTTTGTTTTACCTTGTGCTTCTATGAAAGCATGTAAGGTGTCTTTTAGAGAGTTTCTAGAGGATAAAGGTGTATGATAAGGTGTTGGGTATGATCTAGGGGGCTGTGCATGCTGCTGGTTTTCAGATTTCCAATTGAAGTTGGGATGATTTCGCCACCCCTGATTATAAGTGTTAGAGAAGGGTGCTTGAGGCTTCTTGTACATGCCTAAGGCATTACATTGTCCCTCATACAGCCCTCTCATGTCAACAAATGTGGGGCAATCTTGAGCAGGATGATCAATCCTACCACACATAAAACATGTTTCTAAAGGTTCGACTTGATTAACCATGTGTGTTGGTTTTCTAGTTTTCAGTGCCTCTAACTCCCTAGTAAGCATCTCGACCTTGGCCTTAAGATTATCCTCTTCCCTAAGATGGTAGATTCCTCCACCACTAGGGTTTCCTATAGGTCGCGACCTATTTTTGCTTTCAGCAGCACTAGGTCCAGTCCATGTGTGAGCTTTTTCAGCAAGCTCATTGAGGTACTCAAAAGCCTTATTAGGGTCTTTTTGTAGAAATTCACCATTGCACATCATCTCGATAAACTGGCGCTCTCTATAAGTAAGACCCTCATAGAAATAGCTCACTAAGCGCCAATTTTCATACCCATGATGTGGACACATACTTAATAGCTCTTTAAATTTCTCCCAAGACTGATACAAAGTCTCGTTTTCCTTTTGTGCAAAGGTGGAGATTTGTCTTTTCAATGCATTAGTTTTATGTTGAGGGAAATATTTGTTGAAAAAGACTTGGGTCATCTCATTCCATGACCCAATAGATCGTGGTCTCAATGAGTATAACCAACTCTTAGCTTTATCCTTCAAGAAGAAAGGAAAAAACCTGAGTCTCACGATATCATTGGTTACATCTTGACTGTGGAAAGTCGCAACTACTTCCTCAAATTCTCTAATGTGCACATATGGGTTTTCGTTTTCCAAGCCATGAAAAGTGGGGAGTAATTATATCATCCCCGGTTTAAAGTCTTGATGGTGGGTGTTGGCTGGAAACATAATACACAATGGTTTGGCTGTCCAGCTAGGATGTAGGTAGTCTTTAAGTGTCCTAGCGACATATTCATTAGGGTTTTCAGCCATGTTAACGAAGTTTTCTAAATTTTCTGTGGGGTGAACACTAGAGTTCGATCTAGGCGAGGTTTCACTAACGGACGTGGAAGGGAAATGTATCTCTATTTTGGGTCCCTTAATGAATCTCCCTCGCGAATCTCTCTGTCTAAGCATACACCAACTGATTTTAAAAGAAATAAATAGAACAAAACAAAATAAAGAAAAAAAATCAGAATATAAAGGAAAGATAGTACCGTCTTGTCTTAGAGTTGACAAACTTCCTTATGAGTAAGCGCATTTCCCCGGCAACGACGCCAAAATTTGATTACACCCAAAACATACGCGGTTGTTGTAGCACAGCTTTGGGGTGTCGATTCCACAGGGAAACAAGTTTAACTATAAAGAAGGATGTAAACTTTAATATGAGACGATATAATAAGTAAAGAATCTGAAATTGATGATGAAGTAATTGTGTAGGTTTGTGAAATATAATAGAGAGGCAACAAGGATCCAGGAATCCTCCCTTGGTTCGTTGTCCTAATCCTAACTTGATTCAGTTGCTTTTATCTCAATTGCACGTTTCACATCCCAAACATACAATCGACAAATATTCAATGAGAACATGTGTAAACCCTAATATGATTGTAATGAAATACTTATTATTTTCGATTCATGCATGTATTATCTATCCTATAAGTTTATCAAGAAACGACAATATATCTTTGTTGAAAATATTGCAGTAATGGACAAACCTAAAGGCTAGACTTACCGAACTCAATTATACCCAATAATCCTGACATAAGAGAAGCATGACTAAAGTTATATCAAGGAAAAGATACAATCACCGGAATAGATAAAATCTTATAATTAGATAAAGAAGTAAATCATGACAATGTTTGACAATAAATTCTTATTACAACTGAACCCAATAAGGATAGATAGGAACAACTACACCTAGGGATTCATCCCTTCGCCTTGCTTGGAAGTTAGTTAGCCATGGTGTTCATGACTATACTCTTTTGTGGATGAGAGTTGCTATCTTTAACTTCTGGGTCATTGCTCACAGCTAAGATGTCCTATCTTAAACCCTAAGTGTCTTATTTATAGTACAAAATACCAAGGGTATTCTTTGGTTTAATCTAGTGTTTAAAAACCCTAATTAAAGTCTAACTCGGAGATATAAATACGTGTGCGCGCTGCGGTGCTGCTGGGGAGCGCTGCGGCACTAGACATAAGCTGGAATGGGCGACCTTCTGGGCGCCGCAGTGCTATTGAGGAGCACCATGGTGCTGGCTGGTGGTTCATAATATGCATGTTTCTGGGCACCGCGGTGCTCGTGCTGGCCTTTTTGCTGATAATCTTCATGCTTTGCCTCTCCGTAGCCATTCTTCTGCTTCGTCGTGCATGGACCATTGGTGCTTTTTAAACAACGATCACTTATTCTCTTCTTTGGACTCAAAACACCTGAAAATGTACTTGAGTAAGTTAGTAGTTCAATGAAATTACTTAAGAGTTATCAACACGCAATAGTGCAATAAAGACCGAGAAGAATCATAAAATGCTTACAATTAAACATCTTTGAGGTGCATTTTATGGCTCTTATCAAGCATTAAACACTAACTCGTTTGACTCATCTTTGCTTAGTTCTATTGTTTCTCTTTTACAAGAGTTTGATGATATCTTTCCTGAGGAGATTCCACATGGCTTACCACCTATTCGAGGAATTGAACATCAAGTTGATTTCGTGCCGGTGCTACAATTCCAAATTGACTAGCCTATTCAAGTAATCCCGAGGAGACAAAGGAGCTACAAAGGAAAGTTAGTGAATTGATGGAAATGGGGTACGTAAAAGAAAGCATGAGCCCGTGCGCTGTTGTGGTGATTTTGGTTCCTAAAAAGAATGAGATGTGGAGAATGTGTGTTGATTGCCAAGCAGTCAACAATATAACAGTAAAGTATCGACATCTTATTCCTTGTTTAGATGATATGCTAGATGAACTACATGGTGCATGTGTATTCTCTAAGATTGATTTAAAAAGTGGATATCATCAAATAAGAATGAAAGAGGGTGATGAATGGAAAACTGTTTTTACAACGAAATATGGTTTATATAAGTGGTTAGTTATGCCATTTGGACTAACAAATGCACCAAGTACCTTCTGAGATTAATGAACCATGTTTTGCGAGCTTTTATAGGCAGATTCATTGTTGTTTATTTTGATGATATTCTCTTTTATAGCACAAACTTAGATGATCATGTTGTGCATTTAAAATCAGTTCTGGAAATGCTTAGAAAAGAGAAGTTGTTTGCTAACTTGAAGAAGTGCACTTTTTGCACTGATAAGCTTGTGTTTCTTGGCTTTGTTGTAAGTGCACAAGGAATACAGGTTGATGAAGAGAAGATCCGTGTGATTAAAGAATGGCCAAGTCCCACGAGTGTAGGTCAAGTTCATAGTTTTCATGGACTTGCTAGTTTTTATAGGAGGTTTGTGAAAAACTTAAGTAGTATTGCCGCACCGCTCAAGTTGATATTATCCATGCCAAAAACTAAGAAATTGATGGATCAAGAAGACTTGCAAGATTGTCTAGAAGCAGATTTATGTGAGACCGTGACCCGTTGCTTATATTGAAGCAAGAACCTTGGTATAATGAAGACTGAGACCGTGACCCATTGCTTATATTGAAGCAAAAACCTTGGTATAATGAAGATTCCACAATCAATTATGGAAGAATTGATTGATAAGTCGAAGATGAACGCCATAGAAACTCAGATAAGTTTAGAAGTTCTAAAAAGAACCAAAGAGAATTTTCTCTCCAAAAGTATGAATCAAATCTGAATTATCTTATTCCAAAAATCCAATAGCTATTTAAATACATGAGAATTCGTAACCAATTAGAAAAAGGAAACTAAAGAATTCGTTACCAATTAGAAAAAGGAAACTAAAGAATAGGTTTCATACTAGAATTATGGCAACCTAAAATCCAAATAAGGAAAGTACCTAACTTAGCATGCAAGCCTTACAATTCAGCAATTAAATTAATAAGGAAACAAATAAGAAAAACTATAATAAGAAAAATTGCAGTTAGCTATTTTCCTTGATGAGCCAACCAAAATGAGTAAGTCTCCAATTTTGGGAAACTAAGATTTTAATTCACAGTCTTGAGTTGCTAGATTATTCCAAAGCTTGAATTATGGAAACCCATCCTAGTGGATCACGTATAGCATCATCCTTGGGCCCCTAAAGATGGTTCTTAGCCCAAATGTGTTGAATTAGCCCATTGAGAGTCTCCTTGAACTTTTTAGCTCGAGCCCTTGTAATTGGACCAATTGGAACTTGAATAGGAAGATGCTATTTTTTAGCCATGTCCTCATCATTCCCCTCCTCTTGAAAATGATTTGTCCTCAAATCATCACCTACATCAAAAGGTCTTAAATCATAAACATTGAAAGTGGCACTAACATTGTACTCACCTGGCAAACCTAATTTGTATGTATTGTCATTGATGCGCTCAAGGACAGAAAAAGGCCCATCTCCTTTAGCAAGTAACTTTAAATGTCGTTACGCTAGAAATCTTTCTTTCCTCATATGTAACCAAACCTAATATTCGGGTTGAAAAATCAGTTGTCAGCGATCTTTGTTCAATTGGAACGCCTTCTCTTGCTTGTCTCCCCATTTGAATACAATGTTCTTCTTGATGACATCGGTAAGTGGTACGATAATACTGCTAAAGTCTTTCACGAACCTCCTGTAAAAACTAGCAAGGCTATGACAACTACGAACTTGACCTACACTCATGGGACTTGACCATTCTTTAATCACATAGATCTTCTCTTCATCAACCTGTATTCCTTATGCACTCACAACAAAACCAAAAAGCACCAGCTTATCAATGCAAAAAGTCCACTTCTTCAAGTTAGCAAACAACTTCTCTTTTCTAAGCACGTTCAAAACTGATTTTAAATGCACAACGTGATCATCTAAGTTTGTGCTATAAATAAGAATATCATCAAAATAAACAACAATGAATCTGCCTATAAAAGCTCGCAAAACATGGTTCATTAATCTCATGAAGGTACTTGGTGTATTTGTTAGTCCAAATGGCTTAACTAACCACTCATATAAACCATATTTAGTTTTAAAAGCATTTTTCCATTTATCGACCTCTTTCATTCTTATTTGATGATATCCACTTTTTAAATCAATCTTAGAAAATACACATGCACCATGCAGTTCATCTAGCATATCATCAAAATGAGGAATAGGATGTCTATACTTTACAGTTATATTGTTGACTGCTCCGCAATCAACGCACATTCTCCACGTCCTATCCATTTTAGGAACCAAAATCATCGGAACAGCACACGAGCTCATACTTTCTCTTACGTACCTCGTTTCCATCAATTCACTAACCTGCCTTTGTAGCTCCTTTTTCTCCTCAGGATTGCTTTGATAGGCTGGTCGGTTTGGAATTGTAGCACTGGGCACGAAATCAATTTGATGTTCAATTCCTCGAATAGGAGGTAAGCCATGTGGAATCTCCTCGGGAAAAATATCATCAAACTCCTGTAAAAGAGAAACAATAGAACTAGGCAAAGATGAGTCAAATTGGTTAGTGTTTAACGTCTCTTTGTACAAAAGTATAATCATTGGCTGATTTAAAACCATCGCTCTTTTTATTTCACTCGTTTTTGCATAGAAATTTGTTTTTCTCTCAATGGCCGAATCAGCTCTCTTATTTTCTCTCTCAATTTTTCCAACCTCTCTCATTTTCTCCTTTTAATTTTTATTCGTTCTCTTTTTCTCTCTCTTTTTTGTTTGCTTACTCTCTTTTTGTAACCTCACTTGATCTTCGTAAACCTGCTTTGGTGTAAAAGGAACTAGAGTGATTGTCCTTTGATTGCTTACAAACGAATATTTGTTGGTGAAGCCATCATGCTTAACTCACCGGTCGAATTGCCATGATCGGCCTAGTAACAAGTGTTTAGCTTGCATCGGAACTACGTCACACAAAACTTCATCTTCATATTTTCCAATATGGAAGGAAACTAACACTTGTTTGTTCACCCTCACTTCACCACTATCATTGAGCCATTGCAACTTGTAAGGCCGATGATGTTTAATTGTTGGCAGCCCTAATTTCTCAACCATTGTAGTGCTAGCGACGTTAGTACAACTACCTCCATCAATAATCATACTACATACCTTGTTTTTCATGTGGCATCTAGTATGAAATATGTTTTCTCACTGCACTTCATCATCTTCTTTGATTTGCACACTTAGAGCTCTCCTTGTAACCAACAATTCTCCTTGGGCAGCGTATTCCTCATCGCTTGCATCCTCTAATGGTGGCATAGATTCACTATCTTCTTCACCCTCGGTTTCAATTTCACCATTATCTTTCAATACTATAACTCTTTTGTTCAGACATTGGCTTGCTATGTGACCCTTGCCTTGGCATTTAAAACACTTAATATCACGATTTCAAGTGGTGGAAGAGCCAATTTTACCTTGATTTCCTGGCTGGTACTTTCTTGCTTTTGCTCAGTTTTGGGCTTGGCCGTGGCTTGCTTCACAAAATTTGGCCTCCAAGATGAACCTGATTTAGAGTTTTGTCGTGTATTGTTGCCCCTCATCTTGAGTTGGTTCTCAATTTTGACAACCATGTGCACTATATCTTCCAACTCTACATAATGATGTAACTCCACCGAATTAGCAATTTCCAGGTTCAAACCAGCCAAGAACCTATCCATAATAGCCTCTCGGTCCTCCTTTACATTTGCTCGGATCATAGCTACTTCCATCTCTTTATAATAATCCTTCACACTCCGACTACCTTGTGTAAGACTTTGCAATTTTTGGTACAACTCACGGTAGTAATGGCTTTGAACAAACCGTTTCTTCATCACAGTTTTCATCTCCTCCCAAGTCTCTATTGGACGCTCTCTATTTCTCTTCCTGCTTAACACTAGTTGATCCCACCAAACAATCGCATAGTCAAAAAATTCAATGGCCACAAGTTTAACCTTTGTAAGCTTGGAATAATTATGACAATCAAATACTAATTCTATCTTCTTCTCCCACTCAAAGTAAGCTTCAAGATCGTTTTTGCCTTGAAACGATGGAATCTTCATCTTAATACTACCCAAGTTATTATCTTCCCGATTCCTAGCTTCTCTACCTCGACCACCAAATCTCCTATGGCTAACAACTAATTCCCGATCATCTTCTTCATCAAATCAATTCCCATAATACTCTTCATCTTCAACTCTCTCTCCCCTAGGTTGAACTCTCTCCCTCCTGCGCACATTAGGAGTGTTTTGTTGCTGCCTCATATGTGCATTCTCTACCCGATCTATCCGCTCATGAACCTGTTCTATCTCCGTTCTGAATACTCTCCTCATCTCACCTATTAAAGCCTCCATGAGCAACTTCGGATCACCCTCTCCCGACGTATCTCCGTAATTATTTTTGTTCTTGTTGTCTGACATGTTTGCTGCAAAAACAAAGTTAGAAAAAAAAAAGAACAAAAGGACCTCACACACTCCCTCATGTGTTTCACTCAAAGAATGAGTCACTCAATTTCACTCGTGTTTTCACACAAAAATTAGATTGGCTTTTACCCTCTTATGTGCTCACCATTCTTGCCTTTTTCCACTCGTAATCATCCTCTATAGGTTCTTATCAAACTAACCAAACAAGTATCAAAGTTTCCATCAAAAATTCACCAATAACTCACAAAGAAATTCAGATTTAAAGGCTAGAATATAAGGAAACAAAGATAAGAAATTAAAATAAGAATTGAAATGAGTGAATCGAAATATCACACACCTTTTTTTCACGGTTCTTTTTTCTAAACTGGAAATTCGTTCCTTTTTTTTTAATTTCGTTTTTTTCTCACCTTTTTTTTATGAATCAAAAGAAAAGATAAGCAAACCTGCAACTAGAAGGCTTTGATACCAACTGATATATCCACGCCAAAAACTAAGAAATTGATGGATCAAAAAGACTTCCAAGATCGTCTAGAAGCATATTTATGTGAGACCGCGACCTGTTGCTTATATCGAAGCAAGAACCTTGGTATAATGAAGACTGAGACTATGACCCATTGCTTATATTGAAGCAAGAACATTGGTATAATGAAGATACCACACTCAATTATGGAAGGATTGATTGATAAGTCAAAAATGAACGCCACGGAAACTTTGATAAGTTAAGAAGTTATAAAAAGAACCAAATAGAATTTCCTCTCCAAAAGTATGAATCAAATCTGAATTGTTTTATTCCAAAAAGCCAATAGTTATTTAAATATATGAGAATTCGTAACCAATTAGAAAAAGGAAACTAAAGAATTTGTAACCAATTAGAAAAATGAAACTAAGGAATATGTTTCATACTAGAATTCTGGTAACCTAAAATCCAAATAAAGAAAGTACCTAACTTGGCATGCAAGCCTTAAAATTCAACAATTAAATTAATAAGGAAACAATTAAGAAAAAATGTAATAAGAAAAATTACAATAAGCCTTTTTCCTTAATGAGCCAACAAAAATGAGTAAGTCTCTAATTTTGGGAAACTAAGATTTTAATTCACAATCTTGAGTTGCTAGATTATTCTAAAGCTTGAATTATGGAAACTCATCCTTGTAGATCACATATAACATCATCCTTGGGCTCCCAAATATGATTCTTAGCCCAAATGTGTTGAATCAGCCCATTAAGAGTTTCCTTGAACTTTTTAGCTTGAGCCCTTGTAACTGGACCAATTGGAACTTGAATAGGAAGATGGCATTTGTTAGCCGTGTCCGCATCATCTCACATCTATTGGCTTATATTGAAGCAAAAATCTAGGTATAATGAAGATGCCACAATCAATTATGGAAGGAATGATTGATAAGTCGAAGATGAATGCCACGAAAACTTCGATAAGTTCAGAAGTTCTAAAAAGAACCAAAGAGAATTTTATCTCCAAAAGTATGAATCAAATCTGAATTGTCTTATTCCAAAAAGCCAATAACTATTTAAATACATGAGAATTCGTAACCAATTAGAAAAAAGAGACTAAGAAATAGGAAATTAACCTAAATAGAATTCTGGTAGGAATAGGAAACTAAGAAATAAGAAATAAACCTAAATAGAATTCTGGTAACCTAAAATCCAAATAAAGAAAGTACCTAACTTGGCATGCAAGCCTTAAAATTTAGCAATTAAATTAATAAGGAAATATTTAAGAAAATGTAATAAGAAAAATTACAGCCAGCCATTTTCCTTGATGAGCCAAGCAAAACGAGTAAGTCACCAATTTTTGGAAACTAAGATTTTAATTCACAATCTTGAGTTGCTAGATTATTCCAAAGATTGAATTATGGAAACCCATCCTTGTGGGTCATGTATAGCATCATCCTTGGCCCCCAAAGATGGTTTTTAGCCCAAATGATTTGGATCAGCCCATTAAGAGTTTCTTTGAACTTTTTTGCTCGAGCCCTTGTAACTGGACCAATTGGAACTTGAATATGATCTACCTCCCATTTGTTAGCCGTGTCATCATCACAATTCATCTTGGAGACTGAATTTTGTGAAGCAAGCCGCTGCCAAGCCCAAAACCAAGCAAAAACAAGAAAGTACTAGCCATGGAAATCAAGGTAAAACTAACTCTTCCACCACTAGAAATCGTGATATTAAGTGTTTTAAATGCCAAGGCATGGGTCACATAGCAAGCCAACATCCGAACAAAAGAGTTATGGTATTGCGAGATAATGGTGAAATTGAAACACGAAGAAGATATCAAATCTATGCCACCATTGGAGGATGCAAGTGATGAGGAATATGCTACCCAAGGAGAATTTTTAGTTGCAATGAAAGCTCTAAGTGTGCAAATTAAAGAAGATGATGAAGTGCAGTGAGAAAACTTGTTTCATACTAGATGCCACGTGCAAAACAAGGTATTTAGTATGATTATATATGGAGGTAGTTGTACTAACATTGCTAGCACTACAATGGTTAAGAAGCTGCCAACAATTAAACATCCTCGACCTCACAAGTTGCAATGGCTCAATGATAGTGGTGAAGTGAGGGTGAACAAACATGTGTTAGTTTCCTTCGAGATTGAAAAATATGAAGATGAAGTTTTATGTGATGTAGTTTCGATGCAAGCTGGACACTTGTTACTAGGCCGACCAGGGCAATTCGACCGGCAAGTTAAGCATGATGGCTTCACTAACAAATATTCGTTTGTAAGCAATCAAATGACAATCACTCTAGTTCCTTCTACACCAAAGAAGGTTTATGAAGATCAAGTGAGGTTACAAAAAGAGAGTAAACAAATGAAAGAGAGTGAGAAAAATAAAACGAATGAAAATCAAAAAGAGAAAATGAGAGAGGCTGGAAAAATTGAGAGAGAAAATAAGAGAGCTGATTCGGCCATTGAGAGAAAAACAAATTTCTATGTAAGAACGAGTGAAATAAAAAGAGCAATGGTTTTAAATCAGCCAATGATTGTACTTTTGTACAAAGAGGCATTAAACACTAACCAATTTGACTCATATTTTCCTAGTTCTATTGTTTCTCTTTTGCAGGAGTTTGATGATATCTTTCCCGATAGGATTCCACATGGCTTACCTCCTATTCGAGGTATTGAGCATCAAATTGATTTCATGCCCGGTGCTATAATTCCAAACCGACCAGCCTATCAAAGCAATCCTAAGGAGACAAAGGAGCTATAAAAACAGGTTAGTGAATTGATGAAAACAGGGTACATAAGAGGAAGCATGAGTCCGTGCGCTGTTTCAGTGATTTTAGTTTCTAAAAAGAATGGGACGTGGAGAATGTCCGTTGATTGCCAAGCAGTCAACAATATAACGGTAAAGTATCGACATCCTATTCCTTGTTTAGATGATATGCTAGATGAACTGCATGGTGCTTGTGTATTTTCTAAGATTGATTTTAAAAGTGGATATTATTAAATAAGAATGAAAGAGTGTGATTAATGGAAAACTTCTTTTAAAATGAAATATGGTTTATATGAGTGGTTAGTTATACCATTTGGACTAACAAATACACTAAGTTCCTTCATGAGATTAATGAACCATATTTTGCGAGCTTTTATAGGCAGATTCATTGTTGTTTATTTTGATGATATTCTCATTTATAGCATAAACTTAGATGATCATGTTGTGCATTTAAAACCAGTTTTGGATGTGCTTAGAAAAGAGAAATTGTTTGCTAACTTAGATGGAAAGAAAAAGACAGAATTTGTTAAGCAGATACATGAGAAGAGAAGACTAAACGTTGAGAGGAAAACAGAACAATATGCAAAACAAGCTAACAAACGTCGCCGACAGCTGATTTTTCAACCCGGAGATTGGGTTTGGTTACATATGAGGAAAGAAAGATTTTCGACACAAAGGCGTTTAAAGTTACTTCCTAAAGGAGATGGGCCTTTTCAAGTTCTTGAGCACATCAATAACAATGCATACAAATTGGATTTGCCAGGTAAGTACAATGTTAATACCACTTTTAATGTTTTTGATTTAAGTCCTTTTGATGTAGGTGATGATTTGAGGACAAATCATTTTCAAGAGGAGGAGAATGATGAGGACACGGCTAACAAATGGGAGGCGGATCCTATTCATGTTCCAATTGGTCCAATTACAAGGGCTCGAGCTAAAAGGTTCAAAGAAACTCTCAATTGGCTGATCCAACATATTTGGGCTAAGAACCATCTTTGGGGGCCCAAGGATGATGCTATACGTGATCCACAAGGATGGGTTTCCATAATTTAAGCTTTGGAATAATCTAGCGACTCAAGATTGTGAATTAAAATCTTAGTTTCCCGAAATTAGAGACTTACTCGTTTTGGTTGGCTTATCAAGGAAAATGGCTGGCTGCAATTTTTCTTATTACATTTTCTTAAATGTTTCCTTATTAATTTAATTACTGAATTGTAAGGATTGCATGCTAAGTTAGGTACTTTCCTTATTTGGATTTTAGGTTACTAGAATTCTATTTAGGTTTGTTTCCTATTTCTTAGTTTCCTATTCCTACCAGAATTCTATTTAGGCTTCTTTCCTATTTCTTAGTTTTCTTTTTTCTAATCGGTTACAAATTCTCATGTATTTAAATAGCCATTGGCTTTTTAAAATAAGACAATTCAGATTTGATTCATACTTTTGGAGAGAAAATTCTCTTTGGTTATTTTTAGAACTTATGAACTTATCTGAGTTTTCATGGCATTCATCTTCGACTTATCAATCAATCATTTCATAATTGATTTTGGTGTCTTCATTATACCAAGGTTCTTGCTTCAATATAAGTGACGGGTCATGGTCTCAGTCTTCATTATACCAAGGTTCTTGCTTTAATATAAGCAACGGGTCGCGATCTCACATAAATCTGCTTCTAAAAGATCTTAGAAGTCTTCTTGATCCATCAATTTCTTAGCTTTTGGTGTGGATCATATCAATTTTACCAGTAACTGATAGACAAAGGGCTGCCTGTGCTTCGTTTAAGTTAGAAAAAGAAGCCTTGGAATGGTGGAAGGATACTCTTCCTAGAGTAAGTGCATATGTTGATAGACCCTTAACCTGGAATAGATTTAAGGAGGTTTTTCTTGATAAATACTTTCCTTATACCTCTAGGGACCAACAAGAGAAAGGTTTTATTTATTTGAGGCAAATATATTAACTATGACTCAATATGATAGGAGATTTATGGCTTTATCGAGGTTTGTACCGAAAATGGTAAACCTAGAGGATAAGAAGTGTAAGAGGTTCAAAGATGAACTATGTTTTAAGATTTAATCGAAACTATCTTATATGAGGCACACGAATTATGTCAAGTTGGTAGATATAGCATTTCAAATTGAGAAAGATGTGATGGAGTTTAAGGGGAAAGAGAAAAAGTGGTTAAAGAGGCTTAAACATGAAAGTTCTAGAGGTAGTAGTGACATGAGTGTACACGGTGGTGGGTGAGAGACCACCCCAGATGGAGCATTCCCTATTACAAGGAGCTGTAGTACAGAGGTAAGAGACCACCCGAGATGGGGCATTTGCTGTTACAAGGAACTGTAGTACAAAATCATAGGCAAGCAGGATCTGTTGCTTCTGTAGCTCAGAGTAATATCGATGGGACCCTTAGATCTGGGAGACATGTTATGGGAATTAGGAGTCATAGAAGAGGAAGTAGTAACCTGATGTATGATCGAGAGATAGAAGTTTGTTATAGATGTAATTAGATAAGATAATTATCCTAGAATTGTCCTAATTTGAAGTGTTTTGTATGCAGAAAAGGTCGACATATCAATGTTGGTTGATCCTGGTGCAACCCATTCTTTTGCATCCAGTATTTATATGAAGTCTATTAATGCATGTATTAGTCATTTGATGCATAATATTATCGTTAAAGTTCCCACTAGAGATAGAGTGATAATCATAAATGTTTACAAAGGTTGTGTGATTCGTATCAATGATAAAAAATTTAAAGTTGATTTATTACCTTTGAATATGATAGATTTCTATTTGATTTTAGGAATGAATTGGTTGATGGCGTATCATTCTTGGTTGATTATTGTAAGAAAATGTGGTGTTTAAGATACTAAGACAAGAGGAATTTAGTTTTTGGGAGACTGTAAGATACTCTCAAACTATCTTATTTTGCTCTGATTACTAGTAGATGGTTGAAGAAAGGATATGGAGAGTATTTGGCATACATAATGGATTCTAAAAAGGAAAATAGGAAGTTAGAAGAAATCTTAATAGTGAAAGATTTTCGTGAAGAATTGTCCAGATTGTCTCCCAGCAAAGAGATTTAGTTTCCTATAGATGTGATTTTGGGTTCAACATATATATCTATAGCACCCTATAGAATGACACCAGCTGAATTGAGAGAGTTGGATGTACCATTTTAAGAATTGTTAAATAAACAATTTATCGGACCAAATGTGTTTGGAGAGCCCCTGTGTTGTTTGTAAAGAAGAAAGATGGAACGATGAAATTGTGTATAGACTACAAATAGTTGAACAAGATAACCATTAAGAACAAATATCTTTTGCCCAGGATAAATGAATTGTTTGAGCAGTTGCAAGGAGTGAGAGTGTTTTCTAAGATAAACCTGAGATCAAGTTATCACCAGTTAAGGATAAAGGAGGGAGACATGCTTAAGATTGCTTTTAGGACACGTTATAGTAATAAGTTTTTTGTGATGCTATTTGAGTGGACTAATGCTCCAGCAACATTCATGGACTTGATGAATAAAATGTTTAAACTATTTCTTGACAAATTTGTGGTTATAATTATTGATGACATTTTGGTATATTCTAACAATGAGAAAGAACATGTGAAACATTAGATAGTGTGTTGGAGATTTTGAGGAGAGAGAGATTGTATGCTATAATTTCCTAAATGTGAATTTTGACTGAATAGAATAAATTTTTTGAGGCACGTAGTATCTAGAGATGGTATAACAATTGATTCATAGAAAGTAGATGCAATGTTGAGTTGAGAGAAACCAACTAATGGGACTGAAATTAGAATTTTCTTGGGGTTAGCTGGTTATTATGGAAGATTCATTCAAAAAATTTCTATTATTGCAGTAATGTTGACTAGATTGACTAGGAAAGAGGTGAGATTTGTATGGTCTAGGAGTGTGAGAAAAGTTTCCAATTACTAAAAGAGAAATTGACTACAGCTCTAGTATTGGTGCTTTTTTTGTGATGAAGGATTTGTGGTGTATAGTGATGCACCCATCAAGAGTTGGGATGTGTGTTGATGCAACATGAGAAGGTAATGGCATGTGCTTCTAAGAAATTGAGGAATCATAAGAAAAATTACCCTACCTATGATTTAGAGTTAGTTACAATAGGTTTGCTTTGAAGATTTAGAGACATCATCTGTATGGAACCACTTGAGAAATATCTACTGATAACAAGAGTTTGACATACTTACCTACTTAGAGAGAGTTGAATTTGAGACAGATGAGGTGTATGGAGTTGATTTATGATTATGATTATATAATTCACTATCATCTAGAAAAGACGAAGGTGGTAGCTAATGCATCGAGTAGAAAATCTACAAGAAGATTAACTGCTATTGAGAGTCGTGATGTGAAATTGACGATAGATTTAAGAGAGGTAAGAATGAAGTTGAATGTCAATGATAGAAGATCATTGTCAGCAAATATTGTTGTACAGTCATCCATAGTAAAAATGCTTGTTAGAGATGTAAAGTAGAGATGAGGAGATAGAGAAGATTAAGCAGGGCGTGCTTAGTAGAAAGTAATATGAGTTAAAAATTTGAAATGATGGTGTTCTGGTATGGGAACATAGAATATACATTGCCAATGATGCGGAGTTGAGAAAGAAGATATTAAGAGAGGTACATGATGATGTATATTCGATGCACCCGAGTAACAATAAGATGTATAGAGGATTGAGACAGAATTTCTGGTGGTTAGTATTGATTAGGGATTTAGTTGAATATATTTCTAGATGTTTGGTTTATCCGTAAGTGAAGTTAGAGAATAAACATCCGGGAGGCTTACTACAACCTCTTCCTGTGCTTGAATAACAATATAAAAAAATGTGAGTATGGATTTTCTCATACTCAGAGAGTTCATGATATAGTGTAAGTGATAGTAGATAGACTTTTTAAGTCATTCCAATTTATTCCAATTAAAACTAATTAGAATCCCAAAAAGTTGGTTGAACTGTATGTAGCTGAAATTGTGAGGTGGTATGGAGTACTTTTGAGCATAGTATCATTTAGAGATGCTAGATTTACATCTTGGTTTTGGAGAGGCTTTCAGAAAGCTATGTGTACACACAGTTTATTACAACTTTTCATCCTCAAACAGTTGAGCAGATAAAAAGGATTATTAGAGTACTAGAAGTTATGTTAAGAGCAAATGTGATGAGTTTCTCAGTAAGTTTGGATGCTTACTTGTCATTGATGGAATCTGTTTATAATAACCAACATCAATTTAGTAATGGAATGGAACTGATTGAGACATTGTATGGTAGGAGGTGTAGAACTCTTATATGTTTTGAAGAAATGGGAAAGAGAAATATATTTAGTCAATAAATTATTGAGTTAACAACTGAGAAGATCAAATTGGTTAGAGAGAACCGTAAAGTAGCACAGAGTAGACTGAATAACTATGTTGATAATAGGAGAAGACCTTGCAATTTTCAAATATGTGGTTGGGTGTATTTAAAAATATCTCCATGAAAAGGTGTATTGAGATTTAAATAGGAAAGAAAAGTTGAGTCCGAGGTATGTGGGACCATATAGATTGTTGAGAAAGTTGGGCTAGTCGCGTATAGCCTGGAATTACCTCTAAAGTTGAAGCAGTTACACAATGTGTTTACATGATGAATCTTATAATATTTTGAGCCAAGCTGTAAAAATTCAGAAAGATTTGACTTATATACAAGTACTAGTGAGAATTTTAAACAAAAAGAACAAGTCTTGTGTAATAAAGTAATTCCATTGGTTTAAGTATTATGGTAGAATAAATATGTTAAAGAAATTACATGGGAGCATGAGGCAAGAATGAAGAAAGAAAACACCCAACTTTTTCTTGAGTTAGGTTAGGAAATTTCGGGAACGAAATTTTTATAAGGTGGGTAGAATTGGTGTTGTTAGAGTATGGGTAAAGAAGTAATTTGATAAATATGACATAGGATTAAAATAATATATATTTGAAAGAGTTATTATTGAATAAAATAATTATTTTGAAAAATGGACGCACAGTGGTGTGAAAAAAAAGAAAAAGGAAAATGAAAAAAATGGGAAGGGTCCAGCATGGAGAAGAAAAAAAAAGAGAAAAAAAAAGTTTTGTTTAAAAAAGAAAAAGAAAGAAAAGGCAAGGTGCTACACCTGGAAGTCCAGGTGTTGCACAAAATGACATTAATCTATATTTTGAAGAATGGTGGACACTGAGCATGAAATGCAACGGTGCCACCGTTAATAAATCGTATACAAATTGATTTTATTGAATTGTTTTATTAGTTTTACCAAATCATGTCTGCTTTTCTTCCTTCTTCAATACAAACTACTCTATTTCTTTAAACACTTGGGGACTGAAAGAAAAGTTGAAAAAGTAAAATTTTGAAGGGGTTTACAGGAGAATTTTACAGAGAGTCACAGAAAGCTCTCAGAAAAACAAAAAGGTAATAATGTGAATTTTATTTTTCAAATTTAGCATACATGAAATTTCTCAGAATTGAATGTGAAAATTTTCAAATGGTATGAATTATGGAAGAATTGAAGAATAAATTAAAATTTTTAATATAAATATTATGTCAGGTGTTGATGATCAGCAATCGGGTGAAATTGCTGAAAGGAGCATGAAAAACAAGGATGTGATCTACGGGTAGCTCTAAGTGCTACATGATGAGTTAAATTTACTTTAAGTAATCAAGATAAATATGAAATATATAATGATAGTATTTGAATATATTATTAACTTATGATTTAGTGATAGATGAAAATTGGTTGATAGGTATGATAGGAATAAGTAATGTTTAGAGAATTATTATATGAGAAATAATATTATTGGAATAATTAGTCATATAATAATAAAGGTGATAAGTGAAATTCTTGACGAACTATGGATGATGAGTTGATATAATATATGAAGAGAAGAAATTAGTTAAATTGATCAAATTATGATTTGAGAAGAAGCATGATAACTAATTTAAATGTTTGAATACATATGTGGTTTTATATTATTGTGCATATGCATACTTCATATCATTATTCATATGCATATAAATAAAATAAAAGAGCCGAGAAGGCAGCCGGTCTAAATAAAAACCGTGACAGCTGGTATATGCTAGAATATATGAAAACCATGACAGCCGATATATGCTGGAAATATATGAAAAACCGTGACAGTCAGTATATACTAGAAATAAATGAAAACTGTGACAGCCGGTATATGCTGGAAATAAAAGAATCGGGAGGGCAGCCGGTCTAAATAAAATAAAAGAACCAGAAAGGCAACTGGTCTAAAATAAAAACATGTTGTCATGTGGGAAGACGTTCTCTAATAATAATTCATGTATTGCATCCGTTTTAAGTATTAATTTTATTATTGAAATGCTGAAGTGTTTTTTTTATTATCAATTTATTTATAAATGAATGAGTCTCACGGAGAGACAGTTATAGTGAGAAAGAAATATGGAAGTATGATATGATAAGAACTATCTAAATGGTAGACTATATGCTGTGAACCTTATAACGAGGTAATTATAAGATATAATTGATGGGCTTAAGGTGAATAAACATATAAGAAGAATAGATTGGCAGAAAATGGGATTTACGATATGTGTAGTGATAGTAGAATGCTATTATCAAGTTACATGAGATATAAATGACTGAATATTGGAAGGCTAATTATACAAATCGAATACTTCTAGTAAGTTTAATTTACTAAGCTTGTGAAGCTCACTCCTCATTGTACAATGATTTCAGGTAGCAGGCAGGATAGATAGTTTGGTGAGTTGAGATTCAGACGAAGTCATTATCTGTAAGCCATATGGTTCACATCCTCAGACTAATGAGAAAATAAAATAAAAATTTATTTGTAAATATTCATGCATATTATGTTGTATAAAATGTTTGAGTTGAGATCTGAATAGTGTATCTCCCCTATTAAGGGTTGAGGATCGATGTAAACAATTGCAGTTGTATTAATTTTATTGTTGCATATATGTGTCGTGCTGGGATTTCAAAAAGTGACGACACCTTCTTGGGGATGGCCAACCCGGGATGGGTCGTTACATAACCCCATCATTATCAATCATTATTGAATACTAAGCAACTCTGAAAGGTATTTTTATACTTTAAATATCTTGCGCGCATTTTGCACGGAACCAAAAAAAAAAAAATCAAAGTGTTATACTCATTTTTCCTTCATTTTTCAAATCTTTGACTTTAGGTTTCAAAAAACACTTTAATCTCATGAATGCTAAGCATTTCAAATGTTGTTTATTCATGTTTTCAATGTATTTGAAGATTAAAATCACTTTGGAAAGGTATAGAACTCAAAGAGTTAAGCAAGAAGAGAAATTTTAGTAAAACAGGTAAAGCTATAGTTGACTACTGTAGTCGACTACAAGAGGTTCGGGTGCTTGCTGTTGTGGACTATAGCTCTTTTTAGTAGACTAAACACCCGATTCATCCTAAAATTTGGTCCTAATAGCTCATGTAGTCGACTATAATGAGTTGCAGTCGACTACGGCTTCATTTTCCAACAAAAACCTTATGGAAAACTCTTTTTTTTTTTTTCAAAATTATCTTGATTTTCCATGAGACTTCTCAAATATTTCAATACATAAGTTTCTTAAGGTTTTAAATCAAAACTTTACATTACCCACAATAAAATTTGAGGTTTAAGCTCCCAAATAATGAAATTTTGCACAAACCCATTTTGCTTTGAAATAACTTAGTTTTTCTCAAATTTTTCTTTAATAGACTTCAAACCCATAAATTAAAACTCAAATCCTAATTTTATAAACATGTTTGAAGATTTAATAGAAAGGATATAGATTTTTACCTTGATTTTTGGAGCTTTTCTCCATCTCTTTCCCCTTTCTTTCTCTTCTTATTCTTCTTCTTTTCTCTCATTCTCTTCTTTTCTCTCTCTCTCTCTTTCTCTCTTTCTATCGGTCTCTATAGAGACTTCCAACACAAAAATATGATGCCACTCACCTATGTACAGTCTCGCTTTTACCTTATTATAACTTTTCCCCTCAACTTCTCATTTTTTCTATATTTCACCACACCACTCTTAAATTTTCAATTTCTACTTAGTTTTTCTTACCATTTGTTCACCCTTATTTGATTTTAATTATGATAATATAATGGTTTAATTGTGCTAATAGTTTTATTTAAGTAATTTTCATTAATCTTAAGCGTCAAACTTATGGACAAAACATAATTCAAGTATAGAGAAGAAGAGATCACACTTAAGATACATTCGAAAGAAGATCGAATACCAAGTTTAGATTTTAAGGTAGTTTATCTTTACATGTAAATCTCTCATTTAGTTTCTTATATTAATCTTGGCTTAAAAACTCTTTTGGAAAATGTTTTTGGTCAATTGAAAACTCATTTCTGTCAAAAACTGATTTAAAATATAAGTTTTCTAAAACTGGCAGTTGAATGTGCATTCTCGACAATCAACTGTCCAAGTCTCTATAACTTACCATTTTGAGAAACAAAATAAACAGTCGATTATGGCCAATGGATAGTCGACTGTGAAAGGGATAGAGAGTTTTACAGTCAACTGTCCATTTCGACAGTCGACTATCTAAATTTCTGTAACTAACCATTTTGAAAACAAAATGGACAATTGACTGTGGTTCAATGGACAATTGACTATGAAAGAGATAGAGTTTCACATCTAACTTTCCATTTAGACAGTCAACTGTCCAAATCATTTCAAACCCAGAATTTCAAATTCAAGAGAGGATAGTCGACTGTCCATTTTACACAATTGACTGTCCTGTCGAGAAAAACGACTAGTTTTCAAAATCTGGACGTAAGATTTGAGCATTTAATACTCCAAACCAACCCAAATTGTGTTGTGTCTAACGACCATATAAAGCCAAATCTATAAAACCCGTCATCAATGAGTATTAAAACAATAAGAAGGAACAATTAAATTCACAAATAGCTCATTAATATTCTTGAAAGCTTTAAAAATTTCTTTTGAGCCATTCATCAAGCTTTGTTCTTAAAAAATAGATCATCTTTATCTTGTAAAGTATTATTGCTATCTCTCTTCTTTTCCTTTACATTCAATATCAATCATTGTAAAGAGAAAGAGTAGGTATAACTCTTAGAGTGTTTAGTCATTAAACACTTCCTTTTGGAAGAGACCACTTGTAAGGTTTGGGCAACACCCGTGAACTTGCTTGATTATCATTAGTGGATTATTTCAAGGAGGTTCCTTAAAGAGAGTAGACGTCGGCTTGAAGTGATTCCGATATTTTCGAACCATTATAAACGAAATTTGCATATTCTCTTCCTTTACTCCTTTTAATTTCAAGCAATTTATTTATTGAGTGTTTTACTTGAATAAATTGTTAAAACTTATTTGTAAATTGCAAAAATATTTTTAAAACCCAATTCACGCTCCTCTTGGGTTTGTACCTCGTTCTATAATTGGTATTAGAGTCATGTACTTAATTTTAGACTGAAAATCCTTGAGTTGATCCAATGGCTTCAAATAGTTATACCGAAGGTCATTCTTATACTAGATCTCCTTTGTTCAATGGAATAAATTATAATTATTGGAAAAATAGAATGAAAATCTTTGTTGAAGGATAAGATTATAATTTGTGGAGAATCATTGAAGAATGACCTAGAATTCCTACTAAGGAAATAACTATTGAAAAAATCAATTATACAATGCCTAAGCTCAAATCGGAGTTTAATGAAGGGAATTGTAGAATAATGTCTCTAAATATTAGAGCTACTAGTATACTACATTGTGCTTTTGATATCAATGAATACAATAAAATTTCAGCATGTGTTTCGGCTAAAGAGATATAGGACAAACTTCAAATTACTTATGAGGGCACTAGTTAAGTTAAAAAATAAAAAATTTATATGCTAGTGTCCTGGTATGAATCTTTTAAAATGTTTCATAATGAAACAATTTCTTAAATGCACTTCCGCATCACCACTATTGTTAATGATTTAAAGCTTCTTGGTAGGAACATTGAGGAATTTGAGCTAACAAGGAAGATATTAATATCTTTGCCATCAACTTGGAAAGCAAAGAAGACAGCCATAATGGAGGCCAAAGATCTCGACAAATTTGATGTTGAAACACTTCTTTGATCATTATTGATATACGAGATGGAAGAAATGAATCCTGGTGCCAATGATGATGAGATGAAGAAAAAGAAAATGATTGCCCTCAAAGCTTCCACTAGCAAGAAAGTGAAAGAAAATGAGTAAGAGAATGAGAGTAATGTAGAAGATAGTGAAATGACACTAATCATCAAAAGGTTTAATAAGGTCTTAAAGAAAAGCAAGAAACTTTACACAAAGGATTCCACTCTAAAAAGAGAACATATTGTGTGCTATGGTTACAAGAAGCCCAGACACATTAAGGCCGATTGTCCAATAACAAACAAACCTTACAAGAGCCTAAAAAAGAAATCCATGGTTGCAACCACTTGGAGTGATGATGAAGAATTTCGGAGAACAACGTCGAATATGAAGAAATTGTTAATCTTTGCGTAATGGCAATTGATGATAAAAGTGAGTTAACAAATTCTTCCACCACTAATAATAATAATAATATTGTTATTAGTAGTGAAGGATTAATTGAGGTAATTAATAAAATGTATGAAGAATTGAAGAAATTTGGTTATAAAAATATTGCTCTCAAGAAGGAAGTCTCATCTCTTTCTAAAGAGATGGAAAGTCTAAAAGAAGAAATAGAAAAACCATCTTCCATGCTCTATAACTCATCACAAGATTTCTTGAAAAATGAAAATGATGATTTGAAAAAGAAAGTGATGGAGTTGAATAACACTATATCTAGGATTATTCTTGGAAAAGAAAAACTAGATGAAATGCTATCTTGCCAAAGAATGAATGGAGAAAAATCTGGTTTGGGTGTTCTCCATTAAGCAGACAAAAATCAAAAGAGACTTTGTTTATGAAAGCGATATGTGTGAATGAACCCTCCACTTCTAAGGTCTCTAGTAATGTTAAGAGCTTTCCTTCAAAAATGCTGATAAGCCTAATAATGCAAATTACAATTCAAATGCAAAGAATTCTAAAACATATGCTAGAAATAGAAATCCTAGAAATACATATGTACATATGTATGCTCATCCTAGAAATAAAAATGCTAGGAATACACATTCAAGATATGCACATGCTAGGAATGCATATCCTATACATAACTATCATGCATATCCTAGAGAT
Organism: Bretschneidera sinensis; assembly: GCA_023935145.1. Classification (NCBI taxonomy): domain Eukaryota; kingdom Viridiplantae; phylum Streptophyta; class Magnoliopsida; order Brassicales; family Akaniaceae; genus Bretschneidera; species Bretschneidera sinensis. The sequence continues at coordinate 58,756,805 of CM043697.1, read as the reverse complement.
AACATGTATGTTCATAACTCCTATGCTAAAAACATGTATAATAAGAATTCTCATCTAAGGAATAAAAGATATTCAAGACATCATATAGACTTCTATAACTATCATCCTAGGATTATGCATCATCAATATGTCTATAATTATAGAACACCTTATAATATTAAGAAAGTATGGGTCCCTAAAGGAGCCATATTTTCTAGGACTAACCTCAAAAGACCCAATAAATTTTGGGTACCTAAAAGTGCTATTGTGTATCCATATATGATGTGGATATGTCTTACACCAAAGAGAAAGGTAACTATTGATACCTTGATAGTGGATGCTCAAAGTACATGACTAGTGATCAAAGTATATTCAAAGAGCTTGCTTTAAGAGATGACAGATACGTCACCATTGGAGATAACACCAAGATAAAGATTATCGGGCATGGAAAAGTGGGTAAAGATTCTTCAACCATTTATTATGTTTTATATGTGCAAGGTCTTAAGTCAAATTTACTTAGTATTAGTCAATTATGTGACAAAGACAACAAAGTCATATTTGAATCCTCTCATTGTCTAGTAATAGACATCAAGAGTAACAAGATTAAGTTTGTTGGCCATAGACATAATAATGTCTATCTAGTTGATTTAAAATATTTACATTCGAAAAGAGAAAAATATTTTCCTGCTTTTAGTGAAAACCAATGGCTATGGCATAGAAGGCTTGGCTATGTGAATATGAATTTACTCAAATTCTTTCAAGAAAAGATTTAGTCATTAGACTTCCCAAAATCAAATTTGAAAAAGATAAAACTTATGATGCTTGTCAAATGGGAAAACAAACAAGAGTATCTTTTAAATCTAAAAAGGTAATCTCAATCTTTAGACCATTAGAACTTTTACATATGGACTTGTTTGGTCTAATAAGCACCATTAGTCTAGGTGGCCATCAATATGCTCTTGTTAATGTTGATGATTATTCAACATATACCTTTTTTATTTTTATTGCTTATAAGGATGAAGCCTATAAAGGTTTTGTGAACTTTTTGGAAGAAGGTTCAAAATGAAAAAGGAATTTCTATCTCAAGTATTAGAAGTGATCATGGAAAAGAATTTGAAAATCAAAGTTTTTCAAAATTTTGTGATGAAAATGGAATTGATCACAATTTTTCAGCTCCTAGAACTCCTCAACAAAATGTTGTTGTTGAGAGAAAAAATAAAGTTCTAGAAGAATTTGCTACAACCGTGCTTTGTGAAAATAGTTTACCAAAATATTTTTGGGCGAAAGCTGTAAATACTTCTTGCTATGTTTTAAATAAAGTATTAATTAGGCCTATGCTTGATAAAACTCCATATAAACATAGAAAGATAGAAAGTCTAATATATCTTATTTTTATGTTTTTGGTTGCAAGTGCTTCATCCTAAAAAACAATAAAACTAATTTAGATAAATTTGACTCTAAGACCGATGAAATGATATTCTTAGGATATTCAACCTCTAGTAAAGCTTATAGAGTCTTTAACAATAAACCTCTAATGGTTGAAGAATCCATTCATGTTGCTTTTGACGAATCTAACCCAATTAGTAGTAGAATAATATCTCTTGATGATGATGCAGATTTTATCCCAGGAGTGGATGCATTTACTCCTACTGTTGACCCTAAGGAAAGTCAACCTCAAACAAATCAAGAGGTAGATGCTCACAATCTTGATCAACCTTCTACAAGTCAACAAGGAAGTGAACTTCCTAAAGATTGGTATGTGAATTATCATCCAATCGATCAAGTGATTGGTGATCCTTCACAAGGGGTAAGAACTCGATCTTTTATGAGAAATATTTGTAATTGTGTAGCTTATTTATCTCAAATAGAACCTAAGACTTTTATTGAAGCTGAAAGAGATGTTGATTGGATAAATGCTATGCAAGAAGAGTTAAATCAATTCAAAAAAAATAAAGTGTGGACTTTAGTTCCTACACCAAAGAATCATACTATCATAGGAACTAAATGAGTATTTAGAAACAAAATGGATGAAAATGGAATTGTAACTAGGAACAAGTCTAGACTTGTTGCTAAGGGTTACAATCAAGAAGAAGGAATAGACTTTGATGAAACCAGTGCTCCCATAACTAGATTAGAAGCTATTTGTATGTTACTAGCCTTTGCATGCTTTAAAAACTTTAAGTTATTTCAAATGGATGTGAAAAGTGCATTTTTAAATGGTTTTATAGAAGAAGAGGTTTATGTTGAATAACCTCTTTGTTTTGAAGATCCTAACCTTCCAAACTATGTCTATAAGTTGTCTAAAGCTCTCTATGGATTGAAGCAAGCTTCAAGAGCATGCTATGAAAGGTTAAGTAAGTTTTTACTTGAAAATGGTTTTACAAGAGGAAAAATATATACAGTTCTTTTTACAAAAACTCATAAACATGATACTTTCTGATGTGAACCCATGGAATGAAAATCCCTTGAACCCACAATCAAATTGAAACTTACACAAGAAAGCCAAGAATCAAGTCAAGATAATCTAGACCTGTTGAAATCTTGTTTCAAGAACCTAGATTTGGTGAGAACGCCACAAAAGATTTGCCTTTGATAAGTTCTTAGTTCAATCAAGAACAAGTAGAGAAAACTAAAAATTCTCTATGAAGAAAACTTCATTCATATTCAACTAACCCTCAAAATACGGCTAAAAGTGTTTTTGGGCCCCTTTGATGAGTGCCAAATATTGCATATTTTGGTCCATTAATTTACATTTGTTAGCTTAGGAATTTGTTACTTTGAGTTGTTTTTCGTTGTTTTACAGGTTTACAAGCACTTGGAAAGGGGTTTCACTAAACTGCCAGAATTACCTATACAGATCAGTCATCTTTGCGGATTAAACTGTATTGATTCAAGAAGAACCAAGAGATGAACAATATATTCTTGGAAACATCCAGATGTCTATTTTTTTGGGAATTTTACAGCTCATAAATATGATTTTTCTAGAGAAAGTTATGACAGTTTTAGTAGACAAAGGTCAGGTTGTGCGTGATTTCAGCGTGATAGAAGTGATTTTTGTGGATTAAACTGTAATGATTCAAGAAGAACCAGGAGATGAGCCATATATACTTGGAAAGATCTGGATGTCTATTTTCTAAGGAATTTTACCAATCATAAATATAATTTTTCTAGAGAAAGTTATGGCAGTTTTAGTAGACAAAGATCAGGCTGTGCAGGATTTCAGCGTGGGCAGAAGTTTTGAAGGGCATGTGAACGCTTAAATCCCACATCCCACATCAGTTGAAAACACATTCTATATCCACACATCTCACATCGGATTGGAAACACATTGCACTCATTTAGTTCCTCTATAAAAGCCCTATTTCACTTCATCAAAAAAGTGTGCAATCTGGAGGACTTCTGCTAGCATTATGGTAGATCTCGAAGGCTTTGCTACCAAAAGGAGAAGCGCCGCACGACTGCTGCTAGTGGAATCTCTCTATCCATGTATTGTTAGTTTTAATTTATTTTAAGTTTTAAAGTTTAAATGTTTAGCACTGTAATTGCGAAAATTATGTTCATAATTATGCGAGGCTAAAATCTTCATCTAAGGTTGAAGATGAAGCCTCGCCATTGTTTAGCATTATATTTTCAGATATGTTCGTACAATTCTGATATTTTTAGTATAAATGTTCTATTTCAATTGTTTGAGTAAACTTTTATGATTGATTGTTTTTAAATTGTTAAATTGGATATTCCTTGTGTTTCATCTGCCGGATACGGTGGATTATTCAAATTAGATTGGATATCCATTGTGATTTGTGAATTAAATGGATACATTTGATGGTTTTGGTTTAGTTTGGTTATTCGCCATGATTTGTATAATGGTGGATTCATGGAATGATTTGATAGATTATTTTGACATAGAACATGAAGATATATGCTTTACTTTGGTAGGGTGGATTCAGAAAACCTTAGTGTTTTTATCAGTTGTTTTTAAATCAATTTAGTTTAGTTTATATTTCTTTGCAAGATACAATCCAAAATTCGGAACTAGATTAAAATAGGGTTAGTTTATATAAAAATATATTTTCACAACGCAATTCCCTGTGGCTTCGACCTCGCACTTGCACAACACTATATTGCAAACGATTCGTGCGCTTACAAGTAATTTAAAACTCACAACAAGTTTTTAGTGCCGTTGCCGGGGAGTTGTTTTGTTTTTGAAAATAAAATTTTTATCTGAATTGATTTTATTTTTCTACTAGTTTAGTTAGCATTTTTTTTGTTTTATTTGTGCAATTTTATTTTAGTTTATTTGTTTTTATTTGCAATTACCCATAAAGAATAAAAAATAAAATAAATAATAAATAATAAATTTTTTTGGCCAATTTTTGTTGGCCCATTTTGTGAGTATTGTGTTTTCTATTTTTTGCATTTATTTTATATTATCTTATTTGTTATTTGTTATTTGCATTTTATTTTATTCTTTTGTTTCTGCTGGTTAGTTTATATTAGTGCTGTTTGTTTGGTATATGCTTGGTCGGAGATCCATGAACTTAGAGTCAATACTTTTGATCCCGAATTAGAAAGAACTCTTAGGAGACAGAATAGAGCACTTGTTGAAAAAGAGACAATTGAGAGGGGAGAAAATTTTTGGAATATAAATCAACCTGAGAATGTAGAGCAACCTAGAGCTTGGAACGTGGTTTTCACTACATCCCTTAGGGATTTGTTCACACCTGTTGCGACTAACTCACCTTCTTGTATAGTGTTGCCACCAACCAATGCTACCCATTTTGATCTAAAGCCACAGTCATTGGAGGACAGCCTCAAGGATTTCATGAAGATGATCGGCCAGTCCATCAATGCAGTCAATACATTCAATGTTGATAACTGTTCCATCTGTGCTAGTCCTATGCATTTAGCACAGAATTTTCTATCTATTCCGGCTTTTGCCGAGTATCCCATGGAAGAAGTGAACGCTTTCAATGACTATCGAAGGCAATCAAATGGATCTTACTTCGAGACTTACAATCCAGGGTGGCGGAACCACCCTAATTTTTCATGGGAGCAGAACCAACCGATGAATCAAAGAGGAGCCCTTCATCATGCTCACAATCAATACCCTCCCAGATTTCCTCTACCAATTCCAAGTCATGGTCGTTCAGCCCATCCAGTACCATCACCCGCTTACCATCCTCCCACTCAAGCGCCAGCGCCGGTTTCACAGTCTCTAGAGGACATCCTTAAGGATTTCATGAAGATGACCGGCCAATCCATCAGCGAAGTGAGGAGTGCAACAAGAGTAAACACCTAAGTGATTGTCGAGCTAGAAAGTCAAATGGGTCAAATTTTTGGGATAGAGAACTCAAAGTCTCTTTGAACTCTCATGAGCACCTCTACAAAACTTGACTTAGATGAAGAAGGTAAGTGTGTAGATACTAAGACTTATAGAAGCATGATAGGGATTTTACTATATTTAACTGCAAGTAAACCCGATATAATGTTTAATGTAAGTATGTGTGCTAGATTCCAAGCTAATCCTAAGTTATTTGAATGGTACTCAAAATCTAGGGCTATGGTATTCAAGAAAATCATCTTTTGAGCTAGTTAGGTACTCGGATGTTGATTATGTCGGTTGTAGAATTGATACAAAAAGTACTAGTGGAACATGCCAATTTCTAAGTGCCATGTTAACATCTTGGTTTTCAAAGAAATAAAATTCAGTTGCATTATCAACCGCCGAAGCAAAATATGTGGCCGCCGGTAGTTGCTGTGCACAAATTTTATGGATAAAACAACAACTAGAAGACTATGGCATATGCTTTCAAAATATTTTAATTTTATGCGACAACACTAATGCCATCAATCTTACCAAAAACTCAATTCAACATTCTAGGACCAAACACATTAAGATTATATATCACTTTATAAGAGATCATACTAAAAAAAGTGATGTCAAACTTGAATTCATACCTACAGAAGATCAAATTGCTGATATTCTTACTAAACCTTTAAATGAAGAAAACTTTTGTAGAAATAGAACGCTAATGGGCTTGAAAAAATTTGAATGTCTATCTGTTTAATTGTATTTGTATCATTTATTGTTTCTTACCTATAATTCGATGTTTTAGATGCATGATTTTAGGGGGAGCTTTATCCTTCCTCTTCCTTTTGTGATGTTGACAAAAAAGAGGAGAAGAATCTAAAGACTTTGACGTTTTGTTGCTACGTATCGTTGCTTTGTTATATCATTTTATGCATGCTATTGATGTTTGAACTACTTTCCTCTTCAAGAAAGGGGGAGAAAAGTCTCTAAAGTTACTATGCTTGGTTGGTTGGATAAAAAATTACTCTCTTATGTAGGAGGAAATATTGAAAATATAGAGGAAACTCTGTCAAAATTTCTATATTTTATTTAAATGCTTTTCAAAATGGTTTCGTCATTATCAAAAAGGGGAGATTGTTGACCCCATATTTATTTTGATAATAACAAAACATATTATTGAGCTAATTCTCTTTATCTAGTCTAATTTCGATCTTAAGGACAAATTAACACACGTTAAAAGCAATGCGCGATCAATGGAACCTTGAAGTATTTCTGAAGACTTTGAATCAAAGTAAGAGATTAGTAGTCTAGTAAAGATTAAATTCCTTGTAAATATCTCTCTATGCTCCTAGATCAATTATGGCTCAAAGATTAAAATGTTTTTAAATGATTTTAAGCAAAAACAAAGTTTTTCTTCAGGCTGTAGTCAACTACAGAGAACCATAGCCAACTACAGAATTCTGTAGTTAACTACATAACCTTTTTGTAGTCGACTACACCACTTGGTGTAGCCAACTACAGAACCTTGCTGTAGTTGACTACACACTGCTTAGTCGACTATAGGGTCTACAAAAAAGGCACATGACCTTGCTGTAGTCGACTATAGGGTCCTTTTTGGCTTCAATCAAAGCTGTAGTCGAAAATCAAAGCTATAGTCGACTACAAGACCTACTTGTTGCGTAATTCTAACTTTCAAAAAAGCTGTAGTCGACTACGCCTTGCTGTAGTCGGCTACACCAAGTCCAGTAACGACTATTTTGCATAAAATCTTGCACGAATCAGCTGCATTTAACACTCAAACAGTTATATTGTATTTCAATTGGCTGTTTGGAGTTTTTGCTATAAATACCCAACCATTACAAGCCTCAACAACCATATTGAGCACCATAGAAAATATTTATTGTATGAATCAAGCTTTCAATTTTATTCTTGAGCCATTGTTGAGCTTTAAGCTTTAGAGAGAGGAATTGTCTGAGTTGTAAGAATTTATTGTACACTCTCTCTTATTCCAATCTATTTCATTCATTCTCAAAATGAAAAAGAGTTGGTATAACTCTTAGAGTGTTTAGACATTAAACACTTCATCGTAACTTCCTTATGGAGGAAATATTTGTAAGGTTTGGGCAACACCCGTGAAGTTGCTTGACTATTCTTAGTGGATTGTTTCAAGTAGGTTCCTTGAAGAGAGTGGATATAGGGTCGGAATGATTCTGATATTGCCAAACCACTATAAATGGAGTTTGCATATTCTCTTCCTTTACTCTTTTAATTTCAAGTGATTTATTTATTGTGTGTTTTACTTAATTAAATTGTTGAAACTTGTTTGTTAATTGCAAAAAAAAAAATTAAAACCCAATTCACCCCCTCTTAGGTTTGTATCTCGGTCTACAGCGACCTCGGGTGGCAAACCTTGTATTGCCATCAGTTGTTTTCCTTATCGTGTTGTCCATGGTCATCTAGACTTTGTCATTGTAATATTCAATGGGCAAGCCAAAAACTGAATCCATAGTGACGTTTTGTCAATTATCTTTCTTTCTTTTTTTTCATTTGGACATAAGATAACATCTTAAACCGTTTATATCATTTTTTAAAAGTATGTTGTCTAATGTCTTGAAAGGAATATGAATACTATCTTAAACTTGACAATATTCTTTATATTTGGACATAAAAGAATATACTCTACCAATAAAATACAAGCTTCATTTTTTGAGCTTTTAGCTTAAACATTCGTTTAAAAATTGATTTAGTCCTCAAATTTTAATTTTTTAATCTCTTTCTTAAACTTTGATTAATATTTTAAAGGAAAATAACAGATTTATCCTGATGTTTTATTATTGAATCAATTTAACTCTCAATTTTGAAATAATATCAATTTTGAGATAATATTAATTTATTATTAAAGATTATAAAACATACCAATTGATCATTCTGTCCAATTGAAATATCAAGAGACACTGCCTAGCCAAACAAGGGCAAAACCGATAATCAAGTCCACCCTCCCAATTCCTTTTACTCCAACCACTTTCCACCCGAATCTTCCGTCCACTTGCCCATTAGAGCACTCCCTCCCTCTCTGCTTTAATAACCCTTCCACCTCTGGGAACAGAGACATTTCTCATAAGAGAGTCGTGCCACGAAGAGAGAAGAAAAAGCTAGATGAGAAAACAAAGGGAGACGAGAAAGGAGAGGCAGACTGGAGATTCTTTACAAGCCAAAGACTCCCTACTTTTCTTCTCTCTGTTGCTGAGATTATCTTGTCATGGTTGCAAAGAACCAATTTTTTTTTTTTTTGCGCTGAGTTGCTTAAGGTTGCTGAGATTTACTGAGTCAACAAAGTTGCCTCAAGAAGAAGGTGAGTGTAAATTCTTGTCCTTTTATTTGTATGTTACACACTCTGTTTGGTTGCTGAGAAAATGCATTGAAGTTTTAAATCATGGGTTTTATGATTTCTGGGATGTTCATTGGGAATATTATGTTTGGTTCCTGGGAAAATGTGAGGAAACTGAAGTTCAAATTATGGGTTTCTTTTAGGATTAGATATAGAGATTTTATTAGTCAAGCTGACATTGACTATAGCTCTTTGGATTAATTGGGCCTAGTTTATCATTCTTTTTGTTATTTATTGTGTGAAATTTTCATTTTCCTTTTCAATTTTAATAGTCAATCTGGAATCAATTTTCTGACTGAAATTTTTGTGATTAATTTCATTTATCAGTGCTCCATTTTCTATTGTTATTTTTTTTCTTGTAAGTTTCATTTTCTGGTGTTATGGGAGTACATATCTCTAACTATTGAAATATTCTTGCTCCACGCACAAAATAATATGGAATCATGGAAGGAATTTTGAATCTGAAAATAGAAGGGAGTTAATTTCTTTAAAAAAGAAATAGAGATACTGAAGTTTTCGCAGTACCTGAAGAAAAAAAAAAGGAAAAAAATTAGTTCACTAGATGGGCGAAATTCCCTTCATTGTTATATTTTGTTTTTTTGTTGGCCTGAAACTAAATAATTTTAACAAATCCAGGTACATTCTATTTTGAGGCAATGTTTCGTACTTTTTACTTTGAAGAGTTTTAAAAAAGTTGGATTCAAACTGGATTAAATTCAATTCTAAATGTCGTCTGAATGTAGAACTGAAATCAGATGTGGGACCGTACAGGCGTTGATGTACAGGAAATGATGAAATACTCGTGTGGTGTGAAGCACGTGTATTTCTCATTAAAATTTGATCTCATGGAATGTCAATTGACATATCTTATTATTCTAAAAGTAAATTAATACTTTTAAAACTCACAGTTAAATAGACTCAACAGTAAAATTTCAAAAATAAATATATTTTTTTTCGTATTTCAATTTGGGACTCTGACCAGCTTAATGGTCGGGAGAATAGACATTTTACCTCGTCTGCGCCAGGTGAGCATTAACGTGGCTGATTGGCAGTGTGACTAGCTTAGGGGTTGGGAGAACGCCTAACTGAACGCCTTTGCTGAAGGAAATTAGACTGGTCTTCAAGATGGTAATTTGAAATTTGTATGCAATTAAAGATGGAGATTATTGGGTAATCGAGCCACACCATAGAAAAGGAATTCTCTAAACGAATACCATGATATAAAGTTGATATATTTTGACACCCAAGTTAAAAGCCAAATCGTTGACCCAAATGAACCAAACCAAAAATCTTATAATTTTAGTTTTGTTAGTTTGATCGGTTTATAATTCATTTATTGTTTGTGATAAAATTCTGCGTAACTTTGGTTTCATAATAAAATCAACCCAAATCGAGGCATGCACACACCTAAAATGGGAGTGAATACAATATATACAAATAATTACGTGGAATTTAATGAAATTCCATGATCAATTGTCTTGTAACTCCTTTATACACATTCAGAAGGCTTACAGTTACTCTTTGGAATCCATGGCCTTCTGAATCAAGTTGAGTAATGAATCTATATACAACAAAGAATAGAGTTTCCTTGCGCATGGAACATGAATTGCAGTCCAGACTTGGAAACTCATTTGCAATCCATTCATCTGAAGGCAAGAAAATCTCTAACAAATTAAGATTTATTTGATCAATCAAAAGTTGGGGGCTTTAAATCCACAGTGGGAGTTTCAGGAGGTCTGCTATAAATATCATCAAAATAAAGATCAATATCCCCCCCAGCTTCAAGGTCAACCATATAAGTGGTCCGGGATAACCTCCGAGAACTTGTCCAGTCCAAGTACTGTTCTTGCTCTTCTAAGCTTTTCTCTGAGAAATTATCCATATGATTGTCTGAAGTGTATCGGTTGAAATCAGGAGGCTCAAGAAAACTCGCCTGGGGCTCTGCACCACGAGGGCCGCTTCTATCCCACCAATGGCTCCTAGTAGGTTGTCCACAATTACTGGCATCATGATGTCGTAGAACACTCCCCTGGAAGAAAGGTGTTGATGTTGATGCCTCCATATGCGAATGCTCTTGATCCTCATATTGGTTCCCCCAGTAGTCTTCATATCTTGCTTCATTTTGTGTCAAGTTGGATGGCATCCAATAATCTCTCGGATGTTGTTCTGTCACTTCATAGGGCGCCACTTGATTGTCTCTCACGTAGCTGGTCACATGGTGAGGTCTAGAAGTATAATACCAATCAAGAAGATACGGGTGATTCTTTTGATCTGCATCAATTAGCCATAAAGAATTCATATGACCGCCAGTTCCATGAGTATTCTGTGGCACTTCCCTTAATAAAATGCTGTTTCTGTCTACATGACCTCTCAGATTGGGGCTGCCTCGCCACATTCCAGGAGGAGAACATGCATATCTAGTACTTTGCCCTTGCAGCTTTTGCTCCCTGAAAGTTGTAAGATTTAACAGGAACTGCTTTCCCTGAGCATTTGGTTCCCATGAAGGGTAGCTACTCTGAAAACTGCAACCAAAATAGAATAATTTAATACTGTCTTATTCCTTTGCTCAATTCAAAATGAAGCATCCATTAATAATTTATATATCTGTACAGCATATAAAACATTATCAAATTCTACAACTGGCATTGCTATATCATACCTCAAGAATGATTTCTCCATTTTCCCCTGAGAACTCCTCTGGGTGCGAGGTGCATTGTGTGGTGAACCATAATTGCTATTTCCATGGTGCTGAAAATCAAAGACGCTAAAACTGCCAAAAGATGAAGGGGAATAGTTAAAAACTGTTTCTCATTAGTGTCAACACAGCCAATAATTGCTCATTATTAATAGCCTAAAAACTCACTACTTTTTTTTCTTCTAAAGTAATAGACTAAAGAACGATGGTCAAGAAATGTCAACATAAAGAGAAGAGACTAACCTGCAAACATGGCCCACACCTTCAATATCCACCGTGAAATTTGCAATGAATTGTAGAATGTCATCCACCCGCTGCAAGATAAACATAAGAAATTCCAGTTCAAAACCTGGCAGATATGGTGTAAAAGTAGTAATCAGAGAGTGATTATCAAAAGATTAAATGAACCTTTGGGACTACAAATATAAGCAAAAACGGCGTGAGGAAAATTGAGGCCATCTCCTCTAGTAACATCATTCCAGTATACTGCATCACAAAAATAACCACAGCACCATGAGCACAACAATACCTAAAAGTGAACTTCAAAAACCTACTGCTTTAGATCCAAGAGTCATTAAGCCCTAAAAAAGAAATAAAAAAAAAAAATTTTAAAAAATGAGAGCAAACTACACCAATTCATAATGCATTCATTGACAAGACGAGCAGCAATCTTGGGATAGAATTCTTACTATTGACAATCTTCAAAAGAGGGGATGATTTTGGCCAATAGATGCTATATGTGCAAAGTAAGGCCGAATCCGTTTTTCATCTATTGGTGGACTGCTCTTTTGCTAGAAGCTTGTGGGAAATGACATATAGAATTGTGGGAGTCTCTTGGGTGGTGGCGGGGTCCGAGAAAGATGAAATTGAGGCTTGAAGTGGTGTAAGAGCTTCCAAGGAGGCCAAAAAGGCCTTAGTTTTAATTCCTTATTCGATTTGGTGGATTGTGTGGAAAGAGGAATTGGAGGTCCTTCGAAGGCTTTGAAAGTTCAATTGTAAATATAAGAAATAGTTGGTTCAATACTCTTAATTTTTTGGTTAGAGAAAATTTCTTTGTAAGTAATGATGATCTCTTAGATTTTGTAGATTTCCTTCATTGTAATTAGCCTTTGGCTTTGTGGTGCACCTTCTTGGTGCTTCCTAATAAATTTTTTGCTTAAAAAAAAATGAGCAACAAATGTAGCAGACTAGAGGCACAGTAATAAAAACAAGGAATATTACTACAAAATATGGAAGAATTACACGGAACTTACACAATCTCTGGTCCTATCCTACAAAAAGGAATTTAAACTATTCTTGGTGCGATATCACATCAATATATATATATATATATATATATATATATATATTGCAACAAAATCAAATATCACTTCATATTTCGTGCTATGCTACAAAAGTCAATAATTAGAAATCCTAATCTCAAACTTACACAATCTCTATTCCAAGATTTTCTTGTTTGACTAAGAGTATGTTTGGAACAAATGAATTCTATGGAAATTCATTTGTAATTCTATACTATGTTTAGAAAGACAAAAAACTATTGAATTCAATTCAAAATGAATTAACTATGGAATTGAGTTAGTTAGTTGTAAATTCAATCAAAATTGATAAAATTTGCAAATGAATTTATCAAAATAAATAGTAAAAAGTTATGTTGACCAAAATACTCTGTTTCCCTCCCTCCTTCCTTCCCTCTCTCTCCTCTTTTGAATTTTTCATTTGTTCCAAACATATTCCAAACATTTTAAACATGAGAATTTAAATAAATTCTATCATTTAACATAAGAAAATCAAACATAAAAATTCATTTCTAGATAATTTTTTTCAATTCATTTGAAAATAAAATGAATTCCATTTCGGTTTGACTAAGCATGCAATTCCAATTTCAGGGAAGGAGTAGAAATTGATACTTCACCAGGATTACCTGAAATAAGGTTTCAAACTCTATACGGACAGTCTCAGTATTTTCTTTATCACGCCATCTCTTTGGCATATAATGTGTATGTTGGACCACCATAGATATTGCCCCTTCTGGATCAAGGACCAGAATCCCATCTGTAACGGCAGCTCTACTAATAGCTGTTATAGTTCCAAAAACAGCAGCATACCAGAACAAGTTGCGCCCAAATATCTACACATTTAAAAAAGAAAAGAAAAATGCTATTAGAAAATTAACAGCAATGATTACTATCAGTCTACATATATGAATTCAACAGCAATGATTACTATTAGTATACATATAATAAAAGTCTTTATGGTGCATGAGCATAAATATATTACATGGCCCTCTAGCAGAGATTCCTCCAGAAATGCAATGATGATCAAGATAGCAGCAAAGCCACCAGAGACAAAAGAGATAAACTTCGCAATAATTGAGATGATTGGTGAGGGGAATTGCTTGAGATACTCAGAAGCATGCATTACACTGCTGTTGATCCGATGCTTGAATAGATGATCAACCTGTAACACAAAGTCAATGGTAACTGTAAAAACACAACATGGCAGTGGATAAAAGCATGGCAATTTTTAAGGGTGAGCATGGAAACCGGTGGACCCGCAGACCTGACCCAAACTGATACAATGGGTTGGGTTAGGCTGGGTTGGGTCTTTTTAGAAATTGGGTTGGGCTAAAAAATTATTGAACCTGCTGGATTGGGTCGGGTTATAGGTTCAAATTTTTCAACCCAAACTAGTAAGCCGATCAATATATAATTATATTTTTTATATATTAATATTTACTAAATATAATTATTTATACACTGATTATTTTTTATTCTCACTTGTACATAGTTTCTTTTCAGTAAAAAAAACCTTAGGATATATATGTGTTTAAAAGTAACCCTAACCTTCTAAATCCCTAATCGATCAAACGCCTGCACACACCCTCACCCTTCCTAACTCCCTCATCTCTCTCGTGCAGTACCCACTCTGCTCATTCACTGCTGCCGGTCTACCCACCTTCCCCGCTGATCACGTTAGTTAAGGTAAACTTCTAACTCTCTCCCAATAAAGTATAAACTGCAACTCTCTCTCTAAATTGCAAGCCTCACTCTCTAAACTGAATCTCTCTCTCTCTGTCTTGCACATAGATTTGCCACTATCAGCAAGGGATAATTTATTTGAGCAGAGTAGATACATTCTTGATATCAATTTGGACAATTTTTGTTCAATTTTGGTAAGTCTTTTCTGTTAAATTTCTGTTTGATTTGGCGATTTGGCCACCAGCTATTTGGTTCTGCCTCTATCTTCGTTTTTTAGCTGGGTCTGGGTTTTTTTTTTTTTTTTTTTCCTGGTCTTGGCTGCTGGGAATTCTAATAATTTGGTGGTTTAGGGTGCTGTTGTGGGTGGTTTGTTGGTTTGTTGCTCTGGGTTTTTTTTCTCGTCTTGCTATTGGTTTGTTAATGTTCATATCAGTTGTCTTCTTTCAGAATTATGCTTGCAAGTTGAGGAAAAGTGCTACAATCAAATACTGAGAGTTGCTAGTCAGTATTAGAATTTTGTTCTGTCGAAGCAAAGAGTTGGAAATTATGCTTGAATTGTTTTTTTAGTGAAAAATCCATGGGTTAATTGTTACAGAGTTTATTGATCCTAATTGATAGCCATTAGTGGAGATCAAGCTTGAGTTTTTCTTTTTATTATTTGAACTTTTCATGGATCAGCATATTGGATGACTTACTGTTCTGTTACTTATTTGAAAGTTGTTGTGTGCATGAAATTGAACTTTTCTTATTTTATGTTAGGTGTAGATGACGAATCAGCAAGTGCTGCTGCTCTCCTATCAAAAAATGATGCCAAGAAGTCTTGTGTTCCTAGAAGATTAGTGATTGACAATGATGAGTATGTTTCTGTTCTTGTAACTTCATTCTTTTTAAATATCTTATCTAATTCACTGCATTTAATGAAAATATTTTCAATTGATGGTGATTGAGAAAATGCGTGTACCATTCATTTATGATTGTTAGGTCTTTAGAATGAGATTTCTGTTTTGTGTTCCCATTAGCTTTAACTTTGAAATATTGAGATTGAAATAGTGCATGCTGAAAAAAATTAGTGCAACTTTTGTATAGAGAGTTCTAGCTAGTGGGATTGGGTGTCCTTAATTTGAGTTTGTCCTTCTAACAACATTTTTCTTATTGAGTCCTCCTAACTTCTTTTTTTTTTGGATTGAGTCCTCTTATTATAGTGTTGAAGTTTTGAAGATTTTGAATGGTCAAGCACCACTAGAATCTAGTTTTTATTTACTTTTGTATGGTTTATATTAAATTAAATCTGTTTGAACTCTATGTCAAGTGATTTAAGAAAATTTGTAAGAGATAAATTTGTAAGATTTAATAAATTATTGAATGTATTTGGTTTTGGATCTACTAGAATATTTTTTTGTTATGCAACATGTATTATTTAATTTTTAAGTAAAAAAAATTAAACCGATCCAAATCGATTTGAATGGGTTGAGTTGAGTTAGGGTTAGATGGGTTCATGGGTTGGATTGAGTTGGGTTGAATTTTTAGGCTACTCGACCCATGCTCACCCTGGTCAATTTCTGTAAGGTTGGCTAAAAAGACAACACTAATTTTGTTCATGAACTTTCTGCAAAAGCCATGTAAGGGAAGCTTTATGCTTAAACATATAGCAGTAAATTACATTTAGCAACCCAAATACTTTCATTTTATTAAGAAAAAGTTTGGTTTAGACTAAAAATAGGATTTTTTTGTCAGACAAGAAATATAACTTCAAACATTTCACAAAAACAAATGGCAATAACTAGATAAATATTCCCAGTTAACATTTCAGACACAGGAAGTGGATTGAATTTGTATGAACTTTGCAAAAGGAAAAAAAAGATGATTTAGCTTAATTAAAGAAGGGGAATAAAATAATACCTCATTAAATTCCCTAAAAATCCACTTCGACAAATTGGACCATCTTCGAGAAGATGCAGTGCTTGGATGATTGTAGAACTGTTCAGCATGCCTTAGGAAGAGATATACTAACATGAATATAACAAGAAATGGAGAAAGAAGAAGCATTGCAAGCCCAACTACTATAAGCCTTTCCTTTAATGTTTTAGGATTAGAAATAAAATCCATTCTAACACAAAAGTTCCTGCAAAAGGAGAACATTCCCATCAGAAAATGATCATACATCTCAGAAGCATATAAGATGATTAACATTCACTGACGCACTTAAAAAAACATTCACTCACGCACTTCTTAAAGTAAAAAGTCACATAGTTCAACTTTAAGTTTATCCAGAAGGAAGAATAAATGCATGAATAAAAGATGCTGAATAAAGCAGTGTTATCCAACTAAAATCTTCATGTATAAAGCAACTTTAAAAAAAATCCCAGCTTGCTGGGATTGAGGATAAAAATGATGTTCCATAATTTTACTCTACCACTAGCTATTTTTAATACACAAAAATACACCCAACTTAGAGTCTAATCTTAAACATGTACCTTTATTGCAAGTATTTGGCCAAAAGATTATTTTGCTACTTATTCACGATGCAATTCTACTGCTTTAAAATTACAAGGACAACGATTAATTCCAATCTCTGACAGTCTGACAGCATCCAAGAAAACGAGAATAATAGTATGACAGCTTTTAGGCACACAAGGGTGATGCATGGGAAATGTGTTCTTCTCTGCAATAAACCTCTGCAGATATCCTATCATCTGATACATCCTGGAAACAGATGCATCATTATTTATCAACTACTACTGAAGAAAACAGCAAGTTGACAATACCCCAAAACAAGAGGGTATAGCACATTATATTCCACATGATTGGACTAAATAGGAGGAGAAACATAGAAGACACTGGCATTGAACACAGTAAATACACATAGACACATGAAAACACATATAAGATGTATTACAAGAGTTAAGATACTTGTATAAAACTCAACATACCGATCAAACATGCTCTGCAGTATGCACCAATTTAAGGTCCACTCGAGTGTCTTCGTCAGTATTGGGCGATATCGCTTTCCATTTGGCCCAAACTTGACCGATGGACCAGCGCCTGGGACCCACTGTAAGACTGGAAAAGCAAGCACTCCTTTATTGAGCATTCCAATCAAGTAGTTCTCCTTCCGCATTAGCCGCATCACCACATCATGAGCAGAAAGATCCTTAACCACACAAAGCTGTTGTGAACTTTGTAACCGGACAACCTTTTCAAGAATTGTCGCCCATGGCATGGTTTGAATTTCATTGTCGGTAACATGAAGACTGCAAAGTATATAAACAACCTTGCTCATCATATTTGGTGAAAAATGCAACAAAAACATTTCTCAAAAGGCAAAAGGAATTCTTTCAACACATTTTGAACAGATTACATTCAAAGTTACCTGTTATAATAGAAGCGACGGATTCCCAGAGTATCTTTTAATTGGGCAAAAAATCTCAAAAAACAGAATATCCAATAGATGGAGAACAACCCCAAATATCCAATAATGATAGCCTTTGAAAGTGTAAAAGGGGTTAATGGGTGCTGATGAAGAGCTTCCTTAGAAAGATCGCATGGTTTAATTCCAGATTCAACCGCATCCATGCCACACTTCGCATTACGAAGACCATTCCAATCAACATATAATAAGAAAAATCCCGAGAAACATATAGTGAAACCTAGACTCAGCAGCTCGACAATCCACTTAATAATAAGGCACCAAAGACCTTTCTCACAATAGTAGCTGTAAAGCCTTTCAAAGAACAGGTCCAAATCAGCAATTGGTTCCACAGTCAAACTCTCTCCGTTAAGAAGCCCTGAAGGGCTCTCACTACCAGGAGTTGGTATCCTTCTATAGTCAGACAACTCAATCTCAGGAGGCACATCCTCAAGCAAACCTGTTGTCAGAGGTGATTCACCACTCCGTTTCCATTTAAATATGTTGAGAGCATTTGTGGCCTTATGCCCACTGAACATCATTCACAAACACACAGTCGGCCAAAACAGCAAGTCCATTCCCCAAACCACGACAATGGTTAAGGCAATGTTCTGGAAAGAAAAAAGAACATCAAATTAATTCAATCTATAAGCATTATGAACAGAAGAATCATTAAGCATGTACGACCAGATGAATCATGCCAGCAAAGAGTAGAAGGAAACAGCAGCAATCTAAACTAACAGCCACATTCAATGTGCAGCATTGCCAGATGATGAGCATAATTAAGATGATGGCCATGGCCATACAATAAGTTCCCCTTAAATATGCTCAAATTGAATAATATTCAGGTTTATTTGGTAAACAAGTACTATAAACCCTGATAAATCAGAAAGTGACACAACTATGGTCCTGAATATACAGAAAATACTAATTTGCCCAAACCGTAGATACTACATCTAATGAACAATATCCAGTGACTCAGTGAGTACCTATCTAAAAATTTAACAGTATAAGAATAAAAATTGATTTTGATAATTGTTAGAAGTCTTAAGCAGAAGGTACATGTTTAGTAAGAGACTAGAGAAAATCTAAGATTTAAATTATAGAAATGCTCACTGACTTGTCTAGTTTATCCATCCAAATGATAGATAATATCCACCCAAATGATAGATAATATCCACACAAAAGAACGCCAAATTGACTTCCACAATCGAACAAAAAAATTGCATGTATCTGCTATGATCTTCAATATCAGTTTGAAACACTCCAATGCTCCTATCAAAAATAGTTTATTAGGACCTCAAGCCATTACTGATACACCTTCAGTCAAAATTCCTATTCTACTGAACTGCAACTACGGAAGTTCTCTCAACAATGACAACTCCTAATGGCATGCTTCCTCTTTTTATTACCCACTTCCTTGCACCACATACAGGATGTGTAGTGATTCTAATCCTAGTCATTCTACTTTAACCATTGAGGTTGCCACGCCACCTTGCCATTACTAAGTCAATATATGTGCTCGTTATGACCCTTGAACATCTTAAATACAATTAAGTCCAAATCACATGCCAAGATACATATACAAATTCTTATCCTAATTATCTTTTTTGTGTCACATCCATCTTAATCCTACTGCATCCTAGATTAGAAAGATACAGATTTCAGCACCAAATACTGTGTCATATGGTGCTAATGGTGCTAATAGTAGTCAAAGAACACTGAATAAGCTTTGCTATGCATGTTAATATAGATGTCCCATAAAGTGCCAGCGAAACTACGTGCGTTACTGATGGTTATGCCTCAATACAATCCTCCACATGGTTCACAAGCCTGAGAAACGGTGAAATAAGAATTCTAACACCTCCCAGAGAGGAGGATATACATATATACCAAATGGCCATTTCTAGATGATTGCATCTCCTTTCTAACATGAAGCTAGATACAAGGTGACCCAGATAGTAAACACAACAGCCAGGTTGCATAGAGTTGTTAACTCCCAAGACACCAATAAAGACCAGTCTTTAATTATATGGTGCTTGATGGTCTTACAAAGAAGCAAAGAGGCTTATCAAAAGGGATATTTGTTAAGGTAAGGTCCTTAAAACTCACGCAGAGTCCGATACTGATGAGGCCCTACATCTCTATGTGAGGTCCCAAGTCCCTCCAGTCACCCTATTTCCAATAAGCATTTAACATAAGAATCAGCGCCATAAGAGGGATTTCATCATTGAGCCGCAGGTTTGCAGCCAGGACTAATCATCAATGATGCCTTCTTGTAGTGTCATCATACTAATTATTGTTATGCAAGCATGTTCTGGTTCTAGGACTTCAAAGCATATAAGTTTTTATGAACACTTATGCCAAGCAGTGGATACTCTCAATTCTCTCTTGCTCCATTTAACCCTAAAAATCAAATAGACCGCACATTGTTGAGCAGCAAATCAATTGCGTCCATGTACTAGTTGATTTCTTTAACACTCAGAGACTGGAATACATAACTAAGTACGTAACAAAACCATTAAAGCTCACAGCTACACTCAATATTTTCTTCCACATCCTTAACTAATTACACGGAACTTAAAGACCAATAAAACTTAATTTGCGGAGAAAAAGTGTACCATCTTATTTCACTAAACAGTAGGCAGCAGCTGCAATGCAGCTGTTCAGAATCAATGCTAGGTATTGCAGAACTCTCAACGCAATCAGAGCCTCTTTGGATATCACAAATCGATAAAACTCCAGACTCAGTAACAATATTTTCAAGAAAGAAAAAAGAACTCCACATTTTTGGGCATAAATTGATACCCACGGTTCAACAGAATTTTTCTTCAAAAAGCATATAAAAAATAAAACTTTCTTTTGATCATATAGCACTATAATCCAAAAATAGGAAATGTTACCACCATATTGAACTCCTAGAAGCTTGTAACAATAATTTTGCTTAAAAAAAGGAGCTTCTTTCTTTGAATTATGTCAAACCCAAATGGCTTTATCAATTCTAAATACAACAAACTATTCACCAAACCTCAATCCATGAACTAATTTACATAAAAGATAAACAAAAACTATTGTACAATAACATGCGAAAAACATCCAATAATCGTGCAACATAAAATCCAGGAAACACGAATTTACCTGCGGCACCAAAAGAATGGCTGCGAGAAAGCGAATCAACAACCAAATGGTTGAAATCAGTGAAATTTAGTTGCAACCAGTTAAAATTGTTTAGCAAAAACATACAATGAA
Organism: Bretschneidera sinensis; assembly: GCA_023935145.1. NCBI lineage: Eukaryota > Viridiplantae > Streptophyta > Magnoliopsida > Brassicales > Akaniaceae > Bretschneidera > Bretschneidera sinensis. Next base: position 58,735,796 of record CM043697.1, on the reverse strand, counting down.
TTGGCAATAAGATCAACCAGAGATTATAACAAATGGTTCAAGGTAAAATGGAGAAGTCGAAACAATGGAAGATTATCGACAAGAAACCCAAGAGAAAGAGAGAAGCAAAAAGGTTCGGTTGCGTGGACGAAAGAGGAATTTTGTGAGTTCCTGATTTTGTTAACAATTTATTACTTAGGATTTATTTACAGGGCTTTTGTGTTTTTCATTCTCTCTCCTCTGTGTGAGAATTTCTAAAGGAGACGTGAAGGGGAGTAGTGCGTCCTGTTTTTAGGCTTTGAAAATTGAAAGCCTTTGTTGAGTAAAAGTTTTTTTGTAAGATCGGTTATCGGTTACTTACAAGTATTATTGATAATTTTAAAAGGATTGATAAATTATATTCGCATAAGTGTTATTTTTAAAAAATAATATTATTAACGAAATTTTTTAAAATTATCAATAAAATATTGAATAAATTTAAAATATTTATTTTAAACTCGTTTTAAAAAATAAAAAGCTATTGATTGCTGCATTTTATTGAACTTAATTCTTTATAATCTTATTCCATGAAGATCATATTTGATAATTGATTTAAGTATATTTAAATTTATAAATTTAAATAATTTTTATTTTAAATTAATTAATTTTATTAATTTAAATATGTTTTAATCAATTTTTTCTTAAATATATCAAGCAGATTTTTGATAATTGATTTAAGTAAGAATTAAATCATTAAAAAATTTATTTCAATCCCTTTTAAATCATTTAGCAATGTAGTAATAATATTTGAATTAACGTTTCTTTTTTGTGCTGAAAAAATTTACTTGCTATTTTTTTATGAAAAAAAAGGAAAATTTTACTTTTTAAGTAAAGAAGAATTTGACATGGATTCATTCAGTTATAGAGGTGGGTACCTGAATCCATTTTTTATTTGAGATTTGGGTTTTCAATAAGTTGGGCCTAGAATTGATACAGTTTGGACTACGTTAAAATATCATGGAAGGCCCAGTTGGCCCTCTAACATGATCATAATAATATCTTGGCTTATTACAACTTAGTACAAGGCTTGCTCATGTCTGGTGCTTGGGTCTTGGGTCGAATTGTTTGATTTATTAATGCCTTGCCAGTATGAATGTTATTGATCTCGTGAATGGTTTTATGTGATTTGATGGGGAAATTCTTATTTTCTGAAAAAATAATTAGTCCTCATCTTCAAGAAATACCCATTGTTGCAAGATTTTTCATTGTCTTCCCTGGTAGAGCTAGTAAAATAATTTGAGTGACAAAGTCGACCCCGTCAGTGATCATGTCAAAGCTTGATCTGATGGATGCTACCCTTTATTTCATGGCTGTAGACTTCTCACTGAAAATGGAGCATATAGAAGGGAGACATTCAGAGATCAAGAACTAGGTACCCATAGAAGAGGAGGAAGAACAAAAAAAAAAGGGCAAGATAAAACTTTACAAAGCAAAAGCAAAGAGGATTAAGAAAATGAAGTTCCAGAAGAAATGAAAGAAAGAGAAGATGAGAAAGACACGAGAGAAAATGAAGAAGAAAAAGAGGAGAAGGAAGAGGAAACAAAAGAGAAAAGTGAAAAGATAAAAGAACTGAAAGAGAAAGGTGAACTTGACCTATCTGATCATGCGCACATGACTTATTATCAAAAGAACCTTTAAAGGTCAGAAAAGAGCTTTCATTAATTCCAACAAGCCTCATCTTCAAGAAATACCCATAGTTGGAAGATTTTTCGTTGTCTTCCCTAGTAAACTTGTAAAAAAAATTGAGTGATCATGTCTAAAGGTGGATTCGAAACGAGCAGCTCGCAGTTCATCTTGCCAAAACTCGACCCGTGACTCGTAAAAGTCGAGCTCAAGTCGAGCTTAATTTTGAGCTCATTGATTGGTTGAAAATAAGAATTGAAAAGAAATTCTCTATATTATTGATTAAATAAAAAGAATACAGTTGACCCAATATATAAACTTACAAATACTAAGTCTAATAGGAATAGAAAACAACAATTAAATAAGATAAATAAGATTCATTCCTACTATGACACTCATTAAGAATCACATTAAGACACTCAACACTCTCCCTCAAGTTGGAGCATAGATATCATATGTACCCAACTTATTACAAATAAATCGAACTCAAGAACCATCCAATGGTTTAGTAAATAAATCTGCTAACTGATTTGTCGACTTCACATGTCTGGTACTAATCACATTTTGTAGAAGTTTTTCTCAAACAACATAACAATCAACTTCAATATGTTTCGTTCTCTCATGAAACACTGGATTATTTGCAATATAAATAGCTGTTTGATTATCACACACCAGGCTCATAGAACTTGACTGGGTAATCCTGAGTTCCGCTAACAACTGCTTTAGCCAAACCATCTCATAGGTAGTATGCGTCATTGCTCTATATTCAGACTCAGCACTTGGCCCAGAAGCCACAGTTTTCTTTTTACTTTTCAACAATATTGAATTGCCTCCAACAAATACACAATATCTAGTAGTGTACCTTCTATCAGATGGAGAGTCAGCCTAATCTGCATTAGTATAACCTTTAATTTGAGCATGACCATGATTTTGATAAAGTAAACCACGGCCAGAAGCACGCTTACGATGTCTCAAAATTCGAATAACAGCATCCCAATGACTAGTTCATGGAGCATCAAGAAATTGACTAATCATACTGGTTGCAAATGAAATATCAGGTCTAGTAACAGTCAAATAATTCATTTTTCCAACCAAACACCTATATCGCCCTGGATCAGATAATAAGTCACCTTGATCAACTACAAGTTTTGTGTTAGGATCTATAGGACTATCTATAGGCTTACACCCTAACATTCTAGTATCAGTCAACAAATCAAGAACATATTTACGCTGAGATAAAGAAACACCATGACGAGATCTAGCAACCTCAATGCCCAAGAAGTATCTCAATTCCCCTAAATCTTTAGTACTCAAGAACTGTTTTAGTGCTAGAATGTCTTCTTTGTCATCTCCTGTGATCACAATATCATCAACATATACAATCAACAATATCCTACCTGCCTCACTGTGTTTATAAAATACATAATGATCTACACCACATATGTTGAGACCAAAATTAATTACTACTTCACTGAATCGACCAAACCACGCTCGATGAGATTGTTTCAAGCCATATAGAGATTTCTTTAATCGACATACTAACCCAGATTCCCTCTGAGCAAAAAATCTGAGTGGTTGCTCCATGTATACTTCTTCTTGCAAATTACCATTTAGAAACGCATTTTTCACATCCAATTGATGTAAAGGCCAATTAAAAGTAGTTGCAAGAGAGATAAACACACGAACAAACGTAATCTTTGCCACCAAAGAGAATGTCTCAGCATAGTCAATACCATATACCTGTGTATACCCTTTTGCTACTTGTCGAGATTTTAATTTGTCTAGTGTATCATCAGGATGAACCTTTATAGTATATACCCAGTGACAACCAACAACAGATTTCTCAAATGAAAGAGGAATCAAGTCCCATGTATCATTAGTACTCAAAGCATGTATCTCTTCATCCATAGTTGCTTTCCACCCAAAATGAGACAAAGCTTATGTAATAAACTTAGGAATAAAGATAGAAGAGATCGAAGCAACAAATTAAGCAACAAACGAAGCATATGAAGGAGATAAATGATCATAAGACACAAAATTAGCAATCGGATGAGCAATACATAAACGTTTACCTTTACGGAGAGCAATAAGATGACCATCATCAAATGATAAAAAAAGATCGTGTTCCGTCAACAATGGAGCAATTGGTGGAGCCGCAAAGGCGGAAGGTTGCGGATGACAGGAGTAAACTTGCAACATAGAGAAAGATGATGAAGAGACTATGGAGGAGGATCTAACTGTGTAAGGGGCATCGGAACAGGTAATGGACAAGGAAATGAATCAGTTAGATCTGAAATAGAAAAAGACTCGGAGTAATATGGAGTAGACTCAAAGAATGTAACATCAACACAAGCAAAGTGTCATTGTAGTGAGGGACTATAACAATGATAACCTTTCTATGAATGAGAATAGCCTAAGAAAATACACTTTATAGAGAGGGGATCGAGTTTGTCAACTCCCAGATAGAGTTGATGAACAAAACAAACAGATCTAAAGACACGAAAAGATAAGTAAAAGGTAACATCTCTAGAAAAGAGCACAGAGTGAGGGGTTTGGCGATCAAGAATAGAGGATGGCATATTGTTGATTAAGTAACATGTAGTCATAACGGCCTCACTCCAAAACAATTTAGGGACATGCATATGAAATAAGAGAGTATGAGCAGTTTCTATAAGATGACAAATTTTTCGCTCTGTAACCCCACTTTGTTTGGATGTATAAGAGTAAGATAACTGATGAATAATGCCAGACTTAGTCATAAATGTTGTAAAAGGCTCAGAAAAATACTCATGAGCATTATCACTATGGAGAATCTTAACAGATATATCAAATTGAGTTTTATCTCAGCAGAAAAGGCACAAAAAATAGAAAAAAAAACCTCAAAATGGTCTTTCATTAAATAAAGTCGGGTAAGCTTGGAATAATCATCCATAAAGGTAATGAAATACCGAAATCCAAGTTTGGAAGTCACACAACCCAAAATATCATAATATACTAACATAAAAGGGCTAGACACACAATTATTAATTCGAAAAGGAAATGACACACGGTGATGCTTACCCAATTGACATAACTCACATTCTAAAGATGAAACATGACTCAAAGTAGGAACTAACTTTTTCAGCTTCTCTAAGGATGAATGACCAAAATGACAATGTACCTGAAGTGGGGACATGTCAATCGAGCAAGCAAAAGGTGATGGGATAGGATCAAAGTAATATAAGTCGTCTAATTTATGCCCTCCACCAATTGTCTTCATTGCCTTTAAATCCTAGATAAGAATAGAATCAGGGAGAAATGTAATAGAACAATTAAGACGTTTTGTAAGCTGACTAACATATATCAAATTATACTAAGAAAATGGAGCATAAAGTACGAATGATAAAGACATAGAAGAACTAGGATGCACAGTATCAATGCCACTAGCAGTGGTTTTAGATACATTTGTAAGAGTAATATTAAGTAAAGACGAAGAGTGATAAAAACTAGAGAAAACATCAGTGGTATCTGACAAATAATTAGAAGCTGCAGAGTCAATGACCCAAGGTCTAGATGTAGAGTTAATAGATGATAGACAAGCTTTTGGTGTACCTTTATGGGTGGAAAAGGCAATCAATGAAGATATCTGGTTAGCTGCCTTATACTGTAAGAACTCATCATATTCATTTTTGGAAACCATCAGGTTGAAAGCATGGAATTTGAGGTAAGTCCATACTTAATATAAACAAAAGTTATATTATTAAAAACCATGGGACGACCAACTAACTTCCAACACGTCTCCCGAGTATGCCCAGACTGATGACAGTACGTACATTGATGAAGTGAACCTCAATTATGACCAACTAACTTTCAATACGTCTCTCGAGTATGTCTAGAACGATGGCAATACGTACAATAATGAGCAAAATTACCACCACGACCAAATAAAGTGCTAATATGAAGACTTGGATGGGGAGACACACCAGATATAGTCTTGGATTCCATTATGAATTTTTATAAAAAAAATTCTTCCGCACGGAAGATAGAGTTACGAGGAATGAGATGGGAACATTTTTCTTTTTTTTATAAAAAAAATCCAATAACCAAACAAAATAATACAGTAACCAAATAGGTTATTAACCAAGGAACCAAACAGCGGCTAACCAAGTAACCAAATAGGTGCTGGTGCTAATCAATTAACCAAACAGGATTAATCAAGTAACCAAACAGGAGGTCGGAGACGAAGCTGGATCGGAGGAGATGTCGGAGCAAGCCGAAATCAGAGAAGATATCAGAGCAAGTCGGGATCAGGGAAGATGTCATGATCCAGTCTGGTTTTTTTTTTTTTTTTTTTGATACCTATCAAATTAACAATACCGATGAACAGTGCCAGATGAATAGTGTTCGATGAACAGTGCACACTTTTTTTGGAAAAAAATAACGAAAAAAATTATTCAGGATCCGAATATAGTCCTATCTGTGATACCATGTTGAAAATAAGAATTGAAAAGAAATTGTCTTTTTTATTGATTAAATAAAAAGAATACAATTAACCCAATATATAGACTTAAAAATACTAAGTCTAATAGTAATATGACACAATAATTAGATAAGATAAATATGATACAAGCCTACTAGGGCACTCATTAACAATCCTATTAGGACACTCAACATGGACAAAACAAGCCAAGCTCGAGCCATTGAATATTTAACTCGATAGTTTGCGAGCCAACTCGAATTACTGTTAATCAAAATTTTTATCTTTTTTATGAATGTATTAAAGAAATTTTTGTTACATTTCTTAGTTTACTGAAAATGATAAACTAACTTGAAAAAATTTCATTTGAAAAATCAAAAGAATTGCCTTTATAGCAAATCTTAGTGTATTTGGAATGTATGCTGAAAACTAAGGTGAGCCTTTTATAATGAAACTTTATTTGATAGCATTGTTTTTCTTCTTGTCCATGTGTGAGTTTATCCAGCCTGAAGTAAGTCATTGTATCTAGCCTGACCAGCACCATAGCCACCATACTGCGAATTAGGTGCTCGCTCATCAGTGTCCATCGTAGTAAGAGAAGCTTCATCACCACGAACCTCATCGTCCTTCTCGCTGTTGTCATCCTCAGCACCAATCTGTATGTTCTTCCATGCTTTAAAGTAGATCATACCTTCTCGGATCATGCACCCTATCTTCTTCAGAGAAGAGACCTTGATGATGTTCTTTGGGCCGATGTCCTAAGCCTCAGAGGTGGGTAGGGGGACTCAAAAATGCTGTAGGATCAAGGTGATAAGTATCCCGTAGGGAAGGCACCCGGAGTCGTTCGCTTTGTCATTTATCATGGTGTCCTGTTTTGAGACACCAGATCAATACCACATCTATCTTCGAGAGATAGCCTCAACTTTCGAGTCATGGGTGGATGGTCCAACTCACGAGAGGTTGAACAACTTTGAGTCAAGGGAAATGTCACTACATTGGTGAAATGAAGTAGGCCTAAAGATGTAGTTAAGGTTGCCCCTAACTATTTGGTATGCCTCCTCATAATCAAAGTTGTCTGTCCATCCATCCAAACTCCATTAGATCTCTCCAACAGGGATCCTTAAGATATTGACCTGAGGGTCAGTGTTCACCTCGAATTCTATGCCCAATACCCTAGTTTTGAACTGAAGAGCCAATGGACTCGGTTTCACCAGGTTGGCGTAAAATTGGTGAATGAGGTGTGGATAAAATTTTTTGTGGATATTTACTAGGGGTGTGAGGTTAATAGCCTCAAAAGCAGTGTAGATGTCAAAATTTGCATGACAAATAGAATCGAAATCAATGAATCTACCCGATGTGATCTTTTTCTTGTGAATGACAGAGTTATACCTGCTTTTAGTAGCGGGGTTCCAGAAAAGCGAGTCATCGAGCTCAAACCTCGCCTTCTTGCTTAAAGAACCAACTAGCCCTTTCCCCTTTGGTATCCGGTTCAGAGGACTTCTTGGACTGGGGCCTTGTAGGCGCGTAAGGTCCTCCTATAGTGGCTTTTATCCGGATTCTCTCAAACATTGTGAAAAATGTTGTTTTAGAGAGAGATTTTGGGGAATAAAGGATTTTTAACCGTGAAAAGTTGAAATGGAAGTGATATGGGATAAAATTAAGGGTTCGAATGAGTAGTTTTGAGAGATTTGGGATTGAAATCACGGATTTTCTAAAGAGAGAAAACTTTAAGGATTTCAAAAAAGACGTGAAAACTGAAAAATATGAAAAAAAAAATTATTTATATAATTGCGATACCAGTCGACTGGGTCTTTCATAATTTGGGAAATTTTTGACATACGAGTCGACTGGCGGGACACCAATCGACTGGGTAAACTGGCAGAGACATACCAATCGACTAAAAGAACCATACCAGTCTACTGGGTAGGTTACTAAAATTACAAATTTTGGTTCCAAACAATATCTTGTGGTACCAGTCGACTGGATGCTTTATACTAGTCGGTTGGTAAAATGGGTAGTGGGATACCACTTAATTAGGGTGAACACACTAGTCGACTGGGTCCTCTAGAAAACTTAAAATTTTGAGCTCTAACTTGAGATTTCAGCACGAGATTTTTTATCTATGCCATCTTGAGTGAGAGATATATTAAATAAGAGTTAATATTCATTCACTAGATGTCAAATATGCACAAGATGAATGTTGATGTAATCAAACATATATTTTATCATAATCTATCAGGCCCATTAATAGTCTAATTTTTCAAAAGCTATCTTCACTTAAGGGTTTTGTAAAACTATCAGCTATTTTATCTTCTGAAGGAATGAATTTTAGTCTAATATCACCCTTTTGAGCATTGTCACTAATGAAGTGATGTCAAATTTCTATATGTTTGGTTCTAGAGTGCTGAATAGAGTTTTTGGTTAAGTTGATAGTACTAGTGTTATCACAATGAATTGGTACATCTTTAAAGTTCATGTCATAGTCTTCTAACTGTTTTTTCATCCACAACATTTGTGCACAACAAATTCTAGTTGCTACATATTCCGTCTCGGCGGTTGATAGCTCAACCGAATTTTGTTTCTTGGAAAACTAAGAGGTTAACATTGCACCTAAGAATTGGTATGTTTCACTAGTACTTTTTCTATCTAGTTTACAACCCGCAAAATCAGCATCTGAATATCCCACAAGCTCAAAAGCTGATTTTCTAGAATACCATAATCCTAGGTTTTGAGTTCTTTGTAGATATCTAAGGATTCTTTTTACTGCAATTACATGTTATTCCTTAGGATTAGCTTGAAATCTAGCACACATGCATACACTGAACATTATATCAGGTTTACTTGCAGTTAAATAAAGTAAAGCTCATATCACGCTTCTATAATTTTTAGTATCTACACACTTACCTTCCTCATCTAGGTCGAGTTTTGTAGAGGTGATCATAGGAGTGTCAATTGACTTTATGCTTTCCATCTCGAATCTCTTTAATAGGTCATTGGTGTACTTTGATTGATTGATGAGGATGTCTTCTTTCAATTATTTGATTTGAAGTCCAAGAAAGTAGGTAAGCTTTCCAATTATGTTCATTTCAAATTCATCTTGCATACACTTAGCAAACTCTAGACACATATATTCATTAGTAGCACCAAATATAATATCATCGACATATATTTGGATTAGTAGTGTGTCATCTTTGTGAGTTTTAATGAAGAGGGTTGTCTCTATTTTTCCTCTTGTAAAATTATTTTCAAGTAAAAACTTACTTAGTCTTTCATACCATGCTCTTGGAGCTTGCTTAAACCCATATAGAGCTTTAAAAAGCTTATAGACATGGTTTAGAATACTAGGATTTTCAAATCCAAGAGGTTACTCAATATACACCTCTTCTTCTATAAAACCATTTAAAAATGTACTTTTTACATCCATTTGAAATAACTTAAACTTATTAAAGCATGCAAAGGCTAATAACATTCGAATAGCTTCTAATCTAGCTACGGGAGCAAAGGTCTCATCAAAATCTATTCATTCTTCTTGATTATATCCCGTAGAAACTAGTCTAGCCTTGTTCCTGGTTATTATTCCATTTTCATCCATCTTGTTTCTAAATACCCATTTAGTTCCTATTATTGTATGATAGTTTGGTCTAGGAACTAGATTCCATACATTGTTTCTTTCAAATTGATTTATTTCTTCTTGCATAGAAGTTATCCAATCAACATCTTTCTCGGATTCTATAAATGTCTTAGGTTCTACTTGTGATAAATAAGCTACACAATTGCAAATATTTCTAATAGAGGAATGAGTTCTTACCCCTTGTGAAGGATCACCTATCACTTGATCGATTGGATGATAATTCACATACCTCCAATATTTGGGAAGACTATCCTCTTATTGACTTGTAGATGGTTGATCAAGGTTGAGAGCATTTACCTCTTGACTCGTTTGAGGTTGATTCTCCTTTGGGTCAACAATGGGAGTAGGTGTTTCTATCCTCTGAATGAAATCTGCATTATCATTAAAATAACCTACTCTACTACTAATTTGGTTAAACCCATCAAAGGCTACATGTACGGATTCTTCAACCACTAGAGTTCTTTTGTTAAAGACTTTATAAGCTTTACTAGAGGTTGAAAATCCTAAGAATATCCCCTCATCGGTCTTTGAGTCAAATTTACCCAAGTTAGTTTTATTGTTATTTAGGATAAAGTATTTACAACCAAAAGCACGAAAGTAAGAGATATTAGGCTTTTTACCTTTCTATAATTCATATGGAGTATTGTTCAGCATAGGCCTATATAAAACTCTATTTAAAACATAGCAAGAAGTGTTTACGGCTTCCACCGAAAAATATTTTGGCAAACTATTTTCACAAAGCATTGTTCTTGCAAATTCTTCCAGAACTCTGTTTTTCCTCTCAACAACTCCATTTTGTTGAGGAGTTCTATGTGCTGAAAAGTTGTGATCCATTCCATTTTCATCACAAAATTTTGAAAAGCTTTGGTTTTCGAATTCTTTTTTATGATCACTTCTAATGCTCAAAATAAAAATTTCTTTTTCATTTTGAACCTTTTTACACTTTTTACAAAAGTTCACAAATCCTTTGTAAGCTTCATCCTTGTAAGCAATAAAAGTAAAAAATGTATATCTTGAATAGTCATCAACAATAACAAGAGCATATTGATGGCTACCTAGATTTATGGTACTTATTGGATCAAACAAGTCCATATGTAGAAGTTCCAATGGTCTAGTAGTTGAGACTATATTTTTTTATTTAAAGGAAATTCTAGTTTGTTTTCCCATTTGACAAGCATCAAATACCTTGTCTTTTTCAAATTTGATTGTTTGAAGTCCAATGACTAAATCTTTTCTTGAAATGGTTTTAAGCAAATCCATATTCACATGGGCAAGTTTTTTATCCCATAGCCATGGGTTTTCACTAAATATGGGAAAATATTTTTAATTTTCATAATGCAAAAATTTTAAATCAACTATATAGACATTTTTGTGTCTTTGGCCAACAAACTTGATCTTATTACTCTTGATGTCTATAACTAGACAATGAGAGGTTTCACATATGACTTTTTTTTCCTTTGTATATTTGACCAATACTAAACAAATTTGGCTTAAGGCCTTACACATATAATACATGATCAATGGTTGAGAAATCGTTACCAACTTTTTCATGCCCAATGATCTTAATCTTTGTATTGTCTCCAATGGTGACATGTCCACCATCCCTTAGAATTAGCTCTTTGAACATGCATTGATCACCAGTCATGTCTTTATTGCATTTGTCACATAGTTGACTAATGCTAAGCAAATTTGGCTTAAGGCCTTGCACATATTATACATGATCAATGGTTGAGAAATCGTTACCAACTTTTCCATGCCCAATGATCTTAATCTTTGTGTTATCTCCAATGGTGACTTGTCCACCATCGCTTAAAGTTAGCTCTTTGAATATGCTTTGATCACCTGGTCATGTGCTTTGAGCATCCACTATCAAGGTACCAATAGTTACATTTTTCCTTAGTGTGGAGACATATCTATATTACACAAAGATACACAATTGCACTCTTAGGTACCCAAAATTTCTTGGGTTATTTGGGGTTGGTTCTAAAAAATACGGTTCCTTTAGATACCCATATTTTCTTAACATTATAAGGTGCTCTAAAATTATAGTCATGTTGATGATGCATGATGATGAGAGCCATAAAATACATCTTAATCGTGCTTATTTGTTAGCACTTTAGGGTTGACTTAGGTTTTAATTGCATTTTTATTCATTAACAACTCTAAAGTAGTATTCTTGGAACATTAACTTATTTCAGTGCATTTTCAGGTATCTTGAGTTAAAAGAGATGGAAAAGCGATCATCATTTTAAACACGAAACTTCAATGAAAACTCAAGTGAGAGAGTGGTCGCGGAAGAGCCAAGATGAAGAGAAACTAAGAAAGGAGTTTTCACTAAGTCATCAGAATGCCAAACAAGTCAATTATCTTTGCAAAATTAAACTGTATTGATGTAGGAAGAACCAGGAAGTGTGCCACATATACTTAGAAAGATCTGGAAGTCTACTTTCTGAAGGATTTTACGGTTCGTTAAAATCATTTCTCTAGAGAAAGTTATGGCGATTTCAGAGGACAGACGTCAGACCTCTTGAATCAGCACCAGGCCGCGCCGCACCTTGGATTATTTGAGGTGCACCTTGCAGAAAGAGGGCCAAAGGCACTGAAAGAAGCATCAGCCCGCGTTGCACCGTGAATTATTTGAGGCGCATCTCACAGCACCAGCACCTGACTTGACAAAACAGAGGCGCGGTGCCCAAGTGAAGGTGCAGCGCGCACGCAGCTTTGTGCTCTCCGAGTTAGACCCTAATTAGGTCTTTAATGACTTGTCCAAACCCTAAAACACCCTTAGGCCTTGTACACTATAAATAGACCACTTAGGGTTCGTAATTATGCATTCAAAAACCTGGAGAACTCAAGAAAGCAGCAACTTTTCTTCCATTGTGCAACCATGAGCCCCATGGCTAACTAATCTCCAAGCAAGGCAAAGGGATGAATCCCTAGGTGTAGTTGTTTCTATTTCCCTTATTTGATTCAGTTGTAATGGAGCTTTAACGTTCAAACATTGTTATGATTTACTTTTTATTCTAATTATAAAGATTTCATCTAATCCGGTGATTGTATCTTTTTCCTTGATATAGATTTAGTCATGCTTTCTTTATGTCAAGATTATTTGGGTATGATTGAGTCCGGTAGATCTAGCCTTTAGGTTTGTCCATTACTGCAATATTGTCATCAAAGATATATTGTCGTTTCTTGATAAACTTAAAGGATAGATCATGTGTGCATGAATTGAAAATAAAGAGTATTTCATAACAATCAAATTAGGGTTTATACATGTGCTTTAATTAAATATTTGCCAATTGCCTGTTTGGGATGTGAAACTTGCAATCGAGATAAAAACAACTGAATCAAGTTAGGATTAGGGCAACAAACGTAGGGAGGATTCCCGGATCCTTGTTGCTCTCCTATTATATTTCACAATCTACTTTACACAATTGTTTCACTATCAAATTCAGATTCTCTATTTAATTTGATCATATCGTCTCATATTAAAGTTTACATCTTTCTTTATAGTTAATTTGTCTCCCTGTGGAATCGACACCCCAAAGCTATACTATAACACCGCATTATAATACTTTGGGCGTAATCAAATTTTGGCGCCGTTGCCGGGGAGACGCGTTTACTCATAAGGAAGTTTGTCAACTCTAAGACAAGACGGTACTATCTTTCCTTTATATTCTGATTTTTTTTCTTTATTTTGTTCTGTTCTATTTATTACTTTTAAACTCAGCTGTTATATGCTTAGACCGAGAGACTCGCGAGGGAGATTCATTAAAGGACCTGAAATAGAGGTACCCCTTCCATCTTCGTCCGTTAGTGAAACCTCGCCTAGATCGGACCTTAGTATACACCCAACTGAAAATTTAGAAAACTTTGTCAACATGGCTGAAAACCCTAATGAGAATATAACTAGGACACTCAAAGATTATTTACATCCTAGCCAAACAGCCACACCATCGTGCATTATGTTTCCAACCAACACCCGCCATCAAGACTTTAAAACAGGGATGATTCAATTACTCCCTACTTTTCATGGTTTGGAAAACGAAAACCCATATGTGCACATTAGAGAGTTTGAGGAAGTAGTTGCGACTTTTTATAGTCAAGATGCAACTGATGATATCGTGTGACTCAAGTTTTTTCCTTTCTCCTTAAAGGATAAAGCTAAGAGTTGGTTATACTCGTTGAAACCACGATCAATTGGGTCATGGAATGAGATGACCCAAGTCTTTTTTAACAAATACTTCCCTCAACATAAGACTAATGCGCTGAAAAGACAAATCTCCACCTTTGTACAAAAGGAAAATGAGACTTTGTATTAGTCTTGGGAGAAATTTAAAGAGCTGTTAAGTATGTGTCCACATCATGGGTATGAAAATTGGCGTTTAGTGAGCTATTTCTATAAGGGTCATACCTATAGAGAACGCCAGTTTGTCGAGATGATGTGTAATGGTGAATTTCTACTAAAAGACCCTGATGAGGCTATCGATACCTCAATGAGCTTGCTGAAAAAGCTCACACATGGACTGGACCTAGTGCTACTGAAAGCACAAATAGGTCATGACCTATTGGAAACCCTAGTGGTGGCGAAATATACCATCTTAGGGAGGAAGACAACCTGAAAGCTAAGGTTGAACTGCTTACTAGAGAGCTAGAGGCATTGAAAACTAAAAAACCAACACACATGGTTAATCAAGCTAAACCATTGGAACCATGTTTTGTGTGTGGAGGGGTAGATCATCCCGCTCAAGAGTGCCCCACTTTTGTTGATATGAGAGGGCTGTACGAGGAACAATGTAATGCCCTAGGCATGTACAAGAAGCCTCAAGCACCCTTCTCTAACACATATAATCCGGGGTGGCGAAATCACCTTAACTTCAGCTGGAAATCTGAAAACCAACAGCATGCACAGCCCCCTAGATCATACCCTACACCTTATCATGCACCCTCAACCTCTAGGAACTCTTTAGAAGACACCTTACATGCTTTTATAGAAGCACAAGGTAAAACAAACCAGAGATGTGAGGCGTTGATTACGCAGGTGGTTGAGGAAAACAAAGAAATAAGGAGCCAAGTGTCTAAATTAATGGGCTCCTTAAGTGTGACTGAGCGAGGTAAGTTCCCTTCCCAAGTTCAGTCCAATCCTCACGGTCAACATATGGCACAAGAAAATTTGGAAGATATAAATACCATTGTGACCCGAAGTGGTAAGTCACTACACATCCCACCAATGAATAAATCTGAGGATGAGGAAAAGGGGCAACCTAGTAGTGAAAACGAACAACCCAAAGAACTTGAAGTAACCAAAAGTCCTATTAAGGTACCATTCCCTCAAGCCTTAAAATCAAAAAAGAAAATTCTGGAAATAAATAATGAAATCCTAGAGAATTTGAGGCAAGTGAAACTGAATCTTCCACTCTTGCATGTGATTAAACAAGTTCCCACCTATTAAAAAGTTCTCAAGGATTTATGCACAATTAAGAGGAAGCACCATGTCAAGAAAACAACATTCCTAACTGATCAAGTTAATGCCTTAATTGAGGAAAGAATTCCCCCAAAATATAAAGACCCGGGCTGTCCAACCATTGCTTGTAGCATTGGAAATCATGAGGTTGGACAAGCCTTACTAGATTTAGGAGCTAGTGTCAACTTGATGCCATTTTCCATTTATTTACAGCTAGGTTTAGGAGAAATCAAACCAACCGGTGTGGTGTTACAATTGGCTGACCGTTCAGTCAAAGTACCCCGAGGTGTGGTAGAGGATGTGTTGATTCAAATTGATAAATTTTACTATCCTATTGATTTCTTAATTCTTGATACCACTTTTGCTGTAAACACTAATTCCAAAATCCCTTTAATTTTAGGTAGACTTTTCCTTGCTACTGCGAATGCTCTAATAAATTGTAGGAATTGACTCATGAAACTGTCTTTTGGTAACATGACCCTTGAAGTAAATATTTTAAATGTTGCAAGGCAGCCCGAAGATGAGGATGAAAGCCACCAGCTTTGCATGATTGAGTCACTCATCAATGAGGGAGTCTCTTTAACTCATGATTATGATCCTCTTAAAAATTTTCTTGTTAATCCTGAAATAGATTTATCTGATGATAAAATGGATATAATTAATGTGTGTTCTGTTTTTGACAAATTTCAGGATTATGGCAAGCGGGCATGGCAACCAAGGTTTGAGGAGCTGCCCGAAAGAAGCCAGACACAAGTCCCCTCAAATGTGGAAGCACCTAAGGTCGAATTAAAGCCACTACCAAAGGGATTAAAGTATGCCTTTCTCGGTCCAGGTGATACCTTTCCTGTTATAATTTCTTCTTAATTATCTGAAACCCAAGGTGAGGAATTACTTCAAATTTTGAATGCACATAAATCAGCTCTAGGATGGAGCATGGCTGACTTGAAGGGAATTAATCCCCTAATCTGCTCCCATAAAATAAATCTAGATGGAGGAACTAGTCCTTGTAGAGACCCACAACGTAGGCTAAACCCCACCATGAAAGAAGTAGTAAAAAATGAAGTGCTGAAACTATTAGATGCGGGTATTATATATCCCATAGCTAATAGTAAGTAGGTCAGCCCTACGCAAGTAGTCCTTAAAAAGTCTGGAGTCACGGTGGTGAAGAATGACCTAGGAGAACTAGTCCCTACCAAACTTGTGACCGGGTGGCGCATGTGCATTGATTATAGGAAATTAAATGCTGCTACCCGGAAAGACCACTTCCCACTCCCCTTTATTGATCAAATTCTTGAGCGTGTAGCTGGTCATCCCTTCTACTATTTTTTAGATGGTTATTCCGGTTATTATCAAATCGCAATTGCATTAGAAGACCAAGAAAAGACCACTTTCACTTATCCCTTTAGCACCTATGCTTTTCGTAGAATGCCATTTGGATTGTGCAATGCCCCTGCTACTTTTCAACGTTGTATGATGAGTATCTTTAGTGACATGATTGAAAATTGCATGGAAGTTTTTATGGATGACCTAACTGTTTTTGGATCTTCATTCGATGCATGCTTAAAGAATTTAGAGAGAGTTTTGATTCGCTGTGAGGAGAAAGAATTGGTTTTAAATTAGGAAAAATGTCATTTCATGGTACCATCCGGTATTGTCTTGGGGCATATTGTCTCTTCTAAAGGAATAGAGGTTGATCAATCTAAAATTGAATTAATCTCTAAATTACCTACCCCCAAGACAATAAAGGATGTAAGATCTTTCCTTGGTCATGCTGGTTTTTATAGGAGGTTCATACAAAATTTCTCGAGCATATCTAGACCTCTATGTACCCTCCTCATTAAAGATACCCCTTTTGAATGGACACAAGCTTGTCAAGAGGCCTTCCAAACACTAATTGGCAAGCTTACTTCCGCACCTATAATGCAGTCACCGGATTGGACTTTACTTTTCGAAATTACGTATGATGCTAGTGACTACGCTGTAGGTGCTGTTCTTGGACAATGAAGGGAAGACAAACCTTTTGTAATTTACTATGCTAGTAAAACTTTAAATAGTGCTCAAATGAATTACTCTACAACTGAAAAAGAATTGCTAGCTGTAGTATTTGCTTTAGATAAATTTCGTGCCTATTTGATTGGTTCTCCTATCCTTATTTTTACAGATCATGCAGCCCTTAAGTATCTTCTTACAAATAAGGATGCTAAGGCACAACTAATCCAATGGATCCTTCTCTTACAAGAATTCGACATCACCATCAAGGATAAGAAATGAGTGGAGAACGTAGTGGCCGACCATCTCTCGAGACTTACATTCGAGGACACTCGTGATGACATGCCAATCAAAGATGATTTTCCCGATGAGCAATTACTCTCCATCACCTCTCTACTATGGTTCGCTCACATCGTAAATTATTTGGCTACAGGTGAGATACTTAGGGATTGGAATGTTCAAGACAAGAGGAAATTCTTATATGAGGTATGTAATTTTTATTGGGATGACCCCTATCTTTTCAAATATTGCCCTGACCAAATTTTAAGGCGCTGTATCCCTAATGAAGAGATTGATAGCGTCTTAGAATTTTGTCATACCCAAGCTTGTGGAGGCCACTTTTCAATGAAAAAAACCGCTGCAAAAATTTTGCAGTGTGAATTTTATTGGCCTACCTTGTTTAAAGATGCAAACATCTATTTTCGCTCATGTGAAAGGTGTCAAAAGTTAGGAGCTATGTCTCGACGAAATATGATGCCCTTAAACCCTATTTTAGTGATTGAAATCTTTGATTGTTGGGGCATCGATTTCATGGGACTCTTTCTTCCTTCCTTCGGATACCAATATATCATCGTAGCAATAGATTATGTATCTAAGTAGGTAGAGGCAGTAGCTTGCACAGTAATGATAATCAAACGGTAATTAAATTTCTCAAAGAAAATGTGTTATCTCGATTTGGTACACCACGTGCTATAATTAGTGATCGAGGTACACATTTTTGCAATCGCTCTTTTGAAGCTTTGATGAAAAAATATGGGGTACTGCATAAAATATCTATTGCCTATCACCCTCAGACCAGTGGACAAGTAGAGCTTGCCAATAGGGAAATTAAACAGATTTTAGAAAAAACGGTTAACCCGGATCGCAAGGATTAGTCTTTGAGACTAGTTGATGCACTTTGGGCTTATCGTACAGCCTTTAAAACTCCCTTAAGTATGTCACCTTATCGGCTTGTTTTTGGAAAGCCCTGTCACTTACCTGTAGAGCTCGAGCACCGAGCCTATTAGGCAATCAAGTCTTTTAATCTTGACCTAGGAGAAGCGGGTAAACTTAGGAAATATCAGTTGACCGAGTTAGAGGAATTAAGAAACGATGCTTATGAGAATTCTAGAATCTATAAGGCTAAGATGAAAGTATTCCATGGTAAAAACATTTTGAGAAAAACATTTAAACCCAATGATGGGTGCTCTTATATGACTCTAGACTCCATAAGCATCCTGGAAAACTTAGGTCAAGGTGGACTGGTCATTTCATAGTAAAGAATGTTTCCGAAAATGGAGCAGTGGAAATTGAGGACACTAGGGATGGTCGGATTTTTAAAGTAAATGGTCAGCGGCTTAAAATCTTAATCAATAGGCAAGATCCGGAAGTGGAAGACATTCCACTTATGGATCCGGTCTATTTACCTTAAAATTGATCATCACACAACCAAAGTGCGTTTTTTTTCGTTTTTTTTATTTTATTTGTTGAGTTTCTCTTACATTTTATTTTTTTAGTTTCAAATACTTTAAGAAAATTTATTAAAATATTTATCTATTTTTATTTTTTTTAATTTCATTTTATTTTTGGGCAAGCAAACAAATACATTTTTTTTAGCAGCCAGGCCCAGGTCAAGCCGCACCTCACCAGGCCCACGCCGCGCCTCACAGTGTGCACACGCACACAGGCCCAGCGCAAGCCCAACCCGTGCCGCGCCTCCCTCAGCCCGCGCTGCACCGCGCAGTAAGCGCAAGCCCACTGGCCCAGGCCCGCGCCGCACCTCGCCCAGCCCACGCTGCGCCTCCTGATCAAGCCCAGATTTTTTTTAAAAACACTTACACCTAACACTCCACACAATCTGCACTTCCTTTTTTCATTTCCCACTCACGATCTTACCAGCCTCTCCCATTTTCTCCCTTTTCTCTCTCCATACCCTAGCACTCCACACACAATTCCACTCCACATTCCTCCCTTTTTCCTTCATTTCTTGTAGAAATTTGCCTTAATCTTGCAATTTATGTTGAAAATTCCTCCCCTTAACTTGGTTCTAAGTAGCTTTTGATGTGCATCAAGCAAAATCTTCAAGGTGGTGAGTTGTCTTTCCTCTCTCACACTTTGGACCTCAAATAAGTTTAATTTCTACCCTTAATTGTTCACTTGTGTTCTTTAGTGGTTAAATCTTGGTTTACATCATATTCTTCTATATATTTGACTTTTATGGCATCAAAAATTAAGAGGTCTAGGGGGAAGCAACAACAAGACTATGATGAGTCAAAATTTGTGAGTTTTGAGGCAAGTGAGAGATATAATAGCTTGTTAAGTGCTAGGAAAATTATTCCCGAGCGAGGATTCAATATCACTGAGAAGAGAAACCCATCCTTATTTAGAATGATCATTAATAGAAATTGGGGCAATTTTTCTAATTCTCTAAAAAACATAGTTCGTGAATTCTATGCCAATGCCGACGAACATAGGAATGGTAAAGTCTTAGTTAGAGGAAAAACAGTCTCTTTTAGCCGCTCTTCCATCAATAAGTTTTATGGGTTACCCGACATAGACCACAGTGAGTATCGTGCATATGCCTCTAATATTGATTATGATGAGATTTGCACCACTCTATGTATTCCGGGCACCACCTGGAAAATGACGGGTGATGCCCCTAAAACCTTACTCGGCGCATCGTTGAATATCAATGCTCGAGCTTGGCAATATTTTGTGTGTCAAAGGATGATGCCTGCTTTGCATTATAGTGGCGTAACTGTTAAAAGAGCTGTTTTGATATATGCCATTTTGATGGGTATGACTATAGATGTGGGCGAAATAATATTTGATTCTATCTTACACACTGTGCGACACAAGCTTGGATTATACTTTCCTTCTTTGCTTACCCAACTATGCATCCAAGCTGATATTCCTTATAGTAGTCTCGAAGAGCACCAACCACCCAAGAAACCCCTCGATGATTACATGCTCAATCTAATTAAAACCTCAAGGCCACCAAATCCGAACGAGGGAGCCATGATTTTTGCTCCCCCTCCTCCCCCTCGAAATTCACTGTTGTAGAGCGTCTTGACCGTTTAGAGCATCGTTTTGAAGAACACCATAAACTGTTGTTTAATAGGCTAGATTGTCAAGAGTAGTTCTTGTCTAGGCAAGCTGATTATCAAGTGGAGGTATTCTCTTCTTTTGATCAAATGTACCATCACATTGCCTCCACTACTGGATGTCATATGGATCGCTTTCCCACTATGCCACCCTATCTGGGTTCATCTTTCGATCCACCTCAAGAGGAAGGTGAAGAGAATGAGGCCGAGCCTGAAGATATTGATGATTAATTTTGGGTTCTATCTGGTTTTTTCCCTTCTCTTTTAATTTTTATCGCCTCACTACTTTATCTTTCAATATGCTTTCCTTTTCATTACTTGTTTGTACTCAGTGTTTCTTTCCAGTTCATGTGCTAACATATGGTGGGTTTTTTCATAGTACACCGCCGCTGCTTTCTTTTTGTTTGTTCTATTTTGCAGATCAACCTTTTAACAAAAAGTAGAGTCTGCAGTCTAAATAGAGATGCACCACTTTCAGCTGTTGTGCCCTTATGAGTCCAAAAGGGGAGTTTCCTTTACTTTCTCTTTCACATTGAGGTCAATGTAATTCTTAAGTTGGGGGTGGAAGAAACATATGAATTGCCTTTCATTAAACTGCTTGGTGTCATTGTCCGTATCTTTTGTTTTAAGCATGCTTTGTATTAGCCTTAGAGTTAATTCACATGTCAATGATATAAACTTAATTGAGATAACATATAACATTTAGAAGAAGTTAAATCTTGCTTCAGTTTGAAATTAATTTAAGCATCAATCTTCATTTGGTTAGAGACTCTAGTTTGTAGTAAGATTGTATGATTAGTCTTAAACATTTAGAGAAATTTTATGTGATTGTTTTATGAATACTTTTGCGGCCTTGATAAGCTCTATAACTTACTTGATAATCACTTGAGGCGAATTCCTAGAATACACACTACTTAGGATATGATATAGGCCATTTTTGACCCGTTTGAGCCTTTCAAACCTACCATTGCTATATTTATCACTAATCACCTATTTAAGCCTGTTTCTTGAAAAGAAAAATTGAGCCTTGTTTCTTTCGATAAACCATTTACTTACCTTTATGAGCCTAAAAATATTTTATCCTTACCTTTCTTTTAAAAGAACTTAGTCATACACATGTTGTGAGAAGCACTTAAAAGGAGTAAAAAATATCACTACCACACCCCAAGCACATTAAAGAAGATAAGTTGGGGGTTTTGGAAAAGAAAAAAAAATGATGAAAAAGAAGGTGAATGGTTATGTGCCAAAAAAAATAAAAAAAAAATGAATTAAGGCGGAGAAAGAAGAAAGAAAGAAAAAAAATGGTGATTTGTTGAAAGAAATGCTCGAAAAATGGTTGGAAGAGTTGGGTATTGAAGTAAGGTTATCCAGTGCTTAAAGAGTTGTGTTCAGAACTAAGAGATTAAGTTCTTTTACTTGTTGAATCCTTCTCATTCCTTCTTAACATTTACCTTAGCCTAACGTTACAAGCTTATTAAAGACCTATTGATCCAATATAGTGTGATTTTTCTACAGTAATGGAGAGTGATTTGAAAGGTGAGCCTATGGAGCTTGTTTTTGTGATTGATGTCACGCAATTTATTATGTTTTTAGAGGCTAAGACTTGTATTCATGAATGTTATGCATAAAATCATCCGGGTATTTGGATTAATAGTTTGTGGTAAGATGGATGTTAAGAGTCAATAACGATTTTAAGATTGGTGTTTGGATTACTTTTGGACTTAGGTAAAATTTAATGATTCTATGTGCCATGTGTTATGTGCAATTTTTGAGACAAAATGTGAATTACTCTAGGTTAACACTAATATTGCTTTTCATTGACTTTGATTCCCACCATAGGATTCATCTCTTGTTTTCGCTTGAATTGCTAGGGACTAGCAATAAGCTAGTTGGGGGTTGTGATGAGAGCCATAAAATGCATCTTAATCGTGCTTATTTGTTAGCACTTTAGGGTTGACTTAGGTTTTAATTGCATTTTTATTCATTAACAACTCTAAAGTAGTATTCTTGGAACATTAACTTATTTCGGTGCATTTTCAGCTATCTTAAGTTAAAAGAGATGGAAAAGCGATCATCATTTTAAACACGAAGCTTTAATGAAAACTCAAGTGAGAGAGTGGTCGCGGAAGAGCCAAGATGAAGAGAAACTAAGAAATGAGTTTTCACTAAGTCATCAGAATTTCCATACAAATCAATCATCTTTGCAAAATTAAACTGTATTGATGTAGGAAGAACTAGGAAGTGTGCCACATATGCTTAGAAAGATATGGAAGTGTACTTTCTGGAGGATTTTACGGTTCGTTAAAATCATTTCTCTAGAGAAAGTTATGGCGATTTTAGCGGACAGACATCAGACCTCTTGAATCAGCACCAGGCCGCGCCGCACCTTGGATTATTTGAGGCGCACCTTGCAGAAAGAGGGCCAAAGGCACTGAAAGAAGCATCAGCCCGTGCCACACCGTGGATTATTTGAGGCGCACCTCACAGCACCAGCACCTGACTTGACAAAACAGAGGCGCACCGCGCCCAAGTGAAGGTGCAGTGCGCACACAGCTTTATGCTCTCCGAGTTAGACCCTAATTAGGTCTTTAATGACTTGTCCAAACCTTAAAACACCCTTAAGCCTTGTACACTATAAATAGACCACTTAGGGTTCGTAATTATGCATTCAAAAACCTGGAGAACTCAAGAAAGATTTCATTGTTATGATTTACTTTTTATTCTAATTATAAAGATTTCATCTAATCCGGTGATTGTATCTTTTTCCTTGATATAGATTTAGTCATGCTTTCTTTATGTCAAGATTATTTGGGTATGATTGAGTCTGATAGATCTAGCCTTTAGGTTTGCCCATTACTGCAATATTGTCATCAAAGATATATTGTCGTTTCTTGATAAACTTAAAGGATAGATCATGTGTGCATGAATTGAAAATAAAGAGTATTTTATAATAATCAAATTAAGGTTTATACATGTGCTTTAATTAAATATTTGTTGATTGCCTGTTTGGGATGTAAAACTTGCAATTGAGATAAAAACAACTGAATCAAGTTAGGATTATGGCAACAAACCTAGGGAGGATTCCCGGATCCTTGTTGCTCTCCTATTATATTTCACAATCTACTTTACACAATTGTTTCACTATCAAATTCATATTCTCTATTTAATTTGATCATATCGTCTCATATTAAAGTTTACATCTTTCTTTATAGTTAATTTGTCTCCCTGTGGAATCGACACCCCAAAGCTATACTACAACACCGCGTTATACTTTGGGCGTAATCACATGACCTAAGATAATAGTAATTGAAATTTCTAAAATTTCTTAATTGTGCATGTCTATAGTTCCTTGGATAAGCAATCCTAAAGTACATGTTTCTATTGTGAAAATTATGAATATGCATGTTATCTCTAGGAAATGTATGATGATAATTTCTAGGATAGACATGATGGTAATTCCTAGGATGTGCATGTATAGTGTGCAAGTTATGAGTATGCATACTATCTCTAGGATGCACATGATGGTTAATGCTAGGATGTGTATTGCTAGTATATGCATTCTTTGAATGATTATTCCTAGCATATGAATTTCTTGAGTGAGCATACATATATGCATGAGTATTTCTAGGATGTTTTCCTCTAGTATTTGCATTAGAATTTAAATTCATATTTTTAGACTTACTAGCATATATTAAAGGAGTGCTTTTAATCTTCTTCTTTCTCTTCCTTTTTGTTTCTTGTAGAGGTCTTGAGAGCAATCATCTTTTTCTTCTTCTCATCATCATTGACAACGGGATTAACTTCCTCTATCTCGTATATCAATAATGATCCGAGGAGTGTTTCGGCATCAAGTTTTTTGATATCTTTGGCCTCTGTGATGGCCGTCTTCTTTGCTTTCCAAATTGATAGCAAACACCTTAAGATCTTCCTCGTTAGTTCAAATTCCTCAATATTCTTACCAAGAAACTTTAAACCGTTAACAATGGTAGTAAAATGTGAGTGCATTTGAGAAATACTTTCATTTGGAGACATTTTGAAAGTTTAATATTCTGACACTAGCATATAGATTTTTGATTTTTTAACTTCGCTAGTTCCTTTATATGTAACTGGCAATTTGCCTCAAATTTTTTTAGCTGAAATATATGCTGAAATTTTATTGTATTCGACAATATCTAGAGCACAATGCAATATGCTAGTTGCTCTACTATTAAGAGACATCATTCTACAATTCTCTTCATTAAACTCTGTTTTGAGTGTAGGTATTGTATGATTTATTTCTCTAATGATTATTTCCTTTGTAGGAATTATAGGTCCCTCTTCAATGACCCTCCATAAATTGCAATCTTATCATTCAACAAATATTTTCATTCTAGTTTTCCAATAGTTATAGTTGGAGCCATTGAACAATGGAGGCCTAGTATAGGAATGCCCTTCGGTATAGCTATTAGATGTCATCGGATCAACTCAAAGATTTTAAGTCTGAAATTGAGTATAAAGCTACCAATTGTAAACCGAGGTTCAAACCCAAGAGGGGGTGAACTGGGTTTTAAATCCTTTTTCTAATTTACTTGCAAGTTTTTAAACAGTTAAATACACAAAGCATACAATCAAATATGTTGGAAATCACCTTGACAAGATGCCCAGGTGGTGATCTTCCAAACACCCAAGTCTTGAATGACTTGTATAAAGAATTCCAGCAATCGAACACAAGAACAGAAAATCAAAGAAAGAAAGAAGACAAGTAATTTGTTGTCGAGGTTCGGCAATGTGCTTACGTCCCCGTGAGTTCCTCCGAACTCTCTGCACTATCTCAATGGTTCTTACAAAGTTACAGCAATCCCCTTCAAGAATCCAAGTTCTTGAAGAAACAAGAAGAGAAGGAAGAATATGAGAACTCAACAATGTTCTCTAATCTAATCTAGACTCTCTCTATCTTATTACAACCAGCCTCACTACAAGAGTCCCTCTTGTGTTTATGTCTCTCTACACAATTCTCTCTTAGTGTTTACAATGATCTCACAATGTCACAAAACTCTCTTGTATGCGTGTTTTTGTATCTTGTATTATCTTATGAAATGAGGCCTTGAGAAACCCTTTTATAGCCTCTTAATTCTTGGACATTCTTGTGAGTCATTATCCTCCCTTTGATCATGTTCTTCCTTTAATATCAGCCCTACATCACTCTCCAAGTGATGTGGTACATTTTGGTGTGGTGTACACATGATTAGAGAGGTCTTATGCATGCTGGATCATGTGTGCAGCCATGTGCTGTGTGCTGCGACGCTGAAATGGTGTGGTGCGGCGCTGAGGCAGGGCTGGAAGCATGGCTTGCTATGTGCTGCGGCGCTGGTGCTGTGTGCTGCGGCGTGACCTGATATTGCAGCCTCCTGATGCTATGCGCACACCTCCTGCCTGTGGGCAGAAACTTCCACTGCAGTGTGTCTGACCTTCCCATGCTCAAAATTGAAGCACACACATGTGTGCAACCTTATAATTTGCTGAACTTTGATATCCCACAATTGGTTTGGACATTAACCAAACTTAGACCATGTTTGGACATGTTTGAAACTTAGGCAAATAACAACAAAATAATATGCTTGAAAGTAAAAGAGTTTAAGGAAGAGAATATGCAAACTTCGTTTATAGTGGTTCGGCAATATCAGAATCTCTCCAACCCTACATCCACTCTCCTCAAGGAACCTCCTTGAAGCAATCCACTAAAAGCTTAGTCGTGCAACTTAGCGGGTGTTGCACAAACCTTACAACCAATCTCTTACTCACGAAAGCTAATCTCTTCCTCACGAGAGTCACTCTCTTCTTTACGAAAGTTACAATAAAGTATTTAATCCTAAACACTCTAAGAGTTATTACAACTCTTTCCCTTTACAATAAATGAAGTTTGCTGTAAAGAAAGTAGGTAGAGAGATAGTAGTAAGTGCTTTTACAAATGAACAATATCTCTCTTTCAAGAAAAAGCTTGAAGAATGGCTCAACAATAAATTTTTCAAAGTTTTGAGAATTAATGGGCAATCTTGTGAATTAAATGTGTTCTTCTCTATTTTAGATGCTCATCGAAGTTGGTTTATATAGCCTTGAATCAATATGGCAGTTTGACACTGACTTAGTAGGTTTGGGGCACGAAATGCTCAAGTCTCGCTTCTCAAACGGTCATATTTTTGAATTACTAGTCGATTGGGTCCTTGTACCAGTCGACTAGGTCAAGTGAGAAACTTCACTTTTTAGGCTATGGGAGAGTACTAGTTGACTGGGTCCTAAGCACTAGTCGACTGGGAACTTTCTGTCCCAGTTACTAGTCGATTGGATCCTCAACACTAGTCGACTAGGAACCTTCTGTCCCATATCCCAGTCGACTGGTATATGGAGCCAGTCGACTGGGTTGTCTTTCAACCCAGGTTTTCATGTTTCAAAACTGTTTTTGACTTAGAAACTTTTGTACAGTTAGTTTATCAAAGTGTTTTGTAAATTGAGCCACATATCAAGCTATGTAATTGAATACGAGAGATTTATAATTGTTTCAATTACCTTAATGCTTATTCTAGATCTTCTGTCTTGTCTTGTTTGTCTGAATCGAGTTGAGTTCTTACATCATGTTTTTATACTGAATGCTTTTTCTGCTTAAACACTTAGATAAAACTGTTAGTGCAATTATAATAGTGTTTTGTTATTATTAAAATCAAATATGGGTCAATAACAACAAACAATTTTGAGTATTTTCAAATTTTATGGTTATCAGAGGTTGCACATGTTCTTGTTGCTACGAAAGAAAAACCTGATCGGACATTGGAAGTGAATTGGTTCTAGATTTCTTCTTTCATGGATTTAGGAATTTTGATTCCAAAAATCTAGCAACCACAAGAAAGAAGTTGTCTTGAAGGGAAAGTTTAGAGAGAAAACATGAAAAAATGAAAAGAGCTTTCACAGCGGATTCAGTCCAATTTACAAAGGGAGATGAGAAAGAAAAGAAAGAAAAAGAGATGAAGGAGAAAACGGATTAGAATAGGTTTAGTTGCTTTAATTTAAGGAAAAATAACCTGGACAATTCTCATTTACCCTTAGGATTTAACGAATTTTGTGAGGTCAAACTTCTAACAGCTATGTAACAGTCATTTCCAATACCATATGTATGTTTATGAAATTATCCCCTAACTTCAAGTATGACATTTCAATTTACTTTTAATTATTTCTTAGGCTTACTGTCCTCATATATGACTTTTTGTTGATGACAAAAAGGAGAGGAAATGCTAAGAAGCCAAAATTTCTTTATGAATGTTGAGTTTTACTTTCTAAGTCTTCCTGGTTCTTTACTGTCGTTCTGTTTCCATTGTTGATATATATTGGTTTTACATGGATACTCCAAGAGTGTAACTATACTTTAATTGATTGGGAGCCTTTATATGTCACACTCTTAACTACTTATCTTTCAATTTTAGCTTGTGGTTTTGTCATCATCAAAAAAGGAAGATTGTTGGCCTTGTGCATATTCATTTATTTTGATGATAAAAAAACTCTTTTGGTTAATATAATGATTTATGTAGTGTATTTCAGGAATATGTTGTCCATAAACCAAAGAGAAAGAAATGAGACAAGCGAGGCGGAAAACAATCACAATGGAAAACAAAGCTTCAAAAAGAAAGTGCAGAAGATCATGAAAAGCAGTAAGAAAAATATGGAGAAATAATTTGGTTATGAGGTGTGAATAAACACTATTTTTAAGGCAATGATTGCCCCCATTACAAATAGTATGTTGATGGGTTATGGCAATTCACCTCTATGATACAACAAAACCATCGAAATCTACTGTTGAAGATTTTCCTTTATGAGTTTGTATTTTATTGTGTGTTTAAAAAAATTATAAAAATAGGAGGAGAAAAGTACGTTAATTGTGATCAAGTCCTATATTTATTGTTTCTAAATAGATACCAAACACGTTATTCCAGAATAGTTGTGGCTTAACTAACTAACAGTTAATTAGCAGTTACAAATTCTGGAACAGTGTCTATTGAAATAAATTATGGAAATTAAAATAACTTCCCAAATAAATTTTGAAAATTAAAATAACTTCCAAAATAATTTTTTAATTTTCAACCATACGATCTTGATCATCCACACGGGCAAGTGCCAAGTGTTATATATATATATATATATATATATAAACCCATTAAGTCTATTATTTTATGTACTAGTGTGATTGTTACTGTATAAAAATTTTCAAAAATTTATTTCTTTTCTATGTGGGATAGAAATTTCCATATATACACAACACAAACTACGACAATATTACAATCTACTACAAATTTTCTAACAATCCTCCACTTTGATTGTAATATTGATTTATTATTTTTTTTGTGTTAAACATTGATAGGCTTATGCATATTAGAAATTATCTTTCGATTTAAACCTTCAGTTAGTATAAGTATTTTAGAGTATTAATGAAATTGATGGTGGCCTAAGGTTAAACCAAAATTTCTTGTATTAGAACCGAAAATACTATACGCATTAGTTTATCCAATAAATTAGAAGCTTGTAAAAAATTTGGTACTATTATAGTCATGTGCTATATCTTGGTTTCATAAATATTTACAAAATTAATTAGATTCAAACTTTTGCTAGGAGTGGTACCACTCTTTATATTCACATAGGTGAAGTTCCCTTTTTAAGCCCTTGTTACTGTAGGCATAAAATTGAATTTCAATAAGAGTATCTTCACTCATCCTTCAAAACATAACAGGTAGCATTAATTTTCTTGAAATGATTTTTTAAAAATTATTATTATTTAAATGAATACTCTTAGTGCTTATTCAATCACTTATCATTAATTTGTTATTACCATTAAACATTTGACTATTAATATTACTAGACGAAAGTTTGGTTTTCATTATTTGTGGCTTGTATACAATTTTTAAACCCATTCTAAACGATGTGGATCTAACCACTTTTCTCGAGAGTCCTTTTGTGAAAAGATCAGCTAAATTGTTAAAAGACCTCACATGTAAAATGGTAATTATACAATCTAACAACAATTGTCTAACATATTCATGTCGTAGCTTATACGTCTAGATTTGTAATTATACATTTTACTAAGGGCTCTAGGCATAGTTGTTTTACTATCAGAGTGCAAACAAATGGGTGGAATTTATATCAAGTAATAAACTTCTCAACCACTTCACCTCTTTGCCTGTAACAGCCAAAGCTACAAATTCAAATTCCATAGTAGAATGAGCAATACATGTTTATTTCTTTGAAGCGCATGAGACTGCTCCACTGCCAATCATGAATATCTAACTAGACATTGATTTATTATCACTTGTGCTCATTATCCAATTAGCATCAGTGAAACCTTCCAATATTTTAGGAAAATTATTGCAAAATAGTGCCAAATTTATTGTTCTTTTAAGATAACCAAGAACTCTTACTATAGCCTTCCAATGACTAGTATAAGGATTATTTGTGTATCTAGAAAGTTTACAAATTGAAAATGATATATTTGGCCCAGTGCAATGCATCGTATACATTAAACTGTCAATTGCACCAGCATACTCGATTTGAGAAATTGATTTCCCAATGTTTTTTAGTCAATTTGGATGAAACATAATATGGGATACTTGCTTCTTTGATTCCCAGATATTTAAATTTAAATAGCATTTTTTCAATGTAATGGGATCGACAAAGAAAGTAACCCCCCATTATGTTTCTTTATCTTGATCCCTAAGATAGTACCTACCTCATTTAAATCCTTCATTATGAACTTAGAAGATAGATACTTTTTAGTTTCATTAACATCCGACATGTTGGTACCAAAACATAAATACGGAAACTTATGTGTTATATTTACACAAAGGTAAATGATCACACCATATTCGTCTGTGAACTTAGTATAAATATAATTATCTGCATTATTGTGTTTAGAACCATTAGATAAAATCACATAATCGAATTTTTCATGCCACTACTTTGGTGCTTCTTTTAAACTATATAAAGATTTAACCAGTTTGCAAACTTTTTTTCTCATTTTCGGCTAATACAAACCTTTTGGTTGCTACATATACATATTTTCTTCTAGATCACCATTTAAAAATAGGGTAAATTACATTTAGCAATTTGTAGTTTGGCCAAACCTACACATAAGGATATGTAGTTTCAAAATATACACCCCCCCTGAAATATGCATTTTTCGATGTAAGAATACAGATACACTTCTGGAATATGCGTTAGAATATAGATACCCCTTGGAATATGCATTTTTTTTTATGTAAGAATATAGATTCCCCCCTGAACTATGCATATCCAGTGGATATCTATATATTTTAAAACTGCAAGTTCTTATGTGTAGGTTAGGTCAAACTAGAGGGGGTTAAATGTAATTTACCCTTAGAAATATTGTCTTGACATCTATTTGATGTATACAAAGTTTATAAATTGAAATAAGTGCTAACAATATTCTTATGGACATTATTCTAACCACTAGTGTATAACTGTCAAAATAATCCACACACTCCCTTTTTTTTAAATCTTTTAGATACTTATCTAGCTTTAAAAGTTTGTATAGATTCATCTGTGTTATATTTACACCCAATAGGTTTGGAACCAAAACATAAATCTACTAGGACCCAAGTATTATGTGATAATAGTGAGTTCCTTTCATCATTAATTGCCTCGTTCCAAAATGTTGTATCTCTAGATGTCATAGCTTTTATAAAAGTTTTTGGATCATCCTTTATATTTATCAAAATGGGTATTTTATCAATGTTTGTTGTCCTACTTCCTTCTATGAGAAATGATACAAAATTTGAATCTACAAATTTTGAGTCTATTTTTTTTTTCTTTCATAGCACTTTGACTTTTCCTAGGCTCACTAGGAAGTGATGATATTTTTTTTTTATTGCTAAAAGATGAACCACATTTAGTAACTATTTCTTGTGCTTGTGTAGGTTCTACATCTGATGTGGAATCGTTACAAAAATTATTTTAAAAAAATTCAACATCCTTTGATTGCACTATGGTGATGGAGCCTAAATCCAACATGTAGGCTTCAGAATTTGCAGCATATCATACAAAAACACTCTTTTGAGCACTTGGTCCTAACTTAGTTCTTTTAGAATATGAAATCCTATAAAAGGCTAAGCAACCCCAAACACTCAAATAATTTAGATTAAGACTTCTTCCTTTCCATAATTCATATGGATATTTTTTTTTCTTTAAGGGTATCCTATTATGCATGCGGCAAGCTGTAAGCAGTGCTTCACCCCACAAATTTAGAGGTAATTTTGCATGTAAAATCATGACATTAGTCATATCAACCATGGTTTTTTTTTTATTTTTGCCAATCCTTTTTTTTGTGGTGTATATGGCGCACTAATTTGGTGTATTATGCCATTTTCTTTATAATATGCCAAAAATTCAGTAGACAAATATTCCCCACCCCTATCACTTGTCAAAATTTTAATTTTCTTTTCTTTTTTTATTTTTAACAACATATTTATAATCTTTCAAAATTTTCATCTTTGTATTTTAACATATATATATATATATATATATATATATAATGATCATCAACAAAAGTAATGAAATACCCATTTCCACCTCTAGTGAGAATACCATGCAGTTCACAAATGTTTGATGCACAACTTCTAATAAATCAAAA
The DNA here is from genome assembly GCA_023935145.1 of Bretschneidera sinensis. Lineage (NCBI taxonomy): Eukaryota > Viridiplantae > Streptophyta > Magnoliopsida > Brassicales > Akaniaceae > Bretschneidera > Bretschneidera sinensis. The sequence continues at coordinate 58,703,591 of CM043697.1, read as the reverse complement.
TTTTGTTCTACTTGGAAAAAGGTTTTCTGGTTATTTTTTCTTAACACAAATTTTAAATTTTATTTATTTTCATTATCGCATGCTATCATATTATTTTTAGCCACAAATTTTAAAGACTTATATTTTACATGTGCCAAATGAGCATGCCACAAAGAAAAAGAACAATCAACAATGTAAGCAAAAACCTGTGTCTTCTTCGTGTTATTACTATTGTTATAGTTATTTTTATTGTTATTAAGCTTGTACATTCCATCACAAGTGTACTATGTCCCAACAAACACAACATTCTTAGATAGGATCACTTTATCAGACTCTATTACAGCATATATACCCTTCTTACAAATCAAATTTACATATACAAGATTTTTCTTAATTTCTAGAAGATAAAGAATATTAATAAGAACTAGTTTCTTTCTAGAAGTAAATTGAAGTTCGAGGATGCCTTTACCGAACACTTTTGTAGAGTATGATTTTACATAAGCACTTCTTATCCATCTATAGCATATTCATATTATTTAAATTGTGATTTGTCATTCCAAACATGAACAATTGTCCCCGAATCATATCACCAGTCCATAGACTTGCTCGTTGTAGCCATGCTCAATTCAGTTACTATGCTTATGTGCATGTTAGAAATCATTGCTACAAGTTCTGTAATTTCTTGTTCTATCACACTAGCTTTATTACCACATTCTTTCTTCAACTTCTTCATATATTTGCATTCATGTTTAAAATGTTCTTTCTTTCCATAGTGATAAAAATTTAGATCCATATTTGCTTTGTAGAAGTTGTTGGTTTCAAAAAAAAATATCTTGTTTCCCACAGAAGATCAATGGTTATTATTATTTGAATCAATATAATTCACTTTAGATAAAATTATATTTTTTTTCCATGACTTCAAGTTTCTTCCTCATTACATGAATACTTCTAAATTTGATCTAGATTGAGGTTCTCTGTTACTATGGAGAAGTTTCTTCTGTGGGAAACTTCAATTAAAACAAAATTATAAAAAAATATATCAATTGAAACGATTCTTTATATCTATTTATCCGTATTTGATTTTAATAATGACAAAACACTACTCTAATTGCACTAACAGTTTTATCTAAGTGTTTAAGCGGTAAAGCATTCAGCATTGAAACAAGATACAAGAACTCAACTAGATTCAGATTCGAAGACAAGACAGAAGATCTAGAATAGGCATTAAGGTAATCAAAACAACTGTAAATCTCTCATGTTCAAATACTTAGATTTTAACAAAACTTTTAATACAAATATTTCCAAGCCAAAAATTATTTTGAAACATGAAAAACTTGTTCGAAAGACAACCCAATCGACTACCTCAATATACCAGTCGACTAGGGTATGGGACAGAAGGTCCCCAATCGACTAGTGTCAAAAACCCAGTCGATTGGCAACTGGGACAGAGAATTCCCAGTCGACTGGTTCAAGGACCCAGTTGACTGGTAATTTAAAAATACGACTATTTGAGATGCGAGACTTGAGCATTTAATGCCCTAAACCTACTAAATCAGTGTCAAACAGCCATATTGCTTCAAGGCTATATAAACCCACTTAAATGAGCATTTAAAACAAGAAGAGAACACATTCAATTCACAAGTTTGCTCATTAATTCTTAAAAAGCTTTGAAAAATCTATTATTGAGCCATTCTTCAAGTTTATTCTTGAAATAGAGATATTGTTCATTTGTAAAAGCACTTATTGCTATCTCTCTACCATTTACTTTACAACATATCTCGTTTATTGTAAAGGGAAAAGAGTTGTAGTAACTCTTAGAGTGTTTAGGATTAAACACTTCTTTGTAGCTTCCGTGGGGTAGGGATTGATTGTAAGGTCTGTGCAACACCTGTGAAGTTACACGACTAAAGTTTTAGTGGATTACTTCAAGGAAGTTCCTTGAAGAGAGTGAACGTAGGGTCGGAAGAAATCCGATATTGTTGAACCACTATAAACTGAGTTTGCACTTTCTTTTCCTTAAATTCTTTTACTTCAAGACATTACTTGTTTGTATGCTTCGGTTTACAATTGGCATTAGAGCTTTGTACTCAATTTCAGGCTTAAAATCCTCGAGTTGATTTGATGGCATCTAATAGCTATACCGAAGGACATTCCTATACTAGTCCTCCCTTGTTCAATGGCTCCAACTATAACTATTGAAAAAATAGGATGAAAATCTTTGTCGAAGGACAAAATTACAATCTATGGAGAGTCATTGAGGAAAGACCTAGAATTCCTACAAAGAAAATAACTATTGGAGAAATCAATCATACAATGCCTAAACTCAAAACTTAGTACAATGAAGAGGATTGTAGAATGATATCTCTAAATAGTAGAGCCACAAATATTTTACATTATACTTTAGATATTTCTGAATATAAAAAAAAATTGCTTGTGTTTCAGCTAAGGAGATTTGGGACAAATTACAAGTTACATATGAAGGAACTAGCGAAGTTAAAAAATCAAAAATCTATATGCTAGTGTCTGAATATAAATCTTTCAAAATGTCTTCTAACGAAATAATTTCTCAAATGCACTCACGTTTCACCACTATTGTTAACGGCTTAAAGCTTCTTGGTAAGAACACTGAGGAATTTGAACTAACGAGGAAGATCTTAAGGTCTTTGCCATCCACTTGGAAAACAAAGAAGACGGCCATAATGGAGGCCAAAGATCTCAACAAACTAGATGTCGAAACACTCCTCGGATCATTGTTGACATACAAGATGGAGGAAAATCCCATTGTCAATGATGATGAGAAGAAGAAAAAGATGATTGCTCTCAAGGCCTCAACAATCAACAAAGAGGAAAAGAAAAAAAAGAGGAAAAAAGCAGTGAAGAAGATGGTGAGATGACTCTAATCACCAAAAGGTTCCACAAGTTCTTGAAAAAGAGCAAGAAACCTTACACAAGGGATTCCACTCCAAAAAAAGAATCTCTTGTATGTTACACTTGCAAGAAGCCCGACCACATCAAAGCCGATTTCCCAATAACGAGCAAACTATATAAGAGCTTCAAAAAGAAGGCCATGATTGCAACCACATGGAGTGATGACGAAGAAGAAGATTCTTCGGACAATGAAGTCGGATACGAGGATATTGCCAACCTATGTCCAATGGCAATTGACAATGAAAATGAGGTATCAAATTCTTCCCCTTCTAGTAATAACATTGTTAGTAGTAGTGAAGAATTAATTAAGGTTATAAATGAAATGCATGAAGAATTGAAGAAATTTGATTTTAGGAATATCACCATAAAAAAGGAAATCACATCTCTTTCTAAAGATATGAAAGGCTTAAAGGAAGAAAAAGAAAAACTATCTTCCATGCTTTATGATTCTTCACAAGATTTCCTAAAAAATGAAAATGAAAATTTAAAGAAGAAAATAATAGATTTGAATAGCACTATATATAAACTGATGCTGGGAAAGGAAAAGCTAGATGAAGTGCTATCTTGCCAAAGATTAAGTGGAGGAAAATTCGGGTTGGGGTATTCTCCATTAGGCAAGCAAAAATCAAAAGAGACTTTATTCATAAAAGCAACAGGTGTGAATGAAGCCTCTACTTCCAAGTCCACTAACAAGATTAAAAGTACTCCTTCAATATATGGTAGTAGGTCTAAGAATGTGAACTTAAATTCCAATGCATATACTAGAATAAAGCATCCTAGAAATACTCATGCATATATGTATGCTCACTCAAAAAATGCAAATGCTAGGAATAATCATTCAAGGAATGCATATACTAGAAATACACATCTTAGGGGTAATCATCATGTGCATTTTAGATGTAATATGTATACTCATAACTTACTCACTACACATGAACATCCTAGGAATTACCATCATGTGTATTCTATAAGTAATATGTATGTTCACGCCACAAGTGCACATCCAAGGAGCCACTATCATACATTTCCTAGAAATAATATGTCTGTTCACAACTTTAATCATAGAAACATGTTTCCTAGGTATGCTCATCTGAGGAACTATAAACATGCACAATTAAGACATCCTAGAAATTTCAATAACTATTATCCTTGGATTATGCATCATCAACATGTCTATAATTATAGAGCACCTTATAATGTTAAGAAGGTATGGGTCCTTAAAGGAACCGGATTTTCTAGGACTAACCCCAAAGGACCTAAGAAATTTTGGGTACCTAAGAGTGAAATTGTGTATCCTTGTGTGATGTAGATATGTCTCCACACCAAGGAAAAAAGTAACTATTGGTACCTTGATAGTGGATGCTCAAAGCACATGACCGGTGATCGAAGTGTGTTCAAAGAGCTAACTCTAAGAGATGGTGGACATGTCACCACTGGAGATAACACAAAGATAAATATCATCGGGCATGGAAAAATTGGCAATGATTTCTCAACCATTGATCATGTATTATCTATGTAAGGCCTTAAGCCAAATTTACTAAGTGTTAGTTAACTATATGACGAAGGCACAAAATCATATTTGAAACCTCTAATTGTCTAGTTATAGACATCAAGAGTAACAAGATCAAGTTTGTTGGCCATAGACACAAAAATGTCTATATACTTGATTTAAAATCTTTGCATTCGAAAAATGAAAAATGTTTTCCTGAATTTAGTGAACATGGCTATGGTATTGAAGACTTGGCCATGTGAATATAGATTTGGTTAAAATCATTTCAAGAAAAGATTTAGTCATTGGACTACCAAAAATCAAATTTGAAAAAGACAATGTGTGTGATGCTTGTAAAATGGGAAAACAAACTAGAATTTATTTTAAATAAAAAAAATGTAGTCTCAACTACTGGACCATTGAAACTTTTGTATATAGATTTATTTGGTCCAATAAGTACCATTAGTCTAGGTGGCCATCAATATGCTCTTATTATTGTTGATGATTATTCAAGATATACCTTTGTTATTTTTATTGTTTACAAGGATGAAGCTTACAAAGGATTTGAAAACTTTTGTAAAAAGGTTCAAAATGAAAAAAGAATTTGTATTTCAAGCATTAGAAGTGATCATGGAAATGAATTTGAAAACAAAAAATTTTCAAATTTTTGTGATGAAAATGGAATTGATCACAACTTTTTGCCTCCAAAAACTCCTAAACAAAATGGAGTTGTTGAGAGGAAAAACAAAGTTCTAGAAGAATTTGCAAGAACAATACTTTGTGAAAATAGCTTGCCAAAATATTTTTGGGTGGAAACTGTAAACGCTTCTTGTTATGTCTTAAATAGAGTTTTAATTAGGCCTATGCTTAACAAAACTTCATATGAATTATGTAAAGGTAGAGAGTCTATGTAACCGAGTTGGCCACCCCTGAGACGGTGTTGTCACATTTTGAAAATCTTAGCATGACACATATATGCAACAATAAAAATAACACCAATGGAAATTTTTACATCAATCCTCAACCCTCAACAGAGGAGATACATCATTCTGATCTTGACTTAAACATTATATACAACATAAAATGCATGAATATTTACAAATAAATTTTTATTTTATTTTCTCATTAATCTGAGGATGTGGACACGTACGTGACTTACAAATAATGATTTCGTCTGAACCTTAACTCACCAAACTATTTGTCATGCTTGCTACTTGAAATCATTGTAAAATGAGGGGTGAGCTTCACAAACTCAATGAATTAAATTTACTAAAAGTACTCAATTTGTATAAATAGTCTTTCAATATTTAATCAATTATATCTCACATAACTTGATAATAGCATTCTACTATCACTACACATATCATAAGTCTCATTCTTTATCAATCTCTTCTTCTTATATATTGGTTCACCTTAAGACCATCAATTATCTCATAAGGTTCACAACATAATGTATACCATTTAGATGGTTCTTATCATATCATACTTCTAGGTTTCTTTCTCACCATAACTGTTTCTCTGTAAAACTCATTCATCTATAAATAAATTCACAATAACACACAACACATCAATACTTCAGCAATGCAAATCAATATTTAAAACATATGCAATGCATGAATTATTATTAGGGAACGTTTTCTCACTTGTCGACATGTTTTTATCTTAGACCGGCCCCCTCCTGGTTCTTTATTTCCAACATATGACGGTTGTCATAGTATTTATTTCCAGCATATACCAACTGTCACAGTTTTCATTTATTTTCAGCATATACTAGCGGTCACGGTTTTCCTTTATTTTCAGCATATACCGGCTGTCACGGTTTTTTCAATTAGACCTGCCCCCTCTCGGTTCTTTTATTTATTGCATATGCATCTGAACAATGATATGAAATATGCATATGAACAATAACATAAAAACAAACACGAATTCAAATATTTAAATTGGCTATGCTGATTATTCTCAAATTATTATTGAAAGAAAATCCACTAAATTCCTCTCCTCATAAATCACATCAAATCATCCATCATAGCTTGTCAAGATCCACTAAATTTCATCTCCTCGTAATTCGTATCAAAACATCAACCATAGCTCATCAAGAATTTCGCTCGTCACTTTTATTATTAAATCAACTTATTATACAAAAATATTATATCTCACATAATAATTTTCTACATGTCCAAAATTCCTATCATACCTATCAATCAATTTTTCATTTACCACCAAAGCCTAAACTAAAAATTTATTTTAATATTATCACTAGATATTTCATTTTTTATCTAGATTACTTAAAATAAATCTAACTCACCACATATCACTTAGAGCTACCCGTGGATCACCTCATTGCTTTTCCTGGTCCTCTAAGAAATTTCCTCTGGTTGCTAACTGTCAATACCTGATATAATATTTATATTAAAAATTCTAATTATTTCTTCAACTTTTCCATAATTTACACCCTTTGAAGATTCTCACTTTGAATTCTAGGAAATTTCATGTATGCTAAATTTCAAAAATAAACATTACATTATTACCTTCTGTTTTTCTTAGAGCTCCCTGTAGTTCTCTATAAAATTCTCCCGTAAACCCCTTCAAAATTTTGTCATTTCAACCTTTCTTTCAGTCCCTAAATGTTTAGAGAAAATGAGTAGTTTGGATTGAGGAAAGGAGAAACCAAAGATTTGCTAAGAAAAATTAAAGTAAAGTAAAATCATATATATATATATATATATATATAGTAAAAAAAATTCAGTTCAGCAGCCCCATTTTTTTTTTTTTTTGGCTACCTCAACAGCTTCCCCCAAAATGCTCCACAAAATGTGCATGTGTCCTACATGCACATTTCTTCTTCCCTTGGCTGCCACTTTTTTTTGTGTGCTGATTTTTTTTTCTTTTCTCCTTTTCAAACTGTATGTGTTCAAAATTTTATTTTATTTTTTTTGTTTTTCATTTCCTTTGTAACTACGTCCCAATGCGTCCAGTTCTTCTTTTTTAAGAATTATTTTATTCAATACTAAATCCTTCGCGGATATATATATATATATATATATATATATATATATATATATATTATTTTAATTTCATGTCATATTTGTTAAATTACTTCTTTACCCTTACTTTACAAATACTGGTATTACAATTCTACCCACCTTATAAAAATTTTGTCATCAAAATTTCTTTACCTAATCAAGAAAGCAATTGTAAATAATATTTCTTCATAGTTGCCTCATGCTTTCACGTAATCTCTTCAACATCCTTATTCTCCCATAGAACTTGAAATAATGAAATTATTTTATCATACAAGACTTGTTCTTTTCTATCTCTTCATCTCTACCTTGCATCTCTAAAACATTTTACTATAAATGACTGTACAACCATATTCGTTAACCATGATCCTCTATCACTGACATTCAACTTCATTCTTATCTTTCTTAAATCTATCATCAATTTCACATCAGGACTCCCAATAGCAGTTAAATTTCTTGTAGACTTTCTACTCAATGTATCAGCTGTCACCTTCGCATTTTTTTAGATGATAGTGAATTGTACAATCATCGTTACTAATTAACCCCATCTATCATCTTTGCCTCAAATTCAACTCTCTTTGGGTAGGTAAGTATGTCAAACTCTTATAACCCATGAATATCTCATAAATGGCTCCATACAGATGATGTCTCCAATCTTTAAAGTAAACACTATAGCAACCAACTCTAAGTCATAAGTAGGGTAATTTCTATCATGAATCTTCACTTACCTAGAAGTATGGGCCATAGCTTTCCTATGTTACACATATCCCAATCATTGATGTGACGCATCACTATACACCACAAATCCTTCATCACCAAAAGGCAACACCAATACTGGAGCTGTAGTCAATTTCTCCTTTAGTAATTGGATATTTTTCTCACACTTCCCTTACCATACAAATCTCACTTCTTTCCTGGTCAGCCTATTCAACTATATTACAATAATAGAAAAATTCTGAAAGATCTTCTATAATAACTAGCTAACCCTAACAAGATTCTAATCTCAATTACATTAGTTTGTCTCTCCTAACTCAACATTGTCTCTAACGTTTGTGGATCAACTGTTTTGTCATCTCCAGATATTACATGCCCCAAGAATGTTATTTTATTCAGCCAAAATTCACATTTAGGAAATTTATAGCATACAATCTCTCTTTCATCAAAATCTCCAACACAATTTCTAAATGTTTTGCATGATCTTCCTTTGTCTTAGAATACACCAAGATATTATCAATGAACACAACCACAAGATTATCAAGAAATGGTTCAAACATTTTATTCATCAAGTCTATGAATGTTTTTGGAATGTTAGTCAATCAAAATGACATCACAAGAAACTTATGACCATAACGTGTCCTAAAGGCAGTCTTAGGCACGTCTCTCTCCTTTATCCTTAACTGGTGATAACCTGATCTTAGGTTTACCTTAGAAAACACTCTCACTTCTTGCAACTGCTCAAACAATTCATTTATCCTGGGTAAAATATATTTGTTCTTATTCAACTATTTGTAGTCTATACACAATTTCATCGTTCCATCTTTCTTTCTTCACAACCACTACGTGGGCTCCTCATGGCGACACATTTAATCAAATAAATTGTTTATCTAACAACTCTTTAACTTTCAACTCTCTTAACCCAGTGGGTGTCACTCTGTAGGGTGCTATTAGATATATGTGATGAACCTGGTATCATATCAATAGAGAATTTAATCTCCCTACTGGGAGGCAACCTAGACAACTCATCATGAAACACATCATGAAAATTTATCACAAGCAAGATTTTTTCTAACTTCCTATTTTCCTTTCTAGAATCCATTATGTATGCCAAATACTCCTCACAACCCTTCTTTAACCATCTCCTAGTGGTCATAGCAAAATACGATAGTTCGAGAGTATCTTATATTCTCCCTGAAAGTTAAACTCATCATATCCATATCTTGAACACTACCTTCTTTTTAGAACAATCAACCCAAGCATAATACGTCGACAACAAATTCATTCTCAAAATTAAATGAAATTATACCATATTCAAAGATAATAAATCAGCTTCAGATTCTCTATTACTGATACGAATCACACAACCCTTTGTAAACATTTATGATTATCACTCTATCTCTAGTGGGAACTTCAACAAAAATATTTTACATCAAATGACTAATACATACTTCAATAGACTTCATATGAATACTGGATGCAAAAGAATAGGTTGCACTAATATCAACCAACATTGATATGTCCACATTCTCTACACATAAAGCACTTCAAATTTTGACAATTCTGGGATAAATATCTTATCTGAATATATCTATAACAAACTTCTGTCTCTCAATCATACATCAGATTACCACTTCCTCTTGGTGGCATACTTACTTCCTCTGTCATGACTCCCAGTTCTCATAACCTGTCTCACAAATCTAAGGGTCCTACCGATAGTATTCTGAGCTACAGAAGTAATATATCCTACTTTTCTCTGATTCCGTACTATAGTTTCCTGTGACAAAGAACGTCTCCTTTAGGTGGTCTTCCACCCTGCACACTAATACTGGTACCACCTCTGGGTTCTTCAAATCTAGACCTCTTTCGTCAATTCTTCCTACCTCTAAATTTCATCACCTCCTTCTCAATCTGAAGTGTTATATTTGCCAACATAACATAATTTATATGCATCATGTAAGATAGTTTTGATCAAATCTTAAAACATAGTTCATCTATGAACCTTTTACACTTCTTCTCCTCTAGGTCTACCCTTTCTGGTACAAACCTTGACAAAGCCATAAATCTCTTATCATACTGAGTCATAGTTAATATATTTACTCTAAATAAACAAAATCTCTATCTTGTTGGGCTCTAAATGTCTAAGGAAATTATTTATCAAGAAAAAAGTTCCTTAAGCCTATTCCAAGTTAAAGGTCTATCAACATCTGCACTTACTCTGGGAAGAGTATCCTCTCATCATTCTAAAGCTTCTCCTTCTAACTCAAATGAAGCAGGGCAGCCATCTGCTTGTCAGTTACTGGTAAAATACCAAACAATCTCTCAACATGTTTCTCCCAAAACTCAGGTTTAAAAGGATTCATAGATCCTTTAAACAACAAGGTGTTCGACTTAATATATCTAACAAAACAATCTCTCTGTATCTTGTGCATAAACTAATTTTTACTCCTTTTGAACATTTACCATTACTGGATTTACAATAACCTCAGGCACTGCCCTAGCTTGTTCATCAAGTATATGCTATAGGCTATCAATTATATCATTTGTTACATTCATTTTCTCAAGAACATGTGTAAGGTCTTATCTTAGCTCATCTCTTTCAACTTCAGATTCTCTCATACCTTTACTAATATCAATTTTACTATCAACATGTTCCCTTCTAGGAACCACAGATTCAGACTCAACCTCAATTTGTCAAAAATATTGGAGGCCTACCACACCCTCTCAAATTAACAACTCTAACTCTAGCTTTAGTACGTCTATGTGTCATCTTCATACTATTAAAATATAGTTTATTTTAATCTTCCACTTTCTTACTTTTTATGCAGTCTACAGAATCATAAAACCTAATGCTCTGGTACCAAAATTATAACGACCCATCCCAGGTTGGCCACCCTCGAGACGATGTTGTCATATTTTGAAAATCCCAACACAACATATATATGCAACAATAAAAATAACACCAATAGAAATTTTTACATCAATCCTCAACCCTCAACTCTCAACCGTCAACAGGAGAGATACATTATTCTGATATTGACTTAAACATTATATACAACGAAAAATGCATGAATATTTAAAATTAAATTTTTATTTTATTTTCTCATTAGTCTAAGGATGAGGAGGACACGTACATGGCTTACAGATAATAATTTTGTCTTAACCTTAACTCATCAAACTATTTTTCATGCCTTCTACCTAAAATCATTGTACAATAAGGGTGAGCTTCACAAGCTCAGTGAATTAAATTTACTAGAAGTACTCAATTTGTATAAATGGTCATTCAATATTTAATCAATTATATCTCACATAACTTGATAATAGCATTCTACCATCACTATACATATCATAAGTCTCATTCTCTATCAATCTCTTTTTCTTGTATATTGATTCACCTTAAGACCATCAATTATCTCATAATTACCTCGTAATGAGGTTCATAGCATAAAGTCTACCAATTAGATGGTTCTTATCATATCATACTTCTAGGTTTCATTCTCACCATAACTGTCTCTCTATGAGACTCATTCATCTATAAATAAATTCATAATAACACACAACACATCAGCATTTTAGTAATGCAAATCAATATTTAAAACAAATGCAATGCATGAATTATTATTAGGGAACGTCTTTCTACATGTCGACATGTTTTTATCTTAGATCAGCCCCCTCCCAGTTCTTTATTTCTAGCATATATTGGCTGTCACGGTATTTATTTCCAGCATATATGGGCTGTCACGGTTTTCTTTTATTTCCAACATATACCGGCTGTCACAGTTTTTCAATTAGATCGGCCCCCTCCCGGTTCTTTTATTTAATGTATATGCATCTGAACAATGATATGAAATATGCATATGAACAATAACATAAAAATAAACATGAATTCAAATATTTAAATTGGCTATCCTAATTATTCTTAGATTATTATTAAAAGAAAATCCACTAAATTTCTCTCCTCATAAATCATATCAAATCATCCATCATAGCTTGTCAATATCCACTAAATTTTATCTCCTCATAATTTGTATCAAAACATTAACTATAGTTCATCAAGAATTTCACTTGTCGCTTTTATTATTAAATCAACTTATTATTCCAAAAATATTATTTCTCACATAATAAATTTTTACATGTCCAAAATTCCTATCAATCAATTTTTCATCTACCACCAAAGCCTAAGCTAATAATTTATTTTAATATTATCACTAGATATTTTATTTTTTATCTAGGTTACTTAAAGTAAATCTAACTCACCACATATCACTTAGAGCTACTCGTGGATCACCTCTTTGTTTTTCCTACTCCTCTAAGAAATTTCCCCCGGTTGCTAACCGTCAATACCTGATATAATATTTATATTAAAAATTCTAATTATTTGTATTAAACCGTACATATAGCCTTTGATGAGTCTAACCCAATTAGTAATAGTGTAATTTCTTTTAATGATGATGCAGATTTCATTCCAAGAACGGAAACACATACTCCCATTTTGACCCAAAAGAGATCCCACCTCAAACAAGTCAAGAGGTAGAAGCTCTCAGTCTTGATCAACCATCTACAAGTCAACAAGAGGATAGTCTTCCCAAAGATTGGAGATATGTAAATTATCATCCAATCGATCAAGTGATTGATGATCCTTCATATGGGGTAAGAACTCGTTCCTATATTAGAAATATTTGCAATTGTGTAGCTTATTTATCTCAAATAGAACCTAAGACTTTTGTAGAAGCCGAGAAGGATTTTGATTGGATAAATGTTATGCAAGAAGAAAAAAATCAATTTGGAAGAAACAAAGTATGGAATCTAGTTCCTAGACCAAAGAATCATACTATAATAGGAACTAAATGGGTATTGAGTAATAAGATAGATAAAAATGGAATAGTAACTAGGAAAAAGGCTAGACTATTTGCTAAGCGATATAATTAAGAAGAAGGAATAGACTTTGATGAGACCTATGCTCTCGTAGCTAGATTAGAAGCTATTCAAATGTTATTAGCCTTTGCATGCTTTAATAAGTTTAAGTTATTTCAAATGGATGTAAAAAGTTCCTTTTTAAATGGCTTTATAGAAGAAGAGGTGTATGTTGAGCAACCTCTTGGATTTGAAAATTCTAGTATTCCAAATCATGTCTATAAGCTTTCTAAAGCTCTATATGGGTTGAAGCAAGCTCCAAGAGCATGGTATGAAAGACTAAGTAAGTTTTTGCTTGAAAATAATTTTACAAGAGGAAAAATAAACACAACTCTCTTCATTAAAACTCACAAAAATGACACACCACTAGTCCAAATATATGTTGATGATATCATATTGGTGCTACTAATGAATCTATGTGTCAAGAGTTTGCCCTATACATGCAAGGTGAATTTGAAATGAGCATGATGAGAGAGCTTACCTCTTCAAATCAAATAATTGAAGGGATACATCTTCATCAATCAATCAAAATACACCAAGGACCTGTTAAAGAGGTTCGGGATGGAAAACTCAAAGTCAGTTGGCACTCCTATGAGCACTTCTACAAAACTTGGCCTAGATGAAGAAGGTAAGTGTGTAGATACTAAAACTTATAGAAGCATGATAGGATCTTTACTTTATTTAACTACAAGTAGACTTGATATAATGTTCAGTGTATGCATGTGTGCTAGATTTCAATCTAATCCTAAGGAATCACATGTATTTGCAGTAAAAAGAATTCTTAGATACCTACAAGAGTCTCAAAACCTAGGATTATGGTATTCTAGAAAATCACCTTTTGAGCTTGTACGATATTCAGATGCTGATTTTGTAGGTTGTAGACTAGATAGAAAAAGCACTAGTGGTACATGGAAATTCTCAGGTGTAATGCTAGCCTCTTGATTTTCCAAGAAACAAAATTTGGTTGCACTATCAACCGCTGAGGCAGAATATGTAGCAGCTAGAAATTATTGTGCACAAGCGTTATGGATGAAACAACAACTAGAAGACTATGGCATAAACTTTACAGGGATTCCAATTCATTGTGATAACACTAGTGTTATCAACTTAACCAAAAACCTTATTTAGCATTCTAGAACCAAACACATAGAAATTAGACATCATTTCATAAAAGACCATGCTAAAAAGGGCGATATAAGACTAGAATTCATTCCTTTAGAAGATCAAATAGCTGATATTCTTACAAAACCCTTAAGTGAAGATAGTTTTTGTAAGATTAGACTATTGATGGGCTTGATAGACTATGATAAACTGTATGTTTGATTGCATCAACATTCATTCTATGCATATTTTATATCTAGTGAATGAGTATTAACTCTTATTTAATATATCTCTCACTCAAGATGGCATAGATAAATAAATTTGTGCTAAAATTCTAAGCTAGAGCTCAAATTTTAAGTTTCATAAAGGATCCAGTCGACTGGTAACATGACCACAGTCGATTAGTAATACACTACCAATTCAACCAGTCGACTGGTAAGGGATACCTGGTCGACTAGTATATCTCTACCCATTCTACCAGTCGACTAATATAAAGTACCAAGTCAACTAGTAGCACAAGACATTGTTTGGAGCCAAAATTTGAAATTCTGGTAACCTACCTAGTCGACTAGTGTGGATGACCTAGTCGACTGGTATATCTCTGCCAGTTTACCCACTCGACTGTTATCCCGAACCAGTCAACTGGTTTATGAAAAACTCTCTAAATTATATAGGACCTAGTCGACTGGTGCCCTAACCCAGTTGACTAGTATCGGGATATTATAAATAGTTGCTTCAGTTTTTCACGCCATTTTCAAAACCCTAAAGCTTTCTCTCTCTAGAAATCTTTGATTTCTGTCCACAATCTCCCAAAAGCACTCCATAGAACCCTTAATCTCATCCCACATCACCCCATTTCAACTTTCCATAGTTGAAAAATCCATATTTTTCAAAATCTCTCAAATCTCTCCCTAAAAACACTTTCTTCCAAATGTCCGAGAGAATCAGAATTAAAACAACCGTTGGTAGACCCAATATGCCTACAAAGCCACACTCTAAAAAATTCAAGGGTCCTGACACAAAGGGAAATGGGCTAGCCAATTCGTCAAGCAAAAGCCGAGAACCAAACTCGATGATTCGCTATTTTGGAGCCCAGTAGCAAAGAGCAGGTATAATTCCATTATACGCAATAAGAAAATCATGACGGATAAATTCGTTGACTTTGACTCTATCTGTCATGAAAATTTTGATATATTGCCTGCCTTTGAAGCCATATACCTAACACCCATTTTAAATATCCACCAAAAATACTACCAACGCCTAATTCACCAATTCTATGCGAACCTGGTGAAACCTAGTCCACTGGCTCTTCGTTTCAGAACCAATGTGATGGGCGTAGAGTTTGAGGTGAGCATTGACCTCCTGGTCAGCATATTGAGGATCCCAATGGGAGAAATCCAATGGAGTCTAGACAGATGGTCGGACAACGTCGATTATGAAGAGGCATGCTAGATCGTTAGGGGAGACCCTAACTACATCTTTAGACCCACTACATTTCACACTTGTAGTGATATGCCCCTCGAGTGGAAGCTGTTCAATCTCATCGTGAGTTGGACCAGCCATTCATGACTTGGGAGTCGGGACTATCTCTCGAAGATAGACATGGTATTGATTTAGTGTCTCAAAACTAGACACCATTTCAATATCTACCCCTACTGCTCACTAACATGATAAACGACAAAGCTAGTGAGTCCGGGTGCCTTCTTTACGGGATGCTCATCACCCTTATCTTCTAGCATTTCTGAGCCCCCCTTCCCTCTTCTGAGGCTTAGGACATCGACCCAAAGGACATCATCAACGTCTCTTCTCTGAAGAAGATGGGATGCACGATCCGAGAGGGTATGATCTACTCCAAAGCAGGGAGAAACATATGGATTGGTGCTGAGGATGACAGCAGCAAGAAAGACGATGAGGTTCGTGGTGATGCAGCTCCTCCTACTGCGATGGACACTGATGAACATACACCTAGTCAATAGCATGGTGGCTATAGTGCCAGTCAGGCTAGATATGATGACCTACTTCAGGCTATGATGAGCCTCCAGCTGTCCATGCAGTCCGGGTTCCATAACTTGAGCTCTTCAGTTGATTCTATGCACTGTGACCTCCGCACACTTAGTGACGATTTCGAGCTGTACCGAGAGCACACAGAGGGCTCCTTGACTGAGCTTCGGGATCTTCTACGAGACGACTCTGATTCTCCTACTCGTTAAGCTTTATGCTTTATCTGCTTGTTATGTATATATAGCTCTTAGATGGTTGTACCACAAACATTCATTTTTCATTTACATTTTGTACTCAGACAAGCTTCCTATAAGCTCACATTAGATGGATGTATCTATATTATTGGTTTGATTTACATTTTTAGCATTTAACTCATATATATATATATATATATATATATATATCTTACTTTTATGCTATATGGTTGCTTGATTTATAACATTCATGCTCAACTATATGCCTTAATTGCTTATATTAGTGTAAAAACTTTTGAATCTTCTCAGGAAGCCTTACTAATTCGAAAACATGCCTAATTTTTACCCACAAGTTTTTTTTTGCCTTATCTTCATAGCTGTAGTATTTATCTTGCTTATTTTTTAAGTTTACACCCCATTTTCTGTTATTGTCAAAACGGAAGAGAAAAATGAGAAAAAAAAAATCAATGTAAACTTAAAATAGAGCATAGATTTAGGGGGAGCATTGCTCCGAACACATCACATTGATGAATATAAATTTGTCTTGTTTTGATTGGTTAGGTTGATTATAAACTGCGTTTGAACTGCTTAACATGTTGGTTTTATCCGAAAAACAGAGGAAACTCTTTCTAATTTTTCCTAAAAACCCAACACTTAGTTTTTAAAACTATTTTTCTCTCATTAGTTTTGTCATCATCAAAAAGGGGGAGATTGTTGACCCGTATTTGATTTTAATAATGACAAAACACTGCTCTAATTGTACTAATAGTTTTATCTAAGTGTTTAAGTGGTAAAAGCATTCAACATAGAAACAAGATGCAATAACTTAACTAGATTCAGACGCTAAGACAAGACAGAAGATTTAGAATAGGTATTAAAGTAATGAAAATAATTGTAAATCTCTCATGTTCAAATACTTAGCTTGACCTATGGCTCATTTTACAAAATATTTTAACAAAACTTTTAATACAAATGTTTTCAAGTCAAAAATAGTTTTGAAACATGAAAAACTGGATTGAAGGGCAACCCAGTCGACTGGCTCAATATACCATTCAACTGGGGTATCGGACAAAAGGTCACCAGTCGACTGGTGTCAAAAACCCAATCGACTGGTAACTGGGACAGAGAGTTCCCAGTCGATTGGTACTCTCCCACAGCCTAAAAAGTGAGATTTCTCACTTGACTCAGTCGACTGGTACAAGGACCCAGTTGACTGGTAATTCAAAAATATGACCGTTTGAGACACGAGACTTGAGCATTTAATGCCCCATACCTACCAAATCAGTGTCAAACAACCATATTGCTTCAAGGCTATATAAACCTACTTAAATGAGCATTTAAAATAAGAAGAAAACACATTTAGTTCACAAGTTTGCTCATTAATTCTCAAAAAGCTTTGAAAAATCTATTGTTGAGCTATTCTTTAAGCTTATTCTTGAAAAATAGATATTGTTCATCTGTAAAAGCACTTATTACTATCTCTCTACCATTTATTTTATAGTAAATCTCATTTATTGTAACGGGGAAAGAGTTGTAATAACTCTTAGAGTGTTTAGGATTAAACACTTCTTTATAGCTTCCGTGAGGAAGGGATTGATTGTAAGGTTTGTGCAAAATCTGCGAAGTTGCACGACTAAAGTTTTAGTGGATTACTTCAAGCAGGTTCTTTGAAGAGAGTGGACATAAGGTTGGAAGAAATCCAATATTGTCGAACCACTATAAACTGAGTTTGTACTTTCTCTTCCTTAAACTCTTTTACTTCAAGCACATTACTTGTTTGTATGCTTTATGCATTTAATTGTTTTTATAAACTTGCAAAGTAATTAGCAAAAGTTTTAAAAAAAACCCAATTCACCCTCTTGGGTTTGAACCTCGGTTTACAATATCCAATTAACTATATGAGACTATATATTTATGTATGTCGAGTAAAATTGTCCATAAAAAATAAAACTATGTTATAGAATTACCAACACGTTTAAGGAGTGAAAGAGTTAATAAAATTACATGATAAGCCAACTATATACATACGTAAATGAATATATAGTTATCTCTCAAGTAATATAAACAAATCAGATTATATACAATGCAATAAATCAAAAATAATTAAGCTTACTTTACACAAACAAAAAGGTTAGAATACATAAAATTAAATAGTAGACTAACTTAAATTAGATGTTTAATAAATTATGACATCACATTCTAAATAGGATAAAATTAATTTCTGTGGCTTTTCCTCTCCCCTAAATGATGTACTTTTGATATTTTTAATATGTACTATAATGTAGGCTATATAAAACTCAGTTTCTACACATCACAAAGACCAAATTATAAAGCACAATCTATGGGTTTAAAGAAAAAAATACGATCAAGTTAGGTATTAAATTAATTGAACTTAAATAAAAATAAAAATTTGATTAATTAGTACACTAATTTGAATTATATTTCCAAAAACTTTTTTTTTTATAAGTCTAAAAAACTAAATTTATGTAATCATGCATCTTTTACCATAAACTATCACAAAAAAGAAAATATTTTTAATTTTAAAAATTAAATTATTTACATATACTATTAAAATTATCTTTTAAAATATTTTAAAGTTTTAACATTAAATGCTTGAATCAAATAAATTTAATAACAATACCCGTATATAGCATGGCAGGAGTACACGACTAGTTAAAACCGATGACAGTGTTCTTTTGTATCTTACCTTGTATGAATTCACAATTGTTAAAACATAAAGCGAAATTATCTAAATCCACCCTGCCTTTTTTAAGGTCCCTCTCAAGTAGCACATTCCATTTTCAATTGCGTTTAATAGCGCCTTGTGTTATACCACAATGTATAATAGCACCTTCTGACTTAATTTTCCAATGAGCTCCGATAGAAGCACGAGTGCACAACATGCGACAGAAGCTCATGACCGCACCACATTTTGGGTAAAAAAAATCACCTATAGGGACAATCTAGTAAAATCACAAAAAAAATAAACAGCTAACAGAAAGCAAAATTGGTGGCTTATGCATTTTAACCAAAAAAAAAAATTCTCTAGATAATTTTGAAATGCGACTAAAAGCAAAGTGAAAGAAATCATTTATGTTCAATAGAAGAATATATGTACGCTTTTTTCAACTGAAAACTTGTAATAGCAGATTTGAAATACAACACATTCGAAGACCCAACTCAATTATCCTCATCTCTCTTTGAATTTCTATTAAAAAAAGAAAACCCATTCAACAATGCAACCGTTATCGATTTAAAAAAAAAATTCCAATTTAATTCATAAACCCTAAATTCAAAATAACAAGGATTATCAGTATTAATCTAGATATGAAAACATAAAGCAAACAATTATTTTTTTTCATTAGCATTAATTGATTTAATGAGAACAACAAAAAATGAAAACCCATACTTGGGATACTCATTTGAAGAGTTAAGATACTAACTAGCGTAAGATAATTGAAATGGTGAGGAATTTACAAAAAATGACGGAGAAAAATGATGGAAGCAAAACTATTGGTGAATGTGATTAATCTCCGAACAAGCAAGTTTGCTCATTGATTTCTAATGATGAATGGGTTGTTTTTGTGAATTTCGCAACCCTAAGATTTTTCACAACAACCTTTGATGATCATCAAGGTCATTTGTCATTTAAGGTTAGTTTGCCCTAACTGTGATCACATGGGGTTATATGTTTCTGTCACGCGTGCCTCTACTAGAAAATTAAGAGTAGTAATCTTACGGAACCAATTTCATAAAAGTTACCATAAAATCGAGAAAATCCACTAATAACTTTCATAGAACCGAGAAAGTCCACTAATAATCACAAAAAAATTAAATAGTAATTATTTTTAAAAAATAAATACTAAAACTACTAATAAAAAATAAATACTAAAATTACTTACTTAATTTTTTTATAATTATTAATAAATTTTTTTAATTTTATAATAATTCTTACCAAATTAGATTTGTCGTATCATCACTCGAAAATTAAATCAAAAGTGCTGACATTTTGGTATAATGACGCAACTGAAAATGAAAGTTGCCATTTGAGAGTGACCCTAAAAAAGTAGGGACGAGTTAGATAATTTCCCGGACTTAAAACACACGCCGATCAAATTTGGAGTAAATAAACAAGCTCCAATACATAAGCGACAAGCCCTAACTTGCAAAACTATCGTCGCCCGTGGTGTAACCTTTACCCAAAACAGGTTTGGGTTAACCCCAACTTCACAAACAACGAAGAGGAAACCCCGCGGGACGCAACGGATCTAATTGGCGGGAGTCCAACGTGGCAAGCATCGTGAGCTCCAGCTCAGCTTTCCCGCCATGAAACCCCTAATATACTCCATTATCCATCTTTCTCCTTCAGTGCATGCCCTGATCTGCTCCTGTATTGCCCTTTTAGGCCAAAAGCTCAAATCTCTTTTTTCTTTGGTGATAGATTCATAGAATCTCACTTACAATGAGCTCATCAGAGTCTTCTGAATCAATACCCTTCAAATCAAAGAAGATACTGATCAATTCAACCTTGAAATCCCAACCCAAAATCCGTAATCCACTACAGACCTCAAAAACCCCAGAGAAGCCGTCAGCAGAGCTCCCACGCCGGACCCGAAACCGTGGAGTTGCCCTCTCCTTAAAAGAAATCCGGAGTGCCGCTCAAGTTCCGCCCCAGCATCCGACGGACAAGATCAAATCCGCCAGGAAGCAGATCTTGTCATGGCTCACCGAATCCCCGCTCCCTAAGCCCAAAAATGCCGGCGAGGGGTCCATGAAATTGCCTGAAAAGTAAGATTTTTTTTATAAAATAAATGAGTGTACATAAATGTTGGTTTTGCTCTATTGAAGTATTCATCTTGTTGATTCACTGTGACTGGCAGGTATGAGATGCTGGGTCAGTTTTTTGATGGATTGGATAGCACAATCAGGTTGTCAAAATTGAGGGGATCCATGTCAACTTTCACCAATATTTCCCCGCAAATCGAGCGGTTGACTGATAGGTATGTATGATATGTTCTTATTGATTCTCGCTTATTTCTGGGTTTTGTTTATTTCCTGTTTGGCTGTGGGGAAAAATCCTTCATTAAAGAAAGTAGTACCTTTTAAGTCATATCTCTAATTGTAATGAATCTGTGAATACCATTGTCTGTTTGGTTCTGAGGAGTAAAACAAAACAAATTCGATTTTTGTGGGGATTATGTATTTATCACTGTATTAATGGAATGACTAAATCTTGGTCTAATTACTGATTGTTGTGAATATTTTAAAGGCTATAAAGGAAAAAAGACCATTTTAATGCTATTATCATACTTTGGGCCTTTTATTTTACACTTTTTCTATCATATCAATGAAACAATCTAATTCCATTAGGTAACATTTCCTGTGCATTTCTTACATTTTCTTACCAGCTAAACAGAGCCTAAATACATTAGTTTCTGCTGTTAAGACTTGAAGCTGAATATTGTAGTTGTGTGTTTATGACTTATTTCTGTAATTATGTTTGTAGGAGGTTTTCACATAATCATTTGGCTCAGATGAAGTATATTTTGCCCGAATCCATAGAGATAAAGAGAGTACTAATGTTTGATGAGAGGACCGGTTGTCCGAAGCCAGATCTTCATGTTACATTGAAAGTTGATGCAATTGAATATTGCAAGAACTTGAAATTGGAAAGTAAGAATATGGGCCTGAGAAAGTTGTTTCGAGCACGGCTTGCAGATTTTCATAAAGCCCATCCTGAGGTATGCGTGATGTTTGCTTTCTAGGAGTCATGTGGACTATATTTTGTCTTGATCTGTGATTGACTGCTTCCTATTGCTTATTTGCTGTGCTTCATACTAATTAAGAATCACAATTTAAATCTATTATGTATTGAGAGTTATAACTACGTAAGTCTGTTCTCGACTCATCTAATTAGATTGAAAAAGTATTTAATCACCAACACCAGGTTTAAGTAAATTTCAGCACTTTTTACAAACTTAAACTAAGATTATATCATTTTAAATAATTTCAAATGCCTCAAGTTGCTAGGGAGTTGTACGAGCGCATTAGCATAATTATATTGGTATCTTCTATCTTGTGCGGAGGGTTTGAGTTCTAAGAATCATGAATTGTCGAATATCATTCTAGTGCTTCAGCAGTTAAGCTTCGAAGTATAATTTTCATCAGTGTATTTTATTAATGTACTTACACTTTCACGTTTGAAATCCCGTGTTATGTTCATTGCAATATATTTTCAATTCTTCAGTTCCATGTTATCATAATGGAATTTTCTGCATTCAGGGTGATGAAATTCCAGAGGAAATGCTCCCAGAGCCATTCAATCATTCAAAGCATAATCAGTGTTCAAACTTTAAGAAAGCCTCCTCATCATCTCACAATGAGTCATCCACAGGTGCATCCACAGACCAGCAACAATCATTATCAGTATCCTGCATTGAAGGTGATGAAATTTGTGATGAGACACGGCCAGAGTCGTTGGCTGTAGAGACATCAGTCACTGCAGTTAAAAAACAGCAACCAGTGGTAGCATCTCATCTGCCTCGATCTTTCCGGAGGCACTTCTATCCGAAAGTCTCGTACAATGAAGAAGATAAGATGGACCAAAAATCATCGAAGGTTTCTCTTCAACATTCACTTCTTCCAGTTCCAGAGGCACACCTTAACAAAATTTCTTCCACTGAGGAAACTAGCTCTGCTTCTGCTTTGTTCCCTGCCAAATTGCCATTGAAGCCAACCTGCAGTGAGAAATGTTTATCATATTGTGCTTCACCTGCCAAATTGCTGTCTACTTGCTCACCCGCAACTCCAATCAAAGATATTGGCTCCATGAAAAACCAAGATAGTTCTTCCGCTAAATTTCATTCTATCCAGTCAACTCCAGCAAAACTTGCTTCAACTCCGACTCGGTTGATGACTGCCACACCGGCATTGAAGCCGCAAAAGAGATGTTACATGAGCCCAGATGATGGTTCCACCAGCTCACCGAACAAGTTAATTAGGCGTCCACGTCGTGCCAGGTCATTGAAATATGACATTCCTGTGGAGGAGGAGAAGGCTGAGGATGGAATAGATGAGAAGGTTGAGGATGAAGCAAATGAGATTGAATCTGGATCCATTGATGATGATATTCTTGATATTCTTCCTGAGAGTCTTCTGCAATCGGTAAAGCCTATTGTTCTTATTAGATCATATTATCCATTTAGTATACTTAACCACAAGTAAATCTCAGTTTGCATTCTCTTTATTTCAAGTGGAAATGGAAATATGAATACGAGATCGATCTATCAAATTAGGTATCAATTGTTATAATCATATGCTTATGTGTGATATGACATCAACGTGGTGTTAGTAGCAAGCTTTTGTTTCAGAATTTGAAGCATCTCATAAGGTTAGAGTAGTGTTTTTGACTCCAACTTGTTCTGCATCCATCCGGTGAATGCTACATAAAGTATGGTGAGACTGTAGCTACCCAAAAGTTGAACTATAATAATGTATTCAATGTTTCTTTTACTTTTGGCTAGCCATATGATAATTTGGGTTTAGCATATCAGGAAGTTTGGTTCTGCCCGAAACTACTTTTGACAGTTTTCAAGAACCATATCATTGACGCACTTTAACTTAGTAACAAACTTAATTTAGTCTTATTATCAACTATGTTTCCTGATGGAGACTTTGTTAATCTTCAAGATTTGTTCATGTCGTGTACCTTGATATCTTGATGGCAATGAACATGGATAATATGTATATAGATAGATATAGCTTGTATTCTGATAACAATAAAGAAAAGAAAACAATAAAGAAGTAACCATCTTTTTATTTGCTATTAAGATAAGAGAGAACGAGAGAAAGGCTATGGAGGAGCGAGATCCAGCAATCTCACAAGCTAAGAGGCGGCGGCAGATGATTACCTGCCTACCTAAGCTCTTCAACACGATTCACTTCTTATTTCAGTCAATAAGGCGTTCGGTTATCACGAAAGGGGAGCTTATACACAAGTTAATTGCCGGCCATTGTGATATTGTTGATAGAAGTAAGTCTTTATACTAACCATTTAGTAGCTGATAGATCTCTTTTTCTTTTCTTTTTTCAATGCTCTCTCTCTCTCTTACTGTAAGCTTTTGATGGTGGGCTAACTCCTCTTGATCTGCATTCACAGGAGAAGTTGAAGAGCAGCTTAACTTGTTACGAGAACTCGTTCCAGAGTGGATTTCTGAAAAATCAACAATTGCGGGTGATTTGCTCATATGGTGAGCCTCATTGTTATAATTCATACTTCTTGCAATATGACTATAAATGTGCATGCATACATGTTAATTGTGTATCTTCAAAAAGGTCATGATGATACATGTTATCTTCAGTCTTCAGAAGAAACTGAAACTACTTTTAACTGATGGATTTTGTAATGTCTTTTCTGCAGTATCAATAAAATGTCAAGTCCTGAGTCCATCCGGGCACGGCTTGAAGAAGCAAAATAGGAAGGAGATTGGTAAAGGGTTTTCTAAAGTTAATGTAAGGAGCATACTGTGAGATGCTGCACAAATTTCCCTTTGGATTTGGACATTTGTATATCTTTTTAACTTTTAAGCTAGATTATGAGGCCTGATGTTCAAAAGGGAGTATTTTCAGGTAGCCAACTTAGATAGGTAGGATGAAGGCTTCTATTGAGTCATGAGTGTCAATCACACGGCAAGATAATGAAGCACCTTCTTTGTCTGGTTCATCTTTTGTTTCCCTTTTGAAGGTCAAGATCTCTTGTGTAACAACATTAAGCATGCTATTTTGCAGAAGCCAATTAATTATTGGACTATAATTTAATTCATAAAGTTGTTGCTGAAGGACTTGTGTGTTAAAACTAATGTATTCTGATTATGACAAAAAGATTCTACAATATGATTGATTATACTAAAGAAGCTGATCAACGGCATTTGGAATGAATCACATCTCTTTATTTGTCAAGTAAAATGTCATGCTTAGACCTGTCAATGGATCGGGTCTTGATTCGGTCTGTATTTGAACCGTATAGTTAGATATGGTTAGAGGTTTGATGTGTTAATTTGATTTTGATTCGATTTTGTTAATGCATCTAACAAAAAAAAAATCAAATTTGGATTTATCTTAATCCGTTTCGATAATAACTTGATCCGATTTTAATATTATTTACTATGTGTTTTTTTTGTATTATGTATATGGTATATATAAGTACTTTTTAATTATATTATATGAATTATTTAAAAGACATGTATTGATAAATAGATTCTATTGATAGATTTTTTTAAGTATCTTACAATATAATAATCTTTTAAAATATTATCCAATAATTCAATTTTTTTTATAGATCCCACTATGAATTGAGTTTTAAGATATCTTATTAAAACTGATATGATAATTTTTTAACGTCTGAGCTGAATTCCATCAGTTTACAAACCTAGTCAAGGCCAAGAGTGTTATGGAGTTGTGCTACTTGGGCAGATCTCATAAAAGTTACTTTAAGCTTAGGATGGCTTATTTGTCTTAGCAATCCAATGCAGGCCTAGGTTTCTCAACATATCTTTATTAGGCCTCTCCTTCTGGTGAAGTTATTATCTCGATAATGATTTCCTTCTGCTCATCACAAGTTTGAGAAAGATTGCTTCTGGGTCTTGATGCAAATCTTGATCTCTTCTTTGCCCCACGACACTAACAGCCCGTTTGGTACACAAGGAATGTAATATATTTATTCCTTTAAAAGTAAAGCTTGAGGAAGATTGAGGGCACGAAGTATTGATATTTTTGTTGACAGTGTTGTCTCATTCTTAACAGAAAAGAATAAGATAGTCAAATTTCAAATGATATTCCTATTCATTTTTTTAGGCATGAGATAACATATTTTTCAATCAAAATTATCATTGCCTAATTCCCTCAGTCATTTTCAAGCTTCATTTTTAAAGTATTATTTTATTTTCATTTCATTTCTTATTCAAACCAAACGTGATCTAAGTATAGATCAATAACGACGATGACTCCTCCCAGCAAGCTGAATTGTAAAATGGAAGTTAGAGATGATCTGGATCAGTGTCTATCGTGCTCAGTGTTATATGAATATTTGTATTTGGGAGCTACTCTTCTACCTCTCTAAACTAACCTTCAAATATTTGTTTACATTTGGTGGCTTAGAATGAATAACGCAGAGAGGACTAATAGAAAACCCATTTTGTAGAACAATATAATCCTCACCATGGGAGGAGTTTTACTGATTTTCATGTGCCAGAGAAGTTGCATTCTCTCAGGCGCAATGACAATTTATTATACTCAACAAGAAGCCAACGATCATTAACAAAAAAAAAATAATCTGCTTAAATTTGAGGTGTGCAACTATTTCTGTAAAAGGGGAGGAGCAGCAATGACATTTAGAAGTCACATGAACACCAACCGATTGAATTCGAGAATCCACAGGGAGGGTGTTATTGAACAAACTGTTAAAGGTGGAGACAAGGCCATGTATCTCCATCTTTATTGTCAAAGTCATCATTAATTCTGCAGCTTTGAACTCATTAATTGTGAGAAGGACAGGCCATGTGCATCAATACAGCTGCTTATTAAATAGCCGCACATCAATTAATTATGCAGCCTTGGATTCATTAATTGTGAGAATGACAGGTCATGTGAAGCAGCCACAGATCAATTAATGCACAACTGCTTTCTATACTTATCAAAGATCGGTGCCACTTGCTTGCCTATAAGTTGGTATTAGTTCTGAAAATAAATAGAGATAAGAAAATTGTGAGAGAGAAGTGTCTTGTGCAGAAACACCTTGTGAGAGACAAAGTGTCTTGTAAAAAATCAAGTGAGTGATTTTTTGTAACGGAGCACTGCTCTGGTTTTTTCTTTCTGGGCTTTTGCCAAATAGTAAAATACTTTGGGTGTGGGTCCGAGAAGTAGGCACATTGTCGAACCTTGTTAAATCTCTGTGTTCAATTCTTTATGTGTGCGCATTGTTCAAATTTTTGCTATTTTCCTTAACAACTAGTATCAGAGTGTTTGGTGATAAATTTCTGTCAACTTTCTGCGAGGTTACTATTCACATGAATAGTGAATTTTGTGAATAGTGAAATTTTGTCGGTAGTACCGATTCATCGGCAACGGTGTTCTAATACACAAAGGTTCGCAAGAATTGTCAAAAAAAGTCATATTCGAGTGGGAGTAATGGCGAACGAAGGTAAAACAAGGATCGAGAAGTTCAATGGAGCAAACTTCGGTTTGTGGAAGATGCAAATAGAGGATTATCTTTACCAGAAAGATATTTATCTTCCTTTTGGTGGCAAAACAAAGAAACCACAAGAAATGGCAGATGAGGAGTGGGAGGTGTTGGACAGGAAGGCTCTTGGCACGATCAGACTCTCTCTCGCTGCAACTGTCGCGTTCAAAATCTCGAAGGATAAAATCACTGCAGATTTAATGGCGGCTCTATCCAAAATGTACGAGAAGCCATCAGCCTCAAATAAGGTATTCTTGATGAAAAGAATCTTCAATATGAAGATGGAAGACGGCGGTAGCATTACTGAACTCTTGAACGGGTTCAACACACTGACAAGTCAGTTGGAATCCGTTGGGATCAGCTTCGACGATGAAGTTAGAGCACTGCTAACTTTTCAACATTACCAGATAGTTGGGATAGTCTGGTAATGGCCATCAGTAACTCTTCTGGCTCTGGAAAGCTAAAGTTCGATGAGGTTGTGGGAGTTCTTCTAAGCGAAGAATTGCACAGAAGATCTTCAGGATCTGCGAAAATGTTTGGGAACGTTTTGAGCATAGAAGAAAGAGGAAGATCTTCAAAAGAGGAAACAAGAATCGTGGAAATTCTAAATTTAGGAAGAGTAAATCAAGAGGACCAAAATCAAGAAGTGGAGGTTGCTGGGACTGTGGAAAGAAATGACATCTGATGAGAGATTGCAAAGCACCAAAGCAGAGCGATAATTAGGAAAGTAAAAATTTTATTTATCTTTCTAATAAAGATTCTGATGCTTTGATCATTTCTGTTGCTGTTCGTAATGATTTGTGGGTGATAGATTCTGGTGCATCTTTTCATGCTACCTGTCAGAACGAGATACTCCAAAATTATGTGTAGGGTGATTTCGGGAAAGAGTGTCTTAGAGATGATGAACCATACAACATAACTGGAAAAAAGAGATGTACAGATAAACCTGGCGAATGGGACTACCCTACAGTTGAAGGACGTGTGAAATGTTCCGAATCTCACAAGAAATTTGATATTAGTAGGCCAACTGTCAGATTCAGGATGCAGAACCACTTTCACAAGTGATTCCTGGAAGGTGTTGAAAGGGGCTATGGTAATAGCTCACGGAAAGAAAGAAGGCACTCTCTATGTGATGAGTGGAACAAATAGTGTTCTAACAATTGCATTAATAGATTCGAGCGCAGACACTTGGCACCGCAGACTTGGGCACATGAGTGAGAAAGGTATGAAGGTCGTGCTATCAAAAGGGAAGATTCCAAATTTGAAGCATCTGGACCTGAGCTCCTGTGAAGACTGTCTCTATGGAAAGCAGAAAAAATGTGAGTTTTTCTAAGACGGACATAAAACCAAAGCTTGAAAAGTTGGAATTGATTCATACAGACGTGTGGGAACCAACCAATGTACTATCTCTTAATGGGTCTCAATACTATGTTACTTTTATTGATGATGCCACTAGGAAGTTATGGGTGTATTTCTTAAAGCATAAATATAACGTATTTGATGTCTTCAAAAAGTGGAAAGCTATGGTTGAGACTGAAACAGGTCGGAAGCTAAAGTGTCTGAGGTAAGACAATGGTGGAGAATATTGCAGTGATGAATTTGAGGAATATTGTGCTCTCAATGGTGTCAAGAGACAGAAGACAGTTCCTAAAACACCGCAGCAAAATGGAGTGGCAAAACACATGAACCGAACCATTAATGAACGTGCTAAAAGCATGAGGATTAATGTTGGATTACCCAAACAGTTCTGTGCAGAAGCAATGAACATATCAGTCTATCTGATCAATAGAGGACCATCTGTTACACTTGAGTTTGGACTTCCAGAAGAAGCATGGACGGGAAAAGAGGTAAACCTATCACACTTAAGAATATTTGGTTGCACCTCTTATGTCCATATAAACTCAGATGAAAGGTCTAAGCTAGACCCAAAATCCAAAAAGTGTGTCTTTGTTGGATATAGTATTAATGAGTTTGGCTATAGGTTTTGGGATCCAAAAAACCGAAAAGTCTTCAGAAGTAGAGATGTAATGTTTAACGAGAATGTTCTATATAAGGACATGATTAAAAAAGTGAAGGGGGAAACAGAAAAGAAAGAGTTTGTATAACTTGATGAAATTTCTACAAAATGAGTGTTACAACCCAGAGATGAGAATATAGAATCTCACACTCTCCCCAAGTTCCCCCTCAAGAATTTAGAAGATCAGAAAGAGTTAACAAAGGTCAACCAACTCGTTATTTAACATCTCTGAATTATTTGCTTTTAACTAACAATGGTGAACCAAAATGTTATGAAGAAGCAATGCAGATTAAGGATAAGCTCAAGTGGGAGGCTGGAATGAATGAAGAAATGGACTCCCTGATAGCAAATCAGACATGGGATTTGACTGAGCTTCCAGAAGGCAAAAAGGCTTTGCATAACAAGTGGGTTTACAAGTTAAAAGAAGAACATGATGGAACTAAGCGATACAAGGCCAGGCTGGTAGTTAAGGGATTTCAACAGAAGGCAGGTATCGACTATACTGAGATTTTCTCTCTTGTTGTAAAGTTATGTACCATCAGATCTGTATTGAGCATTGTTGCAGTAGAGAACTTACATCTAGAACGGCTAGATCTAAAAATCATTTTCCTTCATGGTGATCTGAATGAAGATATCTACATGAAGCAACCACAAGGGTATGAAGAACTAGGGAATGAAGATTTGGTGTGTAAGCTCAAGAAAAGCTTGTACGGGTTGAAACAAGCACCCAGACAGTGGTAGTCGTGAGCAGATTCATGAATAATCCAGACAATGAGCATTGGAAGGCTGTGCAGTGGATTATGAGGTACTTGAGAGGTACCACTAATCTATCCTTATGCTATGATGGATCAGAGATAAGCTTGAAGGGTTATGTCGATTTTGACATGACAGGAGACCTAGATGGTAGAAAGAGTACTACAGGGTACGTCTTTACATTGGGTAGTGCAGCAGTGAGTTGGGTCTCGAGAATACAAAAGATCGTAACTCTCTTGACTACAGAAGCTAAGTACATGACAGTGACAAAAGCATGTAAGAAAATGGTGTGGCTACAAAGTCTACTCAGAGAATTAGGCAAAGAACAGAAGGACTGTAAGATTTACAGTGACAGTCAGAGTGCAATTCATCTGGCAAAAAATTCTGCAATTCATGCCAGGACAAAGCATATCGACATCAGGTACCATGTCATACGGGGACTCTTAGAAGAAAGGGTTATTACGCTGAAAAAGATTCACACCAGCAAGAATCCCGTAGACATGCTAACCAAGACTGTTACGATTGAGAAGCTGAAAGGATGTTCAGCTTCGATCGGTCTTCATGCTTGAAGAAACGAGAGAAGACTCACACCTAGTTTGACTATGCTGGAATTTCGTTACAAATGACATATTGTCTCCAAGTGGGAGATTGTTAAAGGTAGAGACAAGGTCATGTGTCTCCATCTTTATTGTCAAAGTCATCATTAATTCTGCAGCCTTGGACTCATTAATTGTGAGAAGGACAGGCCATGTGCATCAATACAGCTGCTTATTAAATAGTCACACATCAATTAATTGTGCAACCTTGGATTCATTAATTGTGAGAAGGACAGGCCATGTGAAGTAGCCATAGATCAATTAATGCACAACTGCTTTCTATGCTTATTAGAGATCGGTGCCGCTTGTTTGCCTATAAGTTGGCATTAGTTCTGAAGATAAATAGAGAGAAGAAAATTGTGAGAGAGAAGTGTCTTGTGCAGAAACACATTATGAGAGGCAAAGTGTCTTTGTAAAAAATGAAGTGAGTGATTTTTTGTAACAGAGCACTGCTCTGGTTTTTTCTTTCTGGGCTTTTGCCAAATAGTAAAATACTTTGGGTGTGGGTCCGAGGAGTAGGCACATTACCGAACCTCGTTAAATCTCTGTGTTCAATTTTTTGTATGTGCGCATTATTCGAATTCTTGCTATTTTCCTTAACACAAATGCCAAACGAAAAAAGAAATTTCCTTTGGCATCCACTTTTTCCAAACTTAGTTATGCCATTGAAAGAGAGTCTGGTTCAAATGATTCAGTTTTCCGTATCAAACGGTCCGGGTTGTCATCAATTGAAATCGAATGAAGAAACTCTCTTTGGCTTTGAGACATAAAAGGAATACCTCGCTGCCAATTAATTAAGATCAAATTCAAACACCTGAGCATTGATGCGAGATTGGGTCTGAATCATCATTACACCATTTGTCTTTGCTAATGCAAATATTCCCTTTGCCAAAAGATTAGATAGTAGTAGCTAGATGGCTGTATTTTTGTCTCATGAATTTTGCCCAGATAGAGTTACCCATAATAAAAACTCTAAACCAACTTAGCTTGAAGAGCAACCATCACTTAAGGCAAGCTTCTAATGCCCAAGCCTCCCTCCTGAGTAGGAACTGTTAATATATATATATATATATATATACACACACACGTTAACAGAAACAACAATTTTAGACCAAGTAATCTAGTGATGTTTAGATTCATCCAAAAGAAAGAGCCAAACTTAGACCTGGCCTTCCAACCATCCAGCTTGCCACACATTTTCCGAACAAGATCCTCAAAATAAACCAACTTAGCTCTTGATCATTGAACAAAGGAGTGCCTAGATAGGTGATAGGAGCTAGGACTTTTGTTTTGAAGGACCAGACTGATACGGTTAAAAAAATATATATATATATATTATTTTTAATTATCTTGTGCTCATGTGCAGTTTTCATCCGTCAATTGGACCAATTCGAGTTTAAAGACTAAAAGCTTTAGAAGTTTTAAGAAAGAAATTGTTTATCTTGAGATGTGATTATTTGTAATAAAGTTGGTTAAGTTAGAGATGTAGTACACACATTAATTAATATATTTAAATTATAAAGTGGTTTTACTAAATCTCTTATTTAAAAGAACTCGTATCTATGTGTGTACTACACTAAATTTACTAATTTTAGATGATCTCATTCCATTCACTTTAGGTAGAAAAGATAAGATGTGATCATATGTAGTAAAATTGGTATAGTTGTTGGTGTAGCATACACATAAATATAAACTCTTTTAAATAAATGATTTTGTAGGACCACTAACTACACTTGTTTACTGTAAATGATCACATCTCATAGAAAGCACATTCTGCCTATTTATTTCCTTCTAAAACGTGAGTCTCTAAACTCAATTAAAGTTATTTATTTTTAAAAAAAATGAAGTATAAGAGCTAAACTAATTGTGAAAGTCATAAACTAATTATTAAGATATAAAGAAATCAACTAAAGTGTTGTTATAAACGGCTAACTAAAACGATAAATTCATATACCTATGTTCGACATTTATACCCGAGTTTTGGCAGCCTAAACGAAGTGAACAAACTATGAGAAGAGCCATTGAGATTGTTAGAATACCAACAATTAGATAGCACCCTTTAGATTAAGTCACACCAAATTTCTAAAAACCCAAATTTCCTAAAAAATTGTAAGTTTCAGACATATCAATCTTCAACAAAATATTTCTTTCAAAAATTTTCTTGTCAAGACCAAAAACTAGCCAAAGTGATATTTTAAATACAATGGGAGATAAAAAAAAAAGCTAATAAATATTAATAAAATACGAGATTTTAAAAGTAAGATAAGTTATACACTAAAACATATAAAATGTATAATACTTTGTTTTGTTTTGTTTGTGAGAGAGATAAAGAGCTTTGTCATATATTATCATGTCAAAAGATTTATTCTAATGGTGGTATTTAAGGAAAAAGAGATTATAAATTGAAATTCAATAATTATTAAGTCAACTTAATTTTTTCTTTTCGTTACTTTTTGTACAATTGAGAAATAACATTTTATTTATTTTATCTTTCTTTATAAAATTTATTTTTTATCTTAGAATTTAATAGTAATAAATAATTGATTTAGTAGTTACCGGAAGTTACCTCATGGCTGACCCTCGCCCTCGCTCAAATTTATGGAAAAGGAAAACCAATTAGTAGACCTATCCACTAAAAGCCCAACTGTCCAGCCCAACCCAGCTTCAAATTCATTATATCTGCTCTGCGATCTATATCGTACTCCTCACGGCAGACACTCAGCTCAGCCATCTCACTACTCCATCGATCGCTGCTTTTCTTTGTTTCCCCCCTCCATCGGATTGTACTTGGGGTAAGTCATAAGTGGGTTCTCTCTTTTCTCTTTTCTCTTCTCTTTTTTTTCTTACCTTTTTCTCTCTTCCTACCAGCAGCACAGGCTGCGGCTCTGACTCTCCCCACGACTGGGTTTCAACTTTCCGTCGAATATATCTCACCAGGCACCAGCAGCTTCAGTACTCCCTGCCAGGTTACCGAAACACTCTTTTGAGTTTTGAGCTTTTACGTTTTTTGTTTTCATGAGTTGAACTTGAAATTCTTTTATTTTCCTATTTCCTCTATGATATATTGAGGGATACCTGGCTTTTATGGTGTGTGGAACTTCTTTTTTGATGGAATGGTATGTGGAATTAAAAGTTGAAACCGTAGTCCCTGTATGTCAATTGTAATTTGTAAACAAAGCAAACACCGTTCTTTTCTGTAGTGGACGAGGATTTTTTTTCCAATTAGTTTAGGCATTCTTTTATTAGTTTATAGATCTTTTAAGCTTGCAGGTAGTCTTAAATGATAAGATTGATTGAGCATTTTAATCTGGTGCTTCTTAGGAGTGGGAGCGGCTCATGGGGTGGTTTTTTTGATTGAGCAGTAGTGCTGTTTTTAAGGAGGGTTTGTTAGTTATTTTGGAGGTGTTTTGGTTATCTTTCTGTCTATTTCTGCTGTTTTTTTTTTATTGCTGTTGGTCAACCTGCGTTTTTTGTTTCTTGGGTGAGGACTAATACTTGTAATTTGGCTTTTGGCTGACTCATATTATTAATAAAATCTGTTATTTTGCTGTTAAAAAAATATTAAGATTGGATGGGCTCAGTCATAATTACTTTGTTCAATATTTGGTCATGAACTCCCGATCTCAATAAGAAAAAGAGAACCATGCTTGCCTTGCTGTATTGTTGCTGCTGGTTGTATTCTTTACCACTTACTGTCTTATTCCTTACAGTACAAACACAGGGACACCAAAGCCGTATCTTTTTTGTTTTTTGATCATCAGATAAGTGACAATGAAAATGAAAATGACTATATATATATAAAGTCATTTTATATATTTTTTAAATAGTAAGAAATTGATTCACTGTACAAAGTAATTGACCAAAAATTGAGATTAAATATTCTTAAGGTTAGGGCTTATAGAGAACTGAGCTGACCCATTTCAAGGATTTGGTGTTCAGGTATAGTAAGAAAGGATTAGTATCAATAACATTAGGAATAAATTTGTTCATATGTAAATTTATTTTTCTGTCTTGATAAATTGACTAAGTGTTAATGTTAGGCAACTTTTAATTTTTTTTGGCTTGTAATAAATATAGGTTAAATCATGAAGTCAAAAGCTACGGATTCATTTTTCAAGAAGTAGATTGTGGAGAATTTGGAGAGTAATAATGAGACTTCATCACCCATTTTGCCACCATCTCCATGGGTGATGAAGGCATAAATTTCTTTGATTAACATGTTATAAGTTGTAACCCCCTTCATGGGTGATGAAGGCTTATATTGTGTATTTTATATTTAATGTTTTAAAATGACTTGCAATTTTGAAGGAAACTCCTATAAGTATTATTTCGGCCCTAGCTAGAGGAAGTTCCTGGCTTTGCCCCTGAGTAGGTACACTGGGTTTTAGAAAGTAATTGGAGTGAGTTTCTCTTTTACTCCATATTTTTTTAGGGGGAACAATTATAATATAAAATTTTCAAAACCTTAAAATAGTATATAGTCTAAAGAAAATTTGAGTGTGCACCCTCACCATAACGTATATCCACCCATGTTTCCAATTGTAGTACAATGGATATGAAGATGGATTTGAACGCGCCGCACTCGATGGGCACAACCATCATTGGAGTTACTTACAATGGTGACGTTGTCCTTGGAGCCGACTCTCGTACCAGCACCGGTACGTTGTCTTTCCTCTGTACATTTTACCTTATTTTCTTTTTTACTGTTTGGTTGCTTACTGCTATTTGCTTTAATGGGAAACATATGATTCACTGGTTATTTTTCTGTAATATTTGAAGAAAAATTATTAACGCTTTCCAGCATCCCTTTTTTACTCTGATTTGTTCAGGGCCTAATTGAAATTGTTTTCTTGTTTTATTTTGTTCTTTACAATTTTATTTTTGCAAGGTATAATTCATTGAAGTGAATCTAATAATCGATATATGTGATTTGTGGGTGTTGGTAGGGGTGTATGTTGCTAACCGAGCATCCGACAAAATTACACAGCTTACTGATAATGTCTACATTTGTCGCTCTGGATCGGTATTCATCTCTTCCTCGCATAGGATTTTTTTCTTTCTTCATTATTTATTGTGATAATCTTTTGAATGTAATTATGTAGGTGTTATTGGTTTTGGGTTATAATGTTTTTACTTTGGAGTTGTAAAATATGTAGAGGAAGCAAGAGGATGGTAAATGCTATCTTGTTTTTTTTCCCCTGAGGCTGTATGTTTTGAGCATACATACATGAATGCTAACCTAAGACGCAATGCTAAAGACTCTTTAACACATGGGTGCTTCTTTGCTACTTCTGATAAAAATACTTGTCTGCCCTTTGCAGGCTGCAGATTCTCAGGTTGTCTCTGACTACGTGCGCTACTTCCTTCATCAACACACGTGAGTGTTTATTTCTTTTCTCCCCTAGTGAGACTGTATTATTACTTAGGCACTTTGCCTTTGTTTGATCACCCTATGGTGGTTCAATTCTCTGGTGGTGTTTCATTAGTCTCCGGTTAGAGTCTGATTCATGCTATAAGCTTTTCTAAAGAAAATCCTGACCTGTTGTTTTTTTTTTTTTTTTTTTTTATAATAGTCCTAGATTTTGAAGAACCTGCACTATTCTCAGATGGTTCACAATTTATTGAAGAACCCTTGGAATATTTTTGGGTCATGAATGTAACTTGTTCTGTCTTGTAGAAAGGTTTAGAGCTATTTAGTGGATATAAACAAGGTTGTACGGGTTAGGGGTTAGTATTCTTGTACTTTGAAGACAAACAAGATCTTGTGGTGAAGAATCATGGTGTGACTTGGTGAAGTTTTAACAGGTTAGTCTGGTGGCGAAGTGAGCTCTTGTAGAGGTTGTGATGTGATGAACAATATTGAGAGCAAATAGACTAACATCTGGAGCTATAATTCTTTTGCTTACCAAAAAAAACATCTGGAACTGTCTTACATTTTAGGTAGGCAATGGGTAAATAATTTGATTCATAGAGACCAACCTATTTTTTGTTCTGGGTATGTGGCCGGTGTAGTGAGTAGTTTTGGTGTTAAAATTTTGCATTGACAATGAAGAAATTGACTGTTACGCATTATATACGTGATTGAAAAGAATGCTTTGCTTTCATTGTTTAATATTGAGTGGCATTGGTTCTTAAATGATGCTGGTTTTTATGTTCTTTGAGAAACATGTGTATTTTTCTTTATGGTTTCCAAGTTCTCATGTGTTGATGTACTCCTAAAGTCAATTATTCTTATGTACAGGATACAGCTAGGGCAGCCTGCCACTGTCAAAGTTGCTGCCAACCTTGCTAGGCTTCTCTCATATAATAACAAGGTTTGTGTTTACTATTTTATTTTATGATATGCTGTTTTAAGCCAAAGGAAAAAAGGAAAAAGAGAATAATGAAATAGTTTCTTGCATGTTATGACTAGTTTGGTTTTCTTCTACTGGTACAAACACTTACACATATATATTTGTTTTCCATTGGATGGTAAATTGCAGCTACTTGAATGTCTATATTTTCTTTTTTAATTTTAAGAGATCTTTCCTCGTTTCCTTTTACGTTTTCTGTACAGGTATTGGATGGTGAATGTTGTACTCGAGTGATAGCATTTACCATATTGTACATTTGTACTTACAATCTATTTCAGAGCTTCAACCTTCTGTGAACCATAGATTGGCGCTGCTACTTTTTATCTAATCTTAAATGACAATGTGATGATAGTCTTTTCCCCTATAGCGTAAGAAATCTATGATCTGATTTCTCAATATCTTTTCAATAATTTATTATTCAAGACGATCTATCTTGGAAATTGGAATACATTTCATATCAGAACTCAACATATTGAACCATGGATCACAATGCTTATTTTTTTATTTCCTGCATAATTTATTAATGGATTTCTAGTTCATGTCTATATGCTTGGTTGATTATAATTATCTGCACTTGGCAGAACATGCTACAAACTGGCCTGATTGTTGGTGGGTGGGACAAATATGAAGGTGGTAAAATTTATGGAATTCCTTCTGGCGGAACAATAATTGATTATCCTTTCGCGATTGGAGGTATGTTATTCTTTCGGCCGTTAAAATTGGTTGATGGAATTTCCTTAATCAGGAATGGTGCTCATTCGTTCTCTATTTGTATGTTAATTTGCATTTTCCATGATTACTAGCTCATAGCTGATATGATTTTCCCTTTTCTTTAGCATATGGATATTGCATAAATGTTGACTAGCACTGCATATATATATTTTTAAGATAAGATGATTATATTCCTCGTCTCTTGAGCAAACAGTCATAAATTCTTTCTACGTTTTCCCTATCAAGGTAGGGAACCATCCTATATTCAACTAGGGGGGTAAAAGAGTCGAGCCCACGCACTGCATATATATTTTTTTAAGATAAGATGATTATATTCCTTGTCTCTTGAGCAAACAGTCATATAAATTCTTTCTACATTTTGCCTATCAAGGTATGGAACCATCCTATATTCAACTAGGGGGGTAAAAGAGTCGAGCCTAGCAGAGTAGTGCTCTGTTCAAGCTCAGCTTGATACACATTATTATTGAGCTCGAGCTTGGTTTGAGCTTTAACCGAGCATCAGCGCTTTATTTGATCTTGACTCGTTTAACTTTTGAAGAAATTGAGCTATGTTCGAGGTCGGCTCGATTATATAAATTAGCCGAGGTCAGGCTCATTTTTGAGCCAAGCTAGAGCTTGTTCACGAACCAGGTTGAGCTTGTTTATTAACTCAAAATGAACGCTTACACGAATATAAACAAATAAATTTCTAAATGAAAAGAAACAAGCCCAAACCTTAAATCTATCCATTATCAAAATTAAAACATATGCCATAAAATCATCCATGAATGAACCACAAACGAGCCTCTTCATAATCATGAGCTGAACTCATCTGCGTTCGAGCTTGGCTTATTTATTAAACCAGCCTTAGAATATCATTTAGACTTATTTATTTAGATAAGTAAACAAACATCGATGAGGTTTAACCGAGTCGATTCACAGGACTTCTCTTGAGCGTATTGGTTTGTCTACATCCCTAATTCAGGCCAACTATGAGGACATCATTTGGGGAAAAAAATACCATGTATAAGGTAAGTACTAAAAAATAAGCTCTTTGTGTGTGCTTGTGTGCTAGTGCTCCAGGAAGGTTTTCCTAGAGAAGATTAACTTCATCTCTTAGAGATTAAATGATCGCTACTAGCTCTGCTTTATTCATTATCTTGGCAGAAACTGTGCTCCAACTTAAAGAGTTGTCTGTTTGACAGGGTCTGGCTCCAGTTACCTGTATGGATTTTTTGATCAAGCATGGAAAGAAGGAATGACCAAGGAAGAAGCTGAGGTGCCTTAGTGGTCATGTTTGGAGTAATTAGTTAACTGCCTCAGAACTTTCTTTTTTGGTTGAATCAGAACGAATTATTAATGTCTCATCTGGACATTAGATGGGAGTTGACCCCTGGTTATTACACATTCCAATTTTAATTTATGGGTATAAATTTTGTAGTTGTCACGTTTGAAATGTTCTGACTTCATCTTGATTACAAAAATAATATTTTATATTTGTAAGAGTTGAAAGGAACAATATAGCCAAACAACAACATCCGGAACTTGTTAAGTTTGTGTTTAGTCTTTATTACTAACAGCCTTTTGACACTATTCCAGGAATTAGTGGTCAAAGCAGTTTCTCTTTCCATTGCAAGAGATGATGCTAGCGGGGGTGTTGTACGTACTGTCATTGTAAGATTTCCTGGACACCATTTAGACTCCATTTGTTTCAATAGAAAATGGCCGCCTGAAAATCAAATACATGTAAAATAGTATTTTACTAGTGTTTGAATTATATGAAAATCAATTCCATGTAAGATAGGATTTTACACTGCTGAGTGAAAAACTTAACAAAACAACTTCCATCCTTTTTTAGCGTAAGTTGTTTTACAAGTGATTGAAAAATGATTTTTTCTTATAAAAAATGGTTTTTTCTTATAAAAAATGGTTTTTTCTTTGTAAAAGAAAATACTCTTCCATTTTCCTAAAATTTCTCTCACATATTAAACCACCAATTTTCTATTTATTTACTTTTTACATTTTCCATCATTTATTTTCGGACTTCAACCAAACAAAGAAAATTTTACTGAAAATTTATAATTTTACATAAAAACTTGTTTTACATAAATTTGATTTTATGTTTATTACATGGAAACAAACGGAGCCTTATTGAATTTCCATGGAGATGTGTTTTCTTCACAATGCAAATACACTCTAAAAGCAGTGGTATTTTTCTCTGTGCTTTTGCAGATCAACTCTGAGGGAGTGACGAGAAACTTCTACCCTGGTGACACACTACCACTTTGGCATGAGGAGTTGGAACCTCAAAACTCATTATTGGATATACTGAATGCGGCTGCTGGTCCAGAGCCAATGAACATCTGACTTTAGCTTCTTCATATAGAATGGGGATAACCATCCCAACTAAAGGGCAAACCAGTGATGAGTGATCTTTCTATTAGAAGTTTTCAATTTCTATTTTTACTTAAATTGCGTTTTGTGTATTCCTAAAAATTCTTTTAGGTAATATTTTGTTTTTAATAAAACTTTTCGTGGTTGACAAATACAATAGCAGAAGATGAGAATGATGATGATAGTGGTAAGCAGTGTTTAAGCGCGCCCAGAGGCTAAACCGGGCTAAAACGCCCTAAGTCGTGAAACCTGGGGTGAATCTGTCGCTGGGCGTACGTTTTTCGGGTACCCAAACTTGAGGCGTACACCTTTGACGCCTTGGGCGTATGCCCAATGCTTTTTGTTCAGATAATACAAGAACAGTAAGAAGATGTTCTTGACAAGAACCCCTTAAGAGCAGAGTCCAATGAGGAAGAGGAGATTGTTGACACTACCTACGACACACACTGCTCATCCATTACCACCAATGAGCACCGCGAAGCTAACGCCCCACAACGAAGGCTCAATGATCAACACCACAGTGGCCAATGGCGACATCGACGCCATCACATCTAAGCCTCCTGGCACCTTGGCTCGTACGGTGGTGACTTTCGCGACAAAAATTAAGAGATGGCTTCGACATCGCAAGTCTCATCAATTGCGGCATAACCATGAGAGACGAATCAAGTAACAAATTAGTGGCAACACACAAAGGAGTTGAGTCAACTCGGGGTTTTGGGTTTCACCACTTGGGGTTCGACATCGCACCGTCATCTTTGTGATTTCGGGAAGTTTCTAAAGGTGCAATTCGATTTCACAACAGATCAGTATGTGATAGATGAAAGCATTGAGGCTGTGAAAATCTTGGGGTTAATTGGAGTTACCTATGGATAGGGAGCTGCCCATCTACCGCCCCCATCACCCACTGCAAAGTTGCTGCACCACGGTGACCCATCGCCCACCACAAAGCTGCAGCACCATGGTGATGATCAAGCGAACAATCCCAAGGGTTTGAGCAAGCTTATGGGTTCGTCCCTATTGACGGCCAACACTCTTCTCTGTGTTGATGAGAAGCTTCTGGAAATATCACATTTTGTGGTTGAATCAATTGAAATTTTAGTAAAGGGCTTTATGCAATAATCACTGGAGACAGTGGTTTTATTAGTGGGATTTCAATTTTCAATCATGAAGCTTGCTGTGCAAATTTAAGAGCTGAGTGAGTCAAATTTTTTGGTGGCATCCAATGAGAATTTTGTATATGAGCTTTATGCGTACAATCCATTAAAAAAAACTTAAAAATTGTGAATATCTTGTTATTATTATTATTTTTTTTTATGTTTGTTGAAATTTGAAACGTATTTGTGTCTTGTGATAAATAGATTGGTCAATTTGAAAATTAAAATTTGGCTTTTAGAGTGCGATTTGTGATTTATTGATGAAATATGAGATTATGTGAATTTTTTATATTATTATAAGTGTGTAAAATGTGTATTTGTGAAATAGTTTGATAAATATTCATTCATAGGTTTTAAGTTAGTAAAATTTATTGATAATTAATTTATTTATATTATTTTAATTTTTAAATATTTTTATAATTTAATTAATATTATTTTATTCAAAATGTCTCAACGTTTCAAAAAGTTTATATCTTAACATTTTAAAGTTTATATCTCGTCTCATTCAAACAAAACGTCTCGTTCAACGCTTTTGTTTATGAAAACATTAATGATAAGCATGAGAATTGAGGATGTACTGTCGGGGATAAGATTCTCAAGTCGGTTTTGATGTAAAAAAGTATTCAAATCTGCGTTGATCGATTCTTGTAGTCCTTCTCTCCATCTTGTATCAAT
The DNA here is from genome assembly GCA_023935145.1 of Bretschneidera sinensis. Classification (NCBI taxonomy): domain Eukaryota; kingdom Viridiplantae; phylum Streptophyta; class Magnoliopsida; order Brassicales; family Akaniaceae; genus Bretschneidera; species Bretschneidera sinensis. The sequence continues at coordinate 58,661,362 of CM043697.1, read as the reverse complement.
TATTGAATTTTACCATGTGGCGTATAACTTTTGTTGGTATCATTAGATTTTGTCAAGTCTTTCATGATATGAAAGAAGGCTAAAGTTGTCATGCTTTAGTTCATTGACTGTAATCACTCCGCAAAATGTCTATTACTTCTTTCCCTACAGTTAAAACATAGTTTTCTTTTTTCGATCCTCAATTTTACACACGGTTCTTGATTGGGGAGGGAGTGCAATGCCAAAGTTTACTATGACGATGTATGGGTTCTTATTAAAACACGCTTTAATCAAATGTTTTAATAAGAAACCAAATGGTGCTCACATATATATATATATATATATATATATATATATATATATATATATATAATATTACGATTAGGTTTAAATAAGTTTAAATCAATTTGTTTAAATCTTTTTCAAAATAAAAATTATCTTGATTAAATTTAAATAAATTTATTTAAATTTGTTTAATTATGATCTCAAACAACACCTATGTCATGATGTCAAAGTTGAAGTTTAGTTTATATGTGAGAGAGGGAGCTACTCTTCCCTCTCTATAGTCTAAACCAACCTTCAATATTATTACTATGGATAACGCAGAGAGGGCTAATGGAAAAATCTATTTTGTATAATCTGCAAAGTTTCTGAAGAATTTTGAGAATATAAAGAGTTTATATGTTACAAATATTTTCAGTAGTTAATGGGAGAAAAAGCAACACCGTCCATAGTTAAAAATGCATATGACACCTAAATATCTTGTGTACCCAAATTCCTCGTATAATTCTCACCATGGGTAGAGTTTTACTGATCAATCACAACCTCATTATCCCTTAATACTCAATCTGGTTCTGTTTTCTTGTTTGTTAGGTACAGTACAAGTCAGGGCCCAAACACCAAGTCCGCGAGATGAGAACGAATCAATTTGTATAGATTCCCATTTAGATGAACTTTGTATGCATCCACCGCACATTCATGATGTGAAAGCCTAATGCTTAATGCCCCTAGTCAAACAAGGAAGCATATAATCAACTGATCTTTTGAAACCAGAAGGCTCAAATCAGTACACTTTCGCTGTTTGAAGGACTGCTACTCTGGTACCTCATGGTTGGGTTGATAATGGATGTATTTGTGTTGGGTTGACTTAAAAGTTCAATCTAATCTACAATCCAATTAACTTGTGACCCAATCAATTGGATCAAATTGGTTTTATTTTTTCAAGACTTCAACACCAATTCACCACAATCAACAAATATCTCACAAATCCTATATATACGCACCGAGTTACTAATTTTGGCTGAGTTATGAAAATTTGAAAGTGCAACCCAATTCAAATGGTCAGTTATATATTTTTTTCAATTAAAATTCAAAAAATCCAACTCAAACTTATTTATTACATTGTATTGATGTCGTTTGCTGTCGGTGCTGACGTGGCTAGGGAGCTGGTACAGGCTGGGCCTTACGTGCTGACGTGGCCTAGGTGAGGACTCGGCCTGGGAGACGACTCGGCCTGGGTCCTGCACAAATGACAAGAACAAACTGAAGGCCCTCGGAAGGAGGGGAGGGGAAGACCTCCGAAGGCGCTCCGATGCTTAAGTTAGCAAATATTTAGGGGAGGAGTCGTGGGTTCGAGAGAAGAACCGAGGACTCTTTAGAAAATCAAGTGAAGTGTGTGTGTCAATCTCTATCTGAATCATGTCGGTTGTGTCCATACCTTGGCCTATTTATAGTCGTCTGCCGGTGGAGAGGGTATGATTGCAAGCCCAGAAGAGGGGGCGCCGTAGGGCGGCCGTAGAGTGGCTGGCGGCCATAGGGCGGCTTGCAGCTATAGGGTGGTTGCAGAGCTAGGGGTTGTGGAGTGGCTAGCCCCTGTAGGGTGGCTGGTGGTGGTAGGGGAGATCTTGGTGTGGGCTTGCTGGGTCATTCCTCGCGGGTTTGGGGATTTTTGCTGGGCCGAAGAACACACTGATTGCTTTTCCGGGCCGAAGAAGTTCATCGGGTCAGCTGGGCTGGATTACCCTTCCAGGGCCCGAACTTATTTGAGTCGTAGGTTTTAGCCGGGTCTGGAGCTCATTTAGGCCGGAACAAGCCTGCTGGGCTTGGTGTCTATTTGGGCCAATGTTTTGGGCCGTATCACAGGCCCCCCACTTCCTGGAGTTCATTTATGTGCTCCGGGAAGTATTTCTTGGGCCAAGCTGTTCATGGATGTTGAGTGAGCTCGTCTGTGGATCGTCGTTTTATGGGAGGTGGAAAGTTTCAAGAGAGAACGAAGAGCCTTCTCCGGATCGCAAGGTCAATCGAAGGTTTAAATGGTGTTCCTTGGGAATCGGAACGTCATTCTCGGAAGGTAGGAAGCCGCCTGGAGAAGCGAAGAGTCTTTTCGAAAACCGTGAGGTTGTTTCTTTTTCCGTTTTTGGCATTTATTGCTTCGCTAAGCGTGTTTCCTCACCTTATAAATAGGGTCCTCTAGCACTTTTTGTTTTAAGCAGAAACAAGTGTGGTTTCTAAAATGATGAGAGAAAAGCACTTTCTGAGGATAGCCATCACGGCACTTTTGCCTTGAAATTGAGGTTCGGGTTTCTTCCTGACTCCAAGTGGGGACACGGGCTTCTTCCAGACTCCAAGTGGAGTGGAGAGAGGAGAGTGCCGTGTCTCTGGATGGTGGGGCCCCCTCATGCCCTGGCTTGCTAGGAACAGAAGAAGAAGAGGGGCGTGGCTGCATACTCTTAGGAAGTTGAGAGCAAGGCTGTAGCCTCTCTTCCGGCGGTTCTTCTGGTGGCAGTAAGATAAGGGGAATTGCTGCCACCCTTTTCTTGCAAGCTGGTGAGGGTTTCCCTGAACCTGGGGCTGATCATAGTCCGCGCTCTCAGTCTCAGGTTTGGCCCAAGAAGTTTTAGGGTTCGTACCGGGAGCTCTTCAGTCTGAAGTGGGTGAAGGAGTTCGTGACCGACGCTACCTGAAACATTTTGGTTTCCATTATCTTCTTTGTACTTTGAGGCCGTTAGGGTCCTCTTTTATTTGTAATTCGAGGTCGTTAGTTGTAAATGGTTGTAATCCATTAACATCAATAAATTACCCTTTTTTAATATTCATGTTTTCGTATGAACTTCCTTTCTCTTGATACTTGTTCGAATTTGATGGCAAACTTAACGGACCAATGGGGGGTCCAAAGCCCCCCGTACTTGGAGATTCAACCGAGTGTTGATGGGGCTCGGATTTCCTGGAGAAATTTGTCGAGCGTGAGCAGAGCAGCTCATACGCTCGGACTTACTTGGAGATTCGACCGAGCGTTGACGGGGCTTGGATTTCCTGGAGAAATTTGTCGAGCGTGAGCAGAGCAGCTCATACGCTCGGACTATTTTGGAGATTCGACCGAGCGTTGACGGGGCTCGGATTTCCTGGAGAAATTTTGCCGAGCGTGAGCAGAGCAGCTCATATGCTCGGATTTATTTAGAGATTCGACCGAGCATTGATGGGGCTCGGATTTCCTGGAGAAATTTGCTGAGTGTGAGCAGAGCAGCTCATACGCTCGGATTTATTTGGAGATTTCGGCCGAGCGTTGACAGGGCTCGAATTTCTTGGAGAAATTTACCGAGCGTGAGCAGAGCAGCTCATACGCTCGGGCTTATTTGAAGATTTCGACCGAGCATTAATGGGGCTCAGACTTCCTGGAGAAATTTACCGAGCGTGAGCAGAGCAGCTCATACGCTCGGGCTTATTTGGAGATTTCGACCAAGCGTTGACGGGGCTCGGATTTCCTAGAGAAATTTACCGAGTGTGAGCAGAGCAGCTCATACGCTCGGGCTTATTCGAAGATTTGAACCGAGCGTTGATAGGGCTCGGATTTCTTGAAGAAATTTACCGAGCGTGAGCAGAGTAGCTCATACGCTCGGACTTATTTGGAGATTCGACCGAGCGTTGACAGGGCTCGGATTTCCTAGAGAAATTTGTCGAGCGTGAGCAGAGTAGCTCATACGCCCGGACTTACTTGGAGATTTGACCGAGCGTTGACGGGGCTCGGATTTCTTGGAGAAATTTGTTGCGCGTGAGCAGAGTAGCTCATACGCTCGGACTTATTTGGAGATTTCGACCTAGTGTTGACGGGGCTTGGATTTCCTGGAGAAATTTATCGAGCGTGAGCAGAGCAGCTCATACGCTCGGACTTATTTGGAGATTCGACCGAGTGTTGACAGGGCTTAGATTTCCTGGAGAAATTTGTCAAGCGTGAGCAGAGCAGCTCATACGCTATGGTTTATTTGGAGATTTGACAGAGTGTTGACGGGGCTCGGATTTCCTGGAGAAATTTGTCAAGCGTGAGTAGAGCACCTCATACACTCGGGCTTATTTGGAGATTTCGACCGAGCGTTGACGGGGCTCGAATTTTCTGAAGAAATTTACCGAGTGTGAGCAGAGCAGCTCATACGCTCGGACTTATTTGGAGATTCGACCGAGTGTTGACGGGGCTCAGATTTCCTAGAGAAATTTATCGAGTGTGAGCATAGCAGCTCATACGCTCGGATTTATTTGGAGATTCGATCGAGCATTGACGGGGCTAGGATTTCCTGAAGAAATTTGTCGATCGTGACTTTTGCGCAGCAGCCCTTCTGTGCGCAAGAGCTTTTTGCTCATTTTAGGTCTGCCAGATGGTCGTGACTTCCTTCTTCGCGCGTGGACTTTTTAGCCCATTTTGAGTCCATTAGGTAGTCGCGATAAATGACGACGCTTGACAAGAAATGGCGGTGTGTCAGTTTTAGTAGAGATCGTGCTCTAGCGACAGCTGGCACCTAGGTCACTGGAAACGGTGCCTGGGGAACCTGAAATGGCCCATAGGAAACAGCAAAGGAAGTGTCCGCTCGCCTGATGCATGGTTTGACATTCCTTGTTTCTGCTGCCATAATCCCTATAGAAAGGGGTACCCCCTTCTTTTAGTTTTCACTTTGCATTCTTGAGAGATTTTGAGGGTTTTGGTTCATCTAGTGAGTCTGAGAGTGCTCGGTTTTGCTTAGGAGTTTTTCCATAAAAGCTTTCCTTCTTTCCTCGATGAGTAATGTCTGTTAGTAGTGAGTTTAGCAGAGCCCTGTCCAGGGAGCTGGGGGAAGCAATGGGTGTTTCTTCTGGCAAAGGGGTTGCTTCTCGTGAAGTAGCTTCTAGAGGTGGAGGCCGGGCCCTAATCCCCTACGCGAGAGAAAGAGGGGAAGGGCAAGGGCCCGATTCATCAGGGGGAGATGAGGACCGGGCGCTCACATCCATCAGGGATGAGGCTCGGGACACACAAGAGAGGAATGGGTGTTTGAAGCGAACACTATTCCTAGCACTGTGGCGGGATCCAACCTTTTAAGAATGAGGGTTAAATATAGGATCCCCATGGACTTGAATATGAGAGCCCCCGAGGGTGGAGAGAGGGCTTGTGATGTCCTGTCTAGCCGGCAACTGTATGAGTTGTGCCTCTACGAACATCAGCTTAAGGTGAGGCTCAAGCTTCCTCTCCACCCGTTCCTCTACTCTATACTTAGATACTTTGGTATTGCGTTAAGCTAGCTGGTGCCCAATTCGGTTCGGCTGATTCTAGCATTTATTGCTGCGTGCCAGGAGGTAGGAGGGTGATGAACATTAACGTGTTCAAAGCCCATTTTCAGCTAGCCCGGTTAGGTCACTCAGGCTGGGTCATCGTTAGTTCGAGGCGGGGGAAGAACATTCTAAAGGAGAAGCCTTCCTCAATCAAGGGATGGAAGGGGGGCTTCTTCTTTGTTCAGTCTACTGAAAGTTTTGATGTCCCTCTCACTTGGGGCCTGGAGCATGTTGGCAAATGCAAAAGGCCACACCTCTCCCCTTGTGAGGAGGAAACACTGAGGGCAATGCTGGTCGCGCCCTTAGAGATCAATGTTCTTAGAGATAATGAGGAACTCCACAGGCACGGCCTGTGTCCTCCTCGCCTTCCCTCGCGCCTCTTCCATGGTAGTCGCTGGCTCGTCGACTTAAAGGAATTTTTATTTACTTTCTCCCAAGTTTTTAATGCTTTTCTTTTTGTGCAGACATGGAGATGGCGGCGATGACCAAGGAACTGGCTCGTGAGAAGAAGAGGGCAGCCGAAGCTAGCAGTTCCGGGCAGAAGAAGAGAGCCAAGGTTCCGGTCGTGGCCGCGATCTCGATTGATAGCCCTCCCAGGCCTTCGGTGGCCCCTACTCCTTCAGTGGCTCCCTTGTTTTGGGAAGGATCTGAGATGGCCCCTCTCTTCACTCCTCGGTGGGCTCTGAGGCTGGATGACTCAGTGTTTGCCAGCACCAAGGTCGCTCGAAAGCTCCTTGTGCTAGGGATCCCCCCCCCCCCGTGATAAGGCGAAAATTTTGTCGAAGCTTTTTGAGTTGCTCTGCTCAGCGGCGGAGGTTGCTTCTTCTCAGGCCGGAGTTCTTCATGGGATGCTTTCCCGGCGTGCCCTAGAGATGGCGGACTATTTGTCCAAGACCGAGCTTAAATTGAAGGAGTCTGAGGATATTGCTCATGACCTGACCATTTTTCTCGAGACATCAAAGAGAGAGAGGGCAGAGGCAATCTTTGATAGAGACCATCACTGTCGAATAGCAGAGGTCATGAGGGAGGAGTTGGAGGAAGTTCGGCATCGCTCCGCGGAAAATAAGGCTTTTTTGACGAAGGAAGGGGCAGTTTAGTACCTCGAAGGTTTCGATGAAGCTAAGAGGAGGGTTATGTTTCTTTTCCCGGGGTTGGATTTCTCAGGCCTTGATCTGGCGACCGACTCCGAAGGCTTTAGTGCGGATTCTTCAGAGGGAGAAGAGGGTGCAGCTGTTCAGACTGGGGGTCCAGAGGGCCCAGGTGAAGCCCTTCCTGCCCCAAGTGGTGATGCCGGGGAGGCGCGAGCTGGAGGGGAGAGCGAGGTTCAGTCCTTGGGTGACTGTGGGGCTCTTGAGGCCTTGATTGCTCCAAAATAGTCCTTTGTATCCAAGGCCAATAGTGCCTCCCTTTTGTACACCTCTTTTTCTATGAATGAAGTAAAGGAGTTTCGAAATTTCAAATTCTTTATTGATTTTCGTGCTTTTACATTTTATTGGTAAAATCTACGGAGGTTCTCCGCACTCCAAGTGCGGGGGACGTGTTTTCCTTCCATGTCTTCAACCTCATAGGTGCCTATCCTGCAGATTCTTCAAACTCTGTGGAGACCTTCCCAATTCGAGACCAACTTTCCCGTGTGTCGAGGGCGTGAGACTTCACTCTTCCGGAGGACGAGGTCATTAAGTTTGAAGTCTTTGGGCTGTATCCGAGAGTTATGGTACCGAGCAGCCCTTTACTGGTAGTTTGCGATGCAAATTTTAACTTTGTCCCTGGCTTCTTCAACTAGGTCCAAGTTCATCTTTAACCCTTCTTCATTGTCGCTTGGCTCAAAGCACTGTACTCGGAGTGATGGGACCTCGATTTCGAGAGGAACGACGGCTTCTGTTCTGTACGCCATGAAGAAGGGGGTTTCGCATGTTGGCGTCTGGGTCGTTGTTCGATAGGCTTAAAAGATGTGGTGGAGCTGTTCTACCCACCGATTATCTGCCTCGTTGAGTCTTCTTCTGATTCCTTGGAGGAGCGTCATGTTGGTTACTTCAGCCTGGCCATTGGCTTGCGGGTACCCCACAGAGGAGAACCGATGGTCGATGTGGAGGTCATCGCAGAATGTCTTGAATCGGGAGCTGTCGAACTGCTTTCCATTGTCGGTGATCAACACGCGAGGGATCCCGAATCGGCATACTATCGACTTCCAAACGAAGTTCTTGGTTTGGTGATCCGTGATACTTGCCAACGGCTCAACTTCGACCCATTTGATGAAGTAGTCAATGGCCACGATAAGGTGCTTCTTCTGCCCGACGGCCGTTGGGAATGGGTCTAGGAGATCCATTCCCCACATGGTGAAGGGGAGGGGATTAGTGATGGAGACGAGGGGGTTAGCAGGTCGATGCGATGTCGGAGACCATCGTTGACAATTTTCACATTTCTTGACCAAATCTGCCGCGTCGTCCTTTACCGTGGGCCAATAGTACCCCTGGCGGAGGACCTTGAAGGCTAAGGCCCGAGCTCCCTGGTGGTTTCCGCATATCCCTTCGTGGACCTCCCAGAGGGCATAGTCGGCCTCTTTGGGTCCGAGGCATCATAGGTACGGCGTAGTTAGGCCCCTTTTATATAATTGCCCTTCCGTAAGGGTGTAACGTGAGGCACGGGAGATCAACTTCCTGGCTTGGTCCTTGGGTTCCTACACAGTGCAGTCTTTCAGATACTTGAGGATCGGGTCTATCCACGAGGGTCCCTCTTCTACTAGCAGAACCGGGGCTTCATCTATACTTTGGGCAGGGAGAATTTCCTAATAGACAGCTTGACTAGGCACTAGTTGCTAGGAGGAGGCCAAATTTGCAAGGGCATCTACCTTAGAGTTTTCAGCCCGGGGAATCTGAGTTATCCGAAATGTTTTGAACATGGTAACCGACTCCTTCATTTTTCGGAGATATTGGGAGAGCTTCTCGCCCCTGACCTCGAATTCTCCTTGCATCTGGCTCACCACTAACTGAGAGTCGCTAAATACCTCTAGTGCTTCTACCGCCAGTGCCTTGGCTAACCTCAGTCCGCCCAGAAGGGCTTCATATTCTGCTTCGTTGTTGGAGGCCTTAAATCTGAACCTCAAAGCATATTCAATGGTGAAGTCTTCAGGGCTGCAGAGGATGATTCCTGCCCCACTCCCCTGTGAATTCGAGGATCCATCTACATGGAGACTCCATCCCAGAGGGGGACCGCTGTTTAGATGTGCTTCGGGTTCGTCCGGGATTATGGGCAAAGTCGTTTCCACGATGAAGTCGGCTAGGGCCTGGGCCTTGATAAATTTCCTAGGTCGGTAGCGGATATCAAACTCCCCTAGCTCGACTGCCCATTTTACCATTCTTCCTAAAGCACTCGGATTGTGAAAGACCTGCCTCAAGGATTGGTCCGTCAAAAGGATGATAGTGTGTGCTTGAAAGTAAGGCCGGAGCTTTCGGGCGGCTATTACCAGAGCATAGGCCATTTTTTCAATTGGAGGGTACCTCGTCTTGGCTTTGTGGAGAATTCAGTTTACGTAGTAGATGGGCTTTTGGATACCCACTTCTTCTCGTGCCAGAACGGAGGCCATAGTGCTTGGTCCGATGGATAGGTAAAGGAAGAGCTTTTCGTTCGGGAGTGGCTTGGTCAAAAGGGGTGGCGAACTTAGGTACTTCTTTAAGTCTTCAAACACCTCTTGGAAGCTCTTGGACCAGGCGAAGTCCTTAGCCTTTTTGATAGCCTGAAAGAAAGGGAGGCACATTTCCACCGATTTAGACATGAAATGGCTCAGGGCTGCGATTCGTCCAGTGAGTCGTTGGACTTCTTTCACTGACTTGGGGGGGCTATGTTGATGATAGCCTCTATCTTCTCTGTGTTGACCTCTATCCCTCTCTGAGTGACCATGAATCTCAAGAACTTGCCTCCGATTACCCCAAAAGCACACTTAGACGGATTCAACCTCATATTATGCTTGCGCAGGACTCCGAAGGCTTCTTCCAAATCGGAATGATGGTTTCGTGCCTCGGGGCTTTTGACCAGCATGTCGTCCATATAGACTTCCATATTCCTCCCGATCTGTCTTTTGAATATTTTGTTTACTAACCTCTGGTAGGTTGCCCCAGCATTCTTCAGCCTGAAAGGCATTACTTTGTAGCAGTATAACCCTCGCTCAGTGATAAAGGCGGTCTTTTCTTGATCAGACTCATGCATGAAGATCTGATTGTATCTAGAGTAGGCGTCCATGAAAGAGAGGAGTTCATGCCCAGAGGTGGCATCCACCATTTGGTCGATCCATGGGAGAGGGAAGCTGTCCTTGGGACAAGCTTTGTTTAATTTTGTGAAATCAATGCAGATGCGCCACTTTTCGCTGGCTTTCTTGACCATAACCACATTAGATACCCACTCGGGGTACCTTGCTTCTTTAATGAAACTGGCTTCCAGCAGCTTATCCACCTCGGCGTTGATGGCCACCTGACGCTCTGGGGCAAAGGACCTCTTCTTCTAAATAACTGGCTTGTATTCAAGGTCTACGTTCAGGTGGTGCTCAATGGTTTCAGGGTTGACCCCTGACATGTCTAATGCTGACCAGGCGAACAGATCTTGGTTCCTTCGGAAGAGGCGAAAGAGTTCTTCTCTGGCCTCCTTTGAGAGGTTTGCTCCTACTTGTATGGTCCGGGCAGGGTCTTCTTCTAGGAGCACAGTGGTTAATTCCTCCGCGGGTCGGCCTCTGGGTGTCTTCATCTCATCCCGCAGATTTTCAACTTCAAGTGGTAGGGCCTCGGTCTTTTTTCCTTCTCTGATAGCGCTCAGGTAGCAGGATCGAGAGACTCTCTGATCCCCCTTTATCACCCCTACACCTTTGCTAGTGGGGAACTTGACCTTCAGGTGATAGGTTGAGACGACGGCTTTTAGTTTGTTGAAGGTGGGTCGTCCGATTATCATGTTGTAGAAGGAGGGTTGTTTTACCACAAATAACGTGGCCCGTACAGTAGCTGTTCTTGGTTCTGTCCCGGCGGTTACCGAGAAGACTATGCTCCTTTCTGGGAAGACTGGGGATCCCCCGAAGCCGTAGAGGGGGGCAGGGGCAGGTTCTAGATGTCTCTCCTTTAGTTCCATGCCCTGGTAAGCATCATGAAACAGTATGTCAACGGAGCTCCCATTATCGATCAGGACCTGTCGTATCTCGCAGTTGGCCACTAGGAGTGAGACTACTACAGCGTCATTATAAGGAGTCTGCAAGTCCTCCAGGTCATCTTCTGTGAAGGAGATAATCGGCTCTGTTTTCCTTTTCTTGTGGGGACCGCTGATTGAGACCATGGCCCTAGCATACGCTTTGCCACTCTGCCCCCAATTACCCCTTGTGGTCGGCCCTCCGCAAATCATTTTGATTATGCGGGTGGTCGCGGCTACTTTCGACTTCTTCTGGCGGGGCCTCTCCTGCTCTGCCCTGGCGTCTCTTTGAGGATTTGACCTCTTTTGCAAGGGCTGGTAAGGGCGTCTGTCATCTCTCCTAGGTGGCACGGGGGTTTCACGCCTTCGAGGCTTAGTGAACTCCTTCAGGTGCCCTCGGTTGATGAGATTCTCAATCTGTTCCTTCAAGTCGTGGCACTCCTCTGTATCGTGGCCACGGCTTTAGTGGAACCGGCACCACTTCTTGGGGTTTCTTCCAAGGGGCTTCTTGGGAGGCCACTATAGGACAGACTTGTCTTGAAGCTGCATGAGGACGTCAGTCCTAGTAGTGTTGAGGGGAGTGAAGTTGTCGACCCGAGGGTGGAGCCTATACCTGTCCTCTTGGTGAGGCTTTTTGGCCACTCCTTTCTGGGGGGCAGAGTCTTTCTTTTTTCTTTCGGTTTCTCCCTCTCTTTCTCTTCTGAAGGCTTGATCGTCCTCCGCTAGCATGTACTTTTCTGCCCAGGCCAGGATTTCGTTCATGTCTCGGGGTGGGCACCGAGTTAGCTTGGAGCTAAAGATTCCTGACCTCAATCCGTTTTTGAAGGCCATCACCTGGACATTGGGATCAAGATCTGGAATTTCCCAAGCTGCTATGTTGAACCGGGAGATATAAGCCCGAAGCCTCTCTCCCTTATGCTGTATAATGTTGAAGAGGCTTTCTAAGGTTTTCTTAGGCCCCTTGCTGCTAAGGAAGTGAGAGGTGAAAGCATAACTGAGTTCTTTGAAATTACCAATGGTTCCCGGATTTAAGTGCGAGTACCAAGTGCCCGCCGCCTTTTCAAGAGTCAGGGGGAAGGCGCAGCACGTGATCTGGTCTAAGTGCCGGTGCAGCACCATCGTCGTCTTGTAGTGCTGGAGATGGTCTATCGGATTCGTGGTTCCGTCATACATTCTGACCTGGGGCATCCTGAAGTTTGGCGGGAGAGGGGTTTCTAGGACGCCTTCCATGAAAGGGGGGTCCTGGATGCATAGTTCGTCCATAATACTGAGATTCTTGTATCTTAAAGCCGAGTCTATTCTTTCCTGTATTTCCTTAAATCGTCTATCGAGGCTGGGGTTGCCCTTTGAAGTGGAACTTTCTTTGGACTGGCTATGGCTTGGGAGCTGGTACAGGCTGGGCCTTACGTGATGATGTGGCCTAGGTGAGGACTCGGCCTGGGTCCTGCACAAATGACAAGAACAAACTGAAGGCCCTCGGAAGGAGGGGAGGGGGAGACCTCCAAAGGCGCTCCGATGCTTAAGTTAGCAAATATTTAAGGGAGGAGTCGTGGGTTCGAGAGAAGAACCGAAGACTCTTTAGAAAATCAAGTGAAGTGTGTGTGTCAATCTCTATCTGAATCATGTCGGTTGTGTCCATACCTTGGCCTATTTATAGTCGTCTGCCGGTGGAGATGGTATGATTGCAAGCCCAGGAGAGGGGGTGCCGTAGGGCGGCCGTAGAGTGGCTGGCGGCCGTAGAGTGGCTGGCGGCCATAGGGCGGCTTGCGGCTATAGGGTGGTTGCAGGGCTAGAGGTTGTGGAGTGGCTAGCCCCTGTAGGGTGGCTGGTGGTGGTAGGGGAGATCTTGGTGTGGGCTTGCTGGGTCATTTCTCGCGGGTTTGGAGATTTTTGCTGGGCCGGAGAACACACTGATTGTGTTTTTGGGCCGTATCACATTGGTTTGACAATTGGACCGGTTTCATTGCTCACCTTACCTCATGGTGCCATGTGAACTCAAAAACCTTTTCTATACAATGATTTTCTCACCACGATGTGGTGATGATGCTTATTATTAGATCTAAATTACTTTTGTAAAGAAACCAAGTCAATACTCCAAGCTTCGTCTTGCTAAGCACAAACTGAAAAAGCTTAAGAAAAAAGAAAGTTTTTGCTTCTCTTGACTAAGAAGGGCCATACCCTGGTTGCAGAACAGTGCAATATGTGTTTCACCTTGCTATTGGCATCTGAAAATGCGCGTGTAGATGTATTAAGGAAACGATAAAGATATATGAATATTTCAAACAAATACAAAAAGAAATCAAAATATAAAATAAAGGATCCTGATTAGTGAGAGTAATTTTAAAAAATATATTTATAATTTGAAAGAAAATATAAAAGCAATTTTAGTATTTGAAAATATTTCTCATAATTTCATTAATATGAATATTTTTATATAAAAAAATTATAAACAAGAACGACACAAATGGAAAAAAAAAAAAAACCGTCCTTTTGTAAGTTGATATTAAACTTTAACGATTATATTAGCAAGTTTAAAACTGTGACTGAAATCAAATTCCCCCAAAAAAATGTTAAATAAATTCTTACTAGTTACCACTGCTAGTAATGAAAACCCAATTGAATAAAAAAAAAATAGCTGATAAAGCTTAAAGAAAGAGAGAGAAGAAAAGAAGAGAAAGAGAGATAAATAGAAAAAAAATTATAATTTATTTGTGGTTGTTTGAAGAACTTGAAAGAGGATCAAAATCATCTTTGATGGTTTGATTATCAATTTTCTATTTCAATATTTTTTTGGTCTTTATATCTCAAATTTAAGAATTTTTATAAAAATCTTCAGAGTGGAAGAAATATTTTAGTTTTCTAAATTATGAGTGCCGAGTGAAGGCATATTGAAATTGTTAATGGGAGCATTTCATTATAGTATTATAAAAATCTTGAAAGATTTTAGAATTTGAGTGGAGCCGAGTGCCCCTGCTCGTTCTCGTCTACCTTCAATCATGGACACGTTACAGTAACTTTTAGGAGGACAAAACGACAAATTATAATTTAAGTTTCTTTCGTTGCTAGTCGACATGTCAAATCTAGTGTCTCAATTTCACTGTTCAATTCATGAAAGTATTATACTTAAATCTCTCTTTGGACAATCATATTATTTTGTCAAAATATCTTTTATTTTGTATTGAAACATTTGGGACATAAACAATTTAGAAGAAGAGAAAACAGGTGTCCTGTCTCGTAAACTTAATCACATATTTAATCTCACGGTTTGAATGAATTTTATTTTAAATCTTGAAAAAATTTCCATAACAAATCGACTCTGAAAGTTTCATCAAATGACAAATTGAACTTTAAAACTTAAAAAATAAAATGAATTTTTATTGAAATTGAATGGTATGCTATGATGAAATTATTCAACGATCACAAAACAGTTACCAGACATTCTTATCATCACATTCCATTTAATTTCGGTTAAAGTTGAATTTTAGGATTCATTTTATTAGCATACAATAATTTATGATTTGATTGTAACAAAAAAAATTTAAAAAATTTAAAATAAAATTCATTCAAATCATAAAGTAAAATATGAGAAAAGACTTTGTTGATCTTCTATTGTTAATTGTCCCTATGTCAAAAGGGTTGTCCCCTCAATCAACACTTATATATGTATTTTGTCAAATCTTTACATGTATATATTTATTTCCAATGGAGCTTAATTATTCTTGGTCTGGTCCATACTTTTTTTGGCCTTCATTCCTATTTGTACAACTGTTTCCAACTAAGGGGGGGTTTGGTAAGTTTTCTTAATTTAAAGTTTACTCCTTGAAGAAATTTCACTGATTTTTCCTACATCAGGTGAGAAAAAACTCTCAGACTGCCAAATCAAATTAATCAGTGCCCCTTGTGCAGAATTTTTGAGGTCACCAACAACTTCAATTTGATGATGTTGAATCAGTGCCCCTACTAATTATGTACAGGGGTAGACTCTAGTTAAGATGAATTCGAATAGTAAAGTATTCGGATTCAATTCAATTTAAAATGAATATATTCGAGTTTGAGTTCGAATCAGGTTTGAGCTCAAGCTCGATCAAATTTTTTTATGGTTCAAGTTCATTTTGATTCGAGCTCGATAACAAATGAGCCTATTTGAGCTCGAGCTTGAATCTGAGTCTAAGATTACTCATTCAAGCTCGACCTTAAACTCTAATTTTAATAAATAAAAATATTAATTTAATATAAATATTGGCTCGAGCTTGATAATACCTTATCAAATTGTTCGAGAGCTTTTCGAGCCGAATTTTAAGGTATTAGAGTTCAGCTCGATAAGCTAATCGAACCTAATTTTTAAGCTTGAGCTCGATTGAACCAAATTTTAACCGAAGTTTAATTTAACTCAACCTCGAATTGTTAAATAAAAATTCGGTTGGAATCCACTTTAATCATGGATATTTAAGACAAGTAAGGAGTGAAAAAAAAAAACAACAAATGAACAGAAAAAGGAAAGAAAATCAGAGTAGACTATAATGGTCATTGTCATTAATCTTTTTGGTAATCGGTTGAATGACAAACGCCACTAAGCCCACCTTATCTTCCAAGTGTACATATTGGATTAAGCACCTAATCTTACACTTATTACTTGTGGATACAAAGCAATGGCGATGTTAGAGTTTAAAACTCACTTTAAGTTGGACTTTATTTTAAAAATTTAATTAAACTAAATCAAATCTTGTTAAATTTTATTAAATAATTAACAAATAATTTTATTTGATTTATTTATTTTTTTGTAAATTTTAATAAATAAACTTTAATTTTAAACTGAATCGAAATATTATAGGAAGAATCACTTGTCAGTACTAATTTTATTCCTTAAAATACATCATCGCGTGTATGAGTCATATTTGATTTTTCCATACAAATTGTCAAGAGCTCAAATCACATTCTTCTGATTTCACATTCTCGGAAATTTTTGAAGTAAACCTTTTAAAAAGCAAAACACCACCATGGGGCTTAACTTTTGTTCTTTTCCTTTTTCATTTTTGGGTGAACGAACAATCCTAGTTACCAGGAAGAGATTTTTGGACAACCATTTTTATTATGAATCAGTTTATGAATTGATATTTTTCTTCATGGAACTGCAAT
Source organism: Bretschneidera sinensis (assembly GCA_023935145.1). Taxonomy (NCBI): domain Eukaryota; kingdom Viridiplantae; phylum Streptophyta; class Magnoliopsida; order Brassicales; family Akaniaceae; genus Bretschneidera; species Bretschneidera sinensis. Next base: position 58,645,513 of record CM043697.1, on the reverse strand, counting down.
TTCAATGTTAAAATACTGGTGCCAAATCTCCTAGATCAACCTCACGTTAAACCAAGAGCAGGGCAAACACAGTCTCTCTGCAGCATTGGAATCGCTCCAAAAAAAATCCAATTACGTCGAAAGGCCAAAAAAAAAAATACCTTCATTATTCTCCTCCTCCTTTAAATATCAATCCAATATTACAATCTCTAACTCTAACTAGGAAAGTGATGAGAGCTATAAAATGCATCTCAACAGTACTTAATTGTTATCATTTTAGGGTTGATCTCGATCTTAATTGCACTTTTATACGTTAATAACTCTAAAGTAATATTCTTGGATCATTGACCTATTTTGGTGTATTTTCAGGTACTTCGAGTCCAAAAGAGAAGGAAAAGCGATCGTTGCTCAAGCGCCAAGATTCCATGCATAACGGAGTGTCGGAATGGTTGCGGAGAAGCAAACATGAAGAAAAATCAAGCCATCAGTGTGCGCCGCGGCCTGGACAAAGGAGAGCCATGGCGCCCAGAAGCCTCCACATCTTGAACCACCAATGTGCGCCATGGCGCCCCTCAGCCCAGGCCACGGTGCCCAGCACCTCCACACCCAAAGCTAAAGGCAAGGCTGCGACGCCCACAAAGGAGAGCCGCAGCGCGCACACATTTTCTATCTCCGAGTCAGAACTTAATTAGGGTTTTAACAATAGATTAAACCCGAAAACACCTTTGGACCTTTGTGCTATAAATAGATCACTTAGGGTTGAAGAGAGGACATCAATCAAAGTTTGGAAAACTCAAAGAAGCAGCCACATTCTCCTCCATCAAAGCGTTCAGCAATGAGTTCCATGGCGAACTAACCTCCAAGCAAGGCGAAGGGATGAATCCCTAGGTGTAGTTGTTCTTTATTTTCCTTTATTGGTTCAGTTGTAATTGGGATTTATTTTCAAATATTGTTATAATTTACTTTTTAATCTAATTAGAAGATTTTCTCTTAAATTCGGTGATTGTATCTTTCTCATTGATATAAGTTTAGTCATGCTCCTCTTATGTCACGTTGTTTGGGTATGATTGAGTCTGGTAAACTTATCTTTTAGGTTTGTCCATTACTGCGGTATTGTCATTATGATATATTGACGTTTCTTGATAATCTATAAGTTAGGTCATATGTGCTTGAAAGTAAAGAGTATTTCATAACAATTATATTAGGGTTTACATATGCTTAATTGAATATTTGCCGATTGCTTGTTTGGGATGTGAAACTTGCAATCGAGATAAAAACAACTGAATTAAGATTGGAATAAGGTAATGAACCTAGGGAGGATTCCCGGAACCTTGTTGCTTCCATTATATTTACACTATTTCACATTACTTCAATATCAAAACTCAAATTTTCTTGTTTAACTTTTATCGTTCGTTTTAAGGTTTGCACTTTCTCTTGTAGATTTCTTGTCTCCCTGTGGAATCGACACCCCAAAGCTGTGCTATAATTACCGCGTTATACTTTGGGCGTAATCAAATTTTTGCACTGTTGCCGGAGAGACGCGCTTAAGTACAAGGAAAATTGTCAACTTTGAGACAAGACGGTAGAAGAATTGTAGATAGTTTTTCTTTTTCAGCAGTTTGTAAAGGCGGTAACTTCATTCCCTCTTTTAGCTTGCTGCATTATTTTTTGTTGTTTTTTTTTATTTTACCTTGAATGCCCAGATATAGAGACACTTTGGGTAGATTTGCTTATAGGCCTGTGTTAGAGTCAGAATTAAATTATTTTCTAAATCCTTTATTTGACAACCCATCTAGTCCCGAAGAGATGAGTGAACACGAAGATCAACCCTCTAGGACCCTTCAGGATTACCTCCACCTTACACGAACAGCCACACCATCATGCATAATGTTTTCAGCCAATACTCATCATTTAGATTTTAAAACAAAGATGATACAATTACTCCCTACGTTTCATGGCTTGGAAAGTGAAAACCCATATGTGCACATTAGAGAGTTTGAGAAAGTAGTTGGGACTTTTCATAGTCAAGATGCAACTGCTGACATTGTGAGACTTAAGTTCTTTCCTTTCGCTTTGAATGATAGACCTAAGAGCTGGCTATACTCACTGAGACCACAATCTATTGGGTCGTGGATTGAGATGACTCAGATTTTCTTTAATAAATACTTCCCCCAACATAAAACCAATGCTTTAAAAAGACAAATCTCCACCTTTGCACAAAAGGATAGTGAGACTTTGTATCAGTCTTGGGAGAGATTTAAGGAGTTGTTGAGTATGTGCCCTTACCATGGGTATGAGAATTGGCGTATAGTGAGCTATTTTTATGAGGGACTTACATATAAGGAGCGCCAATTTGTAGAGATGATGTGTAATAGTGAGTTTTTAGAAAAAGATCATGATGAGGCCATAGAGTACCTCAATGAGCTTGCTGAAAAAGCTCACACTTGGACTGGACCTAGTGCTACTGAAAGCACAAACAGGTCACAACCTGTAGGAAACCAAAGTGGTGGTGGAATTTATCATCTTAAGGAATAGGACAACCTAAAAGCTAAGGTCAAGATGCTCACTAGGGAATTAGATGTGTTAAAAACTAAGAGCTTACAGCCAACACACGTAGCTAATCATGCAAGGTCCTTTGAACCATGTTTTGTGTGTGGCGGGGTAGATCATCTCGCCCAAGAATGTCCCACATTTGCGGAGATAAGAGGGGTGTATGAAGAACAATGTAATGCCTTAGGTATGTACAAGAAGCCTTTTTCACCTTTCTCTAATACCTATAATCCGGAGTGGCGGAATCACCCCAATCTTAGCTGGAAATCTGAAAACCAGCGCCTACACAGCCCCCTAGATCATATCTTGCACCATATCATGCACCTACACCTACTAGGAGTCCCTTAGAAGACACTTTGCATGCTTTTATTGAGGCACATGGTAAGACTAATCAAAGGCTTGAATCTTTAATTACGCAGGTTATTGAAGAACATAAGGATCTAAAGAGCCAAATATCCAAATTTATGAGCACTTTGAGTGTGAATGAGTGAGGTAAGTTCCCCTCCCAAGCTTAGTCCACACACCATGGACAACACATGGCACAAAAGAATTTGAAGGAGGTGAATGCCATTGTGACACTAAGTGATAAGTCATTGCACATCCTAACACTGAACAAATCAGAGGATGTGGATGAGAACCACCAAGTATATATGATTGACTCACCCATGGAAAAGGTCCATCACCTTAATCCATTGGAGTCAATCCACACCCATGGTTTCACAAGGGTATATATTGAGCCAGAATCTGTAGATATTACTGATGACATCCTTAAGGCCTCTTCAAGGCATACAAGCACCCAATTTGACAGTGAACCAATTGCTATTGCATTCAACTCATGTTTGTCTAGGAGGGAATAAGAGCTTCTAGCTAAAGACGTAAAACTTAGCGCTCATGGAAGGCACCCCACAGCATATCCTTTTATTTTTATTGTTTTCATATTTCTTTTTCTTGTTTATTATTCATATTTTTTTTTCTGTTTTCCAGTATTAACTTAGTATTTCTTTTTCAATGACAAATACACGAAGTAGTTCAAATGGTGGAGCACAATTTTCAGCTTCTGTGCAATTTTAGCTACAAAGGGAGTTTCTTTTACTCTTTCTTTTACATTGAGGTCAATGCAATTTTTAAGTTGGGGGTGGAGGAAACGCATTTCTTTGTTTCCATATTCTTTGTTTCCATACATTTTTTTTTCGTTGAACTGTTTGGTGTCGTTTTCCCTTTTTTTTTTTCAGCATGCTTTGTGTTAAGCCTTAGAGTTAATTCATATGTCAATGATATAAGCTTAATTGAGATAGTATACATCATTTAAAAGTAGTTAAATCTTGCTTCGGTTTGAGAATAATTTAAGTGTAATCTTCATTTGGTTTGAGACTTTAGTTTGCGGTGAAATTGTATGATTTAGTCTAAAGCATCTAGAGAAGTTTTATGTGTGATTGTTTCGTGAATACTTTTACGGTATCGACAAGCTCTAGAACTTATTTGATAATTACTTGAGGCGAATTCCTATAATGCACACTACTTAGGATATGATATAGGTCATTTTTGGACCATTTGAGCTTTTCAAACTTACCATTGTTATAGTTATCACTAGTCACCAGTTTGAGCATTTTTCTTGAAAAAGAATTTGAGTCTTGTTTCTTTCGAAAACCCATTTACTTACCCTTATGAGCCTAAAAATATTTTATCCTTACCCTTCTTTTAAAATAACTTAGTTGTACACATTTGTTGAGAAGCACTTAAGAGGAATAAGAATGGAAATATGAAAAAATATTATTGCCATAACCCAAGTACATTAAAAGAGATAAGTTGATGGTTGTGGAAAAGAAAAGAAAAGAAAAGAATGAAAGATGAGATGAATGGTTATGTGCCAAAATAATAATAAAAAAAGTGAATTATGGAAAAGAAAGAAGAAAAGAAAAAAATGTGGTGATTTATTGAGAGAAATGCTCGAAAAATAGTTGGAAGAGTTGGGTGTTGAAGTAAGGTTATCCAGTGCTTAAAGTAGGTTGTGTATAAAACTAAGAGATTAAGTTCTTTTATTTTGTTGAATCTTTCCCATTCTTTCTTAAACCTTTACTTTAACCTAACGTTACAAGCTTATTAAAGACCTATTGATCCAATGTAGTGTGATTTTTCTACAATAGTGGAGAGTGATTTGAAAAATAAGCCTATGGAGCTTGTTTATGTGATTGGTGTCACACGATTTATTATTTTTTTAGAGGTCAAAACTTGTATTCACGAATGTTATGCATAAAATCATCTGGGTGCTCGGATTAATGGATTGTGATAAGACGGATGATAAGAGTCGATAACGATTTTAAGATTGATGTTTGGATTACTTTTGGACTTAAGTGATATTTAATGATTCTATATGCTGTGTACTATTTACAATTTCTGAGACAAAAAGTGAATTACTCCTAGTTTAACATTAACATTGCTTTACTTTGCTTTGATTCCTACCATAGAATTCATCTCTTGTTTTCGGTTGAATTGCTAGGGACTAGCAATAAGCTAGTTGGGGGTTGTGATGAAAGCCATAAAATGCATCTCAACAGTGCTAAATTGTTATCATTTTAGGGTTGATCTCGGTCTTAATTGCACTTTTATACGTTAATAACTCTAAAGTAATATTCTTGGATCATTGACCTATTTCGGTGCATTTTCAGGTACTTTGAGTCCAAAAGAGAAGGAAAAGCGATCGTTGCTCAAAGCACCAAGATTCTATGCATAACGGAGTGTTGGAGTGGTTGGGAGAAGCAAACAAGAAGAAAAATCAAGCCATCAGTGTGCGCCGCGGCCTGGACAAAGGAGAGCCGTGGCGCCCAGAAGCCTCCACATCTTGATCCACCAGTATGCGCCGTGGCGCAACTCAACCCAGGCCACGATGCCCAGCACCTCCACACCCAAAGCTAAAGGCAAGGCTGCGGCGCCCACAAAGGAGAGCCACAACGCGCACACATTTTTCTATCTCCGAGTCAGAACTTAATTAGGGTTTTAACAATAGATTAAACCTGAAAACACGCTTAGAACTTTTTACTATAAATAGATCACTTAGGGTTAAAGAGAGGACATCAATCAAAGTATGGAAAACTCAAAGAAGCAACCACATTCTTCTCCATCAAAGCATTCAGCCATGAGTTCCATGGCGAACTAACCTCCAAGCAAGGCGAAGGGATGAATCCCTAGGTATAGTTGTTCTTTATTTTCATTTATTAGTTCAGTTGTAATTGAGATTTATTGTCAAATATTGTTATGATTTACTCTTTAATCTAATTAGAGGATTTTCTCTTAAATCCGGTGATTGTATCTTTCTCATTGATATAAGTTTAGTCATGCTCCTCTTATGTTACGTTGTTTGGGTATGATTGAGTCCGGTAGACTTATCTTTTAGGTTTATCCATTACTGCGGTATTGTCATTATGATATGTTGTCGTTTCTTGATAATCTATAAGTTAGGTCATGTGTGCTTGAAAGTAAAGAGTATTTCATAACAATTACATTAGAGTTTACATATGCTTAATTGAATATTTGCCGATTGCTTGTTTGGGATGTGAAACTTTCAATCGAGATAAAAATAACTGAATTGAGATTGGAATAAGGTAATGAACCTAGAGAGGATTCCCGGAACCTAGTTACTTCTATTACATTTACACTATTTCACATTACTTCAATATCAAAACTCAAATTTTCTTGTTTAACTTTTATCGTTCGTTTTAAAGTTTGCACTTTCTCTTGTAGATTGCTTGTCTCCCTATGGAATCGACACCCCAAAGCTATGCTACAACTACTGCGTTATACTTTGGACGTAATCAGAAAGCAATAAACTAGGAAGAAGTAGACTAGGAAAGAAATAAACAGAATGGCAACTAATAAGTAGGCTTCTAAAAATCATCTGTATATCATATTAGCTCCATTGATTACAGAATTATGGAGTTCAACTAATAAGTAGGCTTCCTAAAAACCCTCTACATATCATATCAGCTCCCTTGATTACGAAATTATGGAGTATTCTTGATTACAAAATTATAGAGTGTCCTCCTGATTTACATCAATTGCTGGCTCTCCTGAAGAACTTGACTCTGCCAAGTTTTGACGAGTGTAAGCAGCAAATAGATGTGGATGTAAACGTTGGACTTTCGAAGCTTGCAACCAAACAGAGTCCGAGTTTGGACGATTTTTCCACTACACTAAAAACTTGTAATATCTTCCTCGACAAGTTGTAACAAATTGATGGTCAAGTATGGTAGCAATCTCATCTCGCGGAGCTGTGTTTTATGGAACTCGTAGAACTAGTGTTACCTCTGGAACTGGTAGTGCAAAAAATTTGTCGACAGTACCCTTGAACTCAGTAAGGTCTTCTATGTTAAAAATGGGACTAATACCAAAATCAGAGGGTAAATCAATGACATATGCATTAGTTCCCAATTTCTTGGTTACTCTAAAAGGACCTGCTCGGCGTGCATGAAGCTTGGTAAAACTCCCCGGAGGAAAATGCTCTGGCCTTAAACGTACAAGAACCATATCACCCTCGTTGAATTGTCGATCCTTGCGTTTTGCATTTGCTGAAGTTGCATAAGAATTTGTATGGAAGGTAAGGCGTTGTTTGCATTCTTCATGGACATCTCGTATATAGCTAGAAAAATCCAGTGCAGTGCTAGGTCAACGGTAATGAATTAATGTCAAGTGGAGTGCTAGGTCGGAACCCATAAACCACTTCGAATGGAATGCAGCCTGTTGATCTGTTAACAGAATTATTGAAGGCAAATTCGGCATGAGGAAGCACCATATCCCAGCTGGTCACATGATCGGCGACGAGGCATCGTAACAAATTTCCCAAACTCCTATTGGTTACCTCAGTTTGGCCGTCAGTTTGGAGATGGAATGCACTAGAAAACATCAGCTTTGTCCTTATTTTCATCCATAACGTCTTCCAGAAATAGCTCACAGATTTGACGTCCCTATCAGACAAGATAGAGGCTGGAATACCATGTAAACGGACGACTTCCTGCAGAAATATTGCAGCAACCTTTGATGCGTAATAAGTTTTGTGACATGGAATAAAATGGGACATCTTGGAAAAATGATCTACAACCACCATAATTGAATCATGTTGCCGAAGAGTTTTTAGCAACCCAAGAACAAAATCCATACTAATATGTTGCCATGGTTTGTCTGGAATGGGGAGTGGCGTGTAAAGCCCCACTTGCTGCTTGGTTCCTTTATTTAGTTGGTAAATACGACACCGATCAACCACTATATGCACGCTCCTCCACATCCGAGACCAATATAATCGATCAGCAACAATAGCAAAAGCCTTATCATAACCAAAATGCCCAGTTGGAGCTCCGTAATTAGGAATTCACGAAAAGAGCCACGTGGAATGCATAGTCGTGTTCTGTAAAATAAAAAACCATCGCGCAACGTATAAGCACTACTAGATGTGTGCTCATGAGTGGAGAGATCATTCCATACCTTGTCAAAGTCTTCATCGTTGGCGTACTGTGTTTTTAGACTATCAAATCCTGCAACATTAACTGAAAACATATGTAACAAGTGAGGTCTCTTGCTTAAGGTGTCAGCCACCTTATTTTTAGTCCCTGACTTGTGTCTAATAACAAATTCAAATTACTGCAAATAGTCCATCCAATGAGCATGTCGTGCATTCAGTTTACTTTAGGAATTTAAGTGCTTCAAAGAATCATGGTCTGTGTAAAGAATAAACTCTCTGTGGATCAAGTATGGTCGCCAATGCTTGAGAGTTTGAATTAGAGCATAGAATTCCATATCATATACTGAGTATCGCCGATGAGTGTCATTAAGCTTCTCACTGTAAAAAGCAATGGGGTGACCTTTCTAACTCAACACACCCCCGATTCCCATATGCAAAGCATCACAAGCTACTTCAAAAAATTTAGAGAAATCTGGCAACTTAAGCATTGGTACTTACCCCATCTTTTCTTTAATCTCGGTGAAAGCCTTGGCAGCTGCAGCACTCTATGAAATTTTTTTTTCTTTCAAGCACTCGGTGATTGGGGCCATTATAGTGCTGAAACTGCGAATAAATCGCTGATAGAACGTGGCCAAACTGTGGAAGCTTCTGACCTCGAAAAAATTATGGGGTGTTGGCCAATTCTGGACAGCTTGCACCTTTGCGGGGTCAGCCTCGACACCTTGATTAGAAATTATAAAACCCAGAAACTTGGCATTTTTCTTCATAAACGAGCACTAGCCCCAATTAATATAGGGTTGTTCAGCTCTCAAGACCTTCAATACCTGCTCGACATGGCTTAAATGATCCTGCAAACTTCGGCTAAAAATTGGGATATCGTCAAAATAAACAACGATAAATTTTTCCAAAAATGGTTTGAGAACTTGTGTCATGACGCGCATGAAAGTGCTTGGCGCGTTGGTTAATCCGAAGGACATGACTAGCCATTTGAATAAACCATCTTTCGTTTTGAAGGCTATCTTCCACTCGTCACCCAACCGGATACGGATTTGGTGGTAACCACTTTGAAGGTCGATCTTAGTGAAAATAGAGGAACCACATAGCAAATCCAACATATCATTAAGACGGGGAATCGAAAATCGGTATTTCACAGTTATCTTGTTAATTGCTCGGCTATCTACGCACATCCTCCAACAACTATCCTTCTTGGGTGTAAGTAAAACCATAACAGCACAGGGGCTAAGACTTTCTTGAATAAAGCCTTTGTCTAGCAATTGCTGAATTTACCTGCTAAGCTCTTCATTCTCTGTTGGGCTCATGCAGTAGTGCGGTAAATTAGGCAAGGTTGAGCCAGGGATCAAGTCGATAGCATGCTGCACCTCCCTCATTTGAGGGAGTTGATTCGGAATCTCATCCGGCATGATATCCTGAAATTCCTCCAACATTGTCGTGAACTCCATTGGAATATTGTTGTCCTTCTGCTTCACTTCATGTCTTACTACCATTAGCACCATATCATCCTTATGCATAACTTGAGAGAATTGTCGCATCGTCAAAACTGGGACAGCCTCCTTTTTTGTCTCAAATTCCGAAATCTGTAAAGGATCCAAAACAAATTTTTTACCTTTAAAATTAAAAGAGTAAGTGTTGGCATACCCATTATAGAGAACCCTTCGATCTTAGAGCCACGGAGGTCCCAATAACATGTGGCACATGATCATAGGGATTATATCATACCAGGCTTCGTCCATATATTTTTTTCCCAATGAAAATTTAATCAAGCACCGTTGCTTCACTAGGATTGAATTGGCTTCATTAACCCAACTGATCCGATAAGGAGTAGGACGCCTCTTAGTTTTCAGCCCCAAATGTTCGACGGCAGCTTCAGAAATCACATTTATGCCGCTGCCATTATCAATAATGACATTCAAAGCCCGACCATTATACTCCATAAGTGTGTGAAAAATATTGGTGCGCAACCACTCGGGATTAGCCTGGAGTTCTCTCTTAGTTCCCGTCAACACTCGATGGATTATGCAGCTAGGTAAATCTGACGCACCCAAGTGTTCTTCTTCACCGTGACTACCCCCATTGGTCTCCTCCCCATCCGTTTCTTCAACAGTGTCTACTACCAATAATTCTTTTTCACATATAAAGGCTAGCTTCTTATCTCTTGTAAGACACACAACAACATAGTGTCCAAAGCCTTTACATTTATAACATTGTGGCCCTTCGCTGGTAGCTTTTGCTTTTCCTTTCTGGTCCCCATTCACTGCGCCTCTAGATTGATCTTTCAGCAATGGTGGCCTTTGGAATGCAGGCATTGTGACACGTTCCGGTCTTGAATCCGTCGACATCATTTTCCTCACAACCGAAGGTCCCATTTGTTTCTCAAGACGGAGTGCCAATTGATATGTGATTACGCCCAAAACATAACGCGGTTATTGTAGTATAGTTTTGGGGTGTCGATTCCACAGGGAAACAAGTTAAGTACAACTGAAGGTGTAAACCTCAACACAAACGATAAAAGATTAAAAGAATCTGAGTTGTTTGAGAAAAAGAGTAATTGTGTAAATAAGTTTAAAATAAAAATGACAAGGTTATGGAAATCCTCCCTAGGTTCGTTGCTCTAATCCTAACTTGATTCAGTTGTTTTTATCTCGATTGCAAGTTTCACATCCTAAACAGGTAATCAGAAAATATTCAATTAAAGCGCATTTATAAATTCTAATGTAATTGTTATGAAATCTTCTTTACTTTCAAGCACACATGACCTAACTTATAAATTATCAAGAGACAACGATATATCTAAACGACGATACCGCAGCAATGGAAAAATCTATAAAAGAGATCTACCGGACTCAATCACACCCAAACAGGTACACATAAGAAAAGTCTGACTGAACTTATATGGAAAAGAAGCATGCAACCACCGGAGTTATAATAAATCTACTAATGAAATTAAAGAATAAAACATAACAATATTTAACGAAAATAATTCCAACTACAACCGAATCAAATAAAGGAAAAATGAGAACAACTACACCTAGGGATTCATCCCTTTGCCTTGCTTGGAGACTAACCGATCATGGGGCTCATGCGTCCTCGAGTTGCCTCCGGCCTCCCGACGATCATCTCTCCCGACCTTCAAACTTTAAACTTTGGGTTCCTCCTAAAGGCCCTCTGGATTGCTCCTAAAGGCCCTCTGGATTCATCCCCGATTGATTTTCAAAGCTAAAGTGGAGTGGGTCTTATATAGGCAAATACCAATAGTGCAATGTGTTTCTCATCCGATGTGGGATGTGAGATATAGAAATGTGTTTTCTAACCGATGTGGGATGTGGGATTTAAGCCTAAAATCACGCTGAAATCCCGTACAGCCTGACCTTTGTCTACTAAAACTGCGATAACTTTCTCTAGAAAAATCCTTTTGATGAACAGTAAAATTCTCCAAAAAATAGACTTCCGGATCTTTCTAAGCATATATAGCTCATCTCCTGGTTCTTCTTGTATCAATACAGTTTAATTTTCAAAGATGATTGATTTGTACGGGCAATTCTCGCAATTTAGTGAAACTCTTTCCAGTGCAGGCAGCAGTTGTTGCTCTTTTAAGCCCTCCATCTTGTCCTTTCGGAAGCATTCCTTCACTCCAGTATACCTCGAGTTTTTGTGCTTCAAGCAATGATAACTTTTCCTCCTCTTTTGAGCTTAAAGTACCTGAAAATGCACCGAAATAGATCAATGATCCAAGAATGATATTTTAGAGTTGTTAACGTATAAAAGTGCAATTAAAACCTAGATCAACCCTAAAGTGATAACAGTTAAGTATTGTTAAGATGCATTTTACGACTCTCATCACAACCTCCAACTAGCTTATTGCTAGTCCCTAGCAATTGAAACGAAAATAAGAGATGAATTCTATGGTAGGAGTTAAAAACAAAGCAATGCTAGCGTTGAACCAAGAGTAATTCACTTTTTGTCTCAAAAATTGCACATAACATACGACACATAGAATCATTAAATTTCACCTAAGTCCAAAAGTAATCCAAACATCAATCTTAAAATCGTTATTGACTCTTAACATCTATCTTACCACAAACCATTAATCCAAACACTCGGATGATTTTATGCATAACATTCATGAATACAAGTATTGGCCTCTAAAAACATCATAAATTGCGTGACATCAATCACAAAAACAAGCTCCATAGGCTCACTTTTCAAATCACTCTCCACTATTGTAGAAAAATCACACTACATTGGATCAATAAGTCTTAATAAGTTTGTAACGTTCGGCTAAGGTAAAGGCTAAGAAAGAATGTGAAGAATTCACAAGTAAAATAACTTAATCTCGTAGTTTTGAACACAACTCTTTAAGCACTGGATAACCTTACTTCAACATCCAACTCTTTCAACCATTTTTCGAGCATTTCTTTCAACAAATCACCATTTTTTTCTTTTCTTTCTTTCTTCTTTCTTTGCCATAATTCAATTTTTTTTTATTTTGGCACATAACCATTCACCTTCTTTTTCATTTTTTTCCTTTTCCACAACCCCAAACTTATCTCCTTTAATGTACTTGGGTTGCGGTAGTGATATTTTTTTTTTTCATATTTCCACCCTTACTCCTTTTAAGTGATTCTCACAACATGTGTATAACTAAGTTCTTTTAAAAGAAAGGTAAGGATAAAAATATTTTTAGGCTAATAAAGGTAGCGATTTGATCGATTTGGTGTTACAACTGGGGCTATTCTGCGTTTTGGTTGTTTGGATTTGGGTTGTTCGGATTTTGGTTGTTTGCCATGGCGTACGAAGTACCACTTACAGGCATGGGACACTGAACTCCGTAACGAAGGAACCTTGCTCTGATGCCAAAATTGGTGCCAAATCTCCTGGATTAACCTCACGTTAAACCAAGAGCAGGGCAAACACAGAGTCTCTCTGCAGCATTGGAATCGCTCCAAAGAAAATTCGATTACGTCGAAAGGCCAAAAAAATCTACCTTCATTATTCTCCTCCTCCTTCAAATATCAATCCAATATTACAATCTCCAACTCCAACTAGGAAAGCAATAAACTAGGAAAGAAATATACAGAATGACAACTAATAAGTAGGCTTCTAAAAATCCTCTGCATATCATATCAGCTCCATTGATTAAAGGAATTATGGAGTATCTTCAATTAATAAGTAGGCTTCCTAAAAATCCTCTGCATATCATATCAGCTCCCTTGATTACGGAATTATGGAGTATCCTTCTGATTTGCATCAAATACTTACCATAAAAATTAATGACTTTCTTTCTTTAATGAATGTGGATACAATTAGAGAATGTGCAAGTGATAAGAAGTAGGGAATCCGTGTTTATTCTTGAACATCAAATAATTTTTTGTTGACTTCGACAATGTTCAGTCGACAATAATTAACTGACGATGAACTGCCAAAAATCACTGCAATTTTCGTCCAAAAAAGGATACATAATTCCTTATAAGGAATCCGTGTTTATTCTTCACGTGAACATCACATGGGTTTTTGCTGACTTGACAACGTTCAATTGACAATATTTAATTGGCAATGAACTGTCAAAAATCACTGTAATTTTTCGCCCAAATTGAATGTATAATTCCCTATAAGTATACAATTTCAAGCCATTTGAACGCATCCAAATTTTTGTTCAAAGGAGATATTGTGAGATTTTCTCTGTGTTTATCAACAGAAAATATGAGATTTTCTCGGTAAACACATTTACGCTATAGTCGAGATAAGATTTTGCTCTTGCTCATAATTTTTGAGATATTCTATTGTGTGATTACTTGAATTCTCATAAAATAAAAAATAAAAACCTTGATTTCTTGAATTTGTTTGACTGACGACACTATATTTTTGTTGCTAATTTTATAATTTGTGAATTTTACCTCTACAATTAGAAAATTACTAACTTAATAATATCTCGTTTTGATTTTTTTTTTTTTAACGTTTTGATTAGAAAACAACATAAGATAACTATAATTTTCACAGTTAAAACTCCAAATAAAGATAATAATATTGGTAGTGATATTATTCCACTAATTTTCATGATAGCAGCACTTATGACTTATGAGACCCCATGGATTTTCCAGGAAGCTTGAAGAATTTTGGAGATATATATGCTTCCACTTACGCTAAGATTTGCATTCAATTTGTTGTCGAGCGAACGTTTAATTTGGTCACGCAACCTCTTACAACCTGCTTCTATACTTCTATACTTTGCTAATTAATTACAATTAATGTGGCTTAGCTTATAAAGTTCAATTCAATCAAACTAATCTAATCATGAGCATCGCATAAAAGCTATATCATAGTAATATGTAAAAATATATTAATTAATTGACAATTTTTTTTAAAAAAAAAAATTGTTGATCATCATTAGATTCCCTATCAATATTAGATTTTTTTGGGCTACCACGAGTCATGACAGTGAGTCAACTATCTTTGTGAAAAAAAAAACACCTTGAGAAAATATGGTTTCTCTCGTTAGAAATTATTCAATATTTTAGGATTCCTTCTTCTCATATTACTTTAGGTATTGTTTGTTCAATAAATTTTTATATGAGTTCACGTGAATTAGGGATGTAAACGAGTCGAGTCGAACAATCCTAGATTAAGTTTGACTTGAAATATTTAAATATGATATCAAGCTAAATACAAGTCGAGATCGAGGTTTGAAAATTTTGCTTGATTTTGACTTACAAGCTTTTTGAGTGAGTGAGCCTAAAGTCGGGCTCAAATTTAATTATTTTCAAGTTAATTAATGCTTAAATTAAAATTATTTCTTAATTAATTTAGTTTAACAAATAATACATTATTGAAATATAAAAAAAATAAATTATTAAAATAAAACTGTATTTTATTAAATCTAAGATATCTAGAAGAAAAATAGTTAACATCATAAGATATACGTATGTATATTAAACAATCAATATGTCTAATAATTTTTTATAAGCAAATATTTCTAATCATATTTAAAATCTCTCAATACATTTTTTTTCAAATAGCAATATATATATATATCATTACTAAATCAACTTCTTGATATCTTGAAGCTTTCAAGATAAACAAAACATAATCCATCCATAAATATACATTGCTTAATATGGAAATTTAAGTAAATAATTGAAAGTAATATTAAATGAATATAAATGTAATTATGTTAATATATTAATTCAAGTCGTCGAGCCAAACAAAATTATATGTTCAGCTTGAAAACTTATTAGCATAAAATGCTTGAGTTTTATCTAGCCGAGTAACACTATACTCAAATTCGGCTCAAGAATTTTTAAACCCAAAAATTATGCTTGAGATTGGCTTATTAAGTGTGTGAACGAGTTTGAATGAATCATGAGTTAAACCGATCTCAAATTGAGTTCGAACTACTCAAGTTGATTTACAACCCTCTATAAATGTGAGAAAATAGCGCAATTCTCGTGAAATATTGAATAATTTCTCAGTCTTTGCAGCAAATGAATCTATATATTTATTTTGTTCAAAAGTGTATCTACTAACTAGGATAATTTATATAGTTAATGGGCACTAGTGTCACACACATTATTATATGTAACATTGAATTTCAAATGGGTGTTTCCACTTTCAAGGCCATCTATATTGACTTAGAGAGAGAGAGAGAGAGAGAGAGAGAGAGAGAGAGAGAGACTATAAGGACTAAGGAGTCACCTTAGTAGATTACATGGTGAAAAGCTAGGCTACAAAATCTAGTGGGATGATTTTGGTTCCCAACCATCTCCACAGAGAAGAGAAGAGAGCAACAATAAAGAGATGAAAAAAATTATGAAAGGTAGCCCTGGAATATAGATGAGATTAAAAACCAAGAAAATTGTCACACCATCCTTTTTCTTTTCTTTTTTTTGAATTTTTGCATCATTACATAATACTAATAGTGATCACCTTATATGGGAATGCGACCATTTATTGGATTTATTCAATAACAAATTGAAAGTATTGTATTTTGAGAGGACATGAAAGGAAAGGAAAGGAAAGGAAAGGAAAGATATGATTGTACTTTGTCTCTTTGTGTTCATGATCCTACTTATTTGTTTCACTATTCTTCATATATGGGAAAAGGACTTGTCATTTGCATCACTAGCTTAGTTTATTCATGCTATATGCATAATCTTACATTTACTTTCACTTTATTCTATGAGCATCAAAAAGCATTCATTTATTGAGGAAATCAGTTTATATCTCTGAACTATGAGGTTGATTTTAAATATTTAATTGGTTTTTAATAATTTAATAATTAATTTTTTTTTTACTTTAAAATGATTGAATACAATAAATAAAAATTTAATAAACTATTTGAAGGTCATTTAATAATTTTAAGATTTTTTTACTTGCATGCTATTTTTGGTGATTTTTGTTAACTTTTAATAGTAAAAAGAAAATATATAATTTTTTTCGTGTTAATTTTTTATATATTTTTTCTCATAAAAGATCAGATTTATTTTTTCATATATATAAAAAAATAAAGATCAAATTCTTTGTATTGTTAAATAATTAAAACAAATTCATTAATGAATAATGCTTAAAAATGGTTAAATTACAATAAATTGAAAAATCGAATATTTTTTATATTAGATTTATAGTTTAAAGATTTAAGTGATAGAGAACAATAGTTCTAATCCTTATCGCTGAGAAGCAAATAAATACTTTCTTCTCGAGCTCCATCCTGTACTATGTTTTACATTTTTGCGTTTCTCGATAAATATAAAATGTTTAATTATTACTTCCGATGCAATTATCCATTAAAAAAAGTAAAAAAAAAAACAAATTAATGATAAAAGGATTGCATCATAATCTAGATAAGTTAATGTTTTGACCAAAACCAACTTGGTGATTGCTATGTGAGCAAATAGACAGCCAGATAATTCTTTTATTCCATGCTCAAATTAATTTAAATCATGACCAATAAAGGAGGAAAATATACAATTAATGGTAAAAACTCTCTTAAGTTACTTCCGACAAATTGAATCTTTTTTGACCTGAAGCAAAAACTGGTAGGTAATTGCTTTCGATGGTTGATCATATAATCATTTCTACTATATTTTGGACCCTTTTTCATTACTAGTAAATTTAAAGGTGGGTAGCTTTTTTTTTATTTTTTTTATGGATATAAATTTACTTTTACTGTAACTTTTTAATATAAAAAATTTTGATTTTAAAAGTAATTTTTTTAAAAAAAAAAATTATCTTAAAAACAGATTTATCTCTTATAAAAAAAATGTTACCTTACATTTAATTAACCTGACCTTTTTTTTTTACTTCTCTTTTTTTATTATATTTTTTAAAAGAAAAATGATAAAATCAATGACAATAATCACCGAGGATCGCACTGTAAAAACAAATCATGGGATTCAAAAATAATGTTGAGTTGGTGCGGTGCAAGAAGCATAAGTTGAAAAATTTGTCATGAGAACATAAGAACAAAAGTAGTACACATTCCCCATACAATTATACAAAAGTTATCCATAAAAATTCAGCTGTCCACATAAATCAAGACATTATCAGTCGGGAGCCATACAAGTCCAATCATCACTCTTCATACCACTTGATGACCAATCGGTTGGTCAAGAATTTTAAAATTTTTAATAATTATTACTGTTTTTCTTTTTAAAAAAAATAAATGCATTCATGAGATTTGACATGTGTTTTCCTTTCCACAAATTTTAGTCTGTGTTTATTTGATACTGTGAAGTATGATTTTTTAAATTTGGTGGTTTCTTTTAAAATTCTTCTATGATATTTGTCAATATAAACTGTCACTGATGTTTGGTGATTTTCTCCGATCAATAATATAACGACACGTGATATTTTTAAATAACAAAAAGTAATTTTATAAGATAAAAAAATAACCAATGAGATGGTTATACGTGGTCAAGAGTAACACAGTAATTTCACATTTAAACCTTAGACGACAAAAGCTTTAATCCGACGAGGTCATATCTAATGTACCTTTCAAAACAAACTTTTAGAAACCCTAATTTTATCAGAGCACTCATATTTGAGTTAATTAAACTTTACTCCAAAGGAAACTCTCACCATCACACAGGTATTTCACCAATAGTTCTTACAACTCTCTTGCATTTTCATTATCTCTTCAATTATTGATTTACATATCGAAAAACCTATTCAAAAGCATTGTCATGAATTTGATATCAACAATAGTTAAGTTATTGTTAACATTAACAGTAATTAAGTTTTAAGTGACCAAGTGATTCGATTGGACAAAATTAAATCTTACAAGATTAAAAATTGAGAGATAAAATAGATACATGTGTGAAATTTTATAAATATGTATTTTTTTAAAAAAAATTGAGAGGCATCGAAGGGGTGAAAATAAGAAGCAATTTCCTCACTTGGGCATCATGTTGTTGGCCTTAAAATGACACTACTTAGACAGTACACTCATAACCGATTTTTTGGATCCCATAAATACATGCCCAAACAAAACCCAAAACTCTTACTTCTTCACATTGCCTTTTCTTTTTTCTCTCTTAATTAATGGAGAAAGAGCGAGCTGTGCGCACATGATGTGCTGGATAAGCGACGGGTGGGTTTCGCGGGGAGGGAGAAAAGCAGACTAAGGGGTGCGTATTACGCATATGTGGCGCATGATATGATCAAAAGTTTTGAGTGCCGTGTGACAATTTTTGTCAAAAAAGCTAAAATGAACGGGGTGCGAGGAAAACGGCAACTATATATGAAAAAGCCAGGGGAAAGCACCAAAACCAAAAAACGCCGTTGATTTTGCTACCAAAAACCATTCATTTGCTTTCTCTTTCTTGCCTTTTTGAGGTTTCATCTCGTTTTCTCTCACTACAAAAAATGCAGTGAAAGAAAGCTGCATCATCTCTGCAAATTTTTCTATCACTGCTACTATTGCTTATGTTTTCTCTCGTAAATGGCAATAAATGCAGCTTAAAGCTTTGAATTTCACTTGAATTCACTTCAAAAGCTTCGAAGCCCTTCCTTTGAAGAACCTGTGACCCTTAATCGTAGTCAACAATTTCGCCTTCAATTCCAGTTCTTAGTGAAAATCTTTTTACGTTAATAAATCAAATCGGTGCGTATTTCGTTTTCGAAAATTGAGGTCACAGTTTTAGAGCGATCCATGTCTTCGGATATAAGCTAAAACTTTTTCCAATTGCGCCATTGTGTTCCGTACGATTCTCAGTCGCAGCTTGAGTTTTTCAGTACAAATCCATGGCAGCCCAATGCAGTGACTGCAACGGAGCGAACCGTACTCTAGTGTTCACTATTGATCTAGCTTGTTTCATTTCGTGTTCGCGAGTTCTATAATTGTAAATCGAATTTGAGGAGTTAGGGTTTTTGATTTGATCTTTTTTTTGGAGAGGGATGGGTACAGAGGACAGTCTGTTATTGGCGACGGTAGGTCCGCCGATAAAGCCGCGAGCAGGGTTGCGGAGGAAGCAGGCAGGCAGAGGATCTTACAGAGGAAGCTAGGGAGAGGTATGTTATAGAACCAAAAGTTAGGGGGTGGGGGCTTTTGTTGGTTATTTTGGGGAGGTTTTTCTTTGTAACTGACAAACAAACTGAAAGAACTCACAAAGGTTTTGGAGGGGTTCTTGTATTTTGTTGAGTTTCTTTTGCGGTGGGGGTGGGTTGATTTGTTAATTAGTAGAGGTTTTTTCGTGGGGAAAGATGGGTACTGACTTGCAACAGATAGTGAGAAGCCTATGCTTCAATACAGAGTGGAAGTACGCCGTCTTTTGGAAGCTCAAACATCGCGCTCGAATGTAAGTTTCTGAAATTTGATGTTCTTTTAAGAGTGAATGGAATTCTTCTTATGAGCTTGTTTTAATGCTACAAGTGGATTATGTAGTTTTGACCATGTGTTGTCAAGTGCTTGTGTTTAGCTCAATGCTTGTACTAATTTGTTTGCATAAACTCTTAAGTAGAGAAGTGGATTTTAAGTTGGCATATAATTTCATGCTTCTGGATTTCCGGAAATTGGGAATTCAACATGTACATGCATGCATTTATTTTTGTGTTTTTTTTTTTTTTTTTTTTTGGCTGTCTACTTTTGTGGTTGAATCAGGACTTGGTTACCACTTACCATTCGCATAATCGCTTCTATCCTTGATTAATGAGAGTACCCCCACCTCTAAGATTGTGTAAGGAAAAAATTGTGAATTATAGTTTCGTTTTAACAATATGGAATTTAGATGGTCAGTATGCCTTTCTAAGGTTCAACACCGAGATGCATTCCCTTGATTGATATTTATTCTGGGGTATTTTACAGGGTGCTGACTTGGGAGGATGCTTACTTTGATAACTGTGAGCAAAATGATCCTTCAGAGAATAAGTGCTTCATTGAAAAACCACATAACTTGCATGGCAGGCATTATTCGCACGACTCTCTTGGTTTAGCTGTTGCAAAGATGTCGTATCATGTATATTCTCTAGGGGAAGGGTATGGATCTATTCACCAGTAAATATGGTATCCATGTTTGATTATGCATTTGTCATCTTCTCATGCAATAATTCAAGGACTGATAAATAGGGTGGTGTTGTTTGAATATTGGTCCATAGTGTACTTTGATATTTTGGGGCTTTCTTCTTATGTCCGCATCAATCAAAGAGAATTTAAATCTTCTTCTCATGTGTGCACCTCATCTTTCCTTCATATAATAATAATAACTCGAAGTTTTAAAAGTAAATAAGGAAACAATGAATGAATAAGCATATATGATGATACCAACAGCTTCAGTTTGCATTCATACTTTATTCTACAGGATTGTTGGACAGGTGGCAGTTTCTGGAAAGCATCAGTGGATCTTTGCAGATAAACATATTAATAATTCCTGCTCATCATTTGAGGTGAGTAACTTGCAAAATATCAAGTTAAATTGGTCCTCTTTGCCGGATGCTAATTTGTAACTACTAAAGATGTATTTTGAAGTCCAATTCATTCTTATTCTATTCCTCTGAAAAATAAATTTCAGTTCCGTGATGGGTGGGAAAGTCAATTTTCAGCTGGAATCAAGGTATGCCTGTGTTATTTTTCTTTCTCAAGTTTATTTTTATTTTAGTTGAAATTATGATATCCCCACGTTTCATGTGTTGTTCTCATTATCATGGCAATAATCTATAGACTGAATTGGCTGCCTTCAATGGTTAGAACTGCTTTAGATGTTCTTTTGCTGAGTACAAAATGTGCTTATTTCATTTGTTCTGTTTTTGGGTGAGCAAAAGGGTAAAGGTAAACCAGTGCAGAGAAGTGTTTTGATTCAAGTGAAAGGTATAAAAAGATGTAAAGGTAGAAGAAAGTAGCATGGTTTGAAGTAGCAATTAGCAAGAGAGATCTATTTCTAGCAAATATAGTGAGGGTTTGACTTTAGATCTGGTGGTTTGGAGGAAATGGATTCATGTAATCGACCCCAGCTAGTTTGGGATTTAGGCTTAGTCGAGTTGAGTTTTGGGTTTCTAAAAGTTAAAATATTTACTTTAACTTAAAATAATTCATTCAAATGGTTTTCTAGCTTAGTTTACCTTATTGACCTCAATATAAAGTGAACATAACACTTTCAAGTTCTCTCCTGGAAAAATAGTTAAGAAGTTTTTATTGTTGTATATGGTAGCTGGTTCAATGATGCACAGTAGAAGAAATTGGTCTTTTGGATTGCTATCTTTTTCATTCAGTTTGGGTTGTGTTGAAATATATTTGCTTTTGTGAGATATTTTATTAACAAAAACATTTTTTTTTCTTTTTCTGTAGACAATTGTTGTTGTAGCTGTTGTTCCGCATGGAGTTGTACAACTTGGCTCTTTGAAAAAGGTAAGATGAAGTCCAACTAACTTTTTTTGGTTTATTGTCAAACTTACGGACCTGCACTGTGGATATTACTGAAAAGTTGTATTTGCATGTTTCAGTTTGGTTTAACTGAAGAAACTATTGATTATTCTGTCACTAGTGGATCAGTTAAAGTCATTTTAATTTATAATTGACATGTACTATTATCTCTTAGTCTCTTCACTCTTCTGTTGTACCCTACGCTATGGCCCATGCTTGAATGCTGAATTGTGAGGCCTCATATTATTTTAATTTTAATTATCTTGTTCTCCAAGATTTTATTTGTTTTAGATATCTAGTTGTTCATTGGTATATTTTCTGCTTGATTGAAACTCTTGGCTATCACAGTGTTTGTTGGACTCAATATTTACTATCAAAGTAATGCATCATACATGCTCAAATTTTAAAGCTCTTGATCTACAAGCCAATTAAATCTGGATTAATATTTATTTTCCTGTTTATTTATTTGATTGGAGCAGGTGACTGAGGATGTTAAGCTGGTGACTCATATCAGAGATGTCTTTTTCGTCCATCAGGATTCCTCAGTAGGGCATGTTACAAATTTAATACAATGCAGTACAAAGAGTTCATTATGTCTTGTAACTCTCTCTCTCTCCTTTCCCCTTTCAAATGCGTGTGTGCATGCCTGCACGTCTGCACATGAATGTGTAGCGCATAGATTTAAGAAGTGGTGTCTTAGTTTCTCTTTCTTTGGCTCATAAACATGTTAAATATGGTCTTAATATTTAGCATCGTCTTTTTTGCAGCCAGATTTACCTGAAAAAAGTTTAGTTTCAGAGGTTATTCATGATTGCTTATACAATGTAGATAAAGCTGTAAGCAAGGAACCGCCAAATGTTTGGGGGCCTTTGTTTCCATATGCTACGAAACATAGTGATAGTGCATCTTGCACTTTTCCATTGCCTGGTATTCATCCGAAAAAGGCTGTTGAATTGGTCAATAAGCACAGAGAACTGGAATTATCCACGTTAGAGAGTGATGGAAATGCTAACTTACTTCAGCCAGGAGCTAATGTTAGCAGTCTGAAGAATCAGAATCAATTAGGGATGATCATCAATGATAGGTTGTGTGAAGGGGAAACTAGTGTCTGGAAAGATTTGATTGTGGAATCAGCACATAATTTCAATCCAGATTCAAACAATTCTTTTATGAATGATATAAATTTATATAATTTTGCACTTAAAGCTGAAAAGTTTGGAATTCACCTTGCATGTTTGCCTTCCAACATTCTTGACTCTGCTTTTTGTGATACCATGAAGATAGATATCATAGATTCTTATCAAAATGGGGTGTTCCACATGCCTGGATCTTCAGACATGAAGTTCCAGAAAGATTCAGAGAAGAAGTTGGAGAGTCAAATTGAGTTGAGTCACTTGGAATCTTTGAACATATCTCTAAAGTTCTCTGCTGGCTGTGAGCTGCTTGAAGCACTAGGACCTGCTTTTCTCAACAAAAGCAACTATTTTGACTGGGAAGCAGAGAAGATTGAAGTTGGAGCCACTATTGAGATGCCAGACAGTATGAGAAGTAGCCAGTTGACATTTGACTCTGGCCCAGAGAATCTTCTAGAAGCAGTAGTGGCTAATGTTTGCCATAGTGGCAGTGATGTCAAAAGTGAAAGTTCATTCTGCAAATCTTTGCATTCCCTGTTGACAACTGACAAAATGGCAGAACCTTCTAGCCATACAAAGCATACTATTAGTTCAGCAGGTTGTTCAATTAATCAGCCATCCCTTATAAAAGGGGATATGCAGCAGAATTCATCAGAGGTATGTGGTGCATTGTCTTCGAAAGGGTTTTCATCTACTTGTCCAAGTAACTGTAGTGAGCAGTTAGAGAAGTCCACGGAGCCTGTTAGGAACAACAAAAAGAGGGCTAGACCTGGTGAAAATTGTCGGCCTAGGCCAAGGGATAGACAACTTATTCAGGATCGTATCAAGGAGCTGAGGGAGCTTGTGCCCAACGGATCAAAGGTAACTTTCCTGCAGTCCAGCTAAAGTTTTGGCGTCGTGATTGTTGTGATCCAGTTCATGTGAATGTTGTGCTATGGTGTTTTCTGACAATTTCAAGAAAATTTCACAGTGCAGCATTGATTCTTTGCTAGAGCGCACGATCAAGCACATGCTCTTTCTGCAAAGCATCACTAAGCATGCAGACAAGCTCAGTAAATGTGCTGAATTGAAGGTAAAGGCCCAAGTGTTTTCATTGTAAAACATATTCTGGCCTTGGTCCGGAAAAGAAGAACTTAGTGAATCTCCATCGTATGTTAAGAAATAGAATTTTATTTTATTAACCTTATTCACCCTTGTTTCTCCCTCCAAAGGCTTCCTGGCTTGTAAATGCAAATTTTCATGTTTTATTCTTAATCTATTAGCTGTTAAGATAGTTGATGTTGTACCTAGCTGACTTTGACAGCTTTTTGTTACTAGGAAATTTGTGATGTTGAATATGACAATAACTAGGACATGATAACTTCCACCTGCTATTAGAAAGGGCACAGTATGTTGTTGAGTTCTATTTTGTTCTGCCTGTTTACATCATACTGCTGAATTTGCAGATACATCACAAGGGTACAGACATGCTGGGATCCTCAATTTGTGAACAGGGTTCAAGCTGGGCAGTGGAGGTAGGAAGCCATCTTAAAGTCTGTTCAATAATGGTGGAGAATCTAAACAAAAATGGTCAGATGCTTGTAGAGGTATGCACAGTTTAGATGTAGGGCATTTAACAATTTGTAGTTCATTATTTCATTGGCAGCAAACATTTGTTAGGAAACAAAAGATGAAGGCATGACAATTCATTCTGCTTCTCCGAACACAACCCATGGTTTTATACTTTTTGCTTTTGATTTATTCTCAGCGCTAGAAGTATTCTGGTTCTATGCAGATGTTGTGTGAGGAATGCAGTCATTTTCTTGAGATAGCAGAAGCTATTAGAAGCTTGGGCCTGACAATCTTAAAAGGGGTCACAGAAACTCACGGTGAGAAGACATGGATATGCTTTATGGTTGAGGTAGGATTCAAATTCTTCTCGTTGAATTATCTGGTATAATAAGGAATGAAATATAAGTGATTCACTTCTATAAAAGTTGCATACCTTTTCACTTTCCAGTTTTAATATTGTATTCAGTTGTTATACGTTGCACATAGCACAGCAATGTGTTCTAGCAGTAATAGTCTTCAGTATTTCAAAATCTCCATGCTACATGTTTGATGATGTAAAATCAATACCTAATTTCTTATACTGATGAACAAAATGCATAAAGTTTGGTATGCTGGGACATATGGATTGTTGATTCCTCTGTTATAGACTATAGTGCTTACCACTTGCACTATTATTGTTGTCTCTTTTGTTTATTGGTGGTTGCAATCTGAATTTATAGTTGGTTTAATCAAGTTCTTGACAGAAACCTATCAGTGGTGTGTTTATGTAACATATCAATAAACTATCTAAGTCCTCAACATTTAATGCTTCAGAAAACCATTTGGGATATAGTAGCAATCTTAAAAGATGAACTTCAACTCATTTTGGTCTTTGCTATATCTGTATCTTCTATTCTATGGGCTCAAAGTACTTGACTAAATCCTTTTAATGATGACTTAAGAAATAAATTGATAGTGCCTAACCTCCTAACGTCATTGTATGAATGACTGAGGAAGATGATGCTTAATTCATTTATGCTATTATCAGTAGGGAGGAAAAATGAGAGGAAAGAAAATTGAGTGGAGAGCATTTCTCATTCGTTTGGTAGAAAATAAAGTGGGAGTATTAATGTTTTTTTCTTTCAAATATACAAATCACAATCCTCCCAAGTTGGAAGGATTAGGGAGTAGAAACTAAAATAAGCTAATTTTGTCTCTCTTGTTTTTTCTTCCACTTTTTCATCATCTTATCGAATACATGATGGAAAAAATTAATCATCTTATTTTTCCATCCTTTTCCCCTTTCATTGTCCCACTTTTCCTTTTTTATGAATTATAACCTTACTTTGATCCTTTACCATTTTCTAAGATTATTTTAGACCTTTTTTATTTCTTTTTTCGGGTACTGATATACGTACAAGTACTTTGCCCAAGTTTCTCACACAAGCTGGACAGTGCACTGTTTTGTTTGAAAAAACTTGTGCAAAATCATTTCTCTTTTTGAAGTTTAATTTTGAATTCTGAATCACTGCAGGGGCAGAACAACAAAGTAATGCATAGAATGGATGTCTTGTGGTCACTTGTGCAAATATTGCAACCTAAGACTACAAGCTAGCGGTTACAGCTGGTTAACTCCTGGGGACTGTCATATTGGCTCCTTTGTAATATATTGTGTCAATTTTTTCTTTGATTTCACGTTTTGGTTTCTGGCTCTTGTATGTATACTCCTTCCACTTCCCCCCCCCCCCCCCCCCCCAAAAAAAACAAAAAGAACAAAAAAAAAAAAAAAAGCAAAGAACAGGAAATAAGAGAGGAAAAGGGGTTTGGGGGGAGAAAAAGAAGCGGAGGAGGAAAGGAAAATCAATGTTTTTGCATCTATTCTTTGTAGTGTGTGGGATGTCATTGCTTTTCGTCAGTCTTTTTTTCTCATTAACATTTGACTCTATTTGTTTTGAAGTTTGGTAATCAAAATACTATCGAGTGCGTTCACTAGTAAGTTATCTATCTGCATTTGTTGCTAACTTTCATGGCTTTCCGCTTGTTAAGTCCATTACAATTATTTAACAGTGATCTTTATAGAAGCTACTAGAAAAAAAAGGGCAGAATGTAATATTGATGCCACGTTGTCATGATCATACTATTGACAATATGTGGGTTGCAGTTAATTTACCAGCTGCTTGCTATTATTGTACAAGAGATCGTTATCATTCACATCAGTGATGTGAGGGATAATGAATGTGAAATGGTTATTTTTTATTGTGTATTTTAATTTTTTTTAAAAAAATCATATTATTAACAAAATATAATATTTTTTTATATAATTCATTTTTAATTCTGTCATGTTCGGGAAAAAAAACCTGAAATTTATTTCTAAATAGGTTAAGTTGGTTAGTAGTAAATTTTATAAAAATGATAGAATTTACAAATAAATTTTACAAGATGAGAAGTAAAAGGTTGTAATATTTTTTTTTTTTGAATTTTTTATTTATTTTAAATATTTTAAACATGAGAATTCAAATAAATTTTATAATTTAAAATAAAAAATCAAACAAAAAAAATATTTTAAAAATTTTTATTTCGATTCATTTAAAAATAAAATGAATTTTATTTTCAAATTTGCAAGGGGCATATGATTCTAGTTAGTATTTACAAAGAGGGTTTGCAAAGCAAAAAAAAGATAATAGCATATGAGCAGAATACGAGGGGCATTGTTGTGTGTAGGAGATCTGCTTGGTGATGTTGGGGATATATTTGGTGCGGCAACGGACCATCATGAAAACCCATTTTTCTAAAATAAGATAACTCAGAAACCGCTCCTGTATTTCAACGGTGGTGGCTTGAGAGAGCTTTTTTCTTGAATAACACTTGACCAGGAAAGAAGAAATGTGTAGTTATGGAACCAAAAGTTCTCACAATTTTCCGGGCAAAATGGAAAGAAACAAAATCATATCATTTTTTTTCTTCCTTTATAAGCATATGATTTTTTAGGCACACATACATATATGTTCACATTTTTTAATGTGAATATTTGCTATGTATCATCATTTATAATTTTCTTTGATCAATAATGCGAGCGTGCCTATGAATGATTTTATTGCAACTTAACGAACATCCAGCAGCATGATGGACTCCAAAAACACAGGAGCAACCTCATGCCAACAAACAAAACTAGTCTAGCTTACAGCTCTTTGCGCTAACAAAAGTGCTACCATTTTACCTGCACGTCTCACATGCATAAACGAGACCTCATCAAAAGATAGAAGCAGGTTATGGATATCAGAAAAGATAGGATCTAGAGCAGACAAATTTTAACTGTTGAAGTACAAGCTTTAATAATCTCTGAGGTCTCCTTTCGAAAAAACTAAAAGAGAAATTAGGGTTTGTGCTTATTGACTGTATAATGTTGCACTAGTATGAACTCATTTTTATAACGTGTTAACACAAGAGTTTCCTATTTACAATATGACTAGGGTTTCTTATTTACAAAAATTTCTTAATATTATTTACATTTAGAATATATACATTTACACACCCGCTCAATCCGAATAGGGTGAAACTATAGAGAGATTGGTTTTATGATGAAGAAAACGAGGTGATGACAACCCTTTTGTGAAGATATCTGCAAGCTGTGCATCAGTAGGAATGTACCGGATTTGAATATCTCATTGGGCTACTTTTTCGCGAACAAAATGAAAATATATCTTAATATGTTTGGTGCAAGCATGAAAAACTAGATTAGTGGCAAGATAAATTGCACCAATGTTATCACAATACACTCGAACTGGACAAGTTAAGAACACATATAAGTCATATAGAAGTTGTCGAATTCAGTAGGTCTCAGCTACAACATAGGTAAGAGATCGATATTCAGATTCAGTGCTGAAACGAGACACAGTGGGTTGTTTCTTTACTTTCCAAGAAATAAGATTTGGTCTAAGGAAGACAGCATAACTTGTGGTGGACTGATAACTGTCAGGATAGCTAGCCCAATCGACATCTGCATAGCAAGAAAGGGAAAAATCCTTTGCAGAGGCAAGAAGTAGCCCATGGTTAGTAGTACCACGTAAATATTGAAAAAGTGCGTTTAACAAGCTGAAAATGAGCCAGTTGAAAATAAGCCATGCGTGAAGCATGCAAAAACTGACTAGCCAGACTAACAACATATGCAATATCAGGTCGAATCATAGTTAAATACTAAAGACCTCCAACCATACTCCTCAATATTGAGGGATCTACTAGTAGTTCACTCTCGTGTTGTGAAGGTGTTGACTGGGAAAGTATAGGAGTTTTAACTGGTTTGGCATAAGACATAGAAAATTTAAGTAAAAAGTCTTTGGTGTATTTAGTTTGAGAGAGAAACAAACCGGTGGGACGACGAGCAACTTCAATTCTAAGGAAATAACGAAGATCACCAAGATCCTTCATAGAAAATTTGTTAGATAAAGTGTGAATAAAGTGAAAACGAAGTGTAGTATTATTACCTATGAGGATAATATCATCAACATACAGTAGTAAGATAAGGAGACCATGAGATGACATAAGAACAAACATTGAAGTGTTTGTCCGACTACAAGAAAAACCAAGAGAAAGAAGAAAAGAATTGAAGCGATGAAACTAAGCCCTAGGAGCCTGTTTCAGACCATATATGACTTTGGGTAATTTACAGACATGAGAGGGACGAAGATTATCAACAAAACTAGTAGGTTGTTTCATGCATACAACTTCATTAAGATAACCATGAAGAAAAGCATTCTTAACATCTAGTTGTCTAATCACACATGAATGAGAAATAGCTAAGGATAAAACAATGCGTATAGTAGTAGGTTTAACAACATGACTTAAAGTTTCATGATAATATACTTGGTTGTTAGTGGAATCCCTGAGCAACCAACCTCACTTTGTAGCGCTCCACAAATCCTTCAACCCGATATTTAATCTTGTAAATCTAATTAAACCCAACTAAATTTTTCATTGGATCATATAGAACTAGATCCCAAGTGTGGTTAGTTAAAAAAACATTAAATTCGTCAGATATAGCTGATTGCCACTCGTGATCTTTATTTGCTTGAGAAAAATAAGTTGGTTCAGTTGGTTGGATAGTAGTGGAAAAGAGAGTAACTATTTGGGTTTGCGAATACCAGTTTTAGAACGAGTAATCATGGGATGACAAGAGGCGGTGACGGATGGTGGAGGAAGATTAGAGATAGAAAGAGTGACTGGGTCAGGGGAGGATAATGGGACTGGAATAAGCTGAGGCTGGTGCGGATGAGTCGGGTAAATGAGACGATAAAGTAGGAGACATCAATTGGGGGGTGGGAAGTTAGGTTATATAAGAGAGGAAAGTGGGGCATAGGTGTAGAGGCCGAAGCTTGGGGCAGCGAGGCAATAGGAACTAGTGGTGTGGAAGAAAGATTAGGAACAAGAAGACTAGGAATAAGGGTGATTTGAGACACAGATGGTGAGGGAGAAGGTTGATGTAAGGGTTCGGCAGTGGTAAGTACAAGTGAAGAAGTGGTAGAGTGAGGAGCTGTAGTGGAGGTGACGGGTGCAACGAGTGCAAGATAGGGAAATGATAGTTCATAGAAGACAATATGACGACTAGTATAGACACGACTAGTAGTATGATCAAGATACCTATATCTTTTGTAATTCTGTGCATAGCCTAAGAAGATATATTTTTTGGATCTAGGTACGAGTTTGTGGGGAGCATTGGTAGTGAGGTTAGGGTAAAAAGCACACCCAAAGACAAAAGTGGAGTAATCAGGAGATTTAGAAAACAATTTTGTACAGGGATATTGACTTTGCAAAACAAGAGTAGAGAGACGATTGATGATGTAAAGTGCAGTGTATGTAGCATCAACCCAAAAAGACTCAGGAAGAGATGAGTGAATTAAGAGGATGCATGCCATTTCATTAACGTGTCTATGCTTACCTTCAGTGACACCATTTTGTTGAGGGGGGTCCGAGCAAGACATTCGAAAGGCAATATCATGGTGAGCAAAAAATTGTTTGAAATGCGTTTAATCAAATTCTTTACGACTATCACTTTGAATTTTTTTTTTTTGGGTAGAAAACTGATTGTCAACAAGAGCTTTAAAATTACAAAAGTATTGAACTTTAAAATTTTTTACGTATAGGAAAAATCCAAGAATACTTAGAATCATCATCCACAAAAATAACATAATATTGATAACCTAAATTTGATAAAATACGAGATTGCTAAACATCATAATGTATTAAAGCTAAAGGTTAGACAATACAATGCTCAACAGAATTAAAAAGTAAATGTTTAGATTTGCGTAGCTGACACTCTGAACAAAAACCATAATATTTAGAATATAAATAAATATTCTTTCGAGTTTGTAATAGAGAAAGCACACGAGGACCTAAATGACCTAGCCTACGATTCCAAACATCACCAAAGACTTGATGAGAGACTAGCGCTAAAGGAGAGGTAGTGATCGAATCGGGTGGAAGAGGGTAAAAATCACCATCACTGGAGGATTTGAAAATAGTTTTCCCTGTACTCTTGTCCTTAATAACAACATGAGAGGCATAAAAAATCGTAGAACAATTGTTATCATAACATAAACGTTTAACAGAAAGTAAGTTGTGAGATAATTGTGGTACATGTAAGACCTTGTTAAGGCGAAAAGGTGTAGTGGATGTGCGTAAGAAAGTAGAACTAATATTATTAATATCAAGCAATTGTCCATTACCAATCAAAATTTTTAGTTTTGCCAAAATAAGGTGTAAGGTTATTAAGTATACCTGACTGAGGAGTCATGTGAGCGAAGACGACCATATTAAGGTACCATTGGGTGGCATTAGACTCACCAAGAGACATAGTAGCAAATGATTTGAGCAAGTCATGAGAGATAATAGCATGATTAAATGATGTGGACAATTGAGGGCAAGGTGACTTGTGGTGTGACAGATCTGACACGTCGTGGAGGAGGATCTAGGATGCGGTCCCAACAAACCTTCATAACTGTAAGAGGAAATACCAGCAGAGTGATTAAATATAGGAGAATAATTGGAGGAGTGATCAATATTTGAACCATGCTGACTGTAGTCACCACACCGGTATTGTGTCCACTACCTCGGCCTTGGCCCCGATTGCTTGAGCGACCCTTGCCACGACCACGAGAAGCACTAGAAGTGGAGGTAACGACAAGTGCTTTAAGAGGGTCAGAAGACTGATAAAAGACCCGAAGATGTTTCAGCCGTTGTTCTTGTAGGAGCAGCTTGGTATGCAAACTAGCAAAGGTAAGGTTGATGTTGCTGTTTGTGACTGTGGTGATGAAGCTCTCATAATCTGAAGGCAGACCTACTAAGGCATAGGATATGAGGTTTTGGGTGGAGAGCGGGGAGTTGATGGCAACAAGGGCATCAACGATGGCTTTGAGGTCACGAAGGTATTGCTCTATTGACTTGCCATCCTTGGTATGTTTGTGAAGCTTCGGATGAAAGTCAAACTCATTGGCATTGGATTGATCAAGGTATCTTTGTTCTAATGTAATCCAAACATCCCGAGAAGTACGTAGATCATGGACATCTTGCAAGATGTCAAAGGTGAGAGTAGCATTAATCCAAGATCTAAGGCATTGGTCAATCCTAACCCAAGTGGTGTAAGCAAGATTGAGAACAGTTTGACCGTCACTGGTGAGAGCTAGGTGAGACAGACATGAAAAGGAACCATCAACATAGCCTAGTAGGTCATAACTGATGAGGACCGATAGAAATTGAGACCGTCAAAGGATGTAGTTGGTGTTGTCGAATTTTAGACTCAATAGGTGAGTTATACTAGAAGCAGAGAATATGGGTAGACTTGGAAAAGCAGGTGGAGGTGTGGTGGTGGAAAAAATAGATAGCATTGTAGCGGCAACACTGTTCATCAACATTGTAGCGGCCATACTGTTCATCGATATATTTTCTAGGAGGGAAGAAGAAGAAGAAGAAGACATTTGTTTAGTGCTTTCCATGAGTTTTAGGGTAAATTTAGAAGGAAAAAAACAGTGTTTTAGGGTTTAGGATTTTTATTGCTCTGATACCATGAAGAAACTAAAAGAGAAATTAGAGTTTGTGATTATTAATATTGCAGTAGTAAGAGCTCAAATTTATAGGATGTTAGCACAAAAGTTTCCTATTTACAATATGACTAGGGTTTCCTATTTACAATAAGACTAGAATTTCCTAATATTATGACATTTGCATGCAAGTTCCAAGAAATTTGGTTCATTATTGTGGATAACTGCTCCAATGCCTCCTCTTCGACCCTCCCTACGTCATGCTGCATTGACATTGATTTTGACACAACTCAGCTGAGGAACCGTCCAATGAATCTGACCAGAAGTTGTGCAAGTCGCAGCAGAACCCTGAGCCTTAGAATACTCACCTACATCTTAGCAGGTAGGAAGGTTATAGCATTTCCATCCATCTCCTTTTGTTCCCACTCAAATGCCATTTCTATTGAACCAAATTGTCCATGCAGAAACCAGCATCATTGTCAGTTTTGCTTTCATTGTTTTTTAATGTTGTTATACACCCAAATTGTTCAGTCGATCGAGAGAAAGTTACAAGTACAGTTTTTCAATGTTAACTTAGCATAGTACTCAATACTAGCAAAAGGGTTTTTGATTGTTTGAAAGTTACCGCTACTCCTATTATACGTTACAGTTACTGCTAGTGAGCAAGACTGTTATTTGAATGCCTGATACCATTACAAATGAAAAGATTACATATTTTAATGAGACGGGACTACAACCATCTTTTCCAGTTTTTTAATTGTAAGAATTAATTGAAATTGAAATCCTAAATACAAGGAACATTAATGCAACTGACTACCTATGCAAAATCACAATCAAAGCTTGCGAACCAGTAAAAGTGCTTATTTCAAACGTTGGCATGTGTATTAGTCAAATGACTTGTACGAATATGGTGAAAATCAAGGTGTCAACAATGCTTCTTTGCAATCTTATCGTTTGTTGTTAGCATGAGATGTGACTTGACCCATCCTGATTCGATCGATCATGCTTTTACGCTTAACCCAAGAAATCATGATTTGCTTCGAGTATTGATCCAACTTTTGTCACTATAAAAAAAAATGATTTTTAGCAACGAAAAAAATCAGTGAAACATAAAAAATTTGTTGTGAAATTAGTTTTGCTAGGGAAAAAAGTTGCTACGAGGTCATTGTGCTCGAGATTGTAACATAAAATATTTCACAACAAAAGCCAAACTGTTACGAAAGATCCTTTTGGCAATGATATTATGTTACTGCAAATCAATTTCCATTGCCAACAAAAATAATATCATGGCTCTCAATTTATTTTAGTAACAACAAATGTCGTTCCAAAAGGGGAATACGCAACATTTTCTTGCCGTCAAAAAATGTTTTATAACAAAAATTTTACATTGCGACACCTTGCGCAACCAAAAAGTATTGTTGCGAATATTTGAATCTATGACATTTCAAGTTTTAGCAATAAAAAAAATTCTTATTATCTATAATCAATTTATTTTAATTTTAGATTTACCTATTAGTGTTTTCACCTATAATCGATTAGCATATAAATTCTATTCAAGCATTTATACAAATCCAAAATATTCTATATGAAAAAATGCTTCTGATTCAATTACAATATAGATGCAAATCCAAATACTATTACTCATTCATAAAAATACTTCTGATTTAATTCACACAGATAAAAATCCAAAAGAGTTATACAAAGACTTACAACTAAGAGTTTCATCACAAATATAAAAAGATTAAAAAGCCTCGTTTCCACTATTCTTCTTCATGGCCCAATCATACTCAAACCTGGAAAAAATAATTTAAAGAACAAGGTAAGTATTTGTATCCTCCATATTGGATTTTTGAAGATTAAACCATAAGAATGTCATTGGCTACTATTCAATAATCACATCCCATAGAGTTCACATAAAAGTAGTAGGAAAGGGACACAAAAGTCTTAAGACTAAATAGAAAATAGTTCTTGCAATGTAAATCTACCATAAAAAGCTAAAAGCTATTCTATCACGATCAATCGCTGAACATGTAATATGTTATGAAGATGCAACTTGTTTCATCCAAAGCTGACATAAAAGTTCAGGCAGAATCCATTTAAGTCCCACAACTCAGCTACAAATATCAAGACAGTTTTTCTCCAAGTACATCTATCCAGACATTTGAAAGAATACAACTTTCAAAATTTAACAGATGACTCCCATTAATTTAAAAGTTTGATGCTTTTACAATTTAACAGTCCTGCACAAGGCTGCATAGGTGCCAAGTAAGGCACAGAAGCAGGAGGGTGTGCAGGTGCCTTACTTGGGACCTATGCAGCCTTGTGCAAGGCAGTTTAGGTGCCTGGAAACCCACACCTAAAAACTAAAGGTCTTGCATACCTTTACTTTAGTATTAAGATGGGTCTAGTTCACTGCTGGTAAGCAGGAACCCGAGTTGAGGAAAACATGGGATTTTCTAATATGTCATGAGAATTCAAAGGGTATATATATATATATAAACATTACATTGAACTGTTTACCTATTCTAATAAATAGCATAAAAGGACCAAATATGCAGAGTTGAGGATCATATGTTTTGTCTAATTATGGAAAAAAAAGCACTTATTAGATTAAAGGTAAGACATAAAGAAACAACCCTTTATTAGTTTCCAAGACCCAGCCTTTCTGCGTCATAATTAAGTATCAATACATTTCTATCATGGCACCGTGAGAAATCAAGTAATTTTTAACTCATTGATTCATGCCTTACTAGGCCACCTGATATATAGATCATGAACACTGTAATTGAAAGGAAAACCCTGTTCATATAACTCTAAGTTTAGTGCAGACTGCAGAATTCTTTTACGTTGTATGTTCATAAAATACAATGCAAGTAAATCACTAAAGACAGTACCTTAATGTCTCTATCAACCAAATGCAGCCAATCTCACCCAAAATTAAAAAAAAAAAAAAAAAAAAACAAACAAACAAACTTCAAACTTGAGGTAAAGCATATGCATTCACACAGGAAACATTCAACCAGAACAAAATGAAATGTGTCCTCTTCCCTTTCCAAGCATTTCCATGAAAACTTAATTCTGATACTGCCTCACTAATATTAATTGATACACTACTATTATCACAAATTAAGCAGCCAGTGAACAAAATTGCCCTATGCTGCTATGCCATGAACTATCTGAATAGAAAAATCATGACAAACTTACACCTATGCTCCCATCATAAATAAAACAAAAAGCCATTTTCACAAACACAATATCGATATTTTCTGATAAGTTTCACAGAATAGCTCAGAATCATGGCAATTATATAGATTTCTTTTTCCTTGAAACATGGAAATGGATAAGGAAAGAAAAATGGAAAAAACGGAAAAATCAACTTGAGGAGAACAAAACCATTGCCAGAAAAGAGTCCAAGTTAAAATTTTCAAATAATACAAATTACTTACTTGAGATTGAGATGCTCCGCAAGGCGAGCATCTAACTTAGCTCTAAACTCTTGTAGAAGGCGTTCATTTTCGTTCTCACATTCAACTCATTCAGCCATAATCCTTTCATTGACACTTTCAAGCTCTCTCTCTCTCTAGCTCCACTATTCTCTTGAGCTTTTTTTTTTAACTTTTTCCTGGACAAGAGCAGATACCCATCATTGTTTCTAAGACTGCATCCAGTATACTCCATTACCAAGTACCAGTAGGGGAAATTAAACGTAGGAAGGAAAAAGAAGAAGAAAAAAGGCACTCTAAGCCCTTGCATGGAAATGCATAATCCTTAACCTTATTTAATAAATTAAATACGAAGATCGTATCATGCGATATCTCTCATGTTTATCATAAGATGTGAACAGATAAAAATCCAATTTGCACGTACAATCACGCAATTTACCTCAAAATCTCAGACATTCACACATCAAAGATATTAATGGAGCTAGATATAGTAAAATCTAGTGATATGATTTGAACGGAGTCCACATCCAGAACTGGTACATATGAAAAGAAATATTGCAGTGAAAGGAATAAGGTAAGGAGAGGACATCAAAATAATGTGTGTGTGTGTGTGTATATATATATATATATATATATATATACATAGAGGGAGAGAGAGAGAGAGGGAATGGGATTTGAACCTTCAATTTCTGTGCCACTAGTATTTTCTATCATTGTTCCATTCAAGTAATCAAACAGGTTAATAAAACCCTACAGAATAATCAACGTTACACATCCTCACCCTAGCAATGTGACAACACTGACCAATGGAAGATGAAATATTTATCTCATTGTCCATGCTCTATATAAATTAATAATGGAATTTGACTCTCAATTATTAGATATAATCCCAAACTTGACTCTCAAGCTGGCCATCAGAGGTATTGTGATTAGTCTATCAAATAAATATTCAATCTTGTTTTACGTACAATCTTGTACTAGATTCATAAAATGGCTCTATTCTTATGTGAGATAGGTGGAAGGACGATCGTCGACACCTTCTTTCTAAAAGTAGCTAGAAGAGCCTTACCAGCTCCAAAAACATCTTACTAATAGGAGCCACATTAGTCTAAGATGCTTGTTCTTCCCTGGAAAGACAAGACTTTCATCAATACTTCTTGAAGGACTCTGACTCTGACTCTGTCTATATACATATGGCCCCTATAGTGAAATTCTCAGTTTAAATGATCTTAGGGAGTCAGAAGCGACAATGATTATGCACCAACATATTAAAATTTATCAATAATATATATATATATATATATATATATATATATATTTATAAATTCCCAAGAGAATAATTCCTCCCATGCCATGTTAGTGTCCAATTGACTTGCTTCATTATCTTTTGTACTTGTCAGTTTTAGCTAGGCATATGGTGGAAAATGCTTGCTAGCACATCTTTTGCAAAGCATGCATACATCTATAAATCAGAATCACCTTTTCAACAATCAGACCAGAGGACAATATTGAATCTTCCAAGTGAAAAAGTTACCATTTTTAAACTTGATATCAATTAGACTGAGCAGTTGTAAACATACAAAAACACATAATTAATGATGCTGTATTTTCTCATTATGTACCGAAGTTCCATTATGAACCTTGAAGAATAATGATTCAAAAACAAGAAATATCCAAACCCAAATGCCATAGCACAACGTCATCAATGATAGAGCAAGCAACTTTTTTGTTTTTGATAAGTGATAGAGCAAGCAACTAAGTATATCAAAACACAAGTTATCAAACAGGTCATGCACAATGAACTTTGAACAATAGTATATCAAAAGAAATTTACCTCTTGAAGTTGAATATATTATAAATTTGATAGAGATATGTTTTACATTGCTTCAAATCTGGAGAAAATGGTCGAAAAGCAAGCTTAGAGATCCACAGGGAGGAAGATATATATATATATAAAGAGAGAGAGAGAGTTGTATACAAATCTGGATAAAAGAATGAGCTACACAGAGGAAGGGAGAGAGTTTTCCGACAGCCTAATGGAGTGGTTCAACTAAGAGCACGAGCCTATTCCAAAAAAAGCATGAGGTCTGTTTTCCTTTCTATTGTTAGTGTATTTTGAGTATAGTATAGTTTCTTATCCTCCTGTGTACTTTAGGTGCTTAGATAAAATTCCTCTCTTTTATTGCTTGATTTGCC
This sequence comes from Bretschneidera sinensis, assembly GCA_023935145.1. Lineage (NCBI taxonomy): Eukaryota > Viridiplantae > Streptophyta > Magnoliopsida > Brassicales > Akaniaceae > Bretschneidera > Bretschneidera sinensis. The sequence goes on along the minus strand of CM043697.1, from coordinate 58,607,339 downwards.
TTTTCTCTGTTTGTTCCCCAAAGAAGTCATCCCTAATTGATTTTCCTACCTTTATATTTCTTTATATTTTCCTCTGTATTTATATTTCATTCATATCATATGTGTAAGTAGTAGCGGAGCCCACACAAACCAAAATACAATATAACACATGAATAATCAACTCAACTAAAAAACTAAAACCCCTCATTAAAAAGGGAAGCTACAAACTGAAACATCTAAAAGATGTAAACTTAAAATAATTGGCACATATCTCATTCTTTTTCTTTAAATCATAACAGGAGGAGACCTAGAAGGAGAAGCTGACCTTCTCAGATGTTACCCAGCGGATGAACTACGTCTGTCACTATATAGTTCTCTTGTCTGGCAATGACCTCCCCAGACTTTGAGGTAAATTTGACCTCTCTTGTGAGCTTCCACGGACATTCTGTCCACCACGTCTTTCAGTTCTGCTAGAAAATTTTGGTAGAATCTTTTCCTTAGTCTTTCCACGGTGTTTCCCCATTTCCCTTTCTCCTTCAGCGTCCCTGCTTTGAGGTGAAGTCGACCTCTCTTGTGAACTTCCATGGACATTATACCCACCACCCCTCTCAGTTCTGCTAGAAAACTTCGGTAGAATTTTTCCCTTATTCTTACCATGATGTTTCCCGATTTCCCTTTCTCGTTCAGCATTTCCTGGACGTCCCTTCAAATCCAAATTCTTCCTCCTATTGGTTTTTCCTCTACTAACTGCAACATTTTTGCGAGCACCTCTCTGGCCTTCATTTTCATCCTCTTCATCATCGTCATCATCATCTTCGTAGTCATCGTCACTAGCATCCTCAACTTCGGAACCAGACAATTCATTTGATTCCAAATCATTCTCTTCCCTACTATCATCATCACACTCTTTCTCTTTGGTTGCCTCCTTTCCTTCTTGCTTGCTTCCACCTGGAACAGTGATAGCTTTATGATCTTTCTTAACCGTGTTCATAAGGTGAATATACCGATGCCTAATATTCATCAATGGATTAGTCTCAATCAACAACCCCCTTTTATAGGCGTCCTTCAAAACAACAGTATACGTCCCAATCTTACTAGACAGGTAAAAAATGCCCCGATGCTGAAGCAAAACTCTCTTAAACCTCGACCTTGTACCCAAATAGTCCCCAAGACACAGCACATTCTCCCTCTCTGCCTTCTTTGCCACAAAAAGATTTAAAACCTCATGCAAAACTGCAGCCGCCCACTTATCAGATTCATCGCTCTTAGGTGAAAGATGAACTGCATACTCATATGGTGATACATAAGGCAACTTCTGCCACTCATCCACTGACTTCTTCATTTTTTTATCCATCACAAAATCCCTCGGAAACTTCATAGGAAACGCGATAGGCATCCTCTTCGAATACCCGGTTTTTCCATTCATAACCTTCTTCTCCAAAATGGAAACCGCCAGCTGATCATTCCAACAAACCAACTCCAATTCACGAATCTCCTCTGACCCAGATGAGGACTCTTTCCTACCAACAACCCGAAAATAATCGGGAAACTCTGGGACAAGAGTTTTAAGGTAATCTTGAGGGAGACCCAGATCCCATTTCAAGATATCAAGAACACTTAAGGGTATCTTACTGATTCTTAATATCATCAACAATTTCAAGAGTCTATCAGCTAAGTGTTGCCTGTAAGACTCACTCTGGTAAACCAATTGCTCTTCGGCATCAAGATTGAGAACCTCTGGCCTGAGCTTAATGTGGGGGTGGAACCCGATTCCTCCGGGGAGGAATTCCTCAAAGATTGAAGGATATTTACGGATGAACTCAATGGGGCGGGTGGGGATCTTGAGAGATTCCTTGTGTTGGGTGATGATAGAGACAGGGAGAGACTTGGACGGCTCTGATTTGATGAGGTTCTTGATGTTCAGGAGCGGTCTCAGGTTCTTTTCTCTCTCCACGCTGTGATCAAGACCTCGGTCTCTCCCGCATCTGAAGGTGGGAGCGGCGGCTTCCTCCCCAAAGGTTCTGTTGTGGTGGCGGGGGCAGGACTGAGGGTGGGGTTTTGAGAGACAACGGGCAAGGACTTTCATTGCCGGGGTTTTCCTTTCTCCTGAAATGAGATATGGAGGCAACGGAGTAAACTTTCGGGCGGATTGTAGACAACCAAATGCAGCCAATCTCACCCAAAATTACAAAAAAAAAGAAGAAAGAAAAACCAAAAAAGAAAAACAAACCTCAAATTTGAGCTGAAGCATACGCATTCACACAGGAAACACTCAACTAGAACAAAATGAAACGTGTCCCCTCTTCCCTTTCCAAGCATTTCCATGAAAATTTAATTCTGATACAGTCTCACTAATATTAATTGATACAGTACCATTACCACAAAGTAAGGAGCCAGAGAACAAAATTGCCCTATGCTGGTATGCCATGAACTATGTGAATCGAAAAACCATGACAAGCATGCTCTCATTATAATCTAAGCATAAAAACAAACAGGCAGTTTCACAAACAGAGATTCACTTAACTTGAGCTTACTACAAGGATTCTATTTGGACGATTGAATTTATGATTTCCTTCTCTAACTATGAAATTAGAACAACAAAAGAAAGTAAGACTCAAAATTTTATTTTCTTTTCCTACTCTTTCTCAGAAACCAAACAAAGAGTAGAGAATCTCAGCGACTTACTAGTAGATAGATGCTCGATTGATTTAAGAATTCTGGTTCGTTCTCTGTTCTTGAGAGTGAGAGAGAGATTCTGGGTTCTGTATATTTTGTTAGGTTTCCATGCACAAGGTCCAAATTTGGACGGTCAAGATTTAACGACCATCGATGCCTAGTTGACAATGAAGTATGGGCCTAAAGTTATGGGCGGGCTTACGGATAAAAGTGTAGTATTTAATAGTAGTACTCTTTTTGGCCCTTTTGGTATAGGGGAATTCAAAAAAACAAAAGCATACAAAACTTTCAAGAGAAGTGACTTTAGTCTAAAATTACACTTGTCTGCTCGCATTTCAGAAACCCACAGTTACTTATTTTTTACTATATTTGACGTAGACAAAATATGTAAAATCTTCGTACAAATGATGAAAAGTAGACATTACTCATCCTTTATCTATGTTCTTCCTTTCTAAATAAAATGAAAAACAAGATTTTAAAAAATAAAATAAAATCATTAACATATGTATCCATAATGAAAAAGCAAATCATGAATAAGGCAATGTTCGTATCAGAAATACGAGTAGGCAAGTTTAATCCCTTAAGTTGATTAATATAATTTTTTTAAATTAAAATTAATAAAAATTCTTGACTGGTTCTATCCTGAAAGTTTTTATATGACGCATGAAAACTCAAACACGTTATATATGTAATTTAAACTCGAATTTACCAACAAAAAAAAATTAATATACCCCCCACTTAATTGTTTTTGTGTTTTTCTTGAATTATTTGTTTGATTTTCATGTAAGATCGTTTTTTAATCTTATTGGTTTTCCTTGAATTATTTGTTTGTTTCTCATATAGAATCGCTTTTTAATCTTATTGATGTCTAAAAATGAGTCAAAGACCAGAGGGGTGGTGACCCGCACATGAGAGGACCTCTTGAGTGTGTAAGGGGCGTGTGTGGATACATATCAAGACCTACAAATGCTAGGTGAGTGTCACAAAAACAGTATGAGGATCAATGGGGTTTCGTTCAGATGCACGGAGCTCCTCCTCCTCCACTCTGTTTCAACTTTCTTCTTCCTCTTCAGCCTCTCATTTCTCCTCATCGAGTACTTATCATAGAACCTACCTCTCTCAAATAGAGGAGATGAATTAGCACTGAGGCTATTAAAACCAATCATAAAATTGTTATTCACGTCTCTGTTTCCAATTTCATCGTGAACCATTTTCGCAAGAGCACGTAGCTCACATGAAATTGAGTTGTATTCGGGTCGAAGCTGTGATTCTTCCACTTTCTAAGTACGGATCGGTTTTATGGGATTTTGTTAAAGAACTTGTAAAAAACGAATAAAATTTAATTGCTAATAAAATACCCAGAAAAGAAATTTTTAAAAAATGTGTTTTACTATTTAGATTTAAATTTTGATGTGTGTAGTGTTTGATCAAACTCAACAGTAACCCACATACCCAGAAAGAATGTATGAAGAAAATCCAACAGTAACCCACATACCCACCCATCCCATGGCAGCTATTTGAAATTTCATCAGAGACGTCAAATCAATTTCTAAACTTGAAAACACATTTAAACAGTTTACAATGCAGTTACAAGAAAATGCATTTAATCCTCTTTACCAGCTCTAAAAATTTATTTTAAGTAAAAGAGGAACTAATCTAGTTCCAGTATTAACATTAGAAAAACTATATAACCCAAAAAAACAATATACCTTTATCAGACTGGTGCTTGTGAAATTTCATATCCTTTCTCTTCTCTTTCTTGTCACTTTTTTGTTCTTCCATTCATCTTCTACTATTCTTTGCCTTTTGCTTTTTCCTTCATCTATTCATTCATAATAATTAAATACTATTCACAACAAAATCATCAATAATATTGATCTTATGCTCTACAAAAATGCAGGAAATGCAAAGAGAATAAAATTTGAAACTTAAACATAAACAGAGACGAGCTAATTTAGAAAAAAATTTAAAATAAAAAGGTAAGTTATTTTCTTTTCCTTTGGCTCTCTTAGACTTTCTGAGCAACCTAGGTACCAAAAAACATGATAACCCTAATAATCATGAAAGTAGTGAGAAAAAACTCTATAGCTATGTTTCGTTTTCAAGAAAGTTTGACAAAAAAAAAAAGGAAAACAAAATTGTGAAATCAAACTTACACTATTTGATATCTAGAGAAAACAAAGCAACTAACACAAATATGTTGTTTAATTGAGGTGGCTTTTCCATCTAATGAGAAACTCGAACAGAAAAAGAATCAAAATTTGTTTTCCCTAAGTTTTCTCGAGAAACAAATAAAAAAGGAGAGAGAAAACTGAGACAACCTTCTTAGAAGAAGATACTAAGAGGAAATTTTGGTATCTCACATGTGTGCGTTAGTTTCCTTCATAGTATTGTGCTCTTGGAACCTAATTGTTTTGCATTTGACATGTTAATGATCTAATTGTTTAAATTGAAACTTTAGGGGCCCAATTATTATTTGGTTCAAACCTTAGGGACCACAATTGATATTTACCCAAACTAAAATTTACTTGAACAAAACTAATTAGTAGTATTGTGTTAACTAAGCATTTACACATCTACACAGTTATTGTCAACAAATTAAAAGGAATAATGTTTAGAAGAGAAGACTTAGTTCTCTCTCTCTCTCTCTATATATATATATATATATATATATATATATATATAATTTTTGTCTAATTGTGATATATTGAATTATTAATTGATACATAATTGTTTACTTTTGAAATCATTAGTCTTTAATACATGTGTCATGACTTTTTCTCATTTAGTCTTGGTTACTTATACCAGCATTTGAACAAAACCAGAGCATGGGCCACTAAGCAAAATTGATAATTTTGGTATTTTGGTGAAGAGATGCACCCCAGGCACAAGACTAAGGAAAAACGGTTGTTTAGGGCCAGTTTAGAGCATGCACAGCGTGTAGACACTCAATTTCGTTCCAAAATTTTTGAACCGACCATGTGCGGGTTTCTATGACGAATCTTTAATCCTAGTGTGCTCAGACTTGGTAAATGGGGAAGTTTTGATTTAATTGGGGAGTAGGAGCAATTACAAGACCTTTTTGTTCAATCCATTTAATTTACTTTAGGTTTAAATCAATTGGACCTTATTTGATTCAACTAATCCAAGACCAAAGTCTTCATTTAAACTTTGATCCAATCCAAAACCCACTAAAGCCCATTGATCTTTCCTAAGCCCAAACACTTTTTGTCTAAATTTCAAGCCCAAGAAGACTTCTAATTTTACCCTCCACTTGGCACTACTTGATTTGTTCACTTTTCTTAAAGTAAAAGTTACTTTTTTACAACAAAAAAGATGTCACTCTCTCCTTATGTGGCTGGCCATAATGAGAAATTTTCACTCCTCATTTTTGCTTTTTGAACTCACCTCTCCTTCCTAGGTTCCCTCATATTCTTTTATACCAAGTACTACTTTTTTTCCACACAAAATAAGACTTTTTTTTTTTTTACCTAAAAAACAACAACAATGTATTTATAAAGTAGCTGATTTTTTTTTTCTTCCTTTTTGGACAGCCACGAGTACCAAAAAGAGAGAGTTTCTATTCTCATCTTTTTTCTTAGTTAATTGGACATTACCTTATTAATCTTTCACTTTTTCCTAAATGTCAAATAACACATTTTTCTACCCTAAAAAATCACATTTTATACCCCAAAAATAGCAGTTTTTTTAAGAATGTGAAGCCTTTTTTCTCATTTATTTTGCTTTAAAATTGCATTCTTTTTTCCCTAAGCTTTTCCACTTTATTATATATCAAAAACCAAAGAAAATTGTGTCTTTTCCACTCCCTTTGGTCATCCAAAGCAAGGAGAGTTTCTCCTCACATTTTTTGCTTTTGCTTTTACTTTATTGAAAACACTCCAAAATGCTATTTCCTGGAAGGAGATTAGGAAGGCAGAAGAAATCTTAGTAGTGAAAGATTTTTTTGATGTATTCCTTGAGGAGTTGTCTGGTTTGCCTCCCAACATAGAGATTGAGTTTTCTATTAAGGTGATTCCGGGATCAGCACCTATATCTATAGTATTTTATTGAATGAAATCAACTGAGTTGAGAGAGTTGAAAGTTCAGCTTCAAGAATTGTTAGATAAACAGTTTATTCGACCTAGTATGTCACCTTGGAGAGCCCCTGTATTGTTTGTGAAGAAGAAGATGGAACGATGAGGTTTTGTATTGATTATAGACAATTGAATAAGATTACCATCAATAATAAATACCCTTTACCCATGATAGATGATTTATTTGAGAAGTTACAAGGGGTTGGGCTGTTTTATAAGATAGACCTAAGATCGGGTTATCATCAGTTGAGGATAAAGGAAGGGGTGTGCCTAAAACTGCTTTTAGGACATGTTATAGCCATAATGAGTTCTTTGTGATGCCATTTGGATTGACTAATGCTCCTGCAACATTTATGGATCTAATAAATCAGATGTTTAAACCATTCTTGGATAGATTTGCGATTATATTTATTGATGATATTTTGGTATATTCAAATGATGAAGAGGAGCATATGCAACATTTAGAGATAGTGTTGAAATTTTGAGGAAGAGAAGTTGTATGCAAAGCTCTCTAAGTGTGAGTTTTAGTTGAGTGAAATATCTTTCTTGGGGCAGGTTGTGTCTAGAGATGGTATAGTAGTTGACCCACAGAAAGTAGAGACAATGTTGAATTAGGAAAGACCCACTAGCATGACTGAAATTAGAAGCTTTTTGGTGTTGGCTGGTTATTATAGGAGGTTTATCCAGAATTTTTCTATGATTGCTGGACCATTGACTAAATTTACTAGGAAGGAAGTGAAGTTTATGTGGTCAGAAGAATGTGAGAGGAGTTTACATCTGTTGAAAGAAAAATTGACTATTACTCCGATATTAGTGCTTCCTTCTGGTGATAAAGGATTTGTAGTATATAGTAATGTGTTATATCAGGAGTTGGGATGTGTGTTAATGCAACATGGGAGAGTTATAACTTATACTTCTAGAAAATTGAAGAACCATGAGAGGAATTACCCGACCCATGATTTAGAATTGGCTGTCATAGTTTTTGCTTTGAAGATTTGGAGAAATTATTTGTATAGAGCCACTTGTGAAATTTTTACTGATCATAAAAGTTTGAAGCATTCACATACCCAAAAAGAGTTGAATTTGAGGCAAATGAGGTGGATAGAGTTGATTAGTGATTACGACGGTACAATTCATTATCATCCAGAGAAGGCTAATGTAGTAGTTGATGCACTAAGTAGAAAATCTACAAGGAGATTAGCTGCTATTGGGAGTCATGATATTAGCTTGATTGTAGAATTGAGAGATATGAGAATGCAGTTGAGTATCAGTGATAAAGAAGTATTGATGGCTAATATTGTGGTACAATATTCTATTATTGATCACTTGTTGCAGATGCAGAGTAGAGATGAAGGGATAGAGAAGATCAAACATGAAGTATTGAGTGGGAAGCCGATTGAGTTTAGAATTAGAGAAGATGATATGGTGGTATTGGAACATAGGATTTGTGTTCCCAATGATGTAGAGTTGAGAAAAGAGATACTAAGAGAGGCTCATGATTATGTGTATTATATACACCTGGGTATTAATAAGATGTACAAGGGGTTGATACAAAATTATTGGTGATCAGGGATGAAAAAGGATGTAGCTGAGTATATTTCTAAATGTTTGACTTGTCAACAAGTTAAATCTGAGAATAGACATCCAGCAAGTTTATTACAGCCTCTTTCAGTACCTGAACGGCCATTGGAGAATATGAGCATGGATTTTGTTTATGGTTTTCCCCGTACCCAGAGAAGTTATGATGTTGTATGTGTTATAGTGGATAAAATTTCTAAGTCTTCACATTTCATTCCTATTAAAACTACCTGGAGTCTTGAAAAGTTAGCTGAATTGTATGTAGCGAAAATTATGAGATTACATGGAGTACCTTTAAGTATTGTATCAGATAGAGATTCTAGATTCATTTCTATATTTTGGAGGGGTTTTCAAGAAGCTATAGGTACGCAATTACAGTTTAGTACAACTTTTCATCCTCAAACGGATGGGTAGACAGAGAGAATCATCAGAATACTAGAAGATATGTTGAGGGCAAGTGTAATGAGTTTCTCAGTGAGCTGAGATGCTTATTTACCTTTGATTGAGTTTGTATACAATAATCAATATCAAACTAGTATTATGATGGCACTATTTGAGGCTTTATATGGTAAAAGGTGTAGAACAGTATATTGGGAAGAAGTTAGAGAAAGAAAGATATTTGGTCCAAAAAATGATAAATTTGACTACTAAATGATCAAATTGGTTAGAGAGAACCTTAGAGCAGCACAGAACAGACATAAGGGATATGCTGATAATAGAAGATGACCTTTTGAGTTTCAGGTTGGTGGCTGGCTATTTTTGAAGATATCTCCGTGGAAGGGTGTATTGAGGTTTAAAAAAGAAGGAAAAATTGAGTCTGAGATTTGCAGGGCCATATGAGGTGATTGAGAGAGTTGGACCAGTAGTATACAGATTGGATTCGCCTCCAGAATTAAAACAATTACATAATATATTTTATGTTTCACTTTTGAGAAAGTGTTTTCATGATGAATGTCATAGAATCAGGTTGTAGAACTTCAGGAAGATTTGACCTTTTTGTAAGTACCAATCAGAATTCTAGACAAAAAGGAATAAGTCTTGTGTAGTCAAATTATTCCTTTGATTCAAGTATTATGACAGAACAAAGATGTTGAAGAAATTACTTGGGAGCATAAGGCAAGAATGAGGAAAGAATACCCCCAATTTTTTCATGAATTAGTTAAGAAAATTTCGGGGACAAAATTTTTATAAGGTGAGCAGAATTGTAATACTCGTTCTCTTAAAGTAAGGGTAAAGAAGTAATTTGATAAATATGACATGGAATTAAAATAAAATGCATGAAAGATTTATTATTAAATAAAATAATCTTTTTGAAAAAAAAAACTTGAAGCGTCCAGGCGTGGGTAAAAAAAAGAAAAACGTCAGACAACACCTGGATGTCCAGGTGTTGTCAAGGAAACATGAAAATAGAGCATTTAAGACACCACAATTGTAATAAAGTGGTGGTCGGGTAGTTTCGAGAAATAAAAACGGTTTTACCGTTTTGTTTTATTATTTCCTACCAAATCCTGTTTGGTTTTCTTCTTTCTTAAATTCAGATTACTCTATTTCTTTATATACTTAGGGACTCAGAGAAAGGTTGAAAGATTGAAACTGTGAAGAGTTTTACATGAGAATTTTAAAGATAGTCGATGGAAGCTTTAAGAAAAACAAAAGGTGATAATATAAATTTTATTTTTGAAATTATGCATACATGAAATTACTTGAAATTTGATGTAGAAATTTAAAGGGTACGAATTATAGAAGAATTGAAGAATAAATCAAAAAATTTGATATAAATATTATGTCAGGTGTTGACGATCAGCAATTGGGCTGAAAGAAACATGAAAGACAATGAGGTGATCCATGGGTAGCTTTAAGTGCTACGTGGTGAGTTAGATTTACTTTTAGTAATCGAGATAAATATGAAATATAAAGTGATGATATTTGAATTAATTATTGAACTACAATGATTGGATGATATATGAAAGTTAGTTGATTGATATTATATGAATAATTGATATGTTAAAAATTTATTATATGAGAAGTAATATTAATAAAATAATTAGTTGATGAAATATATAATGAAAGGATAAATTAAATTCTTGACAAGCTATGATTAATAATTTGATATGATATATTAAGCGATAATTTAATGAATATGATAAAAATAATAATTTGTGAAAGAGCTGGATAGCTAAATTGAATGTTTGAATGTATGCTTATTGTCATATTTTTGCTCATATGCATAAAATAAAAGACCAGGAAGGCAGCTGGTCTGTTTGTTTTCATATTATTGTTCATATGCATGAAATAAAAAGAGCTGGGAAGGTATCCGATCTAAATGAAAATAAAAGAACCGGGAAGGCAACCAGTCTAAATGAAAATAAAATAACCAGGAAGGCAGACAGTCTAAATGAAAACAAAAGAACCGGGAAGGAAACTAGTTTAGCTGAAAATAAAAGAACCGGAAGGCAGTTGGTCTAGCTGAAAATAAAAAAACCAAAAAGGCAGTCGGTCTAAATGAAAATAAAAGAAAACCGAGAAGGTAGTCGGTCTAGCTAAAAATAAAATAACAGGGAAGACAGCTGATCTAACTGAAAATAAAGAACCGGGAAGGCAGTCGGTCTAAGCTGAAACATATCGACATATGGGAAGACGTTCTCAAATGATAATATGAAATGATCTGATAATTTAAATTCATGCATTGCATTTGTTTTAAATATTTGATTATTGTTGCTTGAGATGCTAAAGTATCATTCTTGATTGTGAATTTATTGATAGACAAATTAGTGTCACAGATAGACATATATGATGAGAAAGAAATATTAGAATATGGTATGATAAAAATTTATTTGATTGATTGATTATATGCTGTGAACCTCATAACGAGGTAAATAATGATGTTAAATTGATAATCTCAAGACGATTAAATATATGAGAAGAAAAATTGATATGTTTGATGATTAATTTAAGATGAAATTGATAAACGGTTGAAATTATAATATGATGTTATTATTGATTTATATGAGATAATAGATGAATGATTATGTGAAGATTATTTGAAAGATTTGATGATTATCTGTGAAGAAATAAATGATTTATATTGGTAAATTAGAAAAGATTGAATTATAAGATGTGACTTGAAGTATATAATCGAGTACTTCTAGTAAATTTAATTTACTGAGCTTGTGAAGCTCACTCCTCATTGTTGAAAATTTTCAGGCAGTGGGTAGAGCAGATAGAGTTTAGAGCTGATAGCAGAGAAACTACCTTAAATAAGTCTGGTGGTCAAGTCATCAGACATTGTAAGAAAGAAGAAAGAAAAGTTTGTAATAAAAATCTTTTCATGCATTTTGTTATATGTATATATTGTTTCTAAAAGGAGGATGATGAGGTATATTCTCTGTAAAGAGTTAAGGATTTGATGAAATTTTTAATTTTAGTTGATATATTTTTGTATTGTTGCATATATATGATGTGCTGGGATTTCAAAATGTGACGACACCATCTCGGGGGTGGCCAACCCAGGATGGGTCATTACAAAGTATTACCCCAACTTTTCTTTATTGGAGGCCCAATTTGGACATAATCCCTATTTTACGTGGCAAAGTTTATGGGGGGCCAAGAAGATGATCGAGCAAGGGTCTTGGTGGAGGATGGGTAGTGGATTGCAGTGGCTATTTGGAAGGATAAATGGTTACCTAATCCCACCACTTTCAAGTTAATATCATCCTTAGTCCTGTGTATCTAGAAAGCAAAGCAAATGATCTTATTGATCCTATTACCAGGTCTTGGAATATAAATTTAGTTAAAGAAAATTTTCTCCCACTTGAAACAGAGTTATTTTACAGTTGCCTATTTCTAGTTGGCCCGATGTTTTAGTATGGAATTATACGACTTATAGTCATTACTCAGTAAAGAATGCGTACCATATGTTGATGAATGAGGACACCAGGGTACTAAAGGGTGAGGCTAGCTCATCGACTAGTTCCTTAACCATGGGATGGAATACCATCAGGCTGTTGTAGGTGCCTAATCATATTAAGCATTTCTTATGGCAGTTGGGGCATGATAGTCTCTCCACAAATGATAAGATATGGCATCGTAAGATTGTGGCTAAGGCTTCTTGTCCATTGTGTGGGAATGAAAAAGAGTTATGGATTCATAGTTTCTTCAATGAGTTTGTGAAAAAAGTTTGGCGACACTCGCTTTGGGCCACTCTAATACCTCTCTCTCTCCATTTTTTTTCTTATTGGATTTGTTTGAACTAACAGATTCCTAGGAAAGTCTTTTTGTCACTTCTTTACTTTGGTTGATATGGTGCAATCGTAATGCCGTCATATATGGTCATGCTCTGGTTGAGTAAAGTAAATGTTATAGTGTGGATTTCTTGGAGGTAATTTCATAACATATTCGTACTACACCTCACTCCAACATGACTATATGGATTTGCTCCCTGCTCGGTTTTGTCAAGCTAAATATCGATAGGGCAATTTTTTAGGAACTAGAGTTTATGAGCATTGGTACGGTCATTTGAGATAGTGGTGGCTAGGTGTTGGTGTCTTCTTCCAGCAGATGGGATCGTCCACTTGGGCTCTCAATGATAGAAGCAATGGTTATGGTGGAAGGCTTTAGATTAGCTCTGATGTTTGGTTTCACCCATGTCATATTAGAGTTTGATTCAAGCATTGTTGTGTCCGCTCTAACATCTACTTCAATCTGTTTATCGAGTTTTGGGTCTCTAATTGATGAGGTTAAATACATTTTTATCTCAATTCTTAGTGGTTAAATGTTCTCATGTTTGTAGGCATGCTAATACTGATGCACATAAGCTAGCTAGACTAGCGTGTTCAATTCCTAATTACTGTATTTGGACAAAGGAGACATTAAATTCTACAACTCCTTTCTTCCACAAGGACATCTCCTTGATTTAATAATAAAATCGATGGATTCTATCCAAAAAAATGTGACACTAATAATAATTAATAGTACTATGAATGTGCTCTATATTGAATTAAGAACATAAAATGACGCAAAACCATATTAACTTCATACGATAAATGAGAATACAAATCATGACCTTAAAGAAGTTTTCAATGAACCCGTACATCGCAGGGATAGTAGTTGTCAAATACTCAACCTAAATACCAAAACAACTAGTAAAACACAAAGAATAACATTCCAACATCAATATATGACATTCAGTTAAGCTAACCCACTAATTATTAGCTTAAAATCTATAATTTTATATTAAAATAAATAAAAAAACTACAAAATAAAAAATGATTTTTTTTGTTGAATTGGCATACCTCTTGTGATAAAGTGCATCAACGGTATTGAAAACCTAAAGTAGAGTCTCTTTGGTGTTGGCCTAAGTTTGTAGCTAGCACATGGTTGTTCTAAGTAAGCGCAGAGAATTAAAAAATAATCACTAAAAACATAAAATCATTTGATGAGAAACTATTACTAAAAATAATTTAAAATAAAATTAGACATAAAATATCCATTAGTAAAGGTTAGCAAAAACCATGATGTCATACAAAGGTTCATAAAAGCAAATACTCAAACAAGTGTAATATATATATATATATATATTAGCAAGTAAAGTTTGATTCAAGTGGTCTATAAATAGTTTGTATATTGATTTGGGTTTCAGAGAGTCCACATGAAAATCCTAACTCTATGTAGTGACCTATCATTTGTAGGTCTTGATATGTATCCACTAGTGTCCTTACATGCTCAAGAAGTCTTCTCACGTATAGGTCATCACCTCTCCTATCTTTGACTATTTATAAACATTAATAGAGTTAAAAAGAGTTTTTTAGAAACAAACAAATAATTCAAGGAAAACATAAAAAAAACAAATAAATGTTAATTTTTTTTTGGGTAAATTTAAGTTTAAATTGTATATGTAATGCGTTTGTGTTTTCTTATGTGTCGTATAAAAACTCACAAGATAGAACCTGTCGAGAATTTTCATTAATTTTAATTTGAAAAAATTACATTAATCCACTTAAGTTTAGTCCAAAATTAAACTTGCTTACTCATATTTTTGAAACCTATCCTTATGTACATTGTCTTATTCATGGTTTACTTTTTTCGTTATAAATACATCTGTTATTGATTTTATTTTATTTTTAAATCTTGTGTTTTCATTTTACTTAGAAAGAAAGAATAGAAATAAGGATGGGTAATATCTTATTTTCATTATTTCTATGAAATAAGTTTTTACACATTTTATCTACGTTAAATATGGTCAAAATTAGGGGTGGCAATTTTGGACACGACACGTGAACCTGGCACGACATGACACGAAATAAAGCGTGTTAGTGTTGAGTATAATCAGGTTCGTGTCGTAATTGTGTCGACACGATTATGACACGGAGTAATCGTGTCGTGTCGCGGGTTGACCCGCCAACCCGAAATGACACGATTAATGAGTAGCGAGTTGATGGGTCGTGTTGACACGATTATGACCCATGACTTGTTTATGACCCATTTAAAAAATTTATATATTAAATTAAAAAAAAAACTTAGTATATATATAAATAAACCCTAAATTCATTAACACTCCCTGCCTCTTTTCACTCTTCACTCTAGACTTCAGTAACCTAACCCTTACACGAACCCTAACTCCCTGCCTCTCTCAAAACTCAATCACTCACGGTCACGGCCTTATCTCAGCCTTGCGCCACCCTCACTCTTCACCTTAGCTCAACTTTCTCTCTCCCAGCAGGCAACATCGAAGCTTCTCATCTTCACATTTCTCTCGACTTTTCCTACTAGCCACTGCCTCTTTCTACTCTTTGTCGACGACATCTCAGGCTTTCGCTAGCGACACAATGTTGTTCTCAAGGTAAGTCTTTGTATCTCTTATATTTTCTCTCTCTTTCCTTGCGCTTCAATCTTCACATATCTCTAAGAGAAAGTAGAGTAATCCATGACCAAATCATTTTACCTGAATTAGCTAGGAGTATTAATGCAGCTAGTTTGTTAATTATTTAGGGTCTTATTAACCAACAACAGAGAACTATTCAAATCAGATCAAGAACCCGATAAAATCTGGCTAGGTAAAATAATAGGGATTTGACTTATAATTACCTGAAATTTTGAGGAGATGTTAAGACAGCATAACAAATTGAAGTCAGTACCCAAGAAAAATAAAGACTTAACAAGATACATATCATTACCAAAAGACATAACGAGGAGATGTGCAGAATGTGGGTTTACTTTTCTGTGAACAAGGCAAGAAATTCGCTTCAGATGGCATGTTCTCTGTTGGTTAGCAAACTTAGCATTATCTGAATTTCTAGTGGCACCATTTGGTACAATATTATGTGTGTATCACAGAGATGGAGAAAAAGAGGTGTTTTGTGGAGATTGGACTGTAAAGAGCTCTGTTTAGGGATGGTGGAATGTAAAGGGCTCTGTTATTTATCTAGAAAGTGTTGTTTGCTTGGGATTTCTGCGGTATCTAACCTTCTTGGTGGAGGAAAAATACCTCAACTACCACTTATAAATACATGAGAGTTGGAGATATGAGCTTTGGTAGTCTTCACAAGAGGACAAAGATCATTGCCTTGATGATTGAGTAATGAGAGTGCTATAAAGTTAGTAAAAGCTATATATTACATTTTAACAGTACAAATTAAGGCTGCTAAAGAGGAAACTAAAAAAAAATTGCTCATGTATAATAATATTGCTAAGTGGGTATATAGTATATTACACTTTTAAGAAAAGAAGAAGATAAAAAAGTGACATAGGCAGGCTTTGGTAATTAATTAGATCCCTAAGAATGATATGTTTGTCTAGTAGCTATGGATTGTAATATTTTTTGTTCTTGCTTGTGCATATACATATTTTAATCAAGGTATGCAGTTTGATTACAAAAAGATTAATGACAAAAGAATGTGCCTAAGGATTTAGACAAGGAGGTCAATACAATAATATTAAAATGGGAAATAGGGAGTAGTAGTTTGTTTATCTTTTAAGAATATACTTTTCAGAGCCACAGGAAAGAAAAGAATATCAATTATATGAGTGCATGAAGAGTAAATGTGATTGGTTAGGCTTTTCTATATGATTATTATTTAGTAATCCCTTGGCCTCTTGAGGTATCTTTGCCTTTCTGGCTTCCTTATGATGCTACATTTCATGAACCTTGTTTGTCAACAAATAAAATTAGCCAACAGTAAGTCTTGGGAACTTAGTCCCAAATACATCAGCCATATATGCTGTTACAAAACACGGGGGAGGGGATACAAATTCCATATGGCTACTATAATTAACTCCTTGTTTAGATAGGCAGTCAGTACACTAATTTGTTTCTTTGAAGATGTGCTCCAGATTGCAGCTATGATAGGCAGTTAGTTATCAGGTCCCTGCATTTATCAATAATAGGGTTGTGTGTGTGAGAGTTAGCAACACCTTTGTTAACAAGATCAACTGCTATTTTGCAATCCATTTCAATGTTGATATTCTGCACACTCAAGTCAGTGCAAGTTTGAAACCAAGCTTTAATGGCCATAGCTCAGCACTCAAACTAGTACTTTAAGCCCAAATGGCATGACAGTCCAATGGAAATGATGGTTTGGAATGTTTTCTTCATTTTTTCTCTGCTTTTCTTTTTGGAAACTCCACATTTTCTCTTTAGTTGTTGCATCGTCCAAATGTAAGAGAGCTGCAGTGGATGCAATAGAATCATTCATTGAAAACAAAAGTTAAGAATACAACCAATTCTATGTAGACGAAAAATATACACATTTCTTTGTTGTTCTTTTTTAGTAACTATTTTAATGTAATTATATCCCTTTTTTATTTAGAATCTCATTTGTTAATAGTATTAGTTAATGAGAAAGCTATAAATGCTCAACACTACAAATATAGCTGCAACACTACATATAATTGAAGATGTGGAAACAAATGTTGCTGCATTGAATGTGACAATTGGAGATTGCTTGATAAAGGGCAATCTTTTGACCATGACAGGAAAAAGAAAAAGAAAAGTGTTGTTTCTCCATTGTGATGCAAAATTCAAGTTACACTGTATATCATTATTACTTTAATTGACGATAAGAGAATCTCAAGTTAATGGATAGTAAATATTATCAGTTATACTTTGAAAACTATTCAGCAGAAAATTAATTACATCTTAAGGTCACAACTGAGCTAGTAGTGAAACAAGTACAGATTTTTGTGTCTCTTCTTTATGGAAGCTTACTTTTTTTAGATGGGTAGATTATGGTGAATAGAATCACTTTGTGATTGTTTTAATTTTAATGTGATGTAATTTGTTATTGACTTTATGGTTTAATTATTTCTTGTGTTTGACTATATGTGTTTGTTTTTGAAATCTCTAATGTGTTACTTTATATATAGATCGATGGGGGATAAAGATGACATTATTGTTGAGGTTTGTGATAGCATGGATGTGCTTGATGAAGAAGATGATGATGTAGTTGAGTTAGAGGAAGTAGTTGCTGCTATAGATTCTAAAAAAAAGGTGGAAAAGCGTAAAAGAAAACTTACCTCACCAGTGTGGAAGTTTTTTGACATGCTTCCTCTTGGAGATGATAAGAAAAAGAGATGCAAGTGCAAGAGGTGTGGAATAACATACATTTGTGATAGTCGGTTTGGAACAGGTAATATGAAATGTCATATGAAGACATGTGCTAGATTAGATACACGAGATGTGGGTCAGTTACTTTTATCACAAAGTAATGGTTCCATGTCTTTATCTAATGATTCATTTGATTATGAGAAGTTTTGGGAGTTACTAACAGCAGTTATTATCATGCATGAATTACCTTTTCAATTCACTGAATGGGTGGGACTTATAGCTGTTTTTCTCTATTTGCCTGATGATATGCATATTATGACCAGAAATACTTGTAAAGCTGATTGTCTTAAGATGTATAAAAGGGAGAAGTGTAGAATACAAGCAATGTTAGAGGCAACACCGGGAAGGGTTAGTTTAACATCTGAATGTTGGTCTTCTATCACCACAGATGGGTATATTTGCTTGACAGCTCATTTTATTGATAAAGATTGGAACCTACAAAAAAGAATTCTAAATTTTAGCTTTATGCCACTTCCTCATAATGACATATCTTTGGCTGAAAAGATCCATACTTTTTTGACTGATTGGGGGATAGATAAGAGAGTGTTTTCAATCACTTTGGATAATGTATCTGTAAATGATAAATCTATTGAGTGTTTACAAGATCAGTTGTTATTTGGGGGTGGTTTGTTGTGTGATGGAGAATTTCTTCACCTTCGTTGTTGTGCTCATATATTAAACTTAGTTGTTCAAGATGGGTTAAAAGAGATAGATGAGTCTATCCAAAAGATCTGTGAAAGTGTCAAGTATGTGAAAGGGTCACAAGTTAGTAAACAAATTTTTTTGGAATGTGTAGCTCATAGATCTCTTGATGCTAAAAGAGGCTTGAGGCAAGATACCCCAACTAGATGGAATTCTACTTTCATTATGCTTGATAGTGCTCTTTACTATAGCCATGCTTTTATGCATCTAGAGTTGAGTGATTCAAATTACAAGCATTGTCCAACTAGGAATGAATAGGATAAGGTTGGAAAGATTTGTACGTTCTTGTCACTGTTTTATGAAATCACTTGTATCTTCTCTGGCTATAAGTATCCAACTGAAAATTTATATTTTCCTTCGATGTTTTCGACACATGTGAAATTGAAGGATATAATGGGGAGTGAGGATGACTATTTGAGAAAAATGGTAGTTAATATGTATGCAAAGTTTGAGAAGTATTGGTCTGATTTTAGCATGATATTAGCTATAGTAGTTATTTTGGATCCTCGTTACAAATTGAGTTTTGTTGAGTGGTGCTACTCAAAACTTTATGGTGATGAAGGGTTTTATGAGTCTTTGCGTGTGAAAGAAAAGTTGATACAACTTTTTAATGAGTATGTAAATGTTGAAAATCCTTTGCAAAGTGAATCTTCATCGGGCTCGATAGGGAACAAGTCAACTCATAATCCTCATTGTTCTTCTTCTCACAACCTTGGAAAATATTTTTGTGGAGGTACCCGAGATATGTTAAAGGTATGTTGATTTAGATTATTATTGTAAGATTTATATTGTTGTCAATGTGCTTTAATTAATGTTTTGAACATGTTGTCCATGTGATTTAATGTTAATGTTTTGAACATGTTGTCCATGTGATTTAATGTTTCATTATTGTAGTTTTTCAATTGTTGTCCATTTGGTTTTGTATCTTTTTTATAGGAATTTATTTCATATCGAAGTCAAGAAACTACCCCACAGAAATCACAGCTTGAGCTTTATTTAGATGAGCCAATTTTAAATAGCAATGTTTCACTGGATGTGTTGCAATATTGGAAAGTGAATCAATTTCGATATCCTGAAGTTGCTGCAATGGCTCGTGATGTTTTAAGTATACCTATTTCAACTGTTGCATCAGAAAGTGCTTTTAGTGTTGGTGGGAGGGTGCTTGATCAGTATCAGAGTGCGCTTAAGCCTGATACAGTGGAGGCTTTGGTTTGCACAAGAGATTGGTTGTATGGAGAACAAGGTAACAAGTAATCACAAATAATATTATTGAACCAACCATGCTAATTTCTCTTTGAGTGTTTTTTTGTTTATGTCTTATATTATATTCAGATTTGCAAAGACTCGTGTCTTGCTTGTTTTAACATTTGTTTTATTTTTTTCTTTATAGAAATGGCCGCAAAAGCAATGGAGGAGCTTACTTCTGATGTAATGGATATGAATATGAATGAGAATGAATCATTTCCACCTCCATTTGAGGGTTCTGCTGCTAATTTGGTTGGCTAATGTTGTAATATTGTGTACTTATAATTGGATGGCTTATGAGTTATGACTTATGGTGTTATTGTTTTTTTTTTTATTTTTTGTTTTTTTTATTTTATTATAGTTTAACCAATATGGATAATAGTTGACAATATAATGTTAATGCTATTAATTAGATTTTTTTCATGTATATTTGGATCATGAATATGTTGAAATTTGGATTATGAATGATTAGATGATAACTTATATTTGCTTATGTAATAAACAAGTCATGGCGCGTTAATCGTGTCGTGTTGTTGTGTCGTATCGTGTTGTCGTGTCATGTCGTGTTGGATTATGAAAAATTAGGCGTGTCATGTTGTCGTGTCGGGTCTAACACGACTCGTTTATTAAACGGGTTACGCGTGTCGTGTCAGGTCTAACACGACCCATCTATTAAACAGGTTAAGCGTATCGTGTCGTGTTACCCGTTTAATAATCGTGTCGTGTTCGTGTTCGATTAATAATCGTGTTCATGTCATGTTTGTGTCGACCCATTTAGTGTTACACCCAATTTCGACACGACACGAACACGACCGGTCAACCCGAATTGCCACTCCTAGTCAAAATAGGTAATTGTAGGTTTCAGAAATATAAGTAAGCAAGTGTAAATTTGGACTAAAGTCACTTTTCTTGAATGTTTTGTATGCCTTTTTTTTTTTTAATTCCCTTATACCAAAAAGTAGGGGTGACAATGGGTCGTGCCGTGCCGGCCCACACAAGGTGGCCTACCATGCCTTCGTGTTGTACTGTGTCTACCTCTCTTTCGTGCAGTGCCAATTTTTTAAGAATATAAGCCCCACACAGCCTAAGGCCTGAATGACTATTGGGTCATGCCGGCCCATGGGCCTCATAGGTATATATTAATTTTTTTGTTGAAAATAATAATAAAAAAACTTGTAAATATTGAATTGAATGTTTATTATTATATAAAAAATAATTATTTTATTGATGAAGTTAAATATTACAAATAACTTAGAAATTAAAAAAAAAACAATACAAACAAATAACATCCGCTATATTGATCTTTCCTTAATATATTGTTTGTATGACATTTTGTATCTTGCCAATTCTTTGTGCATGCTAGTATTTGCAACGTTTCGGGTAATAGTTTTGATCACAATTTATCCAAAAGTCTAGAACGAGCACTAAAAGCTTATTCCGATGCTATGGTAGACACTAGAATAGTTAGTAGATCACGTGTCATTATGCTAAGAATAGGGTAATAATGTTTATTTTTCTTCTACCATCCTAAAATATCAAATTTATCATAATATAATTTTTCTTGAATCATCATTCTAGTGGCATCAAATCGTATGTAATTTTGAATTTCATTAAATGTTATGGGTCGTGCCTCGTATCGTGCTTCGTGCCGTGGGTCTCAAAAGCTAGGCTTAGCTGCCCTATGCACTTGGATAATGACAAATACAACACAATACGTGACAGTATGAGCTGTGCCGACACGACCCAATTTGTATCGGACCGTGAGCTGAAACGACCCATTACCACCGCTACCAAAAAGGAAAAAAGTAATACTATTAAATCATACATTTTTATCAATAAGCCCACCCAAAAGCCCGTAACTCTAGGCCCATACTTCATTGTCAACGAGTCATCGGTGGTCGTTAAATCTTGACCGTCCAAATTTGGACCCACGTGCATGGAAACCTAACAAACTGTACGGTCTGTAATACAGAACCCATCATCTCTCGCTCTCAAGAATAGAGACCGAACCAGAAATCTTAAATCAATCGAGCATCTATCTACTGGTAAGTCGCTGAGATTCTCTACTCTTTGTTTGGTTTTTGAGAAAGCGAAGGAAAAGAAAAGAAATTTTGAGTCGTACTTTCTTATGTTGTTACAATTTCATAGTTGGAGAAGGAAATCATAAATTCAATCGTCCAAATAGAATCCTTGTGGTAAGCTCAAGTTAAGTGAATCTCTGCTTAGCCCAAAAAAAAAGTTCAGTGAATATCGTGTCCTAAATATCCAAATATCTCTGATTCAATTTCCGGCCACCAAAACAGATCACAAGTTCGACTTTTTTAAACTTTTGCAAAGGTTTCATGTGAGCTCTTCTATTTTAATAATGGGTCATTTATCTTCAAATATGGGAATTCATAATCTTCAACGAAATCTTCACTGTTGATTTTATAAATAGCATAGTTTCAATTTTCTGTCAGGTATCAACTATCAAGGTTTGTTCAATGTGTTCAACGATAGTCTTGCAACATAGGATTTGATTTGATTCGATTTGAAGTAAGCCCTTTATTGTCATATTCGATTTTATTTTTGTGGTTTTAATTAAATGCAATTGGAAATAATGTTGATTATTAGTTGACGAGTAGTGATTGTTTAGTTATGTAAACAAAAATGGATTTATTTGCACTTTTAACATTGTTTTGGATGTTTGTTTAGGCATTGCTTATGCTAACTTCTAATGTACTTCTATTTCTAAAATCGCAGCATTTCTTCTCTGTATCCAAGCACCAAGGTACATGCTGTGCGCAACTTTTAAATAAGGATTTGTCATATCATTTTGGGATTTGGTTCAAGTCCTTTTCCTTTGAGAAAAGGATGTAATAAAAAACTGCCACATATCGTGCGAGACTCAAAAATTTATGAAAGTGGTGGTTATCGATATTGCATTAACGATTCAGATTGTGCCTTTTCTCAAAGGATAGAAAAGGTAAAAGATAGAAGCTTTACCCATCATTTAGACCGTATTTTCTTCTCTATAATTGAAAATTTCCCATGTTGAATTTATTGTTGATGGCCCGGTGCTGTCTTATACCTGCAGAATAGCTCACTGCAATTGTGTTTAGTGAATTCATTATATGCTGTTTTTATGTCCAGTTATGATATTTCATTCATTTAAGTTAGTTAAGTCAATGTAAGATTCTTGGTCAGTCCAACTTATAAAAAAAAGATTCATGGTCAGTCCATTCTGATTGAACTAATCCAATGTGCGTGTTAGGCTTATTAGACCTATTAAAAGGGAAAAGAAAAATGTTGGATTAGTCCATATTGAGGTCTGGTTCTCTATGCTTAGATGTCTCTGCATATTGTGGGTCAATTCTTTTAATTTGTCAGTCCTGTAAATCTGGTTGGAGTCAGTAGAATGATAAGGTGGTTTTTTATTTGAGTTAATGCTTTAATCATCTTACCACCAAAATCACTACCACTCATTTCCAAATTGTGTCCCTCTATTTAATGCTTACCATCACGATAAGCAACTCACTGCTAATTATTCATTCAAGCCTGTTAAATGAGCCTATCCTAGTCACTCAAGGAGCTTGTCTGTTAGTTAGAAATGTGCAACCTATGGAGTTAGGGTTAAGATATGTGACAGTTTATGCCTTCAGCATCGATAATTTCAAATGAAGTCCTGAAGAAGTTCAGCCTTTGATGGACTTCATGCAAGAAAAGATCGAAGGTTTAATCAAGGAAGAGAGCATTGTTAATTGCTATGGAGTTAGGGTTTACTTTTCAGGGAACCTAAACCTCGACTGAACCTGTTAAGTTGGCAGCTGAGAGGGCTATGCTAGCCACTGCCAAAAACTCCAAGGCAGTTATGTCAATTTGTGTTGCCTACACTTCGACCAATGAGATTGTGCATGCTGTTCAAGAATCATGTGAAAACAATGGGATGAAATTAGTGTATTGAATGCAAGTGGAGCAGGTTATGGTTTAATTAGGCTTCGAGGGAGTGAACAGGATGAAAGGGAGGACCTTATAAATCTTACAGATATTGAGAAGCATATGTATATGGCAGTTGCACCTGACCCTGATATCTTAATCCGTACTTCTGGAGAGACACGCTTGAGCAATTTTCTTTTATGGCAGAGTGCATACTCTTATCTGTATTCTCCTGCTGTGCTCTGGCCAGAGATTAGTGTTGGAAATCACCTTAGCAAGATGCCCAGGTGGTGATCTTCCAAACACCCAAGTCTTGAATGACTTGTAGAAAGAATTTCAGCAATCGAACACAAGAACAGAAAATCAAAGAAAGAAAGAAGACAGGTAATTTGTTGTCGAGGTTCGGCAATGTGCCTACGTCCCTGTGAGTTCCTCCGAACTCTCTGCACTATCTCAATGGTTCTTACAAAGTTACAGCAATCCCCTTCAAGAATCCAAGTTCTTGAAGAACCAAGAAGAGAACGAGAAAGTGATAGACCTATTACAATGCTTTCTATCAATTCTCTACTAACCTCTCTTCTTTACAACCAGCCTCACTACAAGAGTCCCTCTTGTGTTTATGTCTCTCACACAATTCTCTCTTGTGTTTACAATGATCTCACAATGTCACAACCTGTGTGGTTCTCTCACACACCTTTTCCACCACTTGAAATGAGGCTAGGAAACCCTTTTTATAGCCTCTTAATTCTTGGACAATCTTGTGAATCATTCTTGACCTTTTGATCATGTTCTTCCTTTAATCTCAGCCCTACATCACTCTCCAAGTGATGCTGTGCGTTTTGGTGTGGTGCACACATGATTGGAGAGGTCTTATGCATGCTGGATCATGTGTGCAGCCATGTGCTGTGTGCTGCGGCGCTGGGGCAGGGCTGGAAACATGGCTTGCTGTGTGTTGCGGCGCTGGTGCTGTGTGCTGCGGCGTGACTTGATGCTGCAGCCTCCTGATGCTGTGCGCACACCTCCTGCTTGTGTGCTGAAACTTGCACAGCAGTGTGCCTGACCTTTCCACGCTCAAAACTTAAGCACACACTTGTGTGCAACCTTTTAACTTGCTGAACTTTCATACTCCACCTTTGGTTTGGATTTTAACCATCCTTGAACCATGTTTGGACCTGTTCAAACCTTGACCATGTTTGAACCATGTTTAAACCTTAGACAAAAAACCAACAATTAGTTTCCAGCATTTTCTATGGGCAATATTGAACTTTCAGCGCAACCACTTTTATTTGAACAAGAAAAATAAACAATTATAAGATAGTTCTGGAGCATGGTTCACTTTTCACCATTTTCTATTTGCAATCTATTGATTTTTTTTTTGTAACAGTAACAGACTCCACCATGGGCTGGGACATGTTGTTAGTGTCCTGGCTACTGGTATATATACCCGAGAATATACAAATCGGCTAGTTACACTAAAAGGAACTCTCTCTCTCTCAGTTGGAGCACAATAAATTTGATGCTTAATATTTTCTTCTTATATTCGAAATAATTGTTCCTTTCTCCTGTTTCTTTTTCCTTCTTTTTCTTTGTATTGAATATTTGAATTGGTATCTAAAGATAAACTTTGTTATGGAGAAAAAGATATAGTTTATGGAACTTGTAAAATAGGGCTAATAAGTTGTGACCCTTTTTGTCTTATATATATATATTTTTAATTTGTTTTTATGTGAAACACATCTGCTTGGTATTGTCACATAGTTGATGCCTCTATATCTCTCCAGTTGCTGATCTTATCCTGCTTTGAATGAATGAGCTATTTTTTCCCATGAAAGCTAGTTGTTTTAATATATTTTTTCGTATTGATACTAGGATAAATGCTCAAATAGATTATTGTGTTATCTCGCTAGCTTACATGCCTTGAAAATTTCATGTTGTGCGTTGTTTTAATGGCAATAGCATACTGTTATAACTTCAAATTATTTTTGTTGCTTTAAAATAGTTGGTGGGGTTCACATGTTTAGTTCATTTAAACAAATGTGAAAAAATATTTTAATTTGTTATACCATTTTAAAATATTTTAATCAGGAAGGTTGTACAACTGAGTTCAAGTACTCACCATTTCTCAGGTTACCTATTTACTTACCAATAATACTGCATAGCTTCACTTTTTGCTTCGATGTAAAACAAATCGCTATACTGGACTGAAGCCTGTTGTCTTAATACTCTTTCTGATTGCTTGTGTGTTGATGTGGGGAACGTTGGCTGACTTACCTACATTTTGACATGCTAGCAAGAGCCACAAAGATGGTACCAAGGACCAGAATGGCCTGAGACAGTTGATTTAACTCATTTGTTTGAAACCGGAATAACTTGTAAATCTTTTTGAAAAAAGAGCATGATAAGATGTTAAAATCTGAGCCTTTGTTTTCTTTTCTTTAATTCTTCTCCATTATGTAATGTGGGGGGCATTGCTTCAAAACCTCCATGCGTGTGTGCCTTGAGATTTTGGTTGGTTTTTTCGTTTTCTAAATGTGGTTTTTTTGCGGGACCTTTTTGTTTTCTGCAGGAGGGGGAAGATAGTTTGTCGGTGTTGCTTTATTTCATCAGCTGGACTCAGCAGCAGGGCTTTTGCTACAATGACAAAGGCATAGATGTGCAAAATATAATAGTCAGTTTGCTAATGCATGTTTTCTTATGTTATATGTTTTGCTCAGATAATGCTTCTATGAGATTCCTGTAACTTTTGATTTTGATTCAGAAAATAATGCGTGAAATATTCTAATCTGTGTAAGGTGTTATTGATTTTTATGAATATTGCCTTCAGATATTCTCAACTAGAGTCACGGATAAAAGATTAGATGCTAAAAGTGGGAGAATCAAAATAGATATCATATAAAAAGTGAAATAGCTTTGCAAATTTATTAAGAAGGTTCTGTTTATCACTTGATTTCTCACTATTTATCTTAATCCATTGATCAGTATTCACTATTCATCACATGACACTTTAGAATCAAATTTATTAAGAAGTTTCTTGTTTTGATGGTTAGGTGCGGAGGGCAGCTAGGCGCATGCTTACAATGATAGCTTACACTAAACTTGTGGCAAGTATGCCTTTGTCAAGAAAAGAATTCCCTGTTTTTATTTGTGGATAGATTTTATTAGAGAAAAATAGCTACTCCATTGCCCGTTTGACCTTAGGAAAGAAGCATAGTCAGGTAGGGAACTAGTCTTGTTGATTTTATTGCCTCTATTTGAATTTTTCCTTTTATATTGATGGTTTTACTGCTTAGTTTGAGTAAGAAAGCTATGTGAAACAATGACAATGATTGCCTATATATATCTGAAAAGAGCACCATAGAAAAAGATTATATGAAATTTACTGTATTAATCAGGCCCTTGATGGTTCCAGTTCAACCCGAAACATAGGATTCCCATAACTTGTTACAATCCAAATTCCAAGTCGGGCTGCTTCTGTAATTAAAATAATATGTTTGATTGTTTTCTCCAATTATACAATCCGCTAGTCAACTACCAATGATGCTACCATTGCACCACCGTTCAGTAGACTGTATCTCTACTGTGACTACCACTATGATCCATCACATTTAAATATTTTAAATTTATTAATGTGAAAGTGATATTAACTTTTACTTTGGTGGGAGCAAGAAAAGTTAAATGCATCCAATATACTTCTTATGAATTAGTGAGAAACTCTGTTATACACATAGGTTAAGATCTCAGATAGTTCTCCATGCTTTTGCTTCTAGTTGCAAGCTTAGCTTTTAAAATAAATATATATATGATTGGTTTGCATAGGGAATGGAATGGAATGATAATGATAATAAAATAGAATTATTGTTCTAAAAATAAATCTTGATGGGATTGAGAGGATGAAGCATTGGTATTTTTGTTTGTAAAAAATGTTGTTTTATGTCCATCGCAAAAGAATAGAATTATCATCTTAATTTTGATAATCATATTTCTTTCAATTAATTACAACTAAAAAAAAAATAGTAACATTTCATCATCTAATTCTCCTCAATTAATTTTTCAAGGATTTAATTAAAAAACACGCATAGAGAAGAGGAAAATAGATAATTATATATAAGATTGACTGTATATACCAACTTCAAAAGAGTACCAAACTTTTAGAGCCGCGGAATGGTGCCTATATGTAACTGTCTTTGTTCACATCCTTTTGATTTAATAATCTTATTTCTTTCAATTAAACACAACTAAAAACAAAAATACAAACATTTCATCCTCTAATTCGCTTTGAGTTTCATTTTTAGTTTATTGATACTATTCCATTCTCATTTCATTAATTACGTTTGTCAATACCCGACTTTGGGAGAAAGATCAAATAAATAATAAGTTTCCAAAATAAATTCAAAAAAAGGATTTATCTTTGAAATTCATTTTAGAAAACATATCATTTTTTAAGGAGAAATTGATGTACCATTGTAGCTTAAGCCAAAATCTCTAGTGTCGTTACATTGTGATAGTAAGACTACACTATCAAAGAAGTATAGCCAACTATATAGTGAATAGTCTAGGCATAATGACCTAAGACACAATTATGTGAGATAGTTAATAACGGATGGAACGATCAATATTGACTTTGTAAGATCAAGTCAAAACTTGGCAGATCCTATAACAAATGGACTAGCAAGAGATTTGTTGTTTAAGACATACAAAAGGATGAGTCTCAAACCCACTTTTCACTAATCACCAATGATGAAATCTTGACTCAACGCTTGATACAACGTAAAGCCTTGAGTTCAATGAGTCAAAATACATCATTCGAGTGATTGCAAGTACTTGTGATTTTATACCATCCTAAGTGGAAAGTGCTTGGTACCTAATGTAAAAAGGAGGTAGATTTATGACAAAAATCTTTGTCAGTGCTTAGGTTACAAGGGCACTTTTGATAGAGTCTATCTATATGAATGCGAAGTGGTGCCACATAGTTAAGGGTTCAGCTTTTAAGCATTCATGAAAGGATACAAACACAAGGACAAAAGAGTGTCGGTTTATATTGAATGTTTATTGGTTAAAGAAAACTTGTGTGTGAGACATGTTTGGCTAGTCAAATAGGATCAATGGTTCAAAGCTTAATCTATCATTCTTTTCTGACTAGTTGTAATGTGCCTTCACTAAGTGGAGGTTCAAATCGCAAGATACCTTCATCTATGCATAAAGTTTCCTAGTAACGATCCATCTCGAGTTGGTCACCCCCGAGACGGTGTCATCACATTTTGAAAATCCCAGCACGATACATATATGCAATAATAAAAGTAACACCAATAGAAATTTTTACATCAATCCTTAACCCTCAACAGGGGAGATACATCATTCTGATATTGACTTAAACATTATATACAACGTAAAATGCATGAATATTTACAAATAAATTTTTTTGTTTTATTTTCTCATTAGTCTGAGGATGTTGACACATACGTGACTTACAGAAAATACTTTCGTTTGACTCTCAACCCACCAGACTAATTGTCTTGCCTGCTACCTGAAATCATTATACAATGAGGGATAAGCTTCACAAGCTCAATGAATTAAATTTACTAGAAGTATTCACTTTGTATGAATAATTCTTTTATATTTAATCATTTATATCTTATATGACTGGATAATAACATATAGTCTAACATTTAAATAGTTCCTATCATATCACACTTCTTTGTTTCTCTCACACAATAACTATCTCTTTGTGAGACTTATTTATTTATAAAAAAATGCATAATATCAACAACATTTCAGTAATAAAATCAACATATAAAATAGATGCAATGCATGAATTATTATTAGAGAACGTCTTTCCACATATCAACATGTTTTTATCTTAGACTGGCCCCCTCCCGGTTCTTTTATTTTCAGCATATACCGACTGTCACGGTATTTATTTCCAGTATGTACTGGCAGTCATAGTTTTTCCCTTTTTTCTAGCATATACCGGCTATCACGGTTTTCCTTTATTTTCAGTATATATCGGCTGTCACAGTTTTTCAATTAGACCGGCTCCCTCACAGTTCTTTTATTTTATACACATGCACATGAACAATGATATGAGATATACATATAAACAATAATATAAAAACAACATGAATTCAAATATTAAATTTAGCTATCATGTCTTTCCTCAAATTTCTACTTGATAAATTTCACTAATTTCTTCTCCTCATATATCGCATCAATTTATCAACCATAACTCGTCAAGAATTTTATTTATCACTATCATTATTAAACCGACTCATTATTTTAATAATATTTCTTTTCACATAATAATTTTCTATATGTTTAATATTCATATCATACATATCAATCAAATTTTTATCTACCACCAAAGCATAAGCTAATAATTTATTTTAATATTATCACTAGATATTTCATTTTTATTTAGATTATTTAAAGTAAATCTAACTCACCATGTAGCACTTAGAGCTACCCGTGGATCACCTCCTTACTTTTCCTGCTCCTCTCAGAAATTTCCCAAATTTCCCTCGGTTGCTAACCGTCAACACTTGATATAATATTTATATTAAAAATTCTAATTATTTCTTCAATTCTTCTATAATTTATACCATTTGAAAATTCTTACTTTGAAATCCAGAAAATTTCATGTATGCTAAAAATTTAAAAAATAAACTTCATTTTATTACTTTATGTTTTTCTTAGAGCTTTTCGTGACTTTCTATAAAATTATCCTGTAAAACATTTTAAAAATTTGCTCTTTCAACATTTCTTTCGGTCCCTAAGTGTTTAGAAAAAAAAATAGTTTGAATTGAGGGAAGGAGAAAACCAAAGATTTGCTAAAGTAAAGGAAAAATTCTATATATATACATGCAATTTTTTTTTTCCAGCACCTTTTCACCCCTCCCCCCAAATTCTCCAGCTGCCACACAAGTTTGCATGTGTCTTACATGGAAACCTTAAGCTTTCATTTGACAGCAGGTGTTCTTTCCTTTTTCTTTTTTTTTTAATCCTTTTTCCAAACTGGATACATCCAAATTTTTTTTTCATTTCCTTTGTAACTACGCCGCCACGCATCCATTTTTTTTCAAAAGAATTATTTTATTCAATACTAAATCTGTCACGTATATATTATTTTAATTTCATGTCATATTTATTAAATTATTTCTTTACCCTTACTTTACGAATACGAGTATTACAACCACATAGTTAAGGGTTCAGCTTTTAAGCATTCATGAAAGGATACAAACACAAGGACAAAAGAGTGTCGGTTTATATTGAGTGTTTATTGGTTAAAGAAAACTTGTGTGTGAGACATGTTTGGCTAGTCAAATAAGATCGATAGTTCAAAGCTTAATCTATCATTATTTTCTGACTAGTTGTAATGTGCCTTCACTAAGTGGAGGTTCAAATCGCAACATACCTTCATCTATGCATAAAGTTTCCTAAATTTTCGGAAGTCCAGATTAATTTGAGAATGGTGGGGGATTGTTGGAGTGAGTATTAAATTTGAAGAATCCCCGTCGATTGGAAAAAAAGTCTAGCTGACTAGACTTGCACAATCATCATATGTGAATTTGGCAGAATGTTTTTACAGTCAACTGGAACCAAGGCTAATTGACCGGACACTCGAAAAAAAACTAAAAATAAAGAAGCCTAGTTGATTGGAAAGCTAGCCCAGTCGATTAGACTTTCAAGTTTATGGTTTTTTGATAGTTTAATAACCGAAATTCGGTTGATTCATTAAAGAGTGTTAAAAAATGGACATGAATCTCAGTGTTTAAGAGATGTTAGCTCCATTTAATAAAAAAGAATAACAAGCACAAAAAATCAAAACTCTCTCCTAGCATTCTCAAATTAAACTTTAGACTTGAGTTATGTTTTGTTTGGAACAATATAAAAACTCCTTGAAAATTCTGTTACAACCGGTAATGCTCATTGGTTTGATTTCATTTTATACAGAACACAATCAAATGGGCTTTATTGTATCCTAAAGGTTGTTTTCAGGACCAATGCACACTAATTGGCTTATACTGGGGGGGAAATTAAATCGTAAGGAAGGTGATATTGTTACACACCTTGAAGCTATTTTCATCATCTTCTTCTCAAACTTTATTATTTATTTATTTTTTATATTTTGGTATAGCGTAAACTTAGAACAAGTAAGGCAAACATTCTATGGACTTAAAAAAAAAAACTTGTCATTATATATGTCAAATGAACTATGAATAAGACGTAAGCCAATCTCACCTCAGAATAGATTTCGCACATGCTTAATTAGAACTTGTCCGTTTGGAGTCCAGATTTAAACAATGGGTCTGCTTCATTTCTTGTTGTTTAATTATGACGTCTTGATTAACAGTATTTAACAAAAAAAAAAAAAAAGAAGACAGCTGTAGTAATCGTATGACCTCACAACCAACATGATTTAACAAGATGAAAAACTAATTAGGCAAGTAATCTACATGAAATAAACACAAATGGACATGATTCATTCACCCCTCTAAAAAATATTAATGAAATGCATGACAAATTAAACAAAGCTTAAAAAGAAAAATGACCATATACAGCTAAGTCATCATCACCTTGATCACCTCCTGTGAATTTGCACCAAAATCTCTCTCTATCAAAAGGGTTAATTTCTTTAGCACGTTGAAAATTAATTAATTGGATGTCTTTGTCAATAAAGTCCCTTTTTATCATTCTGTATATATTGTAGAGTACTTGAAGTTAGTACGTACTACCTTCCTAAGTCTAAAAATCAGTTAATTATGGAAGAACATTGCCATAAAGAGAAGGTCGGAGAAATTAGTAATATTAATGTCCGATATAGAGGCGTAAGAAGGCGGCCATGGGGGAAATATGCAGCAGAGATACGTGACTCAACTAAGCATGGAGGTCGTGTGTGGCTGGGGACTTTTAACACAGCAGAAGAGGCTGCAAGGGCTTATGATAGAGCAGCCTTTTCAATGAGAGGTCCTTTAGCCATCCTCAACTTCCCCACTAAACATATTTCACCTAATCATCTCATCAATTCTCCTCCTCCGGATCCTTCTCGCTCCTCCTCCTTATCATCAGCATCATCGTCGTTATCATCGTTTTCATCTCCCATTAAAGCAGTAGTGGTAGGAGTAGTGAACATGGGAAGGAAGTTTTTGATTTTGAATATTTGGATGACAAATTGTTAGAGGACCTTCTTGGTTTTCAGAAGTAAACCAATTAATACTTTGTGCAGTGTGATTTTGTTATATTGTGGTTGTTTTCGAGTGTTTGTTTGCCAAATTAAGAGCCTTTCATTGTACTATTCATTCCATTTATGTTTGATTGTTACTGTCAAAGCAATTGTATATTGTGGCATGGGCATACGTGGACGAGGTTGACTTAAGTCAATCAGCTAACACTGCTTACTTTCGAGTTTCGACATATGATGAAAATTTATAGCGTGCACCACCACACGGTACATAACCGTTTATACCCACAATAAATCGGTTTTTTTTCAATGTCTGTGGCGCTCTTTTATTTTTTTTTTATTATTTTTTTCTTCTAAGAAACTTTTCAAGGAAAGAATAATGTTTTTACCATCCAAAGTGATGTTGAGAGTGATTGCGAGGGAAGCCGAGTATTTAAGTATTCGAACTTAACTTAAGTTTAAATGATTTAAACTTGACTCAATATTTGGGTAGAACTTGAAAGTGTTGTTCAAGTTCAATACCCACGTAATTCTTAAAGTTTGAGTTAATTAATCAACGAACTCTAACCTAAAAGGATTTAATAGTTTTAATGAGCCTGATGAGCTTGGAAAAAAAAAACTTTTATATTTGAAAACTTAAAATTAATGTTTAATATATATATATATATATATATATAGAATATTTGAAATAACTTATATTATTTGAACATGATCACGAGCTCAATGAACCTAATATTCAAGTGTTAATTCGGGCTCGACTTGATAACTTTAACGAATCTATAATTAAACTTGGGCTCGATTTGAAATTTAAATAAATCAAACTTTAATCAAACCGAGCTCGAGTACTTTGTTAAAAACTTGGTTCATATTCACTTTTAGTGAACATCTTCACACGTGGATGAGACATAAATATTAATACATGTTAGATCATTAGATATTATCTACCTCACTCCATCGTAATTTGTTACAAAAGAAATAAAAAAAACAAACACTCTTAGTGAACGATATGAAATGAATGATATTTACTCATGGGTGCGGGGCTCTTATTTACTTACTAAAGATATTATTCTGTCCATAATTTTACCCACAAATGATTTCCTTTTATCTCTTGTATGTTATCAATGGTACGAGAAAGCAAACTGAATTATGCTAGTTGAGAACCAGTATAATAATCCACAATTTCTGGCATTGGTACTTGAAATTCTTTTATTCAAGTGGAATTTTAGATAATGGTCAAAATAATTTATGCCACTTTGGTTGAGATAATACGAATTTTATCATCACCCAATTGAATGATCAATTCACTTATTTGATTGGACAATAAAACAAGAATTATAATTTTATGGTAATTCTAATTGCTCGAAAACATGAAGTAGCAAATAACACATCTCCACTGTAGTTTCACAAATACTTCTCATTTACCAAACTACTTTCGATCATTAAAAGTTCTTTTCAGTTATCAAAAATCCGAAACAAAGGGGAATATCATTAAAAGTTCTACTCTTACACGAAAAAGTCTTTACATAAAGCATTATAGTCTAAAATTATCATTCACATTCTGGATATTTCAAATTATGTCCTACAAATGGATTATCAGTTTTTTTATTGCATGTTCTAATATAAAAAATGTATGAATAGTACAGAGTTTGGCATTTGAATCACAGTAATGAAGATGTGTGTGCAAGAATTTCGCGGACTGGGTCATGATTATTAGCTTGGCATGATAAAACTTTGGACAGTCAAGACGAACGCTAAAAGATTTATGGGGACGGTTGCCTACAGTGCGACTCCAACCTGTTTCAAATGAGTCCCTTCCAGCAAAAAAGGGGATTATCACGAAGATGAATGATTTATTAGCTTCCGGTGAAATTGTTTGGAAGCAGCGGTCACAGGTCCAGTGGCTAAAGGAAGGGGATAGAAATACTTCTTTCTTTCACAAGAAAGCATCCCACCGTCTTCGGAAAAATTCCGTTGAACAGTTGAGGGACGAGTCTGGAGTATGGCAAGATATTGACTCACAACTAGAGATGATTATTTCCAGAATTTATTTACTTCTTCTAACCGACTCGGCTGGATGAAGCTTTTGATTTGATGAATGTTTGGGTCACAGAGGAGATGAATAATTCTCTAGTGGCAGATTTTACCCCGGAGGAGAGTCACAGAGCTTTGTTCCATATGCATCCAACCAAATCCATAGGCTTTGATGGTATGTGTGCTTTATTTTTTCAAAAGTATTGAGATATTGTTTGTAATGATGTTACTAGTAAAGTTTTAGATTTTCAAAATGGGGGATGATGGATCCTTTTGTGAATTTCACCCATATTGTCTTTATCCCGAAAATTCAGAATCCAAAATTAATATCCCAGTTTCGACCTATTAGTCTTTGCCAATAGATTGAAAGTAATTCTTCCATTTATTATATGTCAAAATTAGAGTGCTTTTGTGCTTGGTCGATTGATTACAAATAATTTTGGCTCTGGGTAAGTTGGGTTTCCACTCAAATTGGATTCGACTTATAATGCGTTGTGTGACTTTGGTATCTTATTTGGTCCTAGTAAATGATGATCCAAAAGGGAGAATTGTCCCATCCCGAGGTATTCGTCAAGGTGATCCTTTATCCCCTCACTTTTTATTTTATGTGCTGAAGTGTTGTCATCTCTCATTAAACAACAAGAGCAAGCTGGTCTGATTCATGGGTTAAAGCTAGCCGTAATGGGATAGGAGTATTTCATCTTTTCTTTGTCGATGACAGTCTTTTATCTTGTCGGGTGACAAATAATGAATGTGAGGTAATTTCGAATGTCCTAGCTTTGTATGAGGCTAGTTCGGGGCAGGTAGTAAATTTTGATAAATTTGTCGTTTGCTTTAATACTAATTGTGGGGATGAGATAACAGAGGGTATTGCAAACACGCTACAGGTCCAATGGGTTCAATGCCATGAGAAATATTTAGAGTTACTGACTACGCCGATAAAAAAATTTCTGTCTTTATGACTCTCAAAGACCGAGTTTGGGGGAAGATTAAAGGGTGAAAAGAGAAACTTTTATCTAGAGAGGGAAAGGACATCCTTATTAAAGCGGTAGCCCAAAAAGTTCCTACTTATAAAATGAGTTGTTTCAAACTCCTAAAAAAATTTGTGATGATTTGGGGTATATGATAAGTGTTTTTTTTTTTTTTTGAAGGGACGGGACAACAGTCCAATGAACGGAAAATTCACTGGATATGCAGGGATAAGATGTGCAAGCCCAAGTCCACGGGGGGGATGGGTTTCCGAGATTTACATTTTTTCAATCTTGATCTCCTTGCAAAACAGGGGTGGAGGTTATTGCACAACACAGATTCCTTATGTTATGCAGTATTGAAAGTTAGGTATTTTTCTATTTGTGATTTTCTCCATGCAGCTCTTGGCTCTTCCCTCTCTTACACTTGGAGGAGCATTTGGGAAATTCGGAGTATTCTAGTTCATGGATTGCGATATTGGGTGGGCATTGGAGAACACATAAAAATCTAGAGGGACCCATGGGTGCCGGTTCCTTGGTCGTTTAAGGTGGTATCCCCAATATCTTCTTTGACCCGGATGAAACAATAGCTGAAATTATTAATTCCTCAACCTCTAGTTGGAATACCATTGCATTATCAAACAAATTTCTCCCTCATGAGGTGAATATCATCTCTTCCACTCCATTGAGTTGGAATCACTTGGATGATCGGTTTGTATGGCATTTTGCATCCTTCGGCCTATATACTGTTCGTAGTAGGTACCCGGTTGCTCTTGCAGCCATGTGTAGAGGAAATGATACTGGGGCAGCGTCGACGCGACGAGAGGTGGTCCAGGTCCAAGTATAGATCAGTTTTGGAAGCTTGTTTGGTCCTTATCAACACCTAATAAAGTTAGGATTTTTGCTTTGAGATTATGTCACAATATTCTTCCACGTAAAACTAATTTATTGATTCGTGGTGTCAATATTTCGGTGCTCTGTGGACTATGTGGATCAATGCTGGAAGACGAAATTCATACTATTATTGGGTGTCCAATTGCCAGAGCAGTATGACATCAAGTTTTGGCATATGTATTCCTTGTGGATGATTGCGTCAGATTAAAGGTGAAGGGATGGTTGTATTCGGTGGTGGATGCATGGGAGAAGGACAAGCTGGCGATGTGGTTCATCATGGCTTGGCTTATATGGTCCAATTGGAATGCAGTAAATGCAGGTATGCCCGCTCAACATCTATCTGTGATAGCTTCAGCAGGTGCAGATTTGTTGGAGTATAGTAGGTTGCATGCCAAGACTGGTTCCTGCAGCAATGATCGAGGTTCATTGGCGCCCTCAAAATCCATCCTGTGTGAAGATCAATATGGATGGTGCAATTTTTAAACTGGACCAGGCAGCGGGAGGAGGCATGATCTTGCGTGATGAAGCATCTTATTTTCTTGTCGGACAGTCGATAAAGTTTCCTCAGGTGATGGCTCCTTTCTTGGCTTAATTGCTGGCAGCTCGGGAGGGGTTAAAAAGCTTGCGAGCCATAAAGGATATTCTAAAGTCGAGTTTGAATCGGATAGTCTTAAGATTAATTCAAGTAGTCTTTAGCCTTGTTCCTTCTTTGTCAGTATGGGAGGTCCTAATTTATGATTTCTTTCAATTTCATTCCTAGAATAGCTAACGGTGCTGCCCATTTGTGTGCTTGGCAAGAATTAATTGTATCAAATACGATCTGGGACCCTCCCCAATTTCTTTTTTCACATCTCTTTTTGGATGCTGGTGGTTGAATAAAAGCTTCCCATTATAAGGGTTTATAAAAAAAAATGTATATATATATATAAAATAAAAATATTCCTCTAAATATTATACAAGGACAACGATTTAATTTTTTGTACTATATAGAGTGAAAATTGATAGTTAAATATATTATACGTTACTTTCAAATAGTTAACACTTCTTTTGATATGATTTTAATTATAAAATTCAGTTAATTTTTAAATAAACAAAACTAAAATTCATTAAGAAATAAATTCATGTTTCATTTCTCGATGAATTGAAACTAAAATTCATTTGCAAATGAATTTTCATGTTTGGTATGTTTTATTTAAACCATATAATTGAAATAAATTTTATATTTGAAATCAATTTAAAAATTCAATTCATTTCCTAAATTTAGATAAATACCTAACTCTATTTTTGGTTATCTAAAATTGGAGCTTAGAATTGGAATTGGAGTGGAATAATACTTTTTTTTCAACATTAAAATGGTTTAAAAAGCCTATGATTTAACCTCAATTCCAATTCCAAGCTTCAATTCCTAATAACAAATCGTATCGTTAATATTATTAAATGATTTTATAATAATTTTCATCTCATTGGTGTAAATAAATCCAACCCATGATAATATCTTAGAAACTTATCATATCATTTATACCCATGTAGCCACTCAATTTGAAGAAAAAAACTCCTACAACCCTTGGTCTCTTCCCTAATTTGTGAAGTATCTCTAAGATGTTTAATTTTCTAAGATCATTTTTTTCAATCAAAAACCACTTAGCATCAGCATTTGAGGATTTTTAATTTCTCCACACAATAAAATTACTTCACTGTTTGAAGAAGTGCTAAACACTTGTGTTTCACATGTCCATATGTAATAATACATTTCTATTTCTCTTCAAGAAATTAATTAATCTCAGCCATTATTATTATCCAAGCGATAGCAGTGAGCAATCCAAGCAAACAGATCGCACATGCTAAGAGCCAATTCACTCGTAAAGCAACAAAAAATCAAATAAAATAAGCTTTAATCAACATCATTGAATTTGACACCTCACATCTCTAGCAGCATGTTGATCATAAAACCCTTTGAGTTTTTCAGTTACAAGTTGAGAGAGAGAATGAGAGAGTAGGGATGGAGAAAAACAACAGACAGTAGAAAGCTATCTATATAAAAAAAAAAAAATAGCCCTAGAGAAATTGAGGGTAATTTTATCTTTGTAATTTCTTTTGATGCTGAAAATCTGCCAAGAATTTGAATGGTCAGGAAGCGGGACCTGTGCACACGAAGACAAAAGAAACCTTAAGGAGTCGCTGGAGGACCGAAGGGGTTGTGCCTCAGGAAAGACTCTTGATGAGTGCCAAATATTGCATATTTTGGCCCCTTAATTTACATTTGTTAGCTTAGGAATTTGTTACTTTGAGTTGTTTTTTTTTTTCCGTGTTTTACAAGTTTACAAGCAATTGGAAAGGAGTTTTACTAAATTGCCAGAATTGCCCGTACAGATTACTCATTTTTGCGGATTAAACTGTATTGATTCAGGAAGAACCAGGAGATGAGCCATATATGCTTGGAAAGATCCGGATGTCTATTTTCTGAGGAATTTTATGGCTCATAAATATGATTTTTCTAGAGAAAGTTATGCAGTTTTAGTAGACAAAGGTCAGGCTGTGTGTGATTTCAGCGTGGCAGAAGTGATTTTTACGGATTAAAACTGTAATGATTCAGGAAGAACCAGGAGATGAGCCATATATGCTTAGAAAGATCCAGATGTCTGTTTTCTGGGGAATTTTACTGTTCATAAAAATGATTTTTCTAGAGAAAGTTATGGCAGTTTTAATAGATAAAGGTCAGGTAGTGCACCATGTTACGCTTGAGCGCACGAGACTGTGATCGAGCGCACTTGGACAGTATCCCACATCGAATTTGAAACACATTGCACTCGTGAGTTTTCCTATAAAAGCCCTACCTCACTGAAGCAACGAGTGTGCAATCTGGATGACTTCTGCTGGTATTTTGGTGGATCTTGAAGGCTTTGCTACCAAGAGGGGAAGTGCCGCACGACAGCTGCGAGTGGAATCTCTCTATCCATGTATTGTTAGTTTTAATTTATTTTAAGTTTTAAAGTTTAAATGTTTAGAACTGTAATTGTGAAAATTATGTTCATAATTATGTGAGGCTAAAATCTTCATCTAAGGTTGAAGATGAAGCCTCGCCATTGATTAGCATTATATTTTCAGATATGTTCGTACAATTATGATATTTTTAGTATAAATGTTCTATTTCAATTGTTTGAGTAAACTCTTATGATTGATTGTTTTTAAATTGTTAAATTGGATATTCCTTGTGTTTCATCTGCCAGATATGGCAGGTCATTCAAATTAGATTGGATATCTATTGTGATTTGTGAATTAAACGGATACATTGGATGGTTTTGGTTTAGTTTGGGTATTCGCCGTGATTTATATAATAGTGGAATAATGGAATGATTTGATAGATTATTTTTATATAGAACAAGAAGATATATGCTTTACTTTGGTGGGGTGGATTCAGAAAACCTTAGTGTTTTTATCAGTTGTTTTTAAATCAATTTAGTTTAGTTTATATTTCTTTGCAAGATACAATCCAAAATTCGGAACTAGGTTAAAATAGGGTTAGTTTAGATAAAAATATATCTTCACAATGCAATTCCCTGTGGATTCGACCTCGTACTTGCACAACACTATATTGCAAGCGAGTTTTGCGTTTGCGAGTAATTTAAAACTCACAACAAGTTTTTGGCGTTGTTGCCGGGGAGTTATTTTGTTTGTGAAAATTAAATTTTTGTCTGAATTGATTTTATTTTTCTACTAGTTTTGTCAGCATTTTTGTTTTATTTTCTTTTGCAATTTTATTTTTGATTTTTTGTTTCCATTGGCAATTGTCCATAAAAAAATAAAAAAAATAAAATAAATGTGGATGAATCCAGCACCGATTTTACAGTCTTTAGAGGACACCTTCAAGGATTTCATGAAGATGACCGGCCAGTCCATCAATACGGCCAATACATTCAATGTTGATAGCTATTCCATCTGTGCTAGTCCTATGCATTTAGCAAAGAATTGTCTATCTACACCGGCTTTTGCCGAGTATCCCATGGAACAAATGAACACTTTCAATGACTATCGGTGACAATCAAATGGATCTTGCTCCGAGACGTACAATCCAGGGTGGCGGAACCACCCTAATTTTTAATGGAAGCAAAACCAACTGATAAATCAGGGAGGAGCTGCTTATCATGCTCACAATCAATACTCTCCCGGATTTCATCCACCAGTTCCAAGTTATGGTCGCGCAGCCCATCCAGCACCATCACCCGCTTACCAAGCTCCCACTCAAGCGCCAGCGTCGGTTTCACAGTCATTGGAGGACACCCTTAAGGATTTCATGGAGACGACTGGCCATTCCATCAGCGAAGTAAGGAGTGCACAAATAGTAAACACCCAAGCGATTGCCAAGCTAGAGAGTCAAATGGATCAAATCGCAAGTCACGTGGGTGAAGGAGAGAAGGGAAAGTTCCTCAGTCAACCTGTGCCCAACCCGAAGGAATAGTTTACAGTGGGAAATTCATCGACTCTTACGCATGGACAGGAGCAAGTGCAGTCGATTGCCACATTGAGGTCTGGGAGACAAGTGGACAATCAAGTGGAAAAGAACCCTGCTATGCAGCAAGGGCAAGAAAATGGCAACAAGAAGAAAAGAGATGCTGAGCCATCTACAGCCACACCTACTATTAAGGATCTTCTTGGGTTGTTTGTACCTAAAGCACCTTACCTTGAGAGATTACAAGCGCCCAAGAAAGGAGGGCAGTCTGAGGACATTGTGGAGGCATGCTTTGCTCAGTTTAGAGAGGATTTGGATTTGGATAAGCTACTTGAGCAAGCAAATGCTATCTTGGAGTCTGCTCCTTGGGAGAGTAATAAGACAGAGGAAATTGTGGGTGAATCAAGCATTGAGGACCCCTTGGAGGCATGCTTTGCTCAATTTGGAGAGGATTTGGATTTGGATAAGTTGCTTGAGCAAGCAAATGCTACTTTGGAGTCTGCTCCTCAGAAGAGCAGTGAGACGGAGGAGACCGCAGCACCTGAACCCCCTAAAAAGGAACTTAAGCCTTTACCGGACAATCTTGAGTATAAGTTCCTAGGTCCAGCAGATTCTTTGCCTATGATTATAGCTTCAGATTTGGTTGAAG
This sequence comes from Bretschneidera sinensis, assembly GCA_023935145.1. NCBI lineage: Eukaryota > Viridiplantae > Streptophyta > Magnoliopsida > Brassicales > Akaniaceae > Bretschneidera > Bretschneidera sinensis. The sequence continues at coordinate 58,565,385 of CM043697.1, read as the reverse complement.
CTCAAGAGGAGAAATTAGTGGACGTTTTAAGATAGCACAAGGAAGCTATCGGTTGGACTATTAAGGATATCAAGGGAATCAGCCCCTTAGTGGTGATGCCCAAGTTACATTTGGAGGAGAATGCCAAGCCATCGAAGGAGCCACAAAGAAGGCTCAACCCAGCTATGTAAGAGGTTCTGAGGACTGAAGTGATAAAGCTATTGGATATAGAGATCCTTTATCCAATCTTTGATAGTGAGTGGGTGAGCCCGATTCATGTCGTTCCAAAGTGGGCTGGATTGACGGTAGTGAAACATAAGGACGACGAGTTGGAGCCAACTCGAGTTCAGTCAGGATGGAGAGTGTGTCTAGACTACCGTAAGTTGAATGTTTCCACAAGGAATTGATTACGCTCAAACTAATATACAGTTATTGTGTATAGTTGAGGTGTCGATCCCACGAGCAAAAGCGAACTACAAAGAAAAGTGTAAACCTTAACACGAACGATAAAGATCAAGTGAGAAAATTTGCGTTTTGATAGTGAAGTAATATGAGAAAATTGTGTAAATAGATTGAAGAATATAATAAAGAAACAACAAGGATCCGGGAATCCTCCCTAGGTTCATTGTCTTATTCCAATCTTGATTCAATTGTTTTTATCTCGATTGCTAGTTTCACATCCCAAACAGGCAATCGACAAATATTCCATCAAAGCATATGTAAACCCTAATGAGATCGCTATGAAATACTCTTTACTTTCGATTTAAGCACACATGAGCTACCCTATAGATTTATCAAGAAATGACAATATATCTTAATGACAATATCGTAGTAATGGACAAACCTAAAAGATAAATCTACCGAACTCAATCACATCCAACAATCTTGACCTAAGAAGAGTATGACTAGACTTATATCGAAGATAAAGATACAATCACCGGATTAAGAGAAAATCTACTAATTAAATCAAAGAGTAAATCATAACAATGTTTTGACAGTAAATCCAAACTATAACTGAATCAATAATAGAAAATAAGAACAACTACACCTAGAGATTCATCTTTTTGCCTTGCTTGGAGATTAGTTGTCCATGGGGTTCATGCTTGAACACTTTGATGGAGAGTGTCCGCCTTCTTGAGTTTTCCAGCCTTAATTATGTCCCCCTTTTTATCAAACCCTAAGTGATCTATTTAATAAAATGGTCCAAGGGTGTTTTGGGTCTAAACAATCAACTGAAACCCTAATTAGGAAAACAGGGGTTCGTGTGTGCGTCGCGGCTCTAACTTACTCGCGTTGCGGCTCTGTCTAGTCCAGGCCATGGCGCACACTGGTGCTAACTTGTGGAGACTCTGGGCACCACGGCTCAGCCTGGTCCAGGCCGTGGCGCACACTGATGGCTTCCTTGCTCTTTTGGGCTTGGTTTTGGAGGCCGAGGCTTAGACTTCTTTAGGCTGCAATGCCCACACTTAAGACTTAGTTTCTCTTCATTTTGTCCTTCCGCAACCATGCCCTCACTCGAATGTGCATCGAAGCATCATGCTTTAAGCTATGATAGCTTTCCATCTCTTTTGAACTCAAAGTACCTGAAAATGCACCGAAATAAGTCAATGATCCAAGAATATCACTTTAGAGTTATTAAGGTATAAAAGTGTAAATCAAACCTCAATCAACCCTAAAATGCTAACAAATAAGTACTGTTAAGATGCATTTTATGACTCTCATCATAACCCTCAACTAGCTTATTGCTAGTCCCTAGCAATTCAAGCGAAAACAAGACAATATGAAATGAATTCTATGGTAGGAATCAAAACAAAGTAAAGCAATGTTAGTGTTAAACCAAAAGTAATTCACCTTTTGTCTCAAAAATCGTACATAACACACAACTCATAGATTCATTAAATATCACCCAAGTCCAAAAGTAATCCAAACATCAATCTTAAAATTGTTATTGACTCTTAACATCCATCTTACCATAACTCATTAATCCGAACACCCAGATGATTTTATGCATAACATTCACAAATACAAGTCTTGGCCTCTAAAATATTTAATTTGCATGACATCAATCACAAAAACAAGCTCCATAGGCTCACTTTTCAAATCACTCTCCATTATTGTAGAAAAATCACACCACCTTGGATCAATAAGTCTTTAATAAGCTTGTAACGTTAGGCTAAGGTAAAGGTTAAGAAAGAACGGGAAGGATTCAACAAGTAAAAGAACTTAATCTCTTAGTTTTAAACACAACTTATTTTAAGCACTGGATAACCTTACTTCAACACCTAACTCTTTTCAACCATTTTTCGAGCATTTTTCTCAATAAATCACCATTTTTTTTGTTGCCATAATTCACTTTTTTTTTTTTTGGCATAAGACCATTCACCTTCTTTTTCATTTTTTTTCTTTTCTTTTCCACAACCCTCAACTTATCTCCTTTAATGTACTTGGGTTATGGTAGTAATATATATATTTTTTATATTTCCATCCTTACTCCTATTAAGTGCTTCTCAACAAATGTGTATAACTAAGTTCTTTTAAAAGAAGGGTAAGGATAAAATTTTTTTAGGCTCATGAAGGTAAGTAAATGGGTTATCGAAAGAAACAAGGCTCAAATTTTTTTTCAAGAAAAAGGCTCAAACAGGTGACTAGCGAAAAAAATATAGCAAGGGATAAGTTTGAAAGGCCCAAACGGTCCCAAAAAATGGCCTATATCATATCCTAAGTAGTGTGCGTTCTAGGAATTCGCCTCAAGTGGTTATCAAATAAGTTCTAGAGCTTGTTGAGACCGGAAAAGTATTCACAAAGCAATCACACATAAAACTTCTCTAAATGTTTTAGACTAATCATGCAATCTTACCGCAAATCAGAGTCTCAAACCAAATGAAGATTGACACTTAAATTATTCTCAAACCGAAGCAAGATTTAACTTCTTCTAAATGCTATATGGTATCTCAATTAAACTCATATCATTGACATGTGAATTGACTCCAAGACTAACACAAAGCATGCTAAAAACAAACAAAAAAGGAAATTGACACCAAGTAGTTCAATGAAAAAAAAGAAATACATTTCTTCCACCCCCAACTTAAAAATAGCATTGACCTCAATGTAAAAGAAAAGGTAAAGAAAACTCCCTTTGTAAGCAAAAGTGCACAGAAGCTGAACATTGTGCACCACCATTTGAACTGCATGCTGTGTTTCTTGCTGAAATTTCGATTTGATGCCCAAAGTTGGAGAAAAGAAAGAGTACCCACCAACTTGAAATCTTCTTGAAGAGCCCAAAATCCTCTTAGAACCAAGCTTTGTGGAGAAATTTCCAGCAAAATTTGCAATATCAGTGCTAAATCCTCCAAGAAATGATGTTAGAATAAAGAAATTTTGAGTAAAAGTAAGTGGGTAAGTGAGGGTTTGAGAGAGAAATGAGTGTGTTGTGTGTTTGCAAAAGAGAAATGAAGAAGAAAGTGCAGATTTTGGTGTTTAAAATTGCCAATTCTCGGGTGGGCGCTGCGGCTTGGGCTGCTGTGCGCCGCACCTTGAAGACCTAAAGCCCAAATATGTGGATGCTGTGCATTGCAGTGCGCAAGGGGCTGGGGCGCGGCACGAAGGAAGGGTGACCTGGCTGGGTGCTGTGGGGCGAGGCGGACTGCTGGTGGGCCTAGGCGCACGGGCTGTTGCAAGTGGGATGAAAAACAGCAAAACAAAAAGAGAGAAAAGGCATACAATATAAAAAAATTACTAAAATTTCACTTAAAACTAAAAATTAGATTAAATCAAACTAGAAAAACTAAAAATTAAAATTGAAATAAACTTAATTAAAAACAAAACAAACAAAACAAAAGAAAAATAAGTAAAAACATACCTGTGTGGTTTGGTCAAGGCGAATAGACCGGATCCATAAGTGGAATGTTTTCCACTTCCGGATCTTGACTATCGATTAAGATTTTAAGGCGTTGACCATTTACTTTAAAGATCCGACCATCTCTAGTATCATCTATTTCTACCGCCCTATTTGCAAAAACATTCCTCACTACAAAAGGACCGGTCCACCTCGACTAAAGTTTTCCTGGATACTTATGGAGTCTATAATCGTATTAGAACACCCAATCATTAGGCTTAAATGTTTTCCTCAAAATATTTTTATCATGAAACACTTTCATTTTAGCCTTATAGATTCTAGAGTTCTCATAAGCATCATTTCTCAACTCCTCTAACTCGGTCAACTGAAATTTCCTAAGCTTACCCGCTTCTCCTATGTCAAAATTGAAAGACTTGATGGCCCAATAAGCTCGATGCTCGAGCTCCACAGGTAAGTGGTAAGGCTTTCCAAAAACAAGCCTATAAAGTGACATACCTAAGGGAGTTTTGAAAGCTGTACGGTAGGCCCAAAGCACATAAACTAGTCTCAAAGACCAATACTTGCGATCCAGGTTGACCGTTTTTTCTAAAATTTGCTTTATTTCCCTATTTGCAAGTTCTACCTATCCACTTGTCTGAGGGTGATAGGCAGTAGAGATCTTTTGTAACACCCCATATTTTCTCATCAAAGCTTCAAAAGAACGGTTGCAAAAATGTGTACCTCGATCACTAATTATAGCACGTGGTGTACCAAATCGAGAAAACACATTTTCTTTGAGAAATTTAATTATCGTTCTATTATCATTGCTTTGGCAAGCTGCTGCCTCTACCCATTTTGACACATAATCTATTGCCACAATGATATATTGGTATCCGAAGGAAGGAGGAAATGGTCACATAAAATCAATGCCCCAACAATCAAAGATTTCAATCACTAAAATTGGGTTTAAGGGCATCATATTACAACAAGACACATCTCCTAACTTCTGACACTTTTCACATAAGCGACAACAGACATTTGCATCCTTATGCCAATGCACCCTTCAAACCAAGCATTTCAAAAACTACTTCCTCAACTGTATAACTGCACTCAAGGAAATGGAAGGCATCTGATGTAGAGAAAAATTCGTAGTCTAATAACATAATGACACGTGGCAATCATATTGGTCAAATCAGCTCTCTCACTGAACACAAGACACATGGCAAAAGGGAAATATGGTAATATCAAATACTGCAGTTTATGGATAAGCTCAGTCTTATATCCAAACAAGTCCTAATTCTATCAGGATACAAAAATTTTAAATAAAGATCAATCTTATCAATAATTACGTTCTTATCAGGATTCTATCTCCCACACTATATAAATGGGCTCTCACCATCAAAAGGTATACATAGAAAAACTCTTTCTACTTTCTAAAGCTCTCATATTTTAAGCCTTATACTAACTTAGGCATCGGAGAGTTGTTGTGAGTTTTAAATTACTCACAAGCGCACGAGTCGTTTGCAATATAGTGTTGTGCAAGTGCGAGGTCGAATCCACAGGGAATTACGTTTTGAAAATATATTTTTATCTAAACTAACCCTATTTTAACCTAGTTCTGAATTTTGGATTGTATCTTGCAAAGAAATATAAACTAAACTAAATTGATTTAAAAACAACTGATAAAAACATTAAGGTTTTCTAAATCCACCCCACCAAAGTAAAGCATATATCTTCATGTTCTATATAAAAATAATCTATCAAATCATTCCATGAATCCACCATTATACAAATAACGGCGAATACCTAAACAAAACCAAAACCATCCAATGTATCCGTTTAATTCATAAATCACAATGGATATCCAATCTAATTTGAATAATTCGCCGTATCTGGTAGACGAAACATAATGAATATCCAATTTAACAATTTAAAAACAATCAATCATAAGAGTTTACTCAAACAATTGAAATAGAACATTTATACTAAAAATATCATAATTGTACGAACATATCTGAAAATATAATGCTAAACAATGGCGAGGCTTCATTTTCAACCTTAGATGAAGATTTTAGCCTTGCATAATTATGAACATAATTTTCACAATTACAGTGCTAAACATTTAAACTTTAAAACTTACAATACATGGATAGAGAGATTCCACTCACAGCTGTCGTGCGACACTTCTCCTCATGATAGCAAAGCCTTCGAGATCCACCAGAATGCTAGCAGAAGTCCTCCAGATTGCACACTCATTACTTCAGTGAGGTGGGGATTTTATAGGGAAACTCACGATTGTAATGTGTTTCAAATTCAATGTGGGATACTGCCCAAGTGTACTTGATCACAGTCTTGTGCGCTCGAGCGCAGCATGGTGCACTACCTGACATTTGTCTATTAAAACTGCCATAACTTTCTCTAGAAAAATCATTTTTATGAGCCGTAAAAATTTCCAGAAAATAGACATCCGGATCTTTCCAAGAATATATGGTTATCTCCTAGTTCTTCCTAAATCATTACAGTTTTAATCTGAAAAAATCACTTCTGCCACTCTGAAATCACACGCAGCCAGACCTTTGTCTACTAAAACTGCCATAACTTTCTCTATAAAAATCATATTTATGAGCTGTAAAATTCTTCAGAAAATAGGCATCCGGATCTTTCCAAGTATATATAACTCATCTCCTGGTTCTTCCTAAATCAATAAAGTTTAATCCGCAAAAATGAGTGATCTGTACGTCAATTCTGGCAATTTAGTGAAACTCATTTCCAAGTGCTTGTAAACCTGTAAAACATGAAAAAAAAACAACTCAAAGTAACAATTTCCTAAGCTAACAAATGTAAATTAAGGGGCCAAAATATGCAATATTTGGCACTCATCAAATACCCCCAAACTTACACTTTGCTAGTCCCTTAGCAAAACAAAATAAATAAAAAAACTAAATGAAAAACAAAGAACACAAAGATAACTCCATCATTCATGGTATCCAAAAATTTAAGTATCACACAAAACCATGATATTCATTCATGAGCAAGCTTAAAAATATAACCCATCTTTGCAATGAATAGGAATTTTAAAACCTAATTACTTACAAGAGGCAGGCTAAGACATCACAAGCTTGAATCAGTGTAAAGTGAATTAGCATATACAGATGAGGCTTCCAAATAACTTCAATGTACAATATCTCCATGTCTCAAGAGTCACAGAATTTCTCATCAGAATGAACAACGATAACATAGTTTTATTTTCTTTTTTTCTTTTATTATAAGGCTCTGCTATGTTTAGTTCCCTTAAGCTTTTTAATTGACCCATGTAACGAGTGTTGAGTCAATGACTCACAAACTAGATTGTTTTAGGGCATTAGGTGTAAAGACACCCCTAAAGACTAAGTAACTTGAGTCAAAAAGGCTACGAAACTAAACTGGCCTTAATACTACCAAGCAAACTTCCCACCTTTTGACGTGAACACTCACTGCTTACTGAGGCAAGAGGTCCAGTTACTCAGCGAAAAGTTTCTCATTGATAATTATGAATAAAATTCCCACCTTTTAACGTGAATACTCACTGCTTACTGAGGCAAGAGGTCCAGTTACTCAGTGGAAAGTTTATTGATGATCATTAAAATTATTATTATTATTATTTTATTATTGATTTTTTTTATATATGCTTTTCTATGCCCAAGTGTTTATCCAACAAGTCATCTAGTTTTAGTTAAGTCATGGAAACATGCACATTAAAATCATATGTCATACCTCACAATTATGTGCTAATGTGCTCGTGTCAGATTAGATCAAACGAGTGAATTCTTAAATGCCTAAAGTAAGTAACAAGGTTTTAAAACTCTATCATCAAATCATGTGTTCATGATTTTAAACTCACCAATGACATCACATCACAGTATTTGTTTAGATCAACCAAAATTTCAAAATAACATGAGCATGCATTTATCTTCTTCTTCTTTTTTAACGAAGAAAAAATTAAAAAAAAAACAAATTATGACAAAGTGCGTGTAATGTGTCTCCCATACCCCCAAACTTAAATTACACATTGTCTCCAATGTGTGAATAATATGGAAAGAGTTGACCTGGGAGATGGAGAACTAGCTGGACTGGCATGGCTCATAGCATACCCCCAAACTTCAGCTGAAGTACGTGTTGTCCTTAAAAAAGTAAAGACTGAAAAACAAAAGAACACTAGAAATAAAAAGTAACAAGAAATATATAAAATAATAAACAAACAAAAAGGATATGCTGTGGGGTACCTCCCATGAGTGCTAAGTTTAACATCTTCAGCCAGACCCAGCATTTGTGATCGTGCCCAGCTAAGCGCTCCACCATTTGATTAACAAATGGGAGTGAAAAATGATCATTCCTGATGAGAGTCATAAAATGCATCTTAACAGTACTTATTTGTTAGCATTTTAGGGTTGATCAAGGTTTGAGTTACATTTTTATACCTTAATAACTCTAAAGTGATATTCTTGGATTATTGACTTATTTCAATGCATTTTCAGGTACTCTGAGTTCAACAGAGATGAAAAGCTATCATAACTTAAAAAACGATGCTTCGATGCACATTCGAGTGAGGGCATGGTTACGGAAGGACAAAATAAAGAGAAACCAAGTCTTAAGTGTGGTTACTGTAGCCTGAAGAAGTCTAAGCCTCGGCCTCCAGAACCAAGCCCAAAAAAGCAAGGAAGCCATCAGTGTGCGCCGTGGCCTGGACCAGGTTGAGCCGCGGTGCCCATAGTCTCCACAAGTCAGCACCAGTGTGCGCCACGGCCTGGACTAGGCAGAGCCGCAGTGCCCAGAAGCTCACCTAACCAAAGACCAAATAGAACCACGACGCGAGTAAGTGAGAGCCGTAGTGCGCACACGAACCTTTGTTTTCCTAATTAGGGTTTTAGTTGATTGTTTAGACCCGAAACACCCTTGGACCTTTGTATTATAAATAGAACACTTAGGATTTGATATAAATGGGGACATCATTAAGGCAAAAAAATTCAAGAAGGCTACCACACTCTCCATCAAAGTGTTCAAGCATGAACTCCATGGCCAATTAATCTCCAAGCAAGGCAAAGGGATGAATCCCTAGGTGTAGTTGTTCTTATTTTCCATTATTGATTCAGTTGTAGTTTGGATTTACTGTCAAAACATTGTTATGATTTACTCTTTGATTTAATTAGAAGATTTTCTCTTAATCCAACGATTGTATCTTTATCTTCGATATAAGTCTAGTCATGCTCTTCTTATGTCAAGATTATTGGATGTGATTGAGTCCGGTAGATTTATCTTTTAGGTTTGTCCATTACTGCGATATTGTCATTAAGATATATTTTCGTTTCTTGATAAATCTATAGGATAGCTCATGTGTGCTTAATTGAAAGTAAAGAGTATTTCATAGCAATCGCATTAGGGTTTACATATGCTTTGATTGAATATTTGTCGATTGCCTGTTTGGGATGTGAAACTAGCAATCGAGATAAAAACAATTGAATCAAGATCGGAATAAGACAACAAACCTAAGGAGGATTCCCGGATCCTTGTTGTTTCTCTATTATATTCTTCAATCTATTTACACAATTTTCTCATATTACTTCACTATCAAAACACAAATTTTCTCACTTGATCTTTATCGTTCATGTTAAGGTTTACACTTTTCTTTGTAGTTAGCTTTTCCTCATGGGATCGACACCTCAACTATACACAATAACCGCGTATTAGTTTGAGCGTAATCAAATTTTGGCGATGTTGCCGGGGAAACGCGCTTAAGTACAAGAAAAATTATCAACTTCGAGACAAGACGGTAATATTGTTCCCTTCTATAAGTTTTTGATTTTTGATTTTCTTTTCTTATTGTGTTTTATTTATTTCCCCTTTAACTCATCTGGTGTATGTTTAGACCAAGACATTTGCGAGGTAGATTCATTAGAGAACCCGAAATAGAGTTACCCTCTCTTTCCACATCCATTAGTGAAACCTCGCATAGATCAAACCATAGTGTATCCCTAAACGAGAACTTAGAGGATTTTGTTAACATGGCTAATAACCCCAATGAGAATGTTGCTAGGATACTTAAGGATTACTTACATCCTAGCCAAACAGCCACACCGTTATGCATCATGTTTCCAGCCAATACTCACCATCAAGAATTTAAAACAGGGATGATGAAATTACTCCCTACGTTTCATGGCTTGGAAAATAAAAACCCATATGTACACATTAGGGAGTTTGAGGAAATAGTTGCGACTTTTCATAGTCAAGATGCAACTGATGACATCGTGAGACTTAAGTTTTTTCCTTTCGCTTTGAAGGATAAAGCTGAGAGTTGGATATACTCGTTGAGACCACGATCTATTGGGTTATAGAACGAGCTAACCCAGGTCTTCTTTAATAAATACTTCCCTCAACATAAGACCAATGCTTTAAAAAGGCAAATCTCCACCTTTGCACAAAAGGACAGTGAGACTTTGTATAAGTCTTGGGAGAGATTTAAGGAGTTGTTGAGTATGTATCCTCACTATGGGTATGAGAATTGGCGCTTAGTGAGCTATTTTTATGAAGGACTTACATATAGAGAGCGCCAATTTGTAGAGATGATGTGCAATGGTGAATTTTTACAAAAAGATCCTGATGAGGCCATAAAGTACCTCAATGAGCTTGCTGAAAAAGCTCATACTTGGACTGGCCTAGTACTACTAAAAGTACAAATAGGTCACAACCTGTAGGAAACCCAAGTGGTGGTGGAATATATCATTTTAGGGAAGAGGACAACCTAAAAGCTAAGGTTGATATGCTCACTAGGGAGTTAGATGCATTAAAAACTAAAAGCTCAAAGCCAACACACGTGGCTAATCAAGTCGAATCTTTGGAACTATGTTTTGTGTATGGCAGGGTAGGCCATCACGCTCAAGAGTGCCCCACATTTATTGATATGAGAGGGATGTAGGAGGAACAATATAATGCCTTAGACATGTACAAAAAGCCTCTTGCACTATTCTCTAACACCTATAATCTGGGATGGCGCAACCACCCCAACTTCAGTTGGAAGTCTGAAAACCAGTAGCTTGCACAACCCCCTAGATCATACCCTGCACCATATTATGCACCCTCATCCTCTAGGAGTTCTTTAGAAGACACTTTGTATGCTTTCATTGAGGCACAAGGTAAGACAAACCAAAGGTGTGAAGCATTAATTACATAGGTTGTTGAAGAGAATAAGGAAATAAGTAGCCAAGTGTCCAAATTAATGGGCTCCTTGAGTGTGAATGAGCGAGGTAAGTTCTCTTCCCAAGCTCAGTCCACATCCCATGGTCAACACATGGCACAAGCAAATCTGAAAGATGTGAATGCTATTGTGACAAAAAGTGGTAAGTCATTACACATCCCAACAACAAACAAATCAGAGGATGTGGAAAAAGGTCAAAGTAATAGTGATACCGAGCTACCTAAGGAACCTGAGGTTACCAAGAGCCCTGTTGAGGCACCATTCCCTCCAGTCTTAAAATCAAACAAGAAAAATCTGGACCTAAACAATGAAATCCTAGAGAACCTAAGGCAAGTAAAACTTAATCTTCCTTTTTTGCATGTGATTAAACAAGTTCCTACTTATGCAAAGTTCTCAAGGATTTGTGTACAATTAAGAGGAAGCACCATGTGAAAAAACAGCAATCCTAACAGAGTAAGTTAGTGCTTTAATTGAGAAAAGGATTCCCCCCAAATATAAGGATCCTGGTTGTCCAACCATTGCATGTAGCATTAGAAATCATGAGGTTGGACAGGCATTGCTAGATTTAGGAGCTAGTGTAAATCTGATGCCATTTTCTATTTATTTGTAGTTGGGTTTGGGAGAAATCAAACCAACTGCTATGGTATTGCAATTGACTGACCGTTCAGTCAAAGTACCCCGAGGTGTGGTAGAGGATGTTCTAATTCAAATTGATAAATTTTATTATCCTGTTGATTTCCTAATCCTTGATACTACTTCTGCTATTGACACTAACTCTAAAATTCCTTTAATTTTGGGTAGACATTTCCTTGCTACTGCAAATGCTCTTATTAATTATAGGGATGGACTCATGAAGCTGTCCTTTGGAAACATGACCTTCGAGGTAAACATCTTCAATATTGCAAAACAGCCAGAAGATGATGACGAGAGCCACCAGCTATACATGATTGAGTCACTCATCAATAGGGGAATTTCTATAGCTCAAGAGTTTGATCATCTTGAATATTTTCTTGTTAATTTTGAGTTTGATTATGTTAATGATAAATCTGATGTAATTGATATTTGTGCTATTTTTGATAAATCTCAGGATTATGGCACTCGAGCATGGCAACCAGAGTTTGAGGAGTTGTTTGAAAGAAGCAAGAAACAAATCCCCTCAAGTGTGGAAGCACCCAAAGTTGAATTGAAACCTCTACCTAAGGGTTTAAAGCATGTTTTCCTTGGTCCAGGTGATACTTTTCCTGTTATTATCTCATATGAATTGTCTAAGTCTCAAGGTGAGAAATTAATTCAGACCCTAAATAAACAGAAATCAGCCTTAGGTTGGAGTATGGCTGATTTAAAAGGTATTAGCTCCCTGATCTGCTCTCATAAGATAAATTTGGATGAAGGAACTAGTCATTGTAGAGACCCTCAACGTAGGCTTAACCCCACTATGAAAAAAGTGGTGAAAAATGAAGTGTTGAAACTATTAGATGTGAGAATTATATATCCCATAGCTGATAGTAAATGGGTAAATCCTACATAAGTCGTTTCTAAAAAGTCTGGAGTCACTGTGGTGAAGAATGACCTAGGAGAGTTAGTTTCTACAAACTTGTGACTGGGTGACGAATGTGCATTGATTATAGAAAATTAAATGCTACCACCCAGAAAGACCATTTCCCACTCATTTTTATCGATCAAATTCTTAAGTATGTAGCTGGTCATCCTTTTTATTTTTTTAGATGGTTATTCTGGTTATTATCAAATTGAAATTGCATTAGAAGACCAGGATAAAACCACTTTCACTTGTCCTTTTGGCACTTATGCTTTTCGTAGAATGCTATTTGGATTGTGTAATGCACCTGCTACTTTTCAACGTTGCATGATGAGCATTTTTAGTGATATAGTTGAAAATTGCATGAAATTTTTTATGGATGACTTGACTGTTTTTGGATCTTCATTTGATGCATGCTTATTGAATTTAGAGAGAGTATTAATTTGTTGTGAGGGAAAGGAATTAGTCTTAAATTGGGAAAAATGCCATTTCATGGTACCTTCAGGTATTGTCTTAGGGCATATTGTTTCTTCTAAGGGGTTAGAGGTTGATCAATCTAAGATAGAATTAATTTCTAAATTGCCTACGTCTAAGATAGTAAAGGATGTGAGATCCTTTCTTGGTCATGCTGGTTTCTATAGGAGGTTCATACAAAACTTTTCCAACATATCTAGACCACTATGTGCCCTCCTAGTTAAAGATGCTCCATTTGAGTGGACACAATCTTGTCAAGAGGCCTTAAGGTTATCTTCTTCCCTAAGATGGTAAATTCCACCACCATTTTGGGTTCCCTATAGCTCGTGACCTATTTGTGCTTTCAGTAGCACTAAGTCCAGTCCAAGTGTGAGCTTTCTCAGCAAGCTCATTGAGGTACTCTATGGCCTCATCAGGATCTTTCTCTAAGAACTCACCGTTGGACATCATCTCTACAAATTGGTGCTCTCTATATGTAAGTCCCTCATAAAAATAGCTCACTAAGCACCAACTCTCATACCCATGGTGAGGGCACATACTTAATAACTCCTTAAATCTCTCTCAAGACTGATATAAAGTCTCACTATCCTTTTGTGCAAAGGTGGAGATTTTCCTTTTTAAAGCATTGGTCTTATGTTAGGGAAAGTCTTTATTAAAGAAAATTCAAGTCATCTCAGTCCACGACCCAATAGATCGAGGTCTTAGTGAGTATAGCCAACTCTTAGCTCTATCCTTAAAAGCGAAAGGAAAGAACTTAAGCCTCACAATGTTATCGGTTTCATCTTGACTATGAAAAGTCGCGACTACTTCCTCAAATTCTCGAATGTGCACATATGAGTTTTCATTGTCCAAGCCATGAAATGTAGGGAGTAACTGTATCATCCCTGTTTTAAACACTAATTGGCGAGTATTGGCTGGAAACATAATGCATGATGGTGTAGCTGTGCGTGTAGGGTGGAGGTAATCCTGAAGTGTCCTAGCAACATTCTCATTAGGGTTATTGGCCATGTTAAATTTTTTTTTTCTAAATTCTCATGTAGGGGTGCACTATGGTTTGAACTAAGCGAGGTTTCACAAACGGACGTGGAAGGAGAGGGTAATTCTAGTTCGAGTCCACTAATGAATCTACCTCACAAATCACTCGGTCTAAGCATGCACCAAATGAATCAGAGAGGAAATAAATAAAACAGAATAAAAAAAATCAGAAAATCAAAACTTAGAAAAAAGAACAATAATAAAAAATAGTATAAAAAGAAAGAATGGAAAAAAAATAATGTTGTAACCTAAAAGAAGGAACGAAGTTACCGTCTTTACAGCTGCTGAAAAGAAAAATTATTTACAGTTCTTCTACCGTCATGTCAAAAGTTGATAATCTTCCTTGTACTTAAGCATGTTTCCCCGGCAACGGTGCCAAAATTTGATTACGCCCAAAATATAACGCGGTAGTTATAGCACAGCTTTGGGGTGTCGATTCTCAGGGAACAAGTTAACTACAAGAGAAGGTGTAAACCTAAACACGAACGATAAAAATCAAGTGAGAGAATATGACTTTTGATAATGAAGTAATTGTGTAAAATAGATTGTAAAATATAATAGAGGAACAACAAGGTTCCAGGAATCCTCCCTAGGTTCGTTGTCCTACTCCAATCTTGATTTAATTGTTTATCTTGATTGCAAGTTTCACATCCCAAACAGGCAATCAACAAGTATTCAATTAAAGCACATGTAAACCCTAATGTAATTGTTGTGAAATCCTCTTTACTTTCAAGCACACATGACCTAACTTATAGATTATCAAGAAACAACAATATATCATAATGACAATACTGCAGTAATGGACAAATCTATAAGAGAAGTCTACCGGACTCAATCACAACTCAACAACATCACATAAGAAGAGCATGACTAGACTTATATGGGGGAGAAATATTTAATCACTGGATTAAAGGGAAATCTTCTAATTAGATTAAAAAGTAAATCATAACAATGTTTAATGATAATAAATCCAAACTACAATGAATCAAGACTAGAAAATAAGAACAACTACACCTAGAGATTCATCCCTTCACCTCACTTGGAGATTAGACGGCCATGGGGTTCCTCCTTGAGTCTTTGGACCCTTGTCCAACCTCCAATCTTCTTTTTCAAACCCTACTGTGATCTATTTATAATACAAAGGTCCAAAGGTGTTTTAGGGTTTTAAACTATTGATGAGTGCCAAATATTGCATATTTTGGCCCTTTAATTTACATTTGTTAGCTTAGGAATTTGTTACTTTAAGTTGTTTTCGTTGTTTTGCAGGTTTACAAGCTTGGAAAGAAGTTTCACTAAATTGCCAGAATTGCTCGTGCAGATCAACCATTTTTGAGGATTAAACTGTATTGATTTAGAAAGAACCAGAAGATGAGCCATATATGCTTGGAAAGATCTGGATGTCTATTTTTCGGAGAATTTTACGGATCAATAAAATGATTTTTCTAGAGAAAGTTATGGTAGTTTTAGTAGACAAAGGTCAGGCTGTGCATGATTTCAGCGTGACAGATCAGCCATTTTTGAGGATTTAACTGTATTGATTCAGGAAGAACCATGAAATGAGCCATATATTCTTGGAAAGATTCCGATGTCCATTTTCTGGAGAATTTTACGGATCAATAAAATGATTTTTCTAGAGAAAGTTATGGCAGTTTTAGTAGACAAAGGTCAAAGAGCAAAAACTGGAATCTGCAGTATCCCACATCGGATTGGAAGCATATTGCACTTGTGATATTTCCCTATATAAGCCCTTCTTCACTTCATCTTTAATGTACAATTCCTGAGCCACTTTGGTGTTTACCGGTGGACGTCCGCTAGCATTCTGGTGGATCTTGAAGGCTTTGTCACCACGACGGGAAGCGCCGCCCATCAGCGAGTGAAATTTCTCCCATGTAAAGTTATTTATTTCTTTTTATTTAGTTGTTTTAGTTTAATGTTTAGCACTTTTATTATGAATTGTAGTTTCATAGTTATGAGTGGCTAGACTCTTCAGCTAAGATTGAAGACGAAGCCCCGCCGTTGTTTGGCGTAGTAGTTCAGATTTGCTTGTACAAATCTGACAATTTTTAGTATAAATGTTCTGTCAATTATTTGAGTTAATCTTATAATTGATTGAGTTTAAATTGTCTGTTGGATATTCCTTGTGTTTCATCTGATGGATACATTGAATGCTTTTCGATTAAATTGGATTTCCTTTGTGATTTGTTGGGAGCGGATACATTGGATGCTTTTGGTTTAGTTAGGATATTCTTTGTTTTTTGTCTTATAGTTGGATTCATGGAATGTTTTGATAGGCTATATTTTTAGAACATATATGCTTAACTTCGGTGGGGTGTATTTGGAAACCTTAGTGTTTTAATTATTAGTTTTTAAAAATCAATTTAGTTTAATTTTAATTTCTTTTGCAAATTATCATCTGAAATTTGGAACTAGGTTAAGATAGAGTTAGTTTAGATTGAAAATATACTTTCACAACGCAATTCCCTGTGGATTCGACCTCGCACTTGCACAACGCTATACTGCAAACGACTCGTGCGCTTGCGAGTAATTTAAAACTCACAACAAGTTTTTGGCGCCGTTGCCAGGGATTTGTTTTGTTTGTGAAAATTTTTGGTCTGAATTGATTTTATTTTTCTACTAGTTAGTTATAAAAAAAAAGAGTTAGAAAAATTAAAAAAATGTGGATGAATCCAGCGCCGGTTTCACAGTCTTTAGAGGACGCCCTCAAGGATTTCATTAAAATGACCGACCCGTCCCTCAATGCTGCCAACACATTCAATGTTAATAGCTGTTCCATCTGTGCTAGTCCTCTGCATTTAGCACAAAATTTTCCATCAATGCCGGCTTTTTCCTAGTATCCCATGGAACAAATGAATGCTTTCAATGAGTGTTGGTGGCAATCAAATGGATCTTACTCTGAAACATACAATCCAGGGTGGTGGGACCACTCTAATGTTTCATGGATGCAGAACCAACTGAGGAATCAGGGAGGAGACCCGTATCATGCTCACAATCAATACTCTCCTGAATTTCCTCCACCAATTCCAAGTTATGGTCACTCAGCTTATCCAGCACCATGAGCCGCTTACCAAGCTCCCATTCAAGCGCCAGTGTCGGTTTCACAATCATTGGAGGACGCTCTTAATGATTTCATGAAAAAGACTAGCCAATCTATGAGTGAAGTAATGAGTGCAACAATAGAAAACACCCAAGCGATTGCCACACTAGAGAGTCAAATTGATCAAATCGCAAGTTACGTGGGTGAAGGAGAGGAAGGAACGTTCCCCAGTCAAACTGATCCTAACCCAAAGGAATAGTTTGCAGTGAGAAATTTATTAACTCCTATGAATTGGCAGGAACAAGTGCAATCAATTGTTCCATTGAGGTCTGGGAGACAAGTGCACAATCAAGTGGAAGAGAACCCTGCTATGCACCAAGGGCAAGAAAGTGGCAACAATGAGAAGAGAGATGCTGAGCCATCTACAGCCACACCTATTATTAATGATCTCTCTAGGTCATTTTTACCTAAAGCACCTTACCCTGAGAGACTACAAGCGCCCAAGAAAGAAGGGAAGTCTGAGGACATTTTGGAGGCATACTTTGCTCAATTTGAAGAGGATTTGGGCTTAGATAAGTTGTTTGAGCAAGCAAATGCTACTTTGGAGTCTGCTCCTCAAAAGATCAGTGAGACGGAGGAAACCACAACACCTGAACCCCCCAAGAAGGAATTTAAGCCTTTATCGGACAATCTTAAGTATAAGTTCCTAGGTCCAGCAGATTCTTTGCCTATAATGATAGCTTTAGATTTGGGTGATGCTCTAGAGGAGAAATTATTGGACATCTTAAGAGAGCATAAGGAAGCTATAGGCTGGACTATTAAGGATGTCAAGGGAATCAACCCCTCGTTGGTAATACACACGATACAGTTGGAGGAGAATGCTAAGCCATTGAGGGAGCCACAAAGAAGGCTCAACCCTGCTATGCAAGAGGTTGTGAGGGCAGAAGATATTAAGCTGTTAGAGCCAGGGATCATTTATCCCATCTCTGATCGCAAGTGAATGAGCCTGATTCCAGTCATGCCCAAACGTGCTAAATTGATGGTAGTAAATAAAGACGACGAGTTGGTCCTAACTCGAGTGCAGTCAAGATGGAGAAAGTGTCTAGACTACCGTAAATTGAATGCTGCCACTAGGCTTGATCATTTTCCATTTCCATTTATTGATCAGATGGTGAAACGCTTAGTTGGGCTTGTTTACTAATGTTGGGTCTGGCTGAAGACGTTAAACTTAGCGCTCATGAGAGGCACCCCACAACTTATCTTTTTTGTTTATTTATTATTTCACATTTTTATGATTAATGTTCGTTTCCAGTATTTTTTGTTTTCCAGTTTTTTTTTTATTTTTCAGGGACAATGGGTACTTCAGTTCAAGTTTGGGGGTATGCTATGAGACATACCAGCCCAGATAGTTCTCCATATCTCAGGTCAGCTCTTTCCATATTAGTCACACATTGGGGTCAATGTGTAATTTAAGTTTGGGGGTATGGGAGACACATCACACACTTTATCCTAATTTGTTGTCTTTTCGTCGTAAAGGTAAATGCATGCTCATGTTATTTTGAAATTTTGGTTGATCTAAAACATTTTCTGTGATGTGATGTCATTGGTGAGCTTAAAATTTTGAACACATGATCTGGTGATAAAGTTTTAAAATTTAGTTACTTACTTTAGGCATTTGAGAATTCATATATTTGATCTTATCTAACACGAGCACATTAGCACAAATTGTGTGAGGTATGACATGTGATTTTAATGTGTAAGTTTCCTTGTCTTAACTGAAACTAGATGACTTGTTGGATAAACACTTAGGCATAAAAAAGCATAAAAAAAAGAGAAAAATATATATAATAATAATACTACTAATGATCATCATCAATAAACTTTTCACTGAGTAACTGGACCTCTTGCCTCAGTAAGCAGTGAGTGTTCACGTCAAAAGGTGGAATTTTGTTTGGTAGTATTAAGGCCGGTTTAATTTTGTAGCCTTTTTGACTCGAGTTAGTAAGTCCTTAGGGGTGTTTTTACACCTGATGCCCTAAAACCATCTGGTTTGGGAGTCATTGACTCAACACTCGCTACATGGGTCAATTAGAAAGCTTAAGGGAATTAAACATAGCAGAGCCTTTTATATAAAAAAAAAGAAGATAAAAACTATGCCATTTTTGTTCATTCTGATGGAAAATTTGGTGAATCTTGAGACATGGAGACCTTACACATTGGAGTCACTTGGAAGCTTCATTTCTATATGCTAATTCACTTTACACAGTGTCAGACTTGTGATGCCTTAACCTGCCTTTTGTAAGTAATTAGATTTTGACTTTAATATTCATTGCGAAGATGGGTTTATTTTTTTTAAGCTTGCTCATGAATGAATATCATGCTGATGTGTGCTCCTTAAATTTTTGGATACCATGAGTGATGAACTTACCTTTATGTTCTTTGTTTTTCATTTAGGTTTTTTTTTTATTATTATTTTGTTTTGCTATAGGACTAAAAAATTGTAAGTTTGGGGGTATTTGATGAGTGCCAAATATTGCATATTTTGGCCCTTTAATTTACATTTGTTAGCTTAGGAATTTGTTACTTTGAGTTGTTTTACAGGTTTATAAGCTTGGAAAGAAGTTTCACTAAATTGCCAGAATTGCTCGTGCAGATCAGCCATTTTTGAGGATTAAACTGTATTGATTTAGGAAGAACCAGAAGATGAGCCATATATGTTTGGAAAGATCCGGATGTCTATTTTCTGGAGAATTTTACGGATCAATAAAATGATTTTTCTAGAGAAAGTTATGGCAGTTTTAGTAGACAAAGGTCAGGCTGTGCATGATTTCAGCGTGACAGATCAGCCATTTTTGAGGATTTAAATGTATTGATTCAGGAAGAACCATGAGATGAGCCATATATGCTTAGAAAGATCCCGATGTCTATTTTCTGGAGAATTTTACAGATCAATAAAATGATTTTTCTAGAGAAAGTTATGGCAGTTTTAGTAGACAAAGGTCAAAGAGCAAAAACTGGAATCTGCAGTATCCCACATCGGATTGGAAGCATATTGCACTTGTGATATTTCCCTATATAAGCCCTTCTTCACTTCATCTTTAATGTACAATTCCTGAGCCACTTTGGTGTTTACCAGTGGACGTCCACTAGCATTCTGGTGGATCTTGAAGGCTTTCTCACCACGAGAGGAAGCGCCGCTCATCAGCGAGTGGAATTTCTCCCATGTAAAGTTATTTATTTCTTTTTATTTAGTTGTTTTAATTTAATGTTTAGCACTTTTATTATGAATTGTAGTTTCATAGTTATGAGTAGCTAGACTCTTCAGCTAAGGTTGAAGATGAAGCCCCGCCGTTGTTTGGCGTAGTAGTTTAGATTTGCTTGTACAAATCTGACAATTTTTAGTATAAATGTTCTGTCAATTATTTGAGTTAATCTTATAATTGATTGATTTTAAATTGTCTGTTGGATATTCCTTGTGTTTCATCTGATGGATACATTGAATGCTTTTCGATTAAATTGGATTTCCTTTGTGATTTGTTGAGAGCGGATACATTGGATGCTTTTGGTTTAGTTGGGATATTCTTTGTTTTTCGTCTTATAGTTGGATTCATGGAATGTTTTGATAGGCTATATTTTTAGAACATATATGCTTAACTTCGGTGGGGTGGATTTGGAAACCTTAGTGTTTTAATTATTAGTTTTTAAAAATCAATTTAGTTTAATTTTAATTTCTTTTGCAAATTATCATCTGAAATTCGGAACTAGGTTAAGATAGAGTTAGTTTAGATTGAAAATATACTTTCACAACGCAATTCCCTGTGGATTCGACCTCGTACTTGCACAACATTATACTGCAAACGACTCGTGCGCTTACTAGTAATTTAAAACTCACAACAACTATCATTAAAACCCTAATTAGTTCATATCTAGGAAACCAAGGTTTCGTTCTCGCGCCGAGCTCAGATTGATTCAGGCCGCGGCTCAACTTGTGTTGATTCTTCATCATTCTGTGGGCCGCGGCCCAGCCTAATCCAGGCCACGTCTCACCTTGATCCAGGCCGCCGCTTGACCTAACGCTTCTTCCTTGCTCTTTTGGTGCACTTTCTAGAGGCCGAGGCTTGACCCTTTCAAGCCGCGGCACACACACTTTCTTCTCTTCATTTTGTCCTTCGAAAGCACTCCTTCGCTCCGATATGCATGGGATCTTTGTGCTTTATTCAATGATAGCTTTTCCCTCTCTTTTAGATTCCAAACACCTGAAAATGCATCAAAACAAATCAATGATCCAAGAATGACACTTTAGAATTGTTAAGGTATAAAAGTGCAATTAAAACCTATATCAACCCTAAAATGCTAACAATTAAGTACTGTTAAGATGCATTTTATGACTCTCATCAGGTGTCTTAGGCTTAAGATGGCTAAAGCATTAGAGAGCTTAGCTCGAAGTACTTAGCATAAGGTAGCCAGGGCTTTGATGTGTTGCGCTCGACGAGCGATGATCGAGACTTAAGATGGTCGAAGCATGAAAGAGAGTGGCCTGAGGTACTCAAAGTGAGGTAGCCAAGGCTTTGATGCGCTATGCTCGGCGTGCGGTGGCCGAGACTTGAGATGGCTGAAACACTAGAGAGCTTAGCTCGAGGTGCTTGGCATGAGGTAGCCAAGGCTTTGATGAATTGTGCTCAGCATTCGGTGGCTGAGGCTTGAGATGACCGAAGCATGAAGCTAATGATGAGTTCGATGATGAGGTCGATGATGAGACTGTTAATAAGGCCCAAGATGAGGCCGAGGATAAGGCCCAAGGTGAGGCTGATGATGAAACCTAAGATGAGTTCAAAGATGAGGCCGATGATGAGGCCCAAGATAAGGCCGATGAGGCCAAAAAGAAACCCAAGATAAGCCCAAGGATGAGGCCCAAGATGAGATTAAGGATGAGGCTTAAGATGAGGTCAAGATGAAACCTAAGATGAGATCGAGGATGAGGCCCAAGATATGTCCAATGATGAGATCTAAGATGAGGCCTAGGATGAGGCCGTTGATGAATCTAGGATAAGCCCCAAGATAAAGCTCGAGAAGAGGTTGAAGATGAGGCTGAGATAAGGTTGAGGATGAGGCTGAGGATGAGATCGAGGATGAGGTCCAAGATGAGGTAAGGATGAGGCCCAAGATGAAGATCAGATGAGGCCCGAGATGAGGTCGAGGATGAGGCTGAGATGAGGTCGAGGATAAGGCTAAGATGAGTCAAGGATGAGGCCGAGAATGGGACCCAAGATGAGGGAAACGATGAGGCTGATTACGAGGCTGGGATGAGGCCAACGATAAGTTCCAGCTGGGATGAGGCCGAGGATAGGAAAGAGAATGAGACCCGAGATAAGGCTGAGATGAGGCTTGGATGAAGTCAATGATGAGGCCCAAGATGAGGTTGAGGATGAGTCTGAGGATGAGGCCGAAGAGGAGGCCGAGAATGAGGCCCAAGATGAGGCTGGGATGAGGTCGAGATGAGACTGAGATAAGGCCAAGATAAGGCCAGGATGAGGTTGAGGATGAGGCCTAAGATAAGACTAATGAGGTCAAGGATGAGGCCTAAGATAAGGCCAATGAGGTCGAGATGAAACCCAAGTTAAAGCTAAGGATGAGGCCCAAGATATAGCCGAGGATAAGGCTCAATCTGAGTCTGAGATAAGACCTAAGATGAGGTCAAGGATGAGGTCTAAGATGAGGCCCAGGATGAGGCCATTGATGAGGCTAGGATAAATCCCAAGATGAAACTTGAAAAAAGGCCAAAGATGAGGCCGAGATAAGGTTGAGAATGAGGCCGAGATGAGGTTGAAGATGAGATTGAGGATGAGGCCGAGGATGAGGCCCGAGATGAGGTCAAGGATGAGGCTGAAGATGAGGCCATGGATGAGGCCAAAGATGAGGCTGAGATTAGGTTGAGACAAGGCCAAGGATAAGGTTGAGATATGGTCGAGGATGAAGCCGAGATGAATCGAGGATGAGGCCGAGGATAAGACCCAAGATGAAGGCGAAAATGAGGGTGGGATGTGGCTAACGATGAGGCCCAGCTAGGATGAGGCCGAGAATGAGACCTAGGATAAGGTTAAGATGAGGTTGAGGATGAGGCCCAAGATGAGGCCAAGGATGGGGCCGAGGATGAGTCTGAAGATGAGTCTAAGGATGAAGTTGATGATGAGACCCAAGATGAGGCCGAGGATAAGTCTGATGATGAAGCTGACAATGAGGCCTAAGATGAAGATGATGATGAGGCCTGGGATGAGGTCAAGAATGAGGCCGAAGATGAGGTCGGGGATGAGGCCGAATATGAGGTCGGGGATGAGGCCTAAGATGAGGCTAAGATGAGACGAAGAATGAGGCTGAGATGAGGCTAATGATGAGGCCAAGATGAGTTGAGGATGAGGCCGAGGTTGGGACCCAAGATAAGGGCAAAGATGAAGCTGAAGATGAGGCCCAGCTAGGATAAGACTAAGGATGAAGACTGTGATGAGGTCCAAGATGAGGCTAGCGTGAGATCGATGATGAGACCCAAGATGAAGTTGAAGATGAGGTTAGGGATGAGGCTAAAGATAAGACTAACATGAGAATGAGGATGAGACCAAGATGAATCGAGAATAAGGTCAGGGATGAAACCCAAGATGAGGGTGAAGATGAGGCCCATGATAAAGTTAGGATGAGGTCGAAGATGAGACCAAAGATAAAGCTGAGATGAGGTCAAAGATAAGGCCAAGATGAGTCGAGGATGAGACTGAGGATGAGATCCAAGATGAGCACAAATATGTGGCCAAGGAAGAGGCCCAACTAGGATGAGACCAAGGATGAGAACGAGGATGAGGTCGAGATAAGGCTAGGATAAGGTCGAGGATGACGCTGAGATAAAGTCAAGGATGAGGCCCAAGATAAGGCCGAAGATGAGTGTGAGGATGAGTCTAAAGATGAGGCCCAAGATGAGGACGGCAATGAGGCCCAAGATGAGGCCCAAGATGAGGTCGGGGATGAGGCTAAGATGAGGCTGAGATGAGCTTAGTATAAATTGGGTTCTAGGTTTGAGATAGGTTAGCCCTATCTTCTTAAAGCTAGAGACCTTTGGTGTGTCATTAGCCGACGACTTTGAATGCGTCACTGGCTGACGACTTTAGATACGTCGCTAGCTAACTGTTTTAGATGCATCATCGGCTGACGACTTTAGATGCGTCATCAGCTGACGACTTTTAGATGCGTCACTAGTTGACAACGTTAGAAGTCTCATCGGTTGACGACTTCAGTTGCTTAACTGGTTGATGACTTTAGATGCATAATTGGCTGATGACTTTAGATGCATCATCGATTGACAACTTTAGATGCGCCATCGGCTAACGGCTTTGAATGTATCATTGATTGACGACTTTAGTTACGTCATTGCGTGATAACTTTAGTTTTTTCTTAGAATCATAGTGCTTATAATTGTTTAATTGGTATGAAAACTTGATAATACATGAAGTAAGGAAAGATAATACCTTAATGTGAATGATTATGATGTTTTCTGGAAATAACAGTATTTTCTTTGGCTGTTTGAAAGAATCTTTCCTGAAGAAGTTGAAATTCAAAATTTTGAGACCGATTTTGGAAAGAGAAGGTTGAATAATATTGGAAACCGAATTATCCAGGTCTGAAACTGATCTTGATTTTGGTGAATCGGCTGATCAAATATAAGTCACAATTGATGGTTTGTGAAGAAACTCATCCGTTAAAACCGAATCTTGAAATTTTGAACTCGTATTTGAAATGAGCATGTCTTAAAAAATTAGGAATCAACCTTGTTGGATCTGAAACCAGGCTAAAAATGACTAAACTGAATGGTCAAAGTGGTGAACCGAGTGGTCAAACATGGCTGAACTAGCTGGTTTGAGTCAAC
The DNA here is from genome assembly GCA_023935145.1 of Bretschneidera sinensis. Lineage (NCBI taxonomy): Eukaryota > Viridiplantae > Streptophyta > Magnoliopsida > Brassicales > Akaniaceae > Bretschneidera > Bretschneidera sinensis. The sequence goes on along the minus strand of CM043697.1, from coordinate 58,540,336 downwards.
TGACATGACGCTGAGGTAGAGCTAGTTTAGCTTCTAGGTGGCAATGATGTGGCACCTAGTTGGTGCTGACATGGCGTATAAAAGATTTAAGCGTAATTTTTAGAAAGTGTAGGGGTTTGAATAAAATTTTTAAAAAATTAGAGTCTATAACAAAATTTCCAAAATTTGAGGGGCCAAAATGAAATTTCTAAAAAATGATAAGCTGGATTGAAATTCTAGAAAGTTGAAGGACCAAAATGAAATTTTAAAAAATTTAAGAGTTAGAATGCAATTTTTAAAAAGTTTAGGTGATTCTAACGTCATTCTTACATCAATGTCTTCAACCTTTAGACATGACCTTCTTTCATGATTTTCTTTTTCAGATCACCGTCCAATCACTATTTGGTCTCCATTCATCATGAAAATTTGCATACTTGTAGATCTCAACGTAGTGAGTCTTGATGTGTGGTCAATGTTTGTTGTTGATCACCAAATTTGCGCATATCTTATTGTAAAAATCCCATTCTTTGATGAACTTAAGCGGCTCTGATGGAAGACTTTTAGACATCTGATCGTCGTGAAACTTTGAAGTCATGTAGATCAGAGACCGAAGAATCTGTTGGTGTGACTGAATTTGAATTTTGATGGCTGGATTTTGATAGATTTGATTGTAAAGATCCTATTTTTTAACGAACTTTTGGTGGTGCACATAGACTTTTATTAGATCTGTCGAGATCTTGTGCTTTTGTAGTTGTGAATCGATGGCTCATCTGTAACGACATCTTCAATTTTTTTCTCATTTCCCACGGACGGCTCCAATCTGTTAATGTCGAAAATCTATTAGGAATTCGAATGGCAGGAAAGCAGGATATTCACACACAAAGACAAAAGAAACCCTAAGGAGTCGCCAGAGGACCGGACGAGTTGTGCCTCCGAGGGGATTCTCTGATGCCTAAGTTAGTATAAAGCTTAAAATATGAGAGCTTTAGAAAGTACAGAGAGTTTTTATGTGTGTACCTTTTGATGGTGAGTGTCATCTTATATAGCGTAAGAGATAGAATCCCGATAAGAACATAACTATTAATAAAATTAATCTTTATTTAAATTTTGGATATCCTGATAGAATTAGGACTTGTCTGGAGACAAGATTGAGCTTATCCATAGCTTGGAGAATGTGATATTACCATCTTGCCCTTCTGCCACGTGTATTGCTTTTAATGGGAGAGTTGATTTGACCGGTATGACCGCCACATGTCGTTATATTATTGGATGAGGAATTTTCTCCTACATCAATTTCATAGAAGCTCGGGTCTAGAGTTCATTTGCAAAATCTATCAAAATTGATAAAATTTATCTAAATTTTACTCAATTCTACATGTAAATGAATTTTACACTTGTTAGCAAACCAAACATGTGGTCAGTTCATTTGTAAATGATGTTTACACTTTATTAACAAACAAAACACATAAACATATAGTATTCAATTGAATTCCATAAAAATCGTAGAATTTATTTAAATTAAACGAGGTGTAAGAAAATAAAATATTATTTAAATAAGTTATTTATTTATTTTTTGTCTACGATGAAGATAATAAATATTTTAACAATTTATAACAGAATCCACCACATTCCATCATTTTTTTCTATTCAAGAAAACTTTTGAATTGGAATATAGTTAATTATTTTGCATGACAACTAGACACAAGAATGGAATTACAATTTTATTATTGCTTAATTTAATCTAATTAAGCGGATTGGGTATTGGTGTAGTGGTCAAGGTTAAGTATTTAAGACTACAAGATTTGAGATTTGATGCCTATGATATGTGGATTATTTGTTTTATTATATATTGATTATTTCTTTATACTTTAAGTGGGTTATGGTACTATCATAGGCTTTTATATAGATAATAGAATTATGCGTGCTTATAACCAATTGTTATACTACTTGTATATAACATCACTTCAATCAGATAAAAAAATAATTTAATTGAAATCACAATTCTAGCTATTATACTCGATTGAATTCCGTGAGCTATACACGTTTTTAGAAATTACAAAAGATAACAAAGAAATTGAAAGGAAGAAACATAAATCCATTTTACTCCCGTTGAATTTTGCCAAGAATTTCACCCTGACCCATTCCCTTATTTGGTCTCCCCGGCGATGTTTGGATAAAGATTTTATTCTTCCAGAATTATGAATCTATATCTCCATAATAAATAAATAAAAAATCTAGAACTCTTGCTTATCATCTTGTTCTGTTTCAAGAAGCTCATCCAACAGCTTATTGTCGAAGTACAACTCTATAACCTCACTTTCTCTTCCTCCGTAAGCTGAACCTTCTTGGCTATAATTAATATAATTCTTCCCAATTTCAAAGGAAGACGAATTAGGAGAAGGCAAAGAATTAGAGCTAGAGGTTGGAGGAGTTTGGTATTGATATTCATTAGGAAAATTAAGAATAGCTAAGTGACCCCTAAAGGCAAAAGCAGCTCTGTCATATGCCCTTGCAGCCTCTTCAGCTGAGTTAAATGTTCCAAGCCACAAGCGTGCCCCATGCCTCGACGGGTCACGTATCTCTGCTGCAAACTTCCCCTATGGCCTCCACCGAATCCCCCTATATTGACCCTCTCCTTTTCCCTTCTCGTTTTTCTTTTTTCCTTGAAATGCATCCATTAGTGAACAGAAACCCAAATTACAATTTTTTTTTTTGGTAGGACAAATTACAGTTAGTATAATTTTGATTTCAAAATTTGGTGTCCAACAAACATATGGTTAGCGTTAATTTATATATTAACCTCGACCCAAAATAAAGAAGAAAGATTTAAAAGGGGTCATTCCTGGCGGTTCGAATTTTGTCATTGCTGCGAAGGCTCTTGAAGATGCATAACAAAATTTCGATTGTCTTATACATTTTTGTTCCGATGAAAGTCTGTTGTACATTTTGTGTTGCAACTTGCACCAGCACCATTTGGTGGAGTATCTATACTTATTATTTTTTTAAAAACTTCTAACCTCTCTTTAAAGAACACTGCTATTATGTTAGACAACAACCCAATCCTGTCACCTTCCACGTAAGTTCATTCAAGCCCACAAATCTCATTCGTGAGTAAATTTTTTTTGGAGCAAAATGGTTATTTATTAGGTCAGCTCCAACATAATACATATAATTATTCATTCACTCTCCGGAAGCAAGTGAATGTCAAAAAAAAATTCATACCTCCATTGTGAAAAAGGCTACGAGAAAAAATAAGAAAAATGAGAATTTTCTAGCTAGTTTATTATTAACTTTTTTTTTGTTTGCTTGTTGATATGCTGAATACATAGGAATTCTTGATTAGATGTGGTTCAAAACTAATGTTTTAGATCAATTCGAAATTTCATTGATGATTTTAAAGAACTTCATTGATAACATTATTTTTTAGATCTCACATTTATATTAACGTCACGTGAAGTTCAATTAAATTACTAATAAAATTTTGAGTAAATCTAAAATTAATGTTTTATCCGATTTAATCTAAAATTTTTAGGTAAATGTATAAAAACAATATTACAATGCAAAGATAGATAAACGTTACTTGAGCAGTTGCTTAAATAAAACTTAAATAATCAAAAATTTTAGAGTTGTAAACAGTAATTTGTGGAGGGTTTTCAAAAACTTCAGTGTTCAAACATTAAAAAATAATATTTAGTATTCACTCCCCTCAAATTATTGTTTAAATACAGAAATCAAAACACTGCAAATTGACGTTTTCGGTCTGAAACAGGTGTTCTGTTTTCAGCTTCATCACAGACCTCTTCTCTCGCGACCTCCCTTCTTATTCTCCAATCCAGAGCTCTTCCCTCTCTCTGCAACGCCTTCATCATTCTCTCTCCCTATTTCATTTCTTTGCTTGAGCTCGAGGAAAACCGTTGAATTCGATTTCCATTTAAATCTCAAATCTGAATCCGAAGTTACTGCTATTTCAAACACCAGCTAAATTTTCGTTCCGTCGAACGATTTAGTTAATCTGTTACAGCGACAACGATGGCTCCGGATCCGAACAGCTCCAGCGGCGGCGCGAAACGAGAAGAAGCTTCGATGAAAGTTCCGTCAAAGGACCCCAAAAAGAAGGACGAGAAGAAGGAAGAAGACTTGGTGAGTTTCTTTCTTCTTCTTTTTTCCTTTTGGATAGTTTGTTTTGCTCTGAGAAAGTTAAAGAGGAAAATGGAAGAAAAAGAAGAAATTCTAGGTTTTCTCTTTTATTTTTTTTGCTTATTTTTTATATTAGAAATTGTCAAATTGTTGAGAAAATCGAGGGAAAAATTGGAAGGGAAGTTTGAACATTACTAAGGAAGTTCGAACACTTCTTTCCCCTTTTTGGACGGAGGAGTAATGGGATACTTGTTTGGAGTAAGTTGGATATGTTTCTCGGGGACTAGCGTTTCTTGATAATCTGTTTGCTTGCCGAGAAAACTGTGGCAAAATAAGTTTAGAGAAAAGGATGTTTAGAATGACTAATGCGCTTGTTTCATATGTGTTATGCTTAGCTTGTTACAGATATGGATGCTGATGAAGCTGTTAAAGGCTAATAATTTGAAATTTGAAAATCTTAAACAACCTTAAGGAGTTTCATCGGGTTTAATTGAGGGGAGATTCTTCTATTTAGTTGTGTTGCCCCAAATTTTCTCCAATACCAAATAGAGGGAGGGAATTTTCGAGTTTATTTTTATTTTAATTCTGATTTTGTGTGGATCTGTTGTTGTACGTGCGGTCAGAGGAGGATTTGGCATTAAAAGAGCAATTGGAGCTCTATGTTGAAAGAGTTCAGGATCCTAATCCTAATATGCAGAAAGTTGCTATTGAGAGCATGAGGTAATCCCTGAATATGCTTTTGTTATACGTTGGCTGAGTGGAGGTTCTTGTGAGTCATGTTGCTTTAGTTGTTATGGGTGGTCTTACTCTTTTAGTGCTGGATTGAGTAAACATAGACTTGGAGGTGAAGGATTTTTAACCTCTCTCCCCAAAGTGTTAACACTTTATTATTATTATTTATTTTATAAGATAAAGTGTAATGTTGAAGTTCCTTTGTGTGTTGATTTTACAAAAAGCTAAATGCCTAATATATTAAGTTGAAGTTGAGCATTTAAGTTTCTATGTCTTTCTTTATCAACTGATTTGGGTCCAAGAAATTACTTAATCGTAAATAATAAGTATGCATTTTGCATTTAGCTGTTGTTACTTTTGCCATCATCATCAATGTTTGAATTAAGTTGCTTTTGCAGTTCAGCTTGACAGTTACATTTTTGGCTTCTAGGCAGGAAATTCGGACCTCAACGAGTTCAATGACTTCAGTTACAAAGCCATTAAAGTTTCTTCGTCCACATTATGGAACTCTAAAGGCATATTTTGAAACAATGGTGGATCAGGATCTGAAAGTATGCTTCATTTATTTTCCTGGTTGAACATTTTCTATATAAAATAATGCATCAGAGCTCAAGTAAGCTACTTGCTATTACTTACAGAAGTAATTGATGACGTCTGTGTAGCATACTAATTGTATTTTTATACTAATCTAAATAACCTTTTGTATATTCTTGATAAACGATTTAATTTTATATGTTTCATTTGGTAACCCTTCAGGAAAGCTTAAAGTACAGGCTGATTGGCTCTGAAGGTGACATAGGCTCATGGGGCCATGAGTATGTCAGGTAAGCATAATCTGTTTTGAGAATGTTTTGTTCAGCTTCAGGTGCTGTACTGGAGTATATTGTGCTAGGAGTGCATCATTAACTACATCTGGTCAAAGCTATTCTTTAGATAATGAAGAGGGTTCATGTTGATGTGTTTAAGTGGTTTGATATTTGTGCCAAGCCTGGTAGCATAGGCTTGTAATCGAGCGGGGCATTAGAGTGGTTGGCTGTTACTTATAAGTAATTCTATGTTTGTGTTATAGTCTTAGATTTATAAGTTGACCCTTTGGTAGTCTTCTAGGCAAGCGAGACTTGCAAGAGAAGCAATTTTAGTGGGCTGATTATAATGTTACATTTTGTGCTGATTTGCATCCCATATTGCTAGTTCAATAGGGATGATCTTGGTACATGTGTAAGGCCCAATGAACCAAAAAACAGCAGTATCTATCATTTTTGGGGATAGGCTAGTGGTGCTACAACATTACCATGTAAAAAAGAGGTCAATGTTAGACTATACAGCTTTGTAGATATTACAGAAACTTCAATTCTGCCTGTACTTGTACCTTGGGGGGGGGGGGGGGACTCTTGGTCCCCAAATGTTTCCGATTTTTTTTAAAGGAAGCTTCAATATATCCCATGTGATGTGTGAGATAGGTGGGTCCCTCAATGCCCCCCCTCCCCCCCCAAAAAAAAAAAAAGAGTGAAAGGTTTTCTAAATTGGTACATGATCCTCTAGTCACAAAACCCATAAACTTTTCATTTTTTTACTTTTTTTTCCATTTTACTATTATACTCTATCTACACCTACATACACAGTTAGACCTTTTTTTTTCCATTACTATTAATCATGGATGAATTTTATTATATGAAAGAACGTTGAATATGACTTGATAAATATTTGAAATGTATTTAGGTGATTTTATTCGCTTCATTAAGCTGATATATGAAATTCATTTTTGGTTATATGTAAAAAGAATTAAATATAGTTTGACAAATTTTTAGCCCGATGATAAAAATTCTTGGCTAAAATCTACCACCCCAAGGTAATGGTCATGGATCCGTCCCATCATAAATAGATGAAGAAGGATGGGTTCTTTTGGGGTTTAACATTTTATATTTGCACCCTTTGAAGTACCTATCCAGTGGAAAATGTAAAGCATAAAATATGATTGCTTTCTAATGTCTGTTTCTTTTGGTAAGTCTAATATTCGTCTGCTTTTATCAAGCTTGCGTGATATGATCTAATATCATCTGCACGCCAGTGCATCATCTTATATAAATGGTTTTATTTTTAATCAGGAATTTGGCTGGAGAAATTCATTATCTAATTCTGTTTACTGATTTTCTGTTGCTGCTGGGTTTTTAACAGTCCTGTAATATTGATGAAGAAGCAGTTGAAACTACAATATTAGTGTAGCATGCTGGAGAATTTGGATGTCCATTTTTTCCCAAAGTTGAGAACTAATGGTTTCTTTACTTTCTTCCCAATTAGTGGTATTTCATTTTCACTGTCATCTATAAGAGTTTATATAGTTTACTTTAGTTGGATAAGAGTATGACTTCGATTCATCGTTTTTCTATTGCATGGTGGCTGACAGATATACTCAATGAGCATGGGGAGGTTACGTGCAGTGTGCCCTAGTTTGAAGAGCATCTTCAGCAACCCGTCACCTTCATAATAATGTGATTTAAGAATTTTGTTTTTAAATTTTCAAGTGGTTATTTGCTTCCATTGTTTGCGGCAACCAGCTTAGTATTGTAGCCATGATTTACTCTTCATGTGTTGTAAATGTTAATTGTTGGTGTTTGTTTGGCTATACAGATATACACGATGTAGCTTTGTTCTCGTGTAAGAGTACAATAAATACTACATGTACTCTATGCAACCTGGATTTAGAATATTGAGAGCATCTCTTGCTACAATTGGCTCTGTATAATAGCATCATTGCTTAAATCTGAGGTCATCTTCTTGGTTTTTTTGCTCAAATTTGAATGGAAGTTGGAATTCACATAAAAACAAATACTTAAAAGTTCAAAGATTATGATATTTAAGTGTTATTGACCAAATGTTCGAAAGTTATGGTTGCAATTTATCAATTTATCAAAGTTGTATTTAATCAATGAATATTGTATTTTAAAGTTGTTTTCAATTATTTTATTTTTAAGAAGAAAAGTATGTCATATTTTAACAAACTTGAATATTGTATTTGATGGGTTGGTTGTTCATATTTTATCAAATTGTGAAAATTGTATTGTATTTTTTTATTTTAATTTTTAAGAATTTATTTAATAAACATACATGATATGACTAGGGGAAGAGTGCTGTCATGTTTGATCGATGATATATAAAAAATACTAACATTTTAAAAATAAAATAATATTAATTATTTTTAAGTATTTAATGTGTGCTTAAAAAATTGTATTTAGTAAATATGAGAAATAAAACTAATTTTAGATATTAAAATTCAAACTGAACACTGAAAGCTGAAAACAATTATAAGAAAGCGTAATCCAAACAGTTCTCTGTTTTCAAAACAGTTTTCGAATACTGATTATCCAAACAACGTTTCACTGAAAACTGTTTTAGAAACAGTTTTCGAACACTGTTATCCAAACATGTTTTCGAACACTGAAAACTGTTTTTAGAAACTCTTTTCGAAAATAGTTTTCGAACACTGAAAAATAAAAACTGTTACCAAATATACCCAGTGTGATTCATTTTCTTCTCAATTTTCGCACTTCGTCAGCCTTTTCATAGATGGTTGAGCTTCTCAACACTTCTTTTGAAATATTGCTCAGTTACATCCAATTACTAGTCAGTTATGTTTTGAAAAGTTCACTTGTAGTGCACGAGCTTTAGTTGTATTTTAATTTTCCATCTTTAAATCTGACGTGTCAAATCCATTAGCTATTCCTTTTCGAACTTAAAATCATCAACGAACCAACAACGAACGCATGACATTCCTACAAAGTAAAGGGTTAACTTCTTACCCAAAGGGTGTTAGCCAACCATATAACGATACGTGATACTCAAGAACGGCGACGGATTTAGCGTGGGATAGTGGGGGTTGACTTTGAAAAACCATATAATATTATATGTATTTTTAAAATTATTCCTACAAAAATAAATTAATTATTTAATTTCTCACAAACCAATTAACCAAATAGGTCAATCTTATATTTTTCACGTTTTTTCAGTTCATATTTTTTGTCTTTGCGATTTGCACTTTTAGATTTTTAATCAAACAACTTCGTTCGATGCAGCCTAGTAATCCTCTCCTCTATTGAGTGTTGAGCCAAGTTGTAGAGAGTAAACTCTTTTAGCTTGAATCGATTGATAACTTTATGATCTTCCAAATATTCCAAATATGCCAGGTTGATTCAGAGTTTTGGCGAGCTAACTCTTGTTGGATCACATTTGAACCGTTGTTGAGTTTTCATTGGCTCACTCAATAACCCTTATGTGAGTTTTAGTGGGCTAACTCAAAACCACTTAGGAGGTTTCATGGGATGACTCTGAATTGTTGATGAGTTTTATGGATTACTTAAAAACTTTGATGAGTTTCTTGAAGAAGAAAAATCTTTCCCTCAAATGTAAGATAAGCAAATCTTTTTTAGAGTAAAGGAGAAATCTTATGGTAGATTATAGTACTAATATTACAATTTCAAATCTAGCTATTTGGTTAGAGAGAGTATGGATATGCTTGCTCAAGCTTGACTTTTGAGGAGTAAAGGAATGAAAAGATTAAATCTTATCAATTCAACATTTTCTCTCTCACTTTATGTTTTTAACCAAAGGATATTTATAGCCTTTGAGAAATAAGATTGTTTTCTGTCAGAAAGAGCCATTTGAGCACTTTAGGTCTTGTTACCAATGAATGTCAGCTTTGAAAATATAGCCATTAATGTGTCAGACGTCGATACATCTGAGATGTTACGTTAACCTAAGCTAAAAGTGAAAGATTATTTGAAATAAGTTAAGTTAAAGTTAGACAACTATCAAGTCGACATAGCTCTGTCATGAAACAATTAGAAGCTATTATTTTTAGATGACAAATTAAGTAGTGAGTTGCTTTGGTGTGGTAAGAACAAATTGCCTTATTTTTAGTAGCTAGAGAAATGTTTGAGTGAAGAGAACCTAACTTGAGCAAATGTATTGTACATACTTTTCTTACCAAATTTAAAGAAGGTCTTAAAGAGACTCTTCTAGACTCAAATTTTTCAATAAGACTTCTTATGATCTTCATACTCTTCAATTCTCCTAATTTTCTTCACTTGGTTGGTCTTCTTGGATTAGATCATCATTTTTCTTCTCTCTTGAAGCTTCTGTTGTATAATTGCTTCAGAGATGATGATCCTTCTTTCTCTTTCTTCTTCTTCCTTATGAAGTTTTTCTTTTGATAAGCATTGCTTCCAAGGAGATGACTCTGATGAAGTTTATTCTTCTTCTAACATGCTTTGCTTTGATTACTTCCCTTGTACTTGTGGCTTACATCAAGGATGGTTTGATCAGTTTCATCTTCTTTGGTTCTATGATTCTCCTAATTTTCAATTGTTAGATAAAACCTAAAACAATTATTAGAACCTTAGTAAATGTTTTGTTATTATCAAAATACATGGGATAAATAACACAAGGTTAATAATCTTTCTTTTTGATGATGACAAAACTATAAGCCAAATAAAAAGACATTTATATCTATGTAAGGACAAGTAATAAAGAGCAAAAAGCTCCCCATGAATAGATGCACTCTTTACATAATGAAATTTTTTTTGATTAAGACTAATACTTTTAATAAGTATGCAATAAAACACATAAAAGCATTGATTGGGATAAAGGAAAGAATTACCAAATATCTTCCCTTTTTGTTGAGTATAAGATCTGCAATGTTACTCAACATCCCTAATCAGAAAGATAAAAGTCATGAATGGCTACTTACTTATGAAAGCCATAAATAGCTCTACCAATCACATGAGCTTTTTAGATGTTGCTAAGTTATTGGATCTCTCTTATTCTCTCTCTTAGTTGATTCTCCCTTTGTACATTCTCTTTCTTGTGTAGAAAAACTAAATTTACATTAATTACTTACTGACCTACGAACAAAAATATAGAGCTAATCATTTCATGTGTGTGATCTTTAATTTTCACTGAGATTGATATTTTCCTTATCAGTAGTTTATGGCCTTTTCCTTTCAGTAGTTCCATGTGCCATTTTAAAATTTTAAATTGTTTTTCTTTTTCCATAACAACAGTTTATTAATTGCTTTCCTTTTCCATATTAATATTTCATATTTCTTTTATCCCATAATATTTGTCTTGTTATACTATCTGTATACTCGTACCCTTGATTAAGAGTAAATAAATAATTTGAATTATTTATTGAATTTAACATGCATACATATAAAAAGAAAGTTGAGTTTAAAATAATTTTTAAGAAAGATGTTGAATATTTTTATTAGAAAAGAATTAGAAATTTTTACAAAAAAGAAATAACATAATTTTTGAAAGTTTAAAGGTTTGGATTGGTCAACCGTACAGTCGACCAACCGATCGATTGGTGAGGTGACCGGTCGGCTAGCAAGGGTGGACCGATCGGTTGATAGCGTATGACTGACCGATAGTTTAAAAATAGTAGTGTTGTAATTTTTGACAGATTGACGATTGACTAGTGGAGACCGATTGGCTGGTAGGTGGATCAATCGGTTGGCAGCCGACCAACAGTTCAAGTGGCAATTTTGTAAAATTTTTAAGTGTTCAACTGGTGGACTGGTCAGACCGTAAAATTTTGTATGAAAAGTATTTGAGAAGTTTGAAATTATTTTCAAATGTTCAGAAACTCGTTTTCTCTCTCTAGAAAACACTCTCAAACGCTACAAAACTGATGGATTTTATAATCTTGCCTTAGAAATCAATTGATTTACGGAATAAATTCAAGAATTTTGAAGGAAAAAGCTTTGAAAAGGTAAAGTTCATGAATTTCATTGTAAGATTTTAAGTTTTGAAGTATGTTCTACTTTTTCTTAAAAGGGAGATTTGAACTTGGATTTAAATAAAAAGAAAAGGATTTCGGTTGAAATCATCGAATTTGAGAAAGATGAACATGCATACATGAAATTTAAATATATACTTAATATAGAAATTGAAAGTATGAGATAGAGAAATTAATGAGTATTTTATGATTAGGTGGTAGTTATCAGCAATATGGGAAATTGTTGAGAAGAGCAGGAAAATAAAGGAAGTGATCCACGATTAGTTTTAAGTGCTACGTGGTGAGTTGAATTTACTATTAGTAAACGAGACAAACATGAAAACTACATAATACTTGAAATGATTGATAATATGAGATAATTACTGAATATATATTGAATATGATCAATTTGATGAAATACATGTTATAATTATGAGTTTGATGATTTAATATGAAAGTATGATTTATAATGTAATTGAAATGAATATATGATAATTACTGAGATTGTATCCTTGAAAGGATAAAAACGATGAAAAATTGAAGAGATAAATGATATTATCGAAAAGATATTTTGAATCTATATGATAAATGAATTGATATTATATATATGAAAAGATGATTTGACTCATATGATAAAAAAAGAAATATTTTATTAAAGAAAACGATTTTGAATTGTATGATGTTATGATATGCTTGCTTGTATGTAATTAATCATATGCATAGATGGAAGAACAAACCGATGGCTGGTCTGGATGAAACATGTCGACATGTGGTAAAATGCTCCCAAAGTTATACTAGAGACTGGTATGGATACCTGAAAATGGATGAATCACCCATACGTTGATAATATGGTGATAAGATGTGGAAGAAAGAAATGAAATGATAAAATGATGATGTGAATACATACACGTTTATTTTATGTATTATTGAGATGCTAAGGCATCAAATTGATTGTTAAATGATGATAGAAATATGAGTCTCATGATAAGATAGTTGTGTGATGAGAAAATGACAAGCATTGAATTAATATGATATATAGTACATGACTGTTGTATGATGTGAACCTCATGATGAGGTAATTATGATGAAAAGATGATGAAAATAATATTAATGTGATAATTATAAATATTTGAAGTATATGCGATGCAATTAGAAATTATATTGGTGTGCTGTCGCAGGCAACCAAAAATAAAACCTATACTCCTAAAAATATATG